>JALMGA010000002.1:25777500-26991000 GCA_023333525.1 Aspidoscelis tigris stejnegeri
ATCTTTGTCACATTTTCTGCAAGTCCTCAGCACCTTGACTGATTTTTTCCCCATGTTGCTAAAAAGTTTTGAAAGAGAATTTTGTTAGCTGCTTGGACCTCTTTAGACTTGATTGTCAGCTATACATGGCCTTTTCTGCACTTACTGCACTTAATCTGGATTTAAATTGGTTGAATTTTTAAGGTGTTTTTAAAAAGTGCATTTTGTTTTAATCTGTATTTCATTTTAATTGGTCTCTGTTTTAATTTGTATCCTGTTTTAATCTGTGTTAGTCTGTTGTTACCTGCCCAGAGACCTTCAGGTATGGGGTGGGATAGAAATGTAAATAAATAAATAAATAAATAAAATCTGTACTAGAGGATCTGGATCAGCTTGATCCAGAGCAAATGCAAAAAGATGTATCTGCATTAAGTGGGCTGGACAGTGGCAAATGTGATATCAGGAGAGAGACAGTATGGATCCCTCAGCACTCTTCTGTATCAGTGGAGGCAAGCTACCGGTGACACTACTTTTGAAACCTCAATGCAATTAGCTTGTGTCCTCGTCGATCAAAGACTGCAGATGTGAAGTGTCTTTGCAGGTGATGCAAGGACTCCATTGCCATCAGCATGGCTGTTGTTCCAAAGGGATTGTGAAGGTGTTTCCAGAGTCCCGCTATCACAGTGCATGTTCCTCGATGCCACATCCATGACCTTCCTAGCTCCATTTTATGTCTGGATGCCACATCACTTGTTCTGGATCAAATTTCCATTTCCATTGCCCACCCCCCACCCACAATTTCCATTTTTATTTGTATACTACCTTTCTAAAAGATAATTTTGCCCAAGGTGGTTTACAACAAACAGCAAAAACACAAAGAATACGCAGTAACTAATAAATACAACAACAAGTTAAAAAATCAATCTCGGTAAATAAGACATCAAAATATATATCATAAGCAATGTCCCCTCTCCCATTTTTAGCTCCCAGGAGGAAGGCATGGCCCAGCTGAATGCAGAGGTGGATTAAATGTCCATTTTTCTTCATACCAGTCTCTAGAAAGTGAGTGCAAGGCAGATGGAATGCCGAATTCCCTCTTTTTATCTCCCGGTGTGGTTGGGATAACAATTCATCAGGTCCACCACTAATTTTGATTACTGTCCCCTTTGTAGGCATCTGATCTGGATTAGCACAAGAGATTTTGAGGCTGCTGGCAGGGAGAAGAAAAGCGGTGACTTGGAAAGTCCATCCATAGTCCATGAATGAACCATCTTGCCTGTGGGGAGAGGAAGAGAGAAGGAAACTGGGTGAGCCCCTTCAGTCAAGCTCCCAGCATTGACCCCTTCCTCCCAAGTGTCACCACACAGGCTATGAAGGAGCCATCTTGCCCATGGGGCATGGAGGAGAAAAAGAAAAGTATTTTACCATTGCAAGGATACTTTTGTTCCCTGTTCCCTCCCACACATATTCCTTTTGTATCTTTTCTCTTTAGATTGTAAGCCTGAGGGCAGGGACCTGTCTAAGATTAATATAATATTGTAACCTGCCCTGAGACCTTTGGGTATAGGGCAGGATAGAAAAATAAATAAGATATAGGGTGTTTTTCCACTGTCAAAAAGTACCCATTTTTGCACCCGTTTAGGACCCATTTGGGTGTGAGCTAGATGATCCCATTTCCACCACGGCACCCATTTGGGACCCGATTGTTTCCACTGCCGTGGGGGAAATCTAGATCTAATGAGTACATTTTGGCCTTTAATCCGGATTTTCTGTAGACCCCATTAATGGGGTCTACAATGGGGTCTTCTGCCAGAAAATCCAGATTAAAGGGAGCCTGTTTCCACTGGAAACAGGCAATGGGGTCCAAAGGAGGCTAGGGGGAGGGGATGCACCCATTGCCCCCCCCCAAGCCTAGTCCAAAGTCACTTTGAAGTCACTTTGAAGCCACATCAAAGCTACTTCAAAGTCATTTCGAAGTCTGTGCAAAACAGCTCCGGCGTGCCTTTGAAGTCTGTGCTGATCTTCGGAGTGAACTTCGGAGTGAACTTCGAAGTGACTTTGAAGTGACTTTGAAGTGACTCTGAGCTGACTCCGAAGTGACTCCAAAGTCATTTTGAAGTTCACTCCGAGGATCAGCACAGACTTCAAAGGCACTCTGGAGCTATTTTGCACAGACTTCGAAATGACTTTCAAAATGATTTCGAAGTCAATTTGAAGTGGCTTCCAAGTCTGCCCCCCCCCCCCCGAACACCTGGGGTAATGGACCAACCCCTTGAGGGTCGATCCGGATTCCCCACATTGGTGCAAAGCTGTTTCCACAGCAGGGGTGTTAGCAATGGGTGCTACACCTCCCGTGGAAACACATTGGGTGCTTCTCTTAATCCGGATCTACTAGATCCAGATTAAGGAATGTACCCATTCCTTAGATCCGGATCTTCTTAGATCCGGATCTAAGGGCTGCAGTGGAAAAACACTCCTGGATTACCAAACAAGTGCAGAAAGGACCTAAGACAGGCAAAAATGCAAATTATTTGCACTAACTTGTTTTTTATGGCAAGGTGGTGGCAATTCAGTTACAGACTATCAGCTTTGTATGTGCCAGGTCCCAAGTTCAATTTTGATATCTCACTGGAAAAAGTCAATGGTAAAGGACTCCTTTATTTTCCTAAGAGTGCTGCATGCATGGAACCATATAGTTGTGACTTCTGTCTTATTTCTGTTGGGTTGCAGCCAATAAATCCAAATGAGAGAAAAGCAGCAATATGCTTGCACCTATCAGTCATCTAATATTTTTGCCTGCTCTTATCCGCTTGCAGCAGTACATACTTACCCCTATTTCAAAAGGTCTCTAGCAGTCAAACTTAGAACCAAAGGTGGGATGAAGGAGAAGGTGAGCCTCAGCTACAGCAATGAGAACTGGGAAAGCCCAAGTTTAAATGTTCACTTAGCCATGATACTCTTTGGCCAATGTTGTGAACTGCCCTGAAAAAATTTGTGCTGAAGCATTGGATAGAAGCAGATCACATGGCATCCACACACAGTAAAAAAGTGGTTCAGGAAAGGCTTACAGGTGGTAGAAGTGCACTTCCTGACTTTTAATTAGAGGTGGAATGGGAGCACTAGCTGGCATTTGCTGCCACTGTAAATCACAAAAAGTAATGGAAAGATCATTATGACAAGGAACAGCCATAAACAGTTCAACCATTGGTTCTACCCAACCCAAATAAATGCTGAAACATTAGAGAAGATTATGTAGTCGAGCAACAAGATAAAAAAGAAAGTAGACCCTATAACAATAATTTTAATGAGGGGAATGAAGAAAAAAATATGAGATAGAATACAAAAAGTTTGTCATCCAATAACTTCTATGACCATTTAAACAGCAGAGTAAGCGTGCCCTACCAGTGCTTTGTTGGATGTTTGCTGGAAGATAGAAGCCTATTTGCACTTAGGCCTCTGATATGCAGTTAGGACAGCTCTGGTACAGCTCTGGTACAGAGTATTTGTACCAGAGCTGTCCTAATTGCATACCAGAGACCTAAGTGTGAATAGGCTCTAGGTCAACAAGGGAGATTAAGCCACTTTGGAACTACCTTTTTTTTAAAAAATGTACATGGATGCAGCCTCCAATAATTAATTCTTCAATTTAATTTGGCAATAGGTTGGCAACTATAACTGTCAAGTGTCCATAAATGATTAGAAATAACCATATTGGATTCCCTGGGTGTGGACAGTATCTCTGGTCAAGGCCTAGAAACAGTGAAGAAAAGGAAGCAAAAAAGGGTGGGGCAGCTGGAGGCCCCCAGCCACCTCTCTTTTCAGACATGATTCAGCCCAAGATAAGCCTATCCAACACATATATTTTGAAAAATTAGAATTAATAATCTCCAGTGGCTGGAGTCCTTGGTGTTATTGTGATGCCCTGGATTGTACTTTCCAAAGTGTGGGGCCTATACATTTGAACCAGATTACCTGCTTCCTCTAGTGTTTTGCCCTTTTGTTCCCAGTTCACTCTATGGAAAGGCATTTCCTTTCAACTGCTGCTTTCCCCCTCCATATGTGAGTTGGACTCCAAATGTAACTGTTTCCTCTAGAAGAAGGTGAGTTTTTAAAAAGCTAGGGTCTTTTTACCTGGATTAGCTGGGCAGAATTGGAGTGGTTAATGGATACCAGAGTGTCCTGTTGGGAGATACACTATTTAATGCCGAAGCGGATCATATATGGTTTTCTAGAGGCCAACATACCTTGCTGTTCGCCATGTTGGCTAAGAGTGATGGGAACTGTAGTTTAGCAACACTTGGAGAGCCAATTTTCTTATTTTAATTTATGCCTTGCTATTCTTTCAGTTCAAGATACCACAAACCATTCTTCTGTCCTTCATTTTATTCAGTGCTGGCAGAAGGCATAGAAACCTTCCCTTATACTGCAATCGACCATAAGTCTTGTTGACATTGGCTAGCCATAACTCTGCAAGAATTCAGACTTTCCCATCTTTCCCTCAAGACGTTGTGGGACTATTTCCGTAGCTCCTGCTTTTTGTAGGAGCTTAAGGTGGCTTCATAATTTCAGATGACAACCATTTTTCATACCTTGCCATAGTCTATTAAAATTAGTTTTTAAATATTTTCTGTTTTGTTATCCTGTATCACCGAAGTTTAGCAGTATTGTATTTTTAATGTAAAGAAATAAAACCAAGGATCTACTGCGTACAAAGTGCAGGCTGTGCCAGGAAACTCTTAACATTCCCATGATACTTCACCAGCAGTGATCTGTGGAATGACAGTGGTAGAGGGGTGGGATCCTACTTGGAAGCAACACATTGATCCTACTAAACTAGATTTTGATCTTCAATGGATCAAAATGTGGTATGTTGAGGCCAAAATGTTGGCTGCAAATGAAGCCTTGTTCCTTCTGTACTTCAGTAGGTACTTTCTCCTTTGGACTTTGGTTTTAATGAAATCTACAAGCTTTTTTTTTTAACAGATGTAAACTTCAAGGGTGAAGACTGGAACTGGAGAAAGGCTGAAATTATACAAGCAAATGGGATGAAGGTCTCTTCTTTGCACGCATTATCAGGTATGTATGCCAGCGTAAAGTTTTGAAGTCCTTTGATTGTGTGTGTGTGTGTTTTCTATAAAAATCAATTGTGCTTTAATAAAAAGCAATTACTTCTTAGTTTTTTTAAAAAAACATCTTGAACTTGTTTTCTCATTTTGTTAAGATGAAATGTCCTCCACTGTCATGCTGCACATTAAACACTTTCAAAACTGTTAATGATTAAGCCTTTACAAACACACATCTGAAAATCTGTTATTCTAATTTCAGTTTTCATTACCAGCTACAAATGTTAAATGCTTCCATGGATGTTGATGGAATGCATCTTGTACAGCAAGTAATGTTTATACATGTGTTTCCTATACTCTTCCAAACTATAAAATAAAAAACAGGTTGCAGCTAGTAAAATATTATTATAACGTTCTCTTTGCTGTTTGTGAACTCAGCCTCAGAAATCTTTCTTAACAAACACAATGCAGACTATCAAATTTAGCCCACTTACGTTAAAGGCCCTACAATTACTAGTAAACAGTATATATGGCTGTGTTCTGTATGTGTATATATGGCTTTATCCAGACGGCTAGACAATGGGATCTCTTTGTGCAGGGAGTCTGTTGGGCCTCCACAGTGGTGGGAGCTATGCTGTCCACATGGCTGGAGTCTTCTGGCCTCCAACAGCCTCTGGAGCTGTGAGGTTTCTGCCCAGAAGTTGGCCATTTTTGGTCTGATGTGCAATAATTTGCCTTCTTTGCCATTGTCACTCTGTGTGGTGATGGAGGAGATGAATGAGGACATGATCTGCCTTCTGCATCATTTATTGCACCCTTAAAGCAATCTGTGGGGTCCAGCATGTGTGGGAACATTTCTCTGATGGGCCCTGAAGTGCTCCAGGAGGGTCCATTTTCATGTCAATGCAGCCTGTGTGTGTGTGTGTGCGTGTGCGTGTGCATGTGTTGATGATGACCTTGAGTCACACTCAACACCTGGACACATCTATGCAGTTTCTTGACAATAATACAGAAGTGTTTGTCACTACCTTCTTCCAGGGCTGTATCAAGAACTGAACATAAGTAATTACTTCTCGTTTGGACGATCCAGAGTAAAGTACTTCCAGACACATTTTATTCCAGATTATCCATGCTTTATTATGGATTATCCAAATAATGATGAATAAGTATGTGCTGTCTGAATGAAGCTTTACTCAGAGATAAAACACAGCCAACTAGTGTAGGTTAATGACACTGTGGAGGAGAGACCCAGGTACCAGTGTGCCAGTGATACTGGGATAAGCAGAACCAGTTTGCTAACAGGCAATAAGTCAGTAGAGGCTGTCTTCAAACGGGCCCCCGTGGTACTCTCAGTTGATCCAGAGCAAGGCACTGCCCCAGAGCAGCGTACTTGCACATACTTCCATTCCTCAATTGGTCCTGGATAATCTTCTCTATCCCAGGAGTCGGCTTATTTATTTGGCCCTTGGGTGGCTCTTGGTGCTTAATTTGCCTCTGAGGCAATTCTGGCTGGAAAATGATGGGTTTCCAGGCAAAACCTTGCTACAACTAGAGGGGCTTGCTACAGGAGTGTTGGAGGCACTGTGAGGGGCACAGTATGTGTTTACTGTACCTCCTGTCCTAGTGGCATCCCTTGTGTGCCTTGTGCCCTGATCTGGGCTGCATCCTGTCCCATGAGAATGCAGTGGATTTCCCAGAAGCCAAATCACTCTCTTGAATTGTTTTTTTTTTTCATTCAACAAGTGAAGGCACATTTTACCGACTGTGCAAATGCAAATGAAGTCACATGTTACCAACTGTGTGAAAGCAAAACCCGTGTTATACCAAGCCATGTTATGCAAGGGATGAATAAACACCCACCCACTTGCTTTCCCTCTCTCTAGTGGCCCTATCCTCATCCCTTTCATTCAGCAAAAGCAAAAGGCTGGGTGTCAACAGCAATGAAGCAGCTTGGCAGTGTTTCCATTTTTCCTCTAATCTACATTAATGGTCAGAAAGTGCTTTTTGGAAGTGTATCTTTAATGTGGATTACAGTGGAAATGGGAATATTAGTATGTGGCAGGTACATAGAATTGGGCAGGGGGTTAAATTGATTTCAAAGACATAGGCCAGGATAAGGAGATGAGTCTTCACTAATCTTGCCAAAAATATTTTTCAGCCACTTTCCCTCTTTTCTTTACAGTGCACAGGTATAGTCTAAGAAACAATAGGAAGGGAACCTGCATTTGTACAAATAAAAACAAACCCTAAATTAAACAAACTCAGTATATAAGCTCAGTGAAGACTGACTTTTCAAATTGGCCAAGGAAAAATGTTGAATATTACTTTGAAAAATAAACAAATAAAGGAAACTTGGTAGAGGGGCTAGCTGTCTAACAGGCTCCTTTTATAAGAGAGTTCCAACAATATGATTTTTTTTTATTTTGCAAATTCTGCTTTTCCCCATCCTGTTAGGCAAGAAGGGCAACTTAGCCTGTGTATCTACAATTCCCAGATCAGAGTGCTTTTGCTTTGGTGGAGCTCCAAGAAAAGCTTCGGCAATGTGACCGCGTGCTTGATGAAGTTATTATGAAACCCTTGAGTAATACAGAAGAAATAAACCTAACCTTTTCATAACTGTGGCAGTCAGTACTTTTTTGCCAAGACCCGTTTTTATTTTGTTTGTCTTTTTTTCAAACGTTTTTAACCTGAGGCTTCCCATCACAGTGGAATTGATCCAGCCTGATTTTGGTTTTGATGTTAGAGGGTGACCTGCTGTGACCCTCCTGTTGTTGTTTGTCATTGTTTTGCTGGTACTTGCAGATGAGAAAAAAGGCAATGTGTGTCTGATTGCAGCGAGATGCTCTCTATGCGCTTATCAGATAACATGTCAAAAACAGCAGTCAGCCTGACAGTTTGCCATAAAGCAATTCCGCCCTCCCTTTTGGAAAGCATAATTAATTTTCTACAGCCAAACATTTAGAAGAAACAGCAGTGTAAAAAAAGCACAACTATAACATCAGTAAAATACTTTGTAGTGTTTTTTAATCTTAAAATATTCCCACAACTCACTTAGCTCATTACATTTGATAGTTTGCTTATAGCTGTAAAGAAACCAACACAGATATAGGAGGTTAGAAGTCAGCGTAGTACAGACTGACAGTCTATTCACTCATCTATAGGGGAGCCTGAATAAGGGAGTATAATAAGCTTTATTCCTAAGACTGAGTTTGGGAATGGACTTCTAAGTCTTAGGGAGATGAAGTCAAAAATAGTTTATTTTGTATTCTGCCTTTCATCTGGTGGTTCCAGGATGGGTCACACACACACACACACACACACCTTTCATCCTAGCAGGACTACACCCAGGAGAAACTATGCATCAATGGCCCTAATGGAGTGGAACATTTTAACTAGCTACTGTAAGCCATATAAAGTTGGCATCTTGTGTACCTCCATTGGGAAGGTATTCAAAAGCCAGGGGCCAACACAGAGAAGGCTCTTTTGTGTACCACTACCCCTCACACTTTTGAGGATAGTGGGGCTGCAAGACAATTCCTCTGGGAGGAATTTACTGCAGCCTGTAAAATCCAGGCTTGCGGCGACCTCCCAGAGGGCATTCTCTGCTGTCGCCCCCAAACTCTGGAACGACCTGCCGGATGAGATCCGTCAGTTGACATCACTTGACAGCTTTAAAAAAGCTGTCAAGACGGCTCTCTTCCGGCAGGCCTTTCCAGATTAATTTTCCCTAGATAAACCATCCCAGCTCGGGCTTCCTGACCCCCTCATTCCCCTCGTGGACCCATAATAAATGTTGGTTGAGGAGCTCCGGAGGGATATTAGGGCTGTTGGCCCATTTAATTATGTTTTATATTTTGTCTTATATTTTTGATACTGTATTTTAATTTGTCATATTGTTTAATACTTTTTAAGGGGGGGGAGGGACCATAATGTTTTATTCTTATATGATGTTTTTATATTTATTGTTGTCAACCGCCCGGATTGGTTCGCCACAGGGCGGTATACAAATAAATATTATTATTATTATTATTATTATCTTAAATTATGAGCAGGTCTGTATGGGAGAAGACACACCTTCAGTTATTCAGGGGGCAAGCAGTTAAGATTTTAAATGCCAATATTTATTTTTATTTTACAGTATTTAGAAAACATCAAAATAAGTTGGCCAGATCAGGCAGCAGACTGCAAGCTTGCTGGTCTAGTCTCTCCATTGTTAAAGCACTGCATAGCCCCAGCATCCAGTATCTTGAATTGGGCTCAGTAGTGAATTGGTAACCAGTGCAGTTCCTTCAAGACCATGTGATTTGTGTCCAGCTAGGAACTCTGGTCATCAGTGGTGCTGCTGCTTTCTGCCCTATTTCCTGCTTCCAGAGTGCCTTCAACAATAGTCTAGTCTGGAGGATACCAGAGCATGGATGATTGTGGCCAAGTTGCCCCTATCCAGGGAAACACGAAGCTGACAAATGAGCTTGAGATGGAGGAACTCCTGTCCACTGCTGTCACCTGAGCCTTAAGTGATAGCAATGAATCCAGAAACACCCTCAGATCATGCACTGTTTCCTTCTAGGGCAAAACAATCCTACTGATAATCAGTTGCTATCTAACTTCCATGAAACCAGCACCTCCATCTTGTTTGGATGCCGTTCAGTTTTTTAGTCCATGTCCATCCTGTTACTGCCTCCAGCTCAAGTTCTCCAGCTGCCTTGGTGGACTCAGAAGGAACAAAGAGAGAGCTCTGGATATTGTCAACTTACCGATGGCATCTTACCCCAAATCTCTCCCAGCAGATACATATAGGGGACAGAACTCCAGATGAGAAACACCAAGGGACCAAACAAAAGTTTCCAATGACTACTTTTTAGAGTCTACCTTAGAGATAGAAAGAAAACCACTGTAGAATAGTTCTTCTAATTCCCAATCCCTGAAGCTGATCTCACAAGATACAATGGTCGATAATACTGGAAACCTCTGAGAGATTAAGGAGAATCAATAGGGTCACATTGCTCCTGCCCATCTCCCAATAGAGATCATTCATCAGGGTGACCAAGGCCTGAGATGCTATGTCTCTAAAGGACAGCTGCTGCCTGGAGGTCTGTGAACAAGTTTATATGCTGCTTGTGGACTTCCATATTCAACTGACTGGACACTGTGAGAACGAGGTGCCTGACTAGATAGATCACCAGGCATTTCTTTTGTATTCCTACTTTTATATTTATCTGAATCTGCTTTTCTGAAGTTTTCATCCAGTGATAACAGTTTGACACTCTGGAGCAACACAGAACAACTAGGGCAATGCATCTTTGCATGGGACGCTGTCCAGAGGTAGGAAAGAGTCCAGAGCTCTCCGTTCTACATACCATTGTGTTTAAAGGAGGCTACACACCCCTTCTGTTCCATCTGAAGAGGATGGAGCATAGATTGGGTTAGGGTGCCTAAAATGGTATCCTACTAGAATTCACAGTAAACCTTGATTTTGAAGTCTACAGTATATGAGGAAATGGTATGCTATAGTATAAAGGTGGATGGATGGCATACCTCCAGTGTCCAATATACCACACAGATGACACATTTCAGTGATGCAACAAGGTACACTGTCATAATCCTGTCCCCCTGGAAAGTACTAAAGCCAATAACTTTTGTTTCTGGTCTTCAGAGGCCATGCAACGGTTCTTCATAAGCCTTGGCTTCCAGACACCTCACCAGTTGACAGTACATAGAATCATAGAATTGGAAAGAAACTCCAGGGGCATTGAGTTCAACCCCCTGATTAATGGAGGATTCACTAAAGCATCCCAGATAAGATGACTGCCCAGCCTCTGCACAAAGAGGCAAACTGGATGCAAGAGGCTGTTATGCTTTATCCTCTTGATATGCTCCTTTGGAAGCTAAGACTGCCTAACATTTCAGTATTAATTTAACTTCAGGTTGCTCAAATGCAGTAAATCTGCTATCCCATTGGACTATCTGGAGATAGATTTGTCTGGTTCTTGAGACTAGCAAATGAAGATTTCCTGTTTGTTCTAGTGGTTAGGGAGCTGGACTCTTATCTGGAAATACTGGGTTTGATTCCACCCTCCCCCACAAAGCCAGCTGGGTGACCTTGGGCTAGTCACAGCCCCACCCACCTCACAGGGTGGTCTGTTGTGGGGAGAACAGAAAGCTTTGTCAGCTGCTTTGAGTCCCCTTAAATGGGTGAGAAAAGTGGGGTAGAAAAGCCAACTCTTTTTCTTTCTTTCTTTCTTTCTTTCTTTCTTTCTTTCTTTCTTTCTTTCTTTCTTTCTTTCTTTCTTTCTTTCTTTCTTTCTTTCTTTCTTTCTTTCCAGCAATCTGCCCAGCATCAACTGAGTGGGGGAGGTCTTTCCAGCAGTGTTGTTTAGTTTGTGGACCCTTACCTAAAACATACCAGCTGCCTTGTGTATTTTGGAAGATAAGTAGGCTATCAAAGGTCAATATATAATAATAAAAATGCTTGTATAGTGGCGATGGTTGGCTTGTAGGAGAAAGTGGCCAGCACCTTACTTGCTAGTTCAGACCTTGAGTCTACATTCCGTTTCTCCTGCACACATGCTTTTAATTCAGTTTTGGCTAATGTGTGTCTAATCCATTGTGCTTAATGGGATCAGTTGTCCTGCGAGTTTGTATAGAATTGCTGCCTATGCCAACTTGCATTAGCCCAATCTATTTTGATTGCTGGTACCTCTTTCTTTTGGTTGTGTTAGCCTCTGACTCACCGGCCACCACTACTGGATACTCAGACATTTGCTGGTTAGTAGTGCGATTCTTCAGTTGATCAAAGATTACTATTTTTTATTTTGAACTTTTTATTTTCTTTATTACTTTGTTATGATCTGTCCTGGGGTTTTCAATGAAATTGCTTTTAAGAATACAGTGACCTTTCTGAATATCTGCAGTATTCTGCCGTGGATGACAGGAAATGGGGAGTATTAATGGTAATGGGTAATTCTTCAAAGGGAGAGAAGTGAAAACGGGAGGTTCCCAAGGTTCAATACTGTGATCTGTGATTTTGAATTTATTCATAAATGGTTTAGAAGTAAGGGTAAGTAGTGAGGTAGCAGAGTTTGCTGACAACCTTGACTTATTTGGGTTAACAGAAAGAGATGTTGAACCTCTTTACTTCCTCACATTGGGGGATTGGGCAATTGAATGGCAAATGATTTTCAGACTTAGGGTGTTTCCGCACAGGCCCTTTAACACCCATTAAGCACACTTTTGCCGCAGTTTTTGGCGGTATATCCGCATTTGCAGGGCCTAAGTAGTACACTTCTGGTAGGTGCGTCCACACCTATCCATGCTTAAAGTGTGCTTAATGGGTGTTTTTGGCACACCATATATTATGTGGTCTTGCGCCGTGAAAACGCATCCACTTAGGATGCGTCCGCACGGCGCAAGTGTGCCTACCCAGGGCCCTCCCCCGGCTCGCCATGTTTGGCTTGTCGGAGCCAAGCATGGCTAGCCTGGGGACTCCTAACTTTCGGCTCGCCCTCACCCCAGAAGCTTCCCTAAAGCCCACCCTAGCCCACCCTGGGGGGAGCGTGGCGAATCCCCTCCTTACCTCGTCAGCGTTGCCCCGATTCTGAGGTCGGCGCCCAGGATGCAGCACGCCTGTGTCCTGTGCGCCTCCTGAGTGGCTGGGGCTGCTACTGGCAGCCCTTGCCCTCAGGAGCATTCTGCGCAGGCGCGCCGTCTAGTCAGGGCAATGCGCACGGGGCGAGGGGTAGATCTGCATCTCTTAGATGCGGATCTACCACCTAAATCCAGATCTGCTGGGGATCCGGATTTGGTGAAACCGGTTCCCCTGGGATCCGGTTTTACTAAATCTGGGTGCAGTAGACCCGGATTAATTAGCCCCTGTGCGGAAGCACCCTCTGTAAGTGCAAGGGGATGCACATTGGACCAAAGAACACCAGTATATTTATAAACTGATGGAGGCTGAATTTTGTGCTATGGACCAAGAAAAGAACCTTGGTGTTCTGATGGACAGCTCAATGATAGCGTCACCCCAGTGTGCAGCAGCAATGAAAAAAAAGAAGAAGCAAATTCAGTGTTGGAATAATTAGGAAGGGAATAGAAAATAAAATTGCAAGCATCACTGTGCATCATTATTAAACAATGGTGATACTACATTTGAAATATTGTGTATAATTCAGATCACCACACCTTAGGATATTGTGGAAGAAGTGAAAATGATCAAGGGTTTTGAACACATCCCATTAGGGGTCAGGCTGAAATGTGTAGCCCTATTGAGGCTTGAAAAATGGTGTTTAGGAGGTTACCTGACTGAAGTTTATAAAATCACATGTGATGTAGAAAAGGTAAAGAGTGAAAAACCTTTTCTCTCCTGCACAACATTAGAACCAGAGGTTACTTCGTGAAACTCTAGGGCAAGAAATTTAGGGTTTTTTTTTTACCCACTGGATTGCTGATGTATAGAATTTATTACTTGAGAAGGAAGTGGTGATGGTGATGAACAAACTCACAGAGGTCAGGTGCATCAATGGCTATTGGAATTGATGCCTAGGTTCTATCACTGGGTTGGAGAGATAGGTAGGTTGCCTCTAGGTTACTTGCAGAGATTCAAGAGCAGGCAAGGGTTTCATCTCCATCTTTTGCTTGAGAATGTCCAGAAGCAAGTAGTGGCAGGCCACCAAGTGAGACAGGATATTGGACTAGATGGGTCATGGTCTGATCCAGCAAAGCTTCCCTTCTATTCTCATGTTCTTAGAATGCACAGGCAGTTGCCAAACTTTAGGGTTATGAAATTTGGAAGGCATTCTGCAGGAGTCACCCACTTTGTTTCCTTCTGTCTGCTAGACCATCTGATTTCCCATGAACATGTTTTGATGAACATTGGACTTTCACCCCAGGATGCCCCAGAGATCTTCTGTGAGCTCCCATAACAGAAAGGTTGGGTCCTTCAAATGTACATCTTTAATCTACAGTCCTACTGAGTGAATGTTGCCCTCAGCAGTTAAATTTGGTTCTTACTGAAAAATCAACTAAAGTTTTAAATAATTGAAACTCTCATCTTTAGCCTTTATGAGGCTGCCTGTGTGGGCCTATTTAGAAACAGCAGCAGTGGAAGGAAGGGAGGTCTAATATCTTTTATATATTGTATATTCAGTGCAAGGCCTAGGTCCCTTCTGGGCCACTTTGTCTACAATCTGTTGCCACTAATATAAAGACCTCGCCCTCCGCTAATCTGTTTCATCCACAATGCACAGAGGATAACCTCCAAGACTGGGACAGTGGTAAACTAGGCCTGTTTGGATATGTTATAGGGCCTTGTATTGATGAAGAAGGGAGGCCCCCTGTTCTTGATGGGTTTTCTTTGCCATGGAAGTGACAGGTGTGTAATTTGTGGGTGCTCTTGAATTGATCCTTGAAGCTTAGATGAGTCTATTTCCAATTGTGCCAGTTATGGGCTTTTGGACAGAGACAGTCTGGCTACAGTGATCCATGCTCTGGTAACTTCCAGACTGGACTATTCTAATGTGTTCTATGTGCGGCTGCACTTGAAGATGGTTTGGAACCTGCAGCTGGTGCAGAATGCAGGGACTAAATTGCTAACTGGCACAGCTGGTGGATGCACGTCACACCTGTCCTAAAAGAACTGCACTGCTACCAAGCTCAGTTCAAGGTACTAATTGTTAGACTATAAGACCCTAAACAGCCCCAAATAGCTCCCAAGATCTGCCAGTGAGGCCGTCTTGGAGGTTCTACCACCTTCAGTAGTTAGGGGTGTGGGAACACGTGGGAAGGCATTCTCAGTTGTAGCCCCAACTCTATAGAATAATCTCCCCTCTGATATGTGTCAGGCACCCTCATTATAGCACTTAGATAACTGAAGACACTCTTCTTTACTCTGGCCTTCGTCTGAGGGACAACATTTCCTCTCCATATAGGCACTGCCACTGTTTGAGTCATGCTTTTTAAAATCTGTTTTTATTTTTATTTATTTTGACCCACCCTGAGACTGAGTAGAAATATAAGCAAATAAATAGAAATAAAATTGTGCAGCCAAGGCTAGAAATTTTAGTTCCTGGCTATCAGAGTTCTTGCAACGACTTCCAAAGCTTTTTGTGAGCAGCACAGGACAGTGTTGAGAATATCCTGGAACCAACAGTCTGAAGTGTGGATGACCTTGTTCTATCTAGGGCAAGTGAGCTGCTTCAGCTGGGAACTGGAGTATCCAGCCTGGCTAAATTCGGAAAGGACCTTTGTTTTCTTGCAGTTTTCTTCTTATTAGAATAGTGCTGGAGAAGAGACGGAGGAATTCCCATCCCAGCCAAATCAGCTGTTTTGTTGAGATTTCTCTGGAGCCAGTTAGCTTGTTGCTTAGCAAAACTTGTTACACAGATGATTCAAATAACTACTTCATGCTGGGGCTTTCTCTGCAACAGGCAGGGGATAGAACTCCAAATCATGAATCTATTCAAAGAAGCACTGAAAACATTAAACTCCTAATATTATTTAGTCTTTAATAGATTCTTAATTAGTTTTCAATAGGTCACTAAAACCTAATGGGGTAAGGTTATCACTGTCATATATTTATGGGTTCTGATAAGTGAACAAATACTAAAGGGAAAGAAAAAATGTGTTTCTTCTACAAATGTAGCAAGTGGTCTGAATCTGGGAATATTACTAGATATTTAGACCTCCAGAAGCCATATTCAGGTGACTAAGGAGAGCATGGTTTACAGCTCCTTTAAGGTAGTGCACCGGGGGTGGTGGTGGTGAAGTTTACACTTCTTTAGAACTGTAGCTGCTTATGGGTGCCTCCAGACGCAAAAGGAGCTTTGCAGCTTTGATCGCTGGCAGAATCCCTGCAATGTGGCCCCCTCCCCACGAAGTAAAAAACTTTTGGATTTTCCAGGGATACTCCTTGGATTCTGCAGGCGATCAAAACTTCCTGTCTGCCCAACAGGAAGTGGCTGTGAATTCCCTTTGCAGCTTCCTGTCACCTCATTTGTCCAACGAGCAGTGGCTGCGGAGAGAATTCACAGCTTTTGCTGTCTCTGGAGGCATTCTATGTATTTTACCTTCTGCTGCAGCCGTTAATATCCATGAAGTTTTTACTGACCCTTTAGTTGGAAGACCACCATAGAAATAGGAAGATAGTTGATTCTACTTTAAAGTGTGATAAACAGTCCATATGAAGGCAAAGTAAATTCAAAGTAAAGAGAATAGGAAAATTCCAGCAATAAGAAATGAATAGAAGAATTGGAACTGAATACCTCAAGTGCTTGCTTTCTGCTCTTCCCTGTTCCCTCCCACACCATTTTCCTTTTGTTTCTTGTCTCTTTAGATTGTAAGCCTGAGGGCAGGGACCTGTCTAAGATTAATATAATATAAGTAATAATAATAATTTAATTTGCTCAGTCGTATGACCATTTCAAAATTCAGTAAAAAGCAATAAAAACATTATAAAACAGAATAAAGGAAAGCAGCTGACATTCTATTTGCAGTTAGGTTCTTGTTTTCCCAGTTCTTTTTCCAAGAAGCAAACTCTTTTCATTGTAGCTTTGAGAATAAAAAGGCTTACTCTGATTATTGTAGATCTTTCTTGACCTTGCAATAGGAGTCTCAGAAGATCTTCTCTGTTATGGAAGCTAAAATTAGCTGTAATTGGGTGCAGGTATCTGTGTTGGAGATCAGTATAGGCTGAGCATTTGATTAAAAAGTGTTCAGTATCTTCAACAATTTGGTCTCCCCAAATGCAAAGTCTCTTGCATCTTGGAATGTTGCAGAAGCGATCAGTTTGCATCTTGATGTCAAGTTGTTCGAACCTGGCTCTGGTGTATATTCGCGTTAAGGGAAGTGGGACTGGGATAGTCAGGTAATGTTCTAAATGAATATTCAGTTTCTGAAGGGCTAAAAACTTTGTAGCAGACGCCCTAGCAATACTTGCTAGGTCCAGTTGAGCATAGATGTCACGGGTATGTTGCTTGAGTACTTGTTTTGTCCTAAAACCCAAGTCATTCAGAAATTGTAAGGCAAGGCCAATCTTGGCCAGCTCATTGTTTAAAACCACCGCCCAAGATGACCTGTGTTGACGCTGGGTTTGTTCATCTAAGCATAACCGTGTCTATTGGAGTTCATCTGATTTATTTTTGACCAGTAATTAAATTGTTTCATCAAGATTTGAGCTTTTACCGGTAACAATCCCAGTTCTGCCCTTACTGCAGTCAGTGTTGACTTGGCAAGGCCCAGGACTAAGATTAGTATATTGTAACCTTTGAGTATAGGGTGGGATAGAAATACAAATAAATAAATAAATAAAACCAGCTTCCCCTTGCACCCCTGATTGGCCCGTCAGCAAATACTTCAACGTGCCCTGAAGAAATTATGAGAAAAGGACAAATGCTTTTTTAAAAAAAAATTATTAAGCAAATGCAACACGAAGGTGGATGGTGCAGCACCACCGATGCAAGGTATAAATTCCATAACAGTTACATAAACATACAAACAATGTAGTGAAAGAACAAGCTAGCAGGAATCAAAGTGAATAAACCGTCAAAAGCAACAGAGTAACATCTATTATTAGAAGTTGGTACCACTCTAGATAAGGGATGAGTCATTTCCCAGGGCACCATCAGCACATGGCCACCATGAACATGGTGAATTTCAGTTATGATAGAGAGGTTGAATGAGTTTGGCTGTATCCAGATTAGCAGAATAAAATCCACTGTTATAGAAAGGAGCCCAGCTTACCTGCTGCAAAGCTATGACATGCCATCTGGACTTCAGCAGCCTCCCTGTAGCTTTCTCACAGAAAGCTGCAAAGCTCTCGTGGTGCGCACGTGAGGCACACATCACATGGGATTGGGCAGCCAATGGGAGCTAAGCTGCTGACTCAGCTCTTGTTTGCTGTTCTCGCCATCCTGTCTGGATTGGCAGGAAACTTCGAATTTACCTGATACTGCAGAGCGAGTGTTCATCGTTCCGCAGTAGGTAAATTTGCAGTAGCAGTGGCATAAAGCACCGTTGCTATGAAGCATCAGGCGCCAGGTGTGATACTCACACCCTGACTGTGCATCAGAATGCGCAGTATTCGTAAGTCTGCACACAGCCTTTATTACGGTCACAGACCAGGAGTGACCAAACATATTTAAATAGCATATTATATAGTTATAAACAGTTAAGATCTTTGAATCATTTGTATGGGGTGTGCTTGAAAGGGTGAGAAGGGTGAGACCCAGAGGGATGAAAATCAGTTTAGCCAGTACTGAATCCTGAGGATCCATACCTGGGACTCAAATCTAACTTGGCCCATCTCCAGGCAGAAGCTGAATTTGCTACACAAGGAGGAACTCCACAGGTTTGGAACTCCAAGATCCAGTCTTTGCGACATCCTGCCTTGCAGGGGGCACCAAACAGTAAGATACTTCCTAGCATATCCTCTGCATCTTTCTATACTGAGAAGAGATACCTTCAGCAAATGCCTTTAACTTTCATGCCTATATGAGAGGTAGTAGCTGAGGTGATTGACATCTTCTGTGTGGAGGGATGGGCTCCTGACTGGAAAAAGTACCTTCCTTTCACCAATCTGCATTGCATATATGCCTGGTTCTCTGTGTGCCTTGCTCTTTTCTACCCAAGGGGCCATCCACTTACCTCCTCTTGGCTAGGCAGGTGTGTTAAAGGCACTGTGCACTTTTGTCATGATTATGTTGTGGAGCATTACCTCTCTGTTTGCATTTCTGACATTTTCCTCAAATATTGACTGGAAAGAAAGGAGGGTCGGCTTAGTTGAGGTATTCAACTACTGGAATACTATTCTCTTGGTGTTTGCTCTTTAACAAGGCCAGAAAAAAAGAAAAGCAAAACCTTCCTTATTTTCCCAGGTTGCTAAAATGCACCAATTGGCCATAGTCATGCAAGATAGGGTGCATCCCCATTATAAGCTTAATCCAGTTTCCTTAAACTGAAATAAAAGAACCGGATGCAAACACGAATTTGCCTGTTCCCATTACTTTCAGCTTAATCGCGTTCGATCTGGATTCTGAGGATCGTACCTGGTGTACTTGACTCAAGGGGGGACTCAAGTGGCTACTTTTTAAAAGCCGCTTTTCGGGGCTGCCATGCCCTCTTTCTCCTGGCATGAATGCACCACCCATAAGGGACCCCCTCAGGGAGCCTAGCTGGGTGGCTGGGTGGCTGCTGCTTGCCTGGATGGAAGAAAAACGGCAGCGGACAGCCAGCAATTCTTTCCCCTCCTCTCCTCATTGCTCAGGGCATGCAGCAGCAGCAACTCAAGGCCCCTTCACAGCCACAGCCTTTAAAACAGAACCTCCAGGGGCTTTCCTCCCTCCCTTTCCCTTTCTAAAGGTCAGAACTTTCAGAATTGCACAAATTTGCAACATTGTTGTAAGGTGTGAAGTGGGTAGATCGCTACAGTGTAGTGGATTTTTATAGTGGCTGTTTTGAGGGGTGGATTTTTTTCAATGAAATCAATATCTTTGCAAGCAAGCTATTGGGAGAAGGAAACCCTAAACACGGATTCTCATCCCTTAACACCATACGGTCCCAACAGTAAAAAATGTAAAATGTTTCAAGCGCACAAACCGGAGTGAGACCTGTTGAAATGAGGATTAACATTTACAACGCTTTGGGGTGATTTAACACGTGGAAAGCGTGTTAAGCCAAACTGACGTGGGGTCTGCCAGGATTGAAAATGGTTTGAAATCGAAATAAGGTTGTAATGGGGATGCGGCCATAGTTTTGTATGGAATTCAGATTGCAATCCTTTCCCTGGTTACAGTGAGCTACCACAAGGAAGTACTGCAGGGCTAGAAACACTTTGGTAGGTCATGTGGATGCCACTTTCTTAAAAGGTTGCCTCTGTCAAGTCATACCCATGTTGCTGTTGAGCAAAGATAGGTCTTGGGTTAATGTGCCAGATTTTAATCACTCCTGCAATAAAGACAACCTGTCTGAATCGCTTAGAGCCTAGTTTCCTCATCAACCCAAGTCAATAAGCCTTCTTTTTAAATTAATTACTATTAATTAATTACTATCCCAAACAGTTCAGTGGCATTGATTTGTCCCTTTTTATATACTTCTGCTAAAGTGCTTTCTGCAGTTTCCTCCCCTCTGTTTTGTATTTTTATTTTTATCTCAATAATAGGTTGGCCATAAAACAATTCTGAGGCTCCATCTTCTTTGTTGCTTTTACATATAGCCTTTTGTCAATACTTTTCACGTTAGAGGGACGAATGAAACCGACAGACAAAAAATAAAAGGCTGTCAAGGGAAATCTTTTTATCTGTATTTGGGGTTTCTAAAAGGCCTGTTTAACTTAAACAACCCATCTCAGTTTTAACTTTTAAATGCTTTAAAATGAGTTAAGGTTTAGTAAGCATTTGCACTGAAGCTCCACTGATTGTTCATTTTATTTATTTATTTATATTTATATCCCGCCCCATACCCAAGGGTCTCTGGATGGCGCGCAACATTTAAAAACAAACATATCAAAACTGTATCAAACAATACTAAAATCAGTACAAGGTTTAAAAATCCAGCATAATAATAATTTAATAAATGATACAAAAACAGTTTAAAAACAGTAGTGTTTGCAATGGGGGAAGCGTAGGGGGCATTTAACCAAAGGCCTGAGTGAAGAGGTACATCTTCACCGCCTTCCTGAACATAAACAGAGAAGGGGCCTGACGCACCTCCAGGGGGAGACCATTCCACAACCTGGGCACCACTACCAAGAAGGCCCTCTTCCAGATGCCCACCCGCCTAGCTGCTGAAGGCGGTGGGATAACCAAGAGAGCGTCCCCTCCAGATCTTAATATCAATATGGTTAATATGGGAGAAGGCGCTCCGTTAGATATCTGGGGGCCATCTGGTCATCTGGTCTTACGGACAATCCTTTTTCTTTTATTTGCAGAAAGGTGTTTGTTTTCACTCCCAGGTTAGAAAGAGAAAAAAGGAACTGAACACATGGTGCCAGAACGTTGGCATTAAATTATTAATTCCCCAAAGAAACCAGGCCCATGCTCATACCACAACAGGTTAGCCTACCGTAGGGAGCAGTGGGAATATAACACATTTTTTCACACTCATCTGATTTAATACTCCCCAGCCTCAGTCTGATACCACTTCACCCATCTCATTCTTCTACTACGCTCTATGATTGGATGCCATCCTGTCAGTCAAATTTCGGCTTCTCAAAGGAGGGTGAGGGTGCTTCTGTCCGCCCCCACCCTGGACTCTTTTCAATTCAGATTAAAAAGAGGGCAGAAAGAGTGAAAAAACCCTGGGGTCCTGGTCTAGTCCTGCTCCTTCCAAAACCCTCTGCAGATCTTTTGCTTATTATTGTAAATCTGATTATGGGGAAGAGTCTCCTCCTTCATCTGGACATTACCCCCTCCTCGATATTGAGGTGTACTGTCATACCATTTGGAATATTGTGTACAATTCTGCTCACCACACCTCAAAAAGGATATTGTGGAACTGGAAAAGGAGGTGCAGAAAAGGGCAACCAGAATGATTAAGGGGCTGGAACCACCTCCCTTGTGAAATCAGGCTGCAATGTCCAGGCCTCTTTAGCCTGGAAAGACAATGTTAATGAGGGGACCTGAATTAAATATATAAAATTATGCATGGTATAAAGGTCGATAGAGAAAATTTCTTTTCTCTATCATGCAACACTAGAATCAGGGGGCACTCTGTGAAGCTGATGGGTAGGAGAGTCGAATCAGAAAAGGGAAAGTATTTCTTCACCCAGAGGGTCATCAGTCTATGGAATCTGCTGTTGAAAGAGGTGGTAAAAGCTACCAGCCTGGATGGCTTTAAGGAAGGGTTATACAAATGTATGGATGACAGATATATCAGTGGCTACTAAAATGGATGCCTAAGTACATCTTTCAGGCTGGGGGGACAAGCAGGATGCTCCTAAGGCCATTTGCTGGGATTCAAGAGCAGGAGAAGGTTTGCCCTTGCCTCTGCTTGAGATGCCCATGGGCAATTGGTGGGCCACTGTGTGCGTCAGGATGCTGGACTAGATGTGCTGTGGCCTGATCCAGCAGGGCTCCTCTTATGTTCTTATGTACTAATGGGGCCTGATCCAGTTCATGGAGGCATACAGAAAATAAATGCTTCCATGTTCCAGTTTACAGGAAGACTCATTTCAGCAACATACATATTTCATTGCTGAAATATATAGCTTAAGGCTAGGATTAGTGTGGGCTAGGTCCCACACAATACTATTTTAAAGGTAAGTGTGGAAAGGTCCCATGTATCTCTTGAGGATTTAGTCTTCAGCTTCCAACTGTTTTAGTAATTTTCTTCTTCTTTTTATGGAATACCCTTAATCAACCTATATTTTGGGACAGTTTGTACACTGGGGCTGTGTTCCCACCTACTCTGAACCGACCGCAAGCCAACCCGGATTACTGTGATCCAGGTTTGCTCTGGGTTCTGCTGTGGGTTGGGTTGGAGGCCGGGAACAGCCCTGAGCACACGTCGAGCTGTTCCCAAAGAACCCGCAGGTGCACACAAGCACACCTGTGAATGGTGTGGTGTGGTATGGCGCGGCATGGGGCAGTACGCCGCTGCTACCATCATCAGACTCCTCCTCCTAATGTCCTAAGCTGAGTGAAGGAGAGAACAGCCAGCAGCTGGGCAAGTGAGTGAGGGGGTGCCGCATCTGAGCAGTGGCCTCCCCTCTGTGCACCTTGTTGAAATAGGGGGCGGGAAAAGGAAGGAAGGCAGTTGCTGCCAGCTTCCTCCTCCCAATGTCCTCAGTTGCCTTCCTTCCTTTCCCCTCCCCCTGATTCAACAGTGGAAAGAAAAGGCTGTCTCAGTTTAAAGCTGAGCAAAGGAGTACAGCTGGTGTCTGGATGAGTGAGGGGATGCCACATCCAAGGGGCAGACCCCCCTCCGCACACCCCCTCACTCACTTACCTGGCCGCCGGCTGTCCTCCTTTGCTCGGCTTTAATCCGAGTCAGCTGGAAAACCCCTGTTTAAACAGGTGTTTTCTTTCCCTGGATTTTCCTCAGAAAATCTGAGGAAAGAAAACTGGCATGGGGACAGAGCTGGAAAATCTGGAGTGCATTCGGGGTATGGGGGGATTTAATGGGAACTCCCAGTGCTCAAACGGAATCCACCACAGATTTTTGCCCCTATGGGGATGTGCCCTGTCACACAATATTGTTTTTGAAGGAAAGAGAATGGAAGATTATGATGCATCTCAGTGCTGGTTACAAAGATTAGTCAGAGTTCCTCCTTTACTTTAGTAAAATTTCAGGAGTTTTCTGTTCTTAAAACTCTTGCCAATTTTATTTGAGCCTTTTGCATCAATTCATGCTTTTTGTAATTGATGTTACATTATTTGTGTCTCAAATGAATTTCTGTTACACTACTAAAATGATTTTGTACATCACATATGTCTGGGAAACTTTTTTTTGCAAAAAGGACATTTTTAATCATTCAGAAAATCCTCTGTAAAGTTATTTCTAATATTTCGCTTGCCTTTTAAACTTTTGAAGCTTAAAATTAGTTATTCACACATTTGTTTTACTTCAGTTCTGTTTATGACCTGAATAGTTCCCAAAACTTCTCTTTTTGATTGATAAAAGTAGACAGTTGTTTCCCATCATGTATTTGACAGATTTTAAATATTTGAAGGCTCATTCTGGTATGAGGTAATATTAGCGTAATCTAATATTTCCTTTTCACATTTATGTACATTTTCTCTTCTCCGAAGAGGCTCAAAGCAGAGTACAATTTTATCTCTTTCAATACCTTCAGGATAGAAAGCTTTTTCTTCAAGGTTTAACACGCAGGGAGATGTTCTTCCCGAGAGCAACAAATGTTTAACCTTAAGTACTTTGAAATCTAGTGTTGGGAATATTCAGATGAACATCTTTGTGGGGCTGAAGATACCCTTAGAAGAGTATTGAAAAAAGCTGCATGGACACTTGCTGTCTAGATCCTTGGTGATTTAATTTGGTATTCTGTCTATGTATTATGGGGCTAAGCAGAATAAATTCTTGTCTTCCAAATTACTTTTACAGGTAGAGGCCTTTTGTTGTCATTGTTGCTCTGTTTAATTTAAATGCAGTGGACACAACTGGTGACTTTAAAAGCCTTAGCAGTTTAGCTCTGGATAATAGGGAAAAAAAGGAAGAATGCAAGATGCTTATGCCAATACAAAAGCAAGTAATCCAGCAGAGAAAACATTTTTTTTCCTTACAAGCTTCACTAAGCACAAAGCAAATTCTAGTGCTGAGTTTCACAGAGAATATGCAAAATGCTCAGCTGTGCTGAGGGGGGGGGGGGACACTGCAAATAGATGGAAATGGAAATATACATGTGTATTTGATTAGGAATATACAAATGAATGCTAGAAAGCTAGCAGAAAGTAAAGTTAATTAGACTGTTTATGCCCAGACATATGCAGCTTGTTGCTCTAAGATGCCCATTGAAATCTGGTAATTTATTTTAGAGCTAATAGCATCATTTGATAATCTAGCAGGTCTCTGGAGCAATATTGAAATCAACATTAGTAGTGGGGGTGGGTGGTAGTGGTCTACAGCAAAACCAGTACAGTAGTTATGGGGCCTTTTTGCACTTGGCTTTCCAGCCATAGGAAGCTTTGGGTGAAATGGCCCAGAATGCCCTAAGCATCTGCCCCTATAGCACCCAGCTATGGTGCTTGGTGAAGGCTAGTGCTCGCATGGTGCAGGTTCAACCTGCACCACACGTGATCGATGCGGGGTGAGCTACTACATGGATGGAGACATTTCTGGTTAGGAAACAGCTCCTTCGCATGCAGCTGCTCTGCCTTGGACCACATCCTACATCGATGACCCTACATTGACGACCAGGCCAGGCGCAAATTGACCCTCATTCTGAAGTCCAACAGGATTGATCTAAGAATGGAGATATACGGCACAACCATGGGCATTTTCTTGAAGATATGACCTTTCTCATGTCTACTATGGGAAAAGCAAGAAAGAACAAGAAATTGGATTAATTTTGGATTCCCTTCATTGCCTAGGCAAGCAATGTGACTTACAAACAAGGTTAAAACCAATTAAAAACTGCGGGATATTTAAAGAGAAATAAAAACTTGATATAGTCAGAAAGCAACACCTATCCACACTGGAAATACTTGGGAGCAGATAAGTTTTCAATGAATGCCTAAAAGAGGTATAATAGCAGGTGCATTTTGAACATCTGTGGGGAGGGTATTGCAGAATGTGAGTACTACCATAGAGAAGACCCTGATGTGGGACACAGCAAAATGGCATTCAGTAATTTATGGGACCTGAAACAATTGCAGCAGTCTCGCTGGTCTATTATAGCAAAGATGTTTAAAGAAGTCCTTGGTCCCTGGATGTTTAGGGCCTTATATGCCAAGAATAAGCCTTAAATCCGATCTGGTAGATAACTGGGAACACGTTCAGCTGCTTAAGCAATGGTGTGATGTATGCATGAGCTGCTGCCCCATTTAAGACAGCAGAATGAAAACTGGTTTTACAGGAAGGAACATCTTCACAGCATGTGACAGGCTGACATGAAAGCCACCAACAGGGGGAAAAGCCCTGCCATTGCCATCAGGGTAACAGCCACTGACAGCGCTGACTTCCATGAATTGATCTAGACCTTTTAAAAAAAACCATCCAAACTGGTAGCTGATGCAACCTCATGGTAGTGAATTCCAAAGTATAACTATGGGCTTTTCTGTACTGGGTCTTGTTCCTGAATATAATCCAGAATAGGTGTTGTTTTCTTTCTCACTTAGAAAACTATACTTTAGCAGAGAACATGTTGAAGAACAGACTTGAAGCATATACCTTCTGGATTTGTTTCAACATAACTTTACTTATCTATAATTCGTGAATCTTATAACTTATTAACCTCAGATGTACATGTCTAGAGATGCTAGAGTCCATCTTTCTTCTAGTTAGAAGAGAGAGAGCAAGTGACATTACAGGCTGTTACAGCAGAATTAACTAATCAGCAGTTCCCATACTGCAACTCTAATATACACAGAAAATTAACACCTTTTACAAGTAATGTACACTTGCAGTAATATACCAACAACAGGGGCCTGCTATCTGCATGCTAGTGGAGACTGGCAAGCCCTGGGTGGAACCTGTCTTGGTCTGCACTAGCATGCAAACAGCAGGCTCTTATTCCCAGACATAATCCGGAATAAGGCCTAGTGCAGAAACGGTCTATGTGTTGTGTAAAAAGACCCCAAAACTCTTTTGTCTGTCCTGATTTGTCTACGATTTAGCTTCACTAGGTGACTCTGGTTCTAGGATTGTGGAAAAGGAAGACAAACTTCTACCTATCCATTTGGCCACCCCATGCATAATTTTATAGAGCTCTATAATCGTTCTCTCCTGTCCAGACTAAAAAGCTACAGATGTTTAAATCTTTTCTTATACAGAGCAAGCTGTGTGCCCCTGTTCTGCTGATAGGGCAGCTGAACTAGTAGGGAGAGGAGATATTTCTTCACACAACACGCAGGCTGAAAACTTGCTGAAAGCTGCTCCGTTTCACCACTGCCACTTCCTACCTGACAGACAGGATGCTCGGAAGCCAGACAGAGGGGGCGCAGCTGCTTCCAGTCTGCCTGATGGGCTGACTGGAAATTGCGCTGTCCCTTCTATGCACCTTCCCAGCCACCAGATAGGCCGGGCCATTGCCAGCAGCAGCAGCAGCAGCACAGCATGACCCTGAAAGTGCAAAAGTGAAAAGATGCTGGTTAATCATAATCTTTTTACTTCAATGAATATTGCACCAAAGGTGCGGGATCAAAAAAGCTGCACAGCTTTGGACTCAGCCTGGAGGCAGCCATAGTTAAACTGTAGAATTCACCAAAAGCCTGGATGGCTTGAAAAAAAAGCTTGGACCATGACATGGAAAATCAGTAACCTTTAGCTGGTTGAGACTGTAAGCAGGGCAGTTATGCTTATGCGCTGTTTGCAACTTGCTGACAACAATGAGAATTACTGCTGGACTAGATGGGCCTCTGGTCTGATCCAGCAAGACATGTCTTACGTACTTGCATTCTCAGACCAATAAAACCACAATATAACTGTAGGCAAAATCACATTATGGCAACATCCCAAACACTTTCCTGGTTGTGATTAATGAATAAAGATTGGTAGAGAAGGATTGAAGTGCTTTCCCCTCTCTGTACAGCTGAGTAATGCTTGTGATGAAGCTAGAGGAGAAAGATGCTGATAAATTTATTGGGGGGGGGGGGAATGTGCCAAACCATGTTCCAATTCCAGAACTAAGTCTAGAAAAATCTTTAAATGGGAACGCAAGTGAAGGTGAACCCTAGATAGAATGAACTCTGAACTGGAGAATTTCTAGCTAGGGAGATGAAGGTGATTCAGTGGGCCAGTTTGCACTTGGCCCAGTAGTACACATGTGCTGAGCTCCCTGACAGTGTGTTGGCATGTGAAGGAGCCATTTCTTTACCAGAAAGTTCCTTATGTGTGGGAGCTTCCAACAAGGCACTATAGGTGGTGCAGGTTTAAATGCCTGCACTATGCACTATCTGCGCATCTTTTGGTCTGCACATTTTCTGATGTGGCACGTTACCCAGTTGCCCTGGTTATGCTGCTGCGCAGGTGTGCTGGCACTGGGGAATGGAGATGGCCCTGTTCAACTGGACATCTGCACTTTAGATATGTTTTGGGCAGGAGCTTAATGCTGATGTTGTTTAGTGCATACCAGAGCCATTCTGTCCTTTGCTTCCCAGAGATGGGAGGCAGAATGGGGAGAGGCCTATAGCTAGGACTGAAGAGATCAAAGAAAGAAATGGATGCAGCTGTGTCTTTATAGACTCTGCTGATGTGACAAGAGGAAAAGGGTTGCACTAGTTTATACAGTGTATATTTTTAAAAATACATTTATAAATCAAAGGTATCATATTATTTCATATTTATATTTAACAGGAAAAATATTTCTGTCCATAGATGGTAAAATTGTGTACATTTTCTCCTAGCAGATATGCGGGGATCCCAACAGGGTTTGGATCTGCTGACTGGAGTCTTCCAAGATAGCCAGAACAAATTATATTAGAATTTTGAAATCCAAAACTAAATTCCATTTACATTATTAAGTTTCTGCCTTTGGAAACTGTCATTGTGCGGGGTTATGTCTTCTTTGGTTCCCCTCTCCCCTCTTTGGAGAACTTGGTGTCAAAACACTTAACATCCAAGTATGATATATTTTGCAAATAGTGTGATTCTGCACATACAGTGTTTGTGTGTATACACACACATATGAGTTTATTAAAATACGGTGTTACAGAAGGAAATGGAATTCCAATGCACGGCTTTTGTCCTAAGAAATCGTTATCACAAGACAGAATTAGAAGCCTGGATGGGAGTTAATGGGTCTCCCAGGCTGTCCTGCCATCATTATGTTACTGTGTGTGAGGCACCAACCGCTTTAAGTCCCATTAGTGTGTTGACAAGCTGTCTGGAACAGGATGCTTATATCTGAACAAGCAGTTTACTCGAACTGCATTGCATTAACCCCTTACTTCTGGATGCTTTTGATTGCTTTAGATATCAGCCTTAGTGTGATAGTGTGAATCTTCTGCTACTCTGATGATGTCATGCATTTCTTAGTGGTGTTTAAAAAGATAGTTACTGTAGCTTTGTATTTTACCACTAAAGTATAATTCCTTCCCTTACATCTAAACTAATCCCTTGTTGTTCAGTCATTCAGTTGTGTCTGGCCTTTTGTGACTTCATGGACCACAGCATGACAGGTGTCTTTGGCTGTGGTTATACCTTCACTTGAAACCTTCTACAGTCCATCTTCAGGAATGGATAGAAATGTTATGGTGTGAGCAGTTGGACCTAAAGATGGACTGAAGAAGAAGAAGAAGAAGAGTTGGCTTTTCTACCCCGCTTTTCTCACCCATTTAAGGGGACTCCAAGCAGCTGACAAAGCTTTCTGTTCTTCTTCCCACAACAGAACATACTGTGAGATAGGTGGGGCTGTGGGAGCTCAGAAGAGAGCTGTGACTAGCCCAAGGTCACTCAGCTGGCTTCATGGGCGAGGGCAGAATCGAACCTGGTATTCCCAGATAAGAGTCCGGCTCCCTAACCACTAGACCAAATTGGCTCACTGAAGAAGGTTTCTTGAAGGTGTGATCATGACCTCTGTCCTCCACCAGCTCCTGAAGTCTACCTTAAAGTTATTTCCAAATATCTGAGATTATTTCATTTCTCTTCAGGAGAAAATAAAGACTGAAGGAGTTTATAGCCCTTTTTGCACTTACCTGCTGTTAATCTGGAAGAGTAGGTCCAAAATCGCCCAGCCCACTGATCTGAATGGTGGGAAGGCATTGGCAGGATCTCCATAATCAGTACTGATTTTGCTGATCTGGACCGCAAGGCCTCAAAACTCACTTGAGCTTCAAAGCCACATGGCGCTGCCTCCAAGGGCTAGGAACAAAGGTTCCTAACCTCAGGGCCTGTTGGAGATGATTTTTTGGTGGCACGCTAAGTAGCAAACAACATGCTGTGTCCACACTTTCTCATGTGATGATGGCCCAGTCTATGATTTTCTCCTTATGACAGCTCCTTGACCACTCCCTCCCAACTATCTTCAGTCAGGCTCTAAAGGAACCATCTTGCCTGTGGGGAGGGGAAGAAGGAAGGAAACTGAGTGAGCACCTTCCATCATGCTCCAAGCATTTACTCCTCCCTCCCAACTGTCACCACACAGGCTATGAAGAACCATCTGATCTGTGGGGAATGGAGGAGAAAAAGAAAAGTACTTTACACAGTTGCTGCCAGAGTGTCTCTGTTCCCTCCCATACCATTTTCCTTTTGTATCTTGTCTCTTTAGATTGTAAGCCTGAGGGCAGGGACCCATCTAAGATTATATACTGTAAATCACTCTGACAGGCTGTGTTCACGCCTAAGGTTTAATCCAGCTTCAGTCCACTTTCGGAGCACGAGAACACATCAGTGACCACTAATTTTCTTTCCACATTATCTATCCCAAAGATGAATTTTCTGAGTTATTTAATGCTGAGAGATGTATCATCTCATTCTGAATGTGGACTGAAGCTGGATTAAACCTTAAGTGTGACCACAGCCATAGTCTTTTGGTTTAAGGATATCATCATCAATCATTCACCGATACATCATTTCAGTCCTAGATGCTTGGGAAGGGTCTGACTAGTGATAACAATGACCAAAACCAGCATAAATATCTTGTTTGCTGTATGTTACTGCTGTGTTATGTCAACAACAACAACAATAAATGTAACATGGCTGGTTTCCACATGTAGCACAGTTTGTATCTTGCTTATGCACACGGCACATGAGTCCTCTTGCTGCTAGTTCTGGGACTGTTTTTCCCAACTTGTGTGAGATCCCGTACAGGAAAACTGAAATCTGAAATGGGGGATTGCACAATCTGAACAAGAACCTCCCTCCACTATCATCTCCTATGCAACTATGAATGGTTCCTTGGTTGCCATCATTGTGACGGTTCCCTGTTACATAAAGACTCTTCTTGCATATATACTCTACCACTTTTTCTGCTGCTTTCAATCCTCAAACCTATTTTCCACATAAGCTTTGGTTTATTCCCTAATTCTAACATTTATTTGTTTCGGAGTTTATCAGCTTTAGCCAGCATGTGCAGTATTATGGGATGATGGGGGATGCAAACCAACAAGTAATGGAGGGCACCACTTTGGGTACTCCTCTCTGTATCCTCAGCTTCATGACAACTTGATTATAACTTTACCTTTGCCTGTATTTATTCTTTCTTGCCTCTTTCATGCTGGGCTTTTAGGTTTATTTATTTATTATTTATATTTCTATCTGGCCTATACCCGAAGATCTCTGGTTGCCTATGACAGATTATCTTTAAACTTGTTACATTTGCCTGGGTAACTTCCTAATACGCTGCATACATTTTTGGCAATGTGGTGATCAAAGTGCGAAGGCTGAAATGGAACATCTGGCTAAAACTCCTTAGAAGTCATATGTGTCACCTGCAGTTTCAGAGGGACATTTATTTTGAATCTCCCTTTGGCCACTGAAGTGTACTCTTGTGAGTGCCACTGGGTGTCCATTTTTGAGTTTCACCAAAGCAACACCTTGCCTTCCTGTTAGATCCAGCTTTCTCATAGAAACCACCCTTGATGTAGCAGCTGTTCTCTCACTTGCTGTACAACTGCAAAGGCCTTGATTGAGGGAGGGAGAGAGAACCTCTGGCAAGGTACGGGCAAATTCACATCTGTTTTCCGGGAAGAACCTCTGCAGGGCTCTTCTTATGTCCTTATGTCCTTTTAGGCTGTCTGGGGCACCAAAGATAAGGACAAAAATAATATAATATTTTTGATGGAGGCTCATGCATCCATGGCAGGTTCTCAACTTTATGGAGACATTTCAGTTCATCCCTGAATGTGCTTATGTTGCTTCTCAGAAACCTATGGTGGCTAACAAAAGCTTAGTATTATAGAGAAAGGTTTCCAATGTTTAATGGAAACTGACAGCACGCTCAGGAAACAGAAATTCCATTGTATGACAGGGAATATCTATCAGCCAGCAAATTTTAAATAACACAGATATTAAGAACCTCAACATAACGCTTTGAGTAACACAAAAGTGAGATGGACTAAGAGCTGTTGCACTTCTAATTGTGGGTTGTCTTGTTCAAAAACAGCTATGAAGTCACTTTTCTTTCTGACTCCTGGACTCACTCCTGGACTTTCTGACTCCTGGACTCACATCTGGAGCCATTTGTACCTGGTCAAATGTCTTATAAAGTCTGGGCTTGTAAACAGATGACATTTGGCACTTTCCAGAGTGAAAAACACTCCTTCAGAAAGATGTTAATTGAGATCTATCTCCATTGTGAATGAGTCCTCCACATTTTTTAAAAATGTTATTTAGAAAAATCTGAAATTAGAATTTTCTGAAATGATCAGAGTGTTGCAGAAGCCCTGACATCACTGTTTATTAGAATAAATATTGTTGGTAATATTGAGAAAGCACTTACAGTAGAGTGGTTTGGATGAGATCCAAACTGTTCAGTTGTTAATGCATTATTTATATTAACAAAACAAAATGTCTGGATGGGCTTGAGCTTTGCTGACATGTTTACTGAGATCAGGGTTTTAGTCATTAGTTGACAGTTAATTTATTAGCTGGGAATATTCTTTAAGATATAGTAATGCTTGTGTGTTTGTGAAAGAGAGAGAGGGAGAGAGCTGATGACTTGTGGTTGCTCGGGGGATGGGACAGGTGCATGTCAAAAGGGGTAAGCAATTGGTACAGGAGAATAAACCACTCTCAGGTCATATACTGTCATGTGGGGATTTATGCTGCCATATTAGGTTCTGGCAACTGTGGATAGCTACTTTGGAACTACAATAGCCTGGCTACTGGAATGGATGCTTTGGTACTGCCTCCAGATTTGAGGATGCCTCTAAAGGCCATTTTCAGGGAGTTGAGAGCAGGTGAGAATACCCAGGAATAATTGATGGGCCACTATGTGAGACGGGATGCTGGACTAGATGGGCTGCGGCCTGATCCAGCAAGGTTTCTTTTATGTTCTTTTATCTTGCTGCTCTGCACAGACTACACTGTTTGAGTATGTTCTCAGCAACTATCATTGTTCCACTGTATTTTGAATGTGTGGGTGCCCAGCAGCCTACAATCAGAGTCTATAATTTTCAGATACCCTTCATTCTAGAATAGTGCCTGGGTGAATTTTTCTGCACTACCTTGGTTTTGCTGTGTGAGGTTTGTGGTTACCTCATCACCAGCTGCAAGCAACCCAGGATGTGAAGGCTGATGTTGCAATTTGGCAGACATTCTTAAATCAATATAACAAGGGATATAATGTCCTTCTGGAGAGATAACCTGCAGATTCAAGCAGAACTCCAGGTACACTTTAATGAAGGAGGGGCTTTGGGTTTTGGAGCACTTTCCAAAAGACATTCATGCACCGTGTTTTGCTCAGTGGAGTGGAGCCAGCACAAATAGCTCCTGGCTTTCAGTTTTTCCTCTGTTCTTCTTGAAGTTAAGTCACTGTACATAGTGCAGCAGGGATGTGGTACCTTTTGGGGACATTCATATTGCAATTTCTGCATTTTGACAATTTTAATAGTGTGATGCAAGCTTGGCTTGATGAGTGGAATTTATTTATTCATAACACAACACAACACAACACAATGCACACAATACACACTACAATGCACACAACACAACACACACAACAGAAGAGAAGAGGAGCCCTGCTGGATCAGACCACAGCCCATCTAGTCCAGCATCCTGTCACACACACTGGCCCACCAATTGCCCATGGGCATCTCAAGCGGAGACAAGGACAAACCTTTTCCTGTTCTCAAATCCCAGCAAATGGCTTTAGAAGCATCCTGCTTGTCCCCCCAGCCTGAAAGATGTACTTAGGCATCCACTCTAGTAGCCAGTAACATACCTGTACATGTTTGTATCCTGAACTTCACCGGATGTCCCAGGGCAGGTCACAGCAAACACTACAGTAAAACATTACACACTAAAACACATTTAAAATATAATCCACCCAAACTCTCTCCCTCCATCCCTGATTGGTCCACATGCAGAGGAAATGAAGGATAAAAAACGAAGAGTTACATTTTAACCAGGTGCCAAAACCCAAATAGGATTAACACTTGACCTACCTCAGTTGGAAGGTTATTTGAAATGCAGTGGTGGTAGGGAAACTAAGGAAAAGGCTGTCTTGCATTCTGCAAAACACCCCTCACACCTCTGTGGGTGGTGAAACTACAAGGAGGCCCTTACTTTGTGATCTTAAAGCACAGGCACTGCAAATATTTTATGACAAAGTCAGATGGGGATATCTCAGAATTTGGCCCATAACATCATATGCAAGTGCAGGGCAACACCAGTGGCATTGAAAGGGTTTGAAAGACTGATCTCATCTTTTTGTAATGACACTAGTCTGGAAAACAGCTATTGAAAAAGGAGTTATTAGACCATTATTCCATATACTGTAAGTGGGAGAGAAACTCTTTCAGGACTAACTTGGCTAACACTGGTATAACTTTAGAATGTGGTCTTTCTCAGGACTTGAAAATCTGCGATTTCTTTGTAAATGTATAGGAGAAGCATTATCTCTGACTTAGGTCTAGGCTAGAATGAACTTAGGCTAAGTGTGCAAAAAGGCACATAGGCGATTGCTGAATCAGTATAGCATTATTATGAGTATTCTCGGAAATTAACTTGTGATCTTAATTCGCTACTTGGCAGTTGTGTCTTGAGCCCATTGATGGATTGGTCTCTCATGGATCAGGATTTGAGAATGGGGAGAGTAAATCTCTATCTAGAAGCCACAGGATGGTCCACAGACATTTGAACATTGAATTATGCATAATTCTACCTATTGAAAAGTGAAACTCGCCTGCTCGCTTGCTCGCTCGTTCGCTTGCTCGCTCACTCCCTCACTCCCTCACTCCCTCACTCATGGTACCTCCAGACAGGGACAGAAACAGCAAAGCAAGTTCATTGCTTCGGTGCCCCACAGTAGGAGCAGAGCATTTCCCCCTCCAGTGAAATAAAAAGATGCTGGTTAACCATTATCCTTGCCAGTTAACCAGCATCTTTTTATTGCGCTCATACCTTCTAATGCTCGACCGCTACTGCAGGCAGCATAACTTCCTATCTGGCTGAGAGGAAGCTACAGTAAAGGAAATCCAAAGCTTCCATTCCTCTAGTCTGGAGGAACAGAAGGAACTTCAGATTTAAGGCAGAGCATCACGTGTGACTGGAGGCACTCTCATTAAGTAAATATCTGAGCTGTTAGCTGTGGATCTCATTGCTCAAATGTAGATGTAAAGTTTGTATGTCTACACAGTTCCAGCTTCAAGGCCTGGGGCGGGGGGAAGTTCCACAGTCTCTGAAGTTCCCATCTGGCCCCATTAAGTCAGCCATTTTCTGTTTGTCCCATAATAGGGCAAGGTAAACAGGGACAAAAGTAAGTAACCACTGCTGTTGCTGTTGTCATCTGAAAGCATTATGACCCATGGTGCTCAAACTGTGGCCCTCCAGACATTGCTGAAGTATGCCTCCATTATCCTTGCTCATCCTTGACTGATGGGAGCTGTAATTCACCAATATCTGGAGGGTCATAGCTTGAGGATGCTTGCTGACGAATATCTCTAAAGCCTTTTCCTTTCTTAGGCAATCAAGATATTTTTAAAGTCTAAATCCATGAACAAATCTATTCAAGAAATGAAGCTATATGAAACAGAAAACATATATGAACACAAAGGCATTTTTATTACTAAGGAAAAGCTTTGTTTTCATCCTATTCATATCTGGAAAAAGATCTGATTAGTCTGAGAAGGCAATCTGAAGAAATTAATTTCAGTGACAAAAATAACTTGATCTAATTAGTAATCCCTGGGCAATGGCTCATTAGTGGGTAGCTGAGTAAATGAAATTTCAGCAAGAGTGAATGTGAAGATCTGTCTTTGGTTATATGTAGGATTTATGAACTTAGGAGATATCCATAACTCTTTCACAAGATCTTTGCATTAAAGAGCAACATTGTTGTTGTTTTTCCTCCAGAAAAAAAGATATAGGGTATTTTTCCACTGTCACTAGAACTACCCATTAAGTACCCATTTTTGTACCCATTAATGGGTACTTAATGGGTACTTCTAGTGACAGTGGAAAAACACCCATAGCCTTTTCTTTCACTTTTTAAATGCACTGGTTATGCTATTTGAAACGTATGAATTTATTCTAAAGAGATTTTTAAATGATTGACTCTCAATTTTGTGTTTGCTCTGCAGCAAGGAGAAAACTTTTCATGGCACCTACCTTGTTGAGGTTCAACTAAGGCTTAAATGAAACACAGTTTTCTTGCTACACAAACTGTAAAAACAGTATTGTCAAGTATTTAGCAGGACACAGCATGTGTATTGCATGGCTGTAATGGTCTTTAAAAATTTAGGAAGATTTTGCCAGAACAATTCATTTATTAAGGAGCATCCATCCATGCCTTGTAAAATTATTATTATGTCCTGGTTCTATTACTCTAACACTTGAGTATATGGGGTTGGGTATGGACGGTTTAATACGTAAGTACTAGCATCATTATTGAATATTAGGCCAATAGAGAAATCCAGCCTTTATCCCAATGTTGGATGAGCCTTCTTAGATTAGACTGTGCTACATAGTGGCCTCCTCTGTGGTAGGTAGGGGAATATCGAGAGCAAATTGTGACGGTTTCTGGGTACAGGCTGCAAACTGCTTTGCTTTCTGTCTTTGCAGGCTTCTAGCAAGCTGCATTAGACAGCCCCTTTTGCAAGCCTTGGGCAGAGGCTGCAAAAAGGGCGGGAAATCCTGTGTGGGTCCGGGTGCAATGATTGGTTGCAGCTGTTAATTGGAGGGAAAAGCTGTCTGGGGATCTTAGAGCTGGAGGAGGCTAGAGGAGGAGTTCCCACCAATCAGGCGTGTGGAACAGGCACCTCTACCAGGAGTTTCCAGCAGCATTTTATTGCAGCAATCTTCCCTAGGAGGGGACAGCCAATCAGGGCTACAGGGAAAAAGGTATAAAGGAACACAGAGTAGAGCAGAGGGTGTCTTCGTGCTGGGACTAGAGCTGAAAGGAGCAGAAGAGCTGAATCCTGAAGGAGCCGGACCAGTAGTTGACCAGGTGTCTTTTGACTGGAAGATCTTGGAGGAAGACTTTGCAGGCAACTGACCAGAGGGTGATCGGTCAAGCAAGGATGGACTGGGCCTTGTGATCATCCAGAGCTGCATTCTAGGACACTGGCTAGGCTTGGGCTGAAGCAGAGCTGAGCAGGGTGAGGAATGTGGAGAGGCTTGTCTTTAAAAAGGGAACTATTTTCCTTTAAGAAGGGGAGCTGATAGGCTGGGAAGCTGGTAACCTTAAGAGACTCATAGACTTAAACCAACAAATACCTGAACCTTATTTTCTTTCTAGTATTGCTTGTGTATAATAATAAACTTGTTTTAGTTTACTGTTGAAATGCTTGCTACCAGTGTTTTGTGTCCACACTGTAGTATTCACTTGGCTGTTGCACGAACTCAGCATCCTAACAGGGCCAAGCTACTCCTAGAGAGGGCAGGCACTTACTGGATCGCTGGGGAACGTGACACAAATCAATATCATAACCAAGATATCATAACCCTCAAACCTGCTCTGCTTTTGTGTGAAAGCACTGCATTTATGTTGCAGAGTTTTCATCCCATGGCTTTAATAGGAACAAATGTGATCATTGCTTCTGTTTTGTAGAACTGGCTTTTTTGGTATGATTGACAATTCTCTTTCTCTTTCCCCTGCCTGCCATCCCAGGAGGCTAAGAAGGAAAGGCTTTGAGGGTGCTAGAATCAATTGGATGGCACAGTTGCAAGAGATTGGTTTCCTAAGCTTGCTTCCCACCATAATGCTGCTTTGGACAGAAGAGAAAAAGAGTGAAGATTCAGCTGCTGGGAGATGAACTGAGGAGTGCATGTGCCGTAGGAGGATAAAAAGGTTATGGGTAGATTGATGGAAGTCTTAGTGGCCTTAGCTTGCTTTAGTTTCAGTTGGCCTGAAGGGAAGATGCTCTGTACAGTACAGCGTGACCTCTGAGCAGCAGTGTGGATTGTCCATTTGTCTTCAGTAGCAGTGAATGGTAGAGAAAGGAAACAGAAAGGCGACCAAACTATACATGGGAAATTGTTGACACCTTGACTCTCTTGCACTGTATGCATCCCATAGTTCCAATCAGAAGCTCTGTTGATACTTTTCTCTCCAACTATGATAGCAATGGAAGATGTTATTCATTCAGCTGCAAAATATACCACTTTCCGCTGAGCAGTAGAGGTTTAGCTAAGATCAGATTTTGTCCTACGCTAGCCAAAACGGGGGACTGCCATTTCCGTATTGTAAAATAATCACGTTATAAAACGTATGCCTGCAGCAGCAAAAGAACTAATTTGTCAGAGTTATTCATCTTGAGTCATACCTTGGTAACCCATCATTTCTGCAGCCCCAAATTGTCGGCCAGCAATGATCCACCTTGACTCCCAGTCCTTATAAAGTCACCAAGCGTAGTCGCTTAATGAGGGATGGATAAAAATTCCAGTCAGATTCAAACCTGTGATGGTCCTGACATGTCATTTACTTGGAGGACAGCCCTCTCTTCTGTCATTTAGGTGTAAATCATTTGAATAACCCATGGCTAATTATATTAACCAGAAGCAAATCTATGGCACCTTGGAATTTATGAATTAATGTTTCCTTTGCTTTTTGCCAAGAGCAGCACCAACAAGAACAACAGCAAACCGGATGGCATAAAGACTAAATCTGTGTGTGAAAAACTAATTTTATTCATAAAACCAGGTAGCCTTGCTGCTACCATAAGATTAAGAGGGTCTAGGAAAGGGAAATCTCATTATCCATCAGCTACAATCCCCTTAATGGATGAAAGGTTGAGCCTGCACACATATCATGTTAACTCATATCTTAAGCAGTGTGTCAGAGGTTCTTTCCAGGCATTTGAAATTCTATCTCCCCCCCCCCTTTTTCTTCTCTCTCTTCCTACCTTTGCTCTTAGGAGGGGTGTTCTGTTTTGTTGAATGTTGCCCTGAAGTGATTGTACAATATAAAGGCAGCTAAAAGCTGTAACTTGTAGGAGATTCTTCCACTGGTCATGGAATGTATGCACCAAGCAAAGCAAGCCTTTGATCTGGGGATTTTTAATAAGACGTAAGTACTTAGGGTCACACCAGGCAAAGCATGCTAGGACATAAATCAAATGGGAAAGCAAGTTCTTGATACAGGGATATGGGACCGAAGCCTATCAGCTCCAGCCAGTACTGGCAGCGATCAGGATAATGGAAGCTGGAATCCAATAATATCAGGATGGATATAGTACTTGGCCTTTCATGCTGAGGAGGAGAGGGCAAGGCAGGAACTGGTGGAAACTGAAGGCAGTAGAGTGCATGATGCAAAAAATTCATGTTCGGGCAATTAATCAAGTACAGTGCTACTGTACAGTAGTTTAGAATTAGGTATTTAAATTGTTCAGAAGCTGTAACTTGGATAGAAGGCTGAGTTGGTGATGGGTCAGTGGTGCACAGGTAATTGCCAGCACACAATTCTTTATGGGCAAACATGCTGTGGCAATTGGTGCTCCACCTGCTGCCCAGCACCCCATGTCTTCCAATTCATTGGCTCTTGCAGCTATTATAACTGTTCAGAGTGACCTGAAGGACCCTGTCTTCTAATGTTAACTTGAGAGGCCCTGATGGAGGTTCCATCAGCCTTTGTGGTTTCCTCTCATAAGAAACATGGTGGATATTAACACTGCATGGAGTCTGGTGACAACTGAAGAAATGACTTCACCCAGAGCATTTGGGAGCAGTTATTTTGTCCTGTTTCAGACAGGATCAGCCAGCCCATAAAGTCAGCCAAGTACCCAAACACTTACTTACTTACTTACTTACTTACTTACTTACTTACTTACTTTATTTATTTATTTATTTACGATTTTCATTTTTATCCCACCCTTCATATGAAGGTCTCAGGGCAGGTTACAACATTAAAAACCAAATATAAAAATGAACATAGGCTGAGTCCCCAAAATACTTACAGTGGTACCTTGACATATGAGTTTAATTCGTTCCGTAACCTTGCTCTTATGTCAAATCGCTCGTATCTCAAAGCAATTTTCCCATTAATCCATTCCAGCTCCCAAAACACCACCTCAGTTGTTTTTGTTATGTACTGTACTGTATTTACATACTCGTATCTCAAATCTTGCTCTCATCTCAAAGCAAAATATCACTCACTCGGCGGCTTGTATCTCAAAACACTTGTATGTCAGGGCACTTGTATGTCGAGGTACCACTGTATTTGCCTCTCTAGTTTCCCTCTAATGTCACTCTATTCAAGCAGACTTTAAAGGTGCCGTGCACTTCCGGAATAAGCGTCTGCATGAGGCTCAGCAAAACACGCACTTAAAACGCACCTTCGTCCCCATGGAAGCGTGTTTTGCTTGTCCACATCTTTCCCCCACCCCCTCTCTTGTTGATAGGGTACCGGCAGGAACGGGGAGGGACTGCGCTCTGCGTGGCCACAGCCAGGAAGAAACCCCTGACAAGTTCAAAGGAAAAATAGCCATTGGTTCTCTGTTCATTTCCCAGATCTCCGTCCCCCGAAATGGCTTCCTGTGCCGGCAAAGGCAGTGATCACTCGCTCATTCACTCTCAGCACTTTCACTCTGTTCTCTGTTCGTCTCCAGGATCTCCGCCCCCCGAAATGGCTTCCTGTGCCAGCAAAGGCAGTGATCACTTGCTCATTCACTCTCAACACTTTCACAGATCACTGTCAAAATCCACCCGGTAGAGCAGCGTTAACTGTAGCAATCTACTCACTTCACACCTGATAACAATTGCAACAATGTTGCAATTCTGCATGATTCTGACTCTTTGACAGTTCTGAGCTTTAGAAAGGGAAAGGAAGGGAAGCTGCTGCAGTTCTGGGAGATGTCTGAATGTTTTATAGCTTTGTGTGCAGGCGGCAATCCACGCCCCTTTTGCCATGGAGTGTCCCCATGGTAAATGCTGCCAGGAAAACCCGTGACTTCCAAAAAGAGTGATGGAACTCTTCTTTAAAGTGCACTTTTTGTTGTTGTGGATTTCCCTCCTTTTGTAGTGCTGGAAGCTCATTGTAAAGCCGGGCATGGGGGCGCTCAGAGGCAAAAGAAGATTTTTAGAGGGCTTTAAATTGCTTGGGGACAGGGCCATACTGAAACAATAACAGTGTCTGGATGGAAGTTGGGAGAAAAAGACGTTTCCTTAGTCAACCAAAAGCCAGGACATAGAGCTGCATCTTCACTGCTTTCATAAGCATGTAAACTGAAGGTGCCTGATGCGCCCCAGGGTGGAGACCATTCCATGGTTTGGGAGCCATGACTGAGAAGAGCCTATCCTGGGTGATCATCCCTTTTACTGCTGAGAATGGTGTTGCAACCAGGAGGGCAGGTTGATGATGTGGAAGAGGTTCCTTTAGATATTTGAGGCTTGTTTGGGGCCTGTTGTGGCAGAAACTACCTTGTGGCAATCACAGCACCCCATTATCCAGTGTGACCATGGATTGGGGCACAATCTTCAGAGAATGCGATTTTGATGCTCTCAGTAGAGGTGCCATGATTGTCACTGAAATGGCACCTCCATGTTTGAAAGTAGAAATGAGGAGGCATCATTTTCAGTGACGATCATGGCATCTCCCCCACCCATGCGCCCATTGTGAAGACACTTCCATTTGGGAAACACGACACCTCTGCAGATAACCTTTTTCTATCAGTGCCACATTATCATATCTCTTGACATAAATATCTCCTCAAATGATTCTCAGTATCAGTAGCAATTAATAATCCCACAAAGATGGTAAAAAAATAGCAGCTTCCCTCTCTCCTTAGACATCTTTCATGAGGAGTTTCCAAAATGTTCTTATTTGACATCTGGAACTGCCAGTGGCATAGATGCAATTTGGGACGCAGAGCGGAAACAAACTTTCCACCTTGTCATGCCAAGAGGAGGAGAATAAATCTCAGTTCCCAGAAAAATTCTGATTGAAGACACTGATTATGTACAGTCAGTAACACTGCTTGGCATCAGTTTAAACATTTTAGAAGTCTTCCACCACCATGGGCGGTGAGTGTTACAGAGGCCTCTTGCAGGCTACTCAATGAGTTGCAGATCATGGGAAATCCCTGCCTTTAAAGATGGGAAGCAGGTGTACTCCACTGGTTGGGCTGGCAGAAGATCTGCTTTGGAGTTTTCCTCTGTGCCAGTTATCACCTATCAGAGTCACCTGATGAGTCTGAAGCAGAGGGAAAGATGAGCTGCAGGGCATTTCACTTGGCCTGCTGGATGCCAGCTGTGTTGGACTGCTTGGGCCTATGAATACTAGTTGTGTTGGGGGGGGGTATTTTTATAATAAGTTCTGCAATCTATGTAATTATACATGGGAGACTTTTCAGAAGCCACTGCAGTGTGAACTTCACAAAGTGAACAATTTGCACAAGCATTGTACAAAGTCTGTTCAATGTAAGGTGGACCTTGGGTGAATTTTGTACCAATTTGGGTAAGATTGAGCAGGCTTCTTGGGTGTTTTCCCACCGCAGCCCTTAGATCTGGATCTAAGAAGATCCGGATCTAGGGAATGGGAAGCACCCAATGTGTTTCCACGGGAGGTGTAGCACCCATTAGCAATGGGTGCTAACCCCCCTGCGGTGGAAACATCTTTGCACCCATGTGGGGAATCTGGATTGACACACAAGGGGTCTGCCCAGGTGTTTGGGGGGACAGGGGGTGCAATCTCCAAACTCCCTCTGAAGTCGCTCTGAAGTTGCCTTCGGAGGTTAGCAAAGGCTCCGAAGACAAACCCCTTGCGGGAGTGTGCATATTAATTAGCTCCTTGTGAGCAGGGATGAGTCAGCCTCATTAAATATGTACCTCTTTCCATGCCTGAAGGTCACAGTCCACTTTGTTCTCAGAGGTTTGTCTTCAGAGCCTTTGGTAATCTCCGAAGGCAACTTCGAAGTAACTTTGAAATGGCTTCGAGATGACTTCGAAATTATTTCGAAGCCTAGGTTTTGGGGCTCTCCCCCATGGGTGCCCCTCCCCCTAGAATCCTGTAGACCCCATTGCCAAACTAACGTGGAAACAGTCTCCCTTTAATCTGGATTTTCTGGCTGAAGACCCCATTGTAGACCCCAATTAATGGGGTCTACGGACAATCCAGATTATAGGCTGAGATGTACCCATATGATCCGGATTTCCCCAGCAGCGGTGGAAACAAATGTGTCCCAAATGGGTGCCGTGGTGGAAATATGGTCATCCGGCTAACACCCAAATGGGTCCTTAATGGGTGCAAGAATGGGTACTTTCTGCCAGTGGAAAAACACCCCTTGTCTTCCTCAAGTACTCTTAGCTCTTAAGAATAATAGCTAAATGTATTTTCCTTTGCTTTCCTTTGTCTTTTTTAAAAAATATTTGTATTGATTTGTGTTGGATCTTTTTAATTGTAAACCTGAAGATTAGAACTATCTTGTTTGTTGCTTATCTTACATTAACCATCTAAGAAGGGAGACCTTTTAGCTGAAACACAACTGCTCAACCCTGTCCCCTATGATTATACTACTTCTATCCTGGAATTGTCTCCTTCCCCACAACAGCAAGACTTTTACACTTTCCTAATGACTCTTATTAGAAAACAATTCAAATAGAAGACCTTGAAGAAGAAGAATTCTTTGAAGAAGAAGAGTTGACTTTTATTCTGTGCTTTTCTCACCCATTTAAGGGAACTCAAAGGGGCTGGCAAACCTTCTATTCTTCATTCCACAACAAACACCTTGTGAGGTAGGTAGAGCTTTGAGAGCTAGGAAAGAGAGTTGTGACTAGCCCAAGGTCATCCAGCTGGCTTTATGGAGGAGTGTGTAATCAAACCTGGTGACATGAGATATGAGTTTGGCATTCTAACCACAAGACCAAACTGGCTCACAAAGAGATGGTTGTCTGAAGACAAACAGAGGCTGGGTTCAGACATAACAAAAGGGGTGCCTCTGAGGTACCTCAAAAGAACAGTGTGTTGCCTCACGTTCCCAAGCCTTCTCTAATCAACTTTTCTAGTACAGATTGTTTAGGAGAGAGGGGCGGGGTATGCTGGTGTGTCAACAATCTCACCTCAAAGCCTTCTCAAAGCAATCTGAGGTTTTTTGTTTGCTGTGTCTGATCAAACCCAGAGAAATATCATTCAAAAAGTGAACCAAATGGCCATTTCATAATAAATTCAATATGCCATACACGATGGTGGGTGGGGGTTATTTTAGAGAGTGACCATAGCTCTATGGCTTGGGAAGCAATGTACAGCTTCAGTCCTCAGCATCTCTGCAGAAAGTGGTGACAGCAGGCCAAGAAAACAATATGGAATTGTCCATGTAGTCATCAGGAGTTGCTAGTACTATTAACAATGAATTTTAAATGTTGGGGTTGCTGCAGGAAAGCTTTACAAGGGCACTGAAATAGAATGGGATTTTTTTTTTTTAAGTTAAGAACTGTGGCTCAGAACAGCATGATGTTGTCTTTTGCAAAGGAGTGCATAGATTTTTTTTCAGCCTGCAATTCTGGACTTTGAAACAGGGAGGAAGACAGATACATAGTTGCTATGGTGAGTAGGCTTTGGCCAAGCGAAACCACAATGGAGCAAAGTGTGAAGAATGTACCGAGTTGGAAAGTGTTTGCAGTTCTGACCCCGATCAGACTTGGAATCTGGTTAGCTGCCCCAAGATTTTTTAAAAAGCAATTTAAATTATATGCTAACAAGCACTGAGTATCATTGGATGCATTTCTGTCTTTAGCCTGGTACGTCTGTTTATTATAAACCTATTTTGAAATATGAAACACAGCAGATGTTTCTAAAGAGAATTCCAGTTCAAATTATATGTGATTGACTGCATAAATAACAAGTTATTGGATGCTAAAGAAAGAGTTACTAACAAGCCTCTTTATTGAAGAAAATATTAGACAAATTAAATAAAGGCTCTCTGTATTTACAATCCATTCTAGAGCATTGCTGGCTGGATTAGTTCAATAATTGGGCCACACAGGCTGATTCATAACATTTAGATACCAGAACAACATCTTAAGGCAACAGTAATTTCATTTTTTCCCTTAAACATGTTGGCATAGATTTTCCTAGATGCTTTACAAATAGTTATTAAAAGCACATTGTGAATCTGAATTCCCTGTGGGCAAAATCTTTCTGTGCTTAACTTCCATTTAGTTCAGATTTACAAATGGCTGCAACTGCTGGAAGAAATAATATCCAGTTATCAGAAAATCAGCAGTTGAAGCCAATATGCAGTTGGCTTTGGGAAGACCATCACTATGTGCGTGTGCTATACACCCAGACATCCCATATCTTGGAAACACCTGTAGCAGCTGGATATATTGTCCCTCCATCATTATTGTTTGCTAGTCATGCACGTCTGGTATTTGCCCAGTGCTGAATACCAGTGAGTGTGGATTACACTACTGGGCATACAAGGCTGTCAGTTTTGGCTACCATGCATGTATGGTAGATTGAGTGATGATGACAACTCTGCCCGTAAGGTGAATAAATGCACTGTTGCTGGAAAACCTACACTAATGCTGGGTTTTCCAGCAATAGTTTCCACCAAATTTTAGGGAACATACAGTGGAACTACAGTGGGTCTGCCCCTGAAGACGGCTCAGAAGCTGCAGCTGGTACAGAGCGCAGCTTCTAGACTGCTGACAGGAACAGCTGGCCGGATGCACATCACACCAGTCTTAAAAGAGTTGCACTGGCTGTCCATTTGCTACCAAGCCCAATTCAAGGTGTTAACTTTGACTTATAAGGCACTAAATGACTTGGTCCCCAAATAGCTAAAGGAATGCCTTCTTTCATATCAACCTGCCCGTGCCCTAAGATCTGGAGGGGAGGCCCTCCTGGTTGTACTGCCACTGACAGCAAGAAAAGGGGTGGGCACCCAGGATAGGGCCTTTTCAGTGGTGGCTCCCAGACTGTGGAATAGTCTCCTTCCTGAGGTGTGTCAGGCACCTTCACTCTATGTGTTTAAATGAGCTGTGAAGACGCACCTCTTTACCCTGGCCTTTGCCTAAGTAAAGGAACAGCCTTTTCCTCCCCACATTCATACACTGCCATGGTTTAATATGCTACTGGTTTTAATGTGTTCATTTTATATGTTGTAACCCACCCTGAGACCCTTGGGTATAGGACGGGATTAAAATACAAGTAAATAGATAAATAAATCATGAGATAATTATCTGTAGGTTTTCTGTGATGATAATGATGGTACAGTATGAGCTGAAGCGCAGGTTCTGCTAAGAGGCAGATTTGGGTCTAATGGGTGAAGAGGATCACTTTGGTACTGTAGCAGGAAAAACCACAAATGTATATGCAATGTAACGTTCATGAAAATAATAGTCATAATCATAATCAGAAAGAGGCAAAGGCACATATGTTGTAAAGTACATGAACATATAAAAGCAATTGCTCATGCAAGATAAAGTTAATAATCAGAAAATATAGAAGCCATGTTCATGTCTATCGACACAATTCTCCTTTGAAAGGAATTATTTCTTTTAATGTAAGTATTCTAACAAAATGGCTCCTATTTATATATTAAATTCTAAGATGATGAAAAGGAAGTAAAATTAAATGTTCCCCACAGAACCAAATTTATTGCGTATGATGCAAAGAATTGTTTAAGTAGTTCCACATGCCCCAGGGTGCACTATTGTCTTGTGCTTTTGGAATTTAAAGGACTTTCAAAAGAAGTTTGTGATAAGGTATTGTGGAAATCTGATTTTCAAAGAATGACGCCCCCATGAACTTTAGTCCTTGCATATGCTGAAATCGCTCCTTTAGGACATAGGAATTCTATTGGGAAGCAGCGACACAGCCCTACAGCATCTGTGTATATTGGAACATGAAATTTGTATGAGAGCATTCTTCGAACTAGCAGGACATGCATGATTCTTGTGAATGGCTTCTTCCTTATATTTTGCTTCCTAAAGGATTTAAGGCAGTATTTTAAAAGTAATTTTGATATGTATGGATGGCACATTGCAATCCATACGTTTCCTGCAATATCTCCAGGAAGCACTAGTGACAAAATATGAGTGCTATGCATGAGTGTGACAAGGAGGAAAATCTGAGGAATTCTGAGAAATTTTCAGGGAAACACCGCAGTGGGAGAAGTTGCATCCCACAGTAGTAAGGGTTCAACACAAATGCCCTTCAGAACACTGGAAAACAGACAAGCAATAGCTTCTTGATCTGAGAGTGAATTTGGATGAAAATTGTGTGTACATTAAAATCGTGCTTACAAGAACACTTACATTAAAGAAATGTCCTCTTCTGTGAATCTGGAATAGGTGGGGTTGAGCATGTTTGACCTGGTTCTAGATCAAACCGAACCTCCAACTTTTGAGTTCACACACTTCCCACCTCTCATGAATGTTCTAGGCTAAAAAAAAAGTGGAATAAAGATGGCATAAGAACATTACTTTCTCTAAGGCTGTTTTTGTATGGTGCCTTGTGACTCTATAATTGAAACTCAGGGAGGGTCCCCTGATATGTATGTGTAGCTGGAGATGGCAGCTGGTGAGAGAACCACAGAATCTTACCTTGGCCCTGGTCAGGTGAGTCCAAAACAGGTCGGAAACAGGTTGGTTTAAAACGAATTTAAATTGAATTTGTACGAGTGCTGGTCAGATGTGGTTCGATACAGGCTGTCCCCTCTTTCAGCTTCTTGGTCACACATTTCTAACAGAGTTTGGCCTGGCTTTCCTCCACTGAGCCCTTGGCTCTCTGCCCCTTTTGCTACATTACATCCATCTCATTTCTTATTGGATGCTGTTCATGTCACTCAAGGAAGACATTTCCGATTGGATGCCATTCATGTCACTCATGGGAGGCAAGGGTGTGTGTTTGCAGTTCTTTTTAAAGCCTGCTCCCCCACCTCCACATACCCCCTTCCTTTTTTATTTGTGTAAAAACACTAGAGAAATAAACCATACCCCTAAACTTAGGGGAGGGGGATGCCTCACAAACTCTGCACTTGCCGATTGGCCAAAGGACATACAGGGTGTCACTCTCCCCAGCATACTTTAGGCTTTCCCACCACCCACACATGAGGAAGTGGAAACTGGACTGTAATTCTAGACTACTGGCCTGCATAAAGAGGACTGCATTTTAGGATGGATTAAGGGCTGTAGTCTGGCTTGGAATTTGTGTTAGCATAGTTTCATGAGAGTAATGCATCTGCAGGATGTCTGAGGTTGTCCTAAAACTAGCATCTGACCAGGGTCCTTGAGAACAAAGATTGTAGCACTTCTAGGCCCTGGTCTAGGATGACTTCAGGTCATCTTCAATCTGTGTTTTTTTTATTTAATTTGTTTTTGAAGCTGGCCTATCCCTGTTAAACCATCATAACTGGACTCCTCATTTTTACAGCACTCGGCCTGTCCTGGCATACCAGAACATCTTCACTTCCTCAGTTGTGAGCAGGGGGATGGGCTAAAGGAGCCTGAACTGTGCTGCAGTGGATGTGGCCAATCTTTCCTTTCAGCCAATGTGCATGCATGGAATTTGTGAGGCCCCTCCCCTTCTCTCATGAGTTTATGTGTATGATTCCTCTATCTAGCATTTTTCTGCAAATATATTTACTTATTTTAAATTAATGGCACAGAGAAGAAAAACACATAAACAAGGAAGGGGGCGTGGAGGTGGGGAAGCAGGCTTAAAAAAGAACTGCAAACACGCACCCTCGCCTCTCTTGAGTGACACAATGACATCCAATAAGAAAGGAGGTAGATTTGACACAGCAAAAGGGGTGGAGAACCAAGAGTTCTGTGGAGGAAGCTCACCATATGGGTGGTGCCAAAGTTATTGAGGTTTATTAACTAATACTAAATGCAATAATAATATTGTACAAAATAATGGATTTGTTCTGATAGATTTCTAAACAGTGTTACCCCCTCAGCAGAGCACAGTAGCCTCCAGCATTCTATGCATTGCATGAACTGATAAATCAACCTACACATTTGATGGCCAATGTGAGCGATTCCAAACTACTCCCCGAGCTTGTATACAGGCAGGCGTGCTATGACTCAATAATAGCACGAACATCACTAATGCTTATACATGTACCTTACATACTAACACTTTGACAGCATCACAATATGAGTTTTCTTGCCTTGGAAGTGCCAACATACAAAAAATTGTTCCAAGTTAATTCAAGCAGTGCATGGGTAAATATGCAGCATTCAATTAATCACGGATCACATAGGATGTCAGGCATTGCATCCTCCACATGTGTCCCTCTCCTGATACTGGTTTATAGAACTATGCTGGGGCCAGCTGTGAATGGGTGTTTCCTCACTGGGCTGGTATATGTGGATGCCCTAAAACACCTCATATTCATATTGCAAACTGATCTACTGGGAGGCTATGCCTCCAGTAATATACTGCATCCTCAATGGACAAAGCATTGAACTGGACCATGGCATAAAGCTGGTGCTGCAGCTTGTTCTAACTATGGAATGATAGTTAGTGTTTCAGGCGGGCCTGGTATATTGGGGCCAAGAAGCCTAGAACCATTTCGACGAGATTCTGAGCACTCCATAATTGGGGTGGCATGGGTCACGCACAACGTAAATGGCTCTGTCCTGTGTTGCCAGTGACCCATCCCATCCTGTGCTGGATCATTCGATCCAACCAAGGACTGGCCCAGCATGGTGTGGGATAACATGTGCTGTGCAGAAACAGCCAATGTGTCCACCATGTGCTTTTCCATGCAAAGTTTTTGTTACATATATCTTTACAGCCGTTGCTCATTCAAATGAATGAGGGGGAAGTGAACAGTCTATGAACAGACTGTCTCCAGTTCTTTGTCCAGAAGCTAAGCCATTGGCATTAAATGGATGCTAATTATGATCAAGAGAGGAGATATGACTCGGTCCCAAAAATCTGGTCACTGTTGACTGCTGAAGTATATTCTGAAGAAAGAGAATATTGGTTAAAAAGCTTATTTTATCCAAGATCTCCCAGAAGCATCTTTCCCCCTTCTTCCTTATTTTTCTTGTCTGGAAAAACACACACCAAAAAACACACAGTACAATCAATACAGATTCTGGAAAAGGATAAAAACAAACAAGGACTTTAGGCCAAATACTGCTTTGGCAGAGATCCTGAAAAGAGCCGGCGAAAAATTCTCTTCTCATTTGCACTTGTGTAACAAGATTATGCTGCCTAAAACCTATAATTTCTCCTCTTTCTCATCACAAAGGACATGAGATTGATTTGGCAGGAACCAAGTATTTAATGGAGCAACTGTCAAAGTGGTGAAATTATTGAAGGGATTAAAGTCGGGTGACTTCTAGCAATAAGTGCCACGCACGGAGCTGAATGATTTATATGCCTGGAAGGGTTTGTTGGGTTACTATCAGTTCCTAATTAGGACACCATGGTAGCTGCTTGGGTCATTGAGAGGGGGCTGAAAATAGGAAACAAACAAACAAAAAAAGCATATATTTTGAGCAAATGCATGCTGTGGCTCCAGTGTACTTCAGCACCTCAGGCTCTGGGGAAGAGCATTGCAGGTAATCAATGCATTGTGCTGAGTAACATTAACCATAAATGTGGTAAACAATGAAACTTGCTGTCAATTTGGAGCAATGCAGCTTGGAAAGCCTGGCAAAGATTTTCTCTAGATGGCAATGCGATAATGTCAAACCTTTAGATGATGTGTTCCAAACAGAAATGAAATAACTGAGATCTAAAGAGGCTTTGCCCTATAAGACATAGGAAAGGAATGTGTTAAAACCTGCTAACAGAAATTGGCCAGCTGAATCGGAATTTGTGGCAACTTTGATAACAATGTCTCAGTTCTGTTTTCTTTTTAAATGAACAATTGAATGGTTGAGATATTGGAAGGGGCATATAGCATAAAATAGACATGTGGTGCTCATCAGAAATTTCCTTATAACTGGTGATTAGTTAAGAGGAGCAACTTCTGCAGGCCGGTAGTCAAGAATGCAATGATCAAAGATCACTTCTTCATCAATCTTTGATCACTGTGTTGTCAACTGCTGCAACAATGGCGTTTTGTCTGCACCCCTACAACTGTCCCAGGAGCAAAACCATCATAGCTGGGAAACATTTATTCCCTGGTTTTATTGTTTTTGCTCAGGACTGTTTACATGAGCACAGGAAATGGCCACAGAAGTCAACCATGTTGCTGTGTTCATGCAGCTGACACAGATGGTTAAATCCATATGGTGGGGAGGACGGGGAACAACAGGAAGTGCTGTGAAAGCTCTTCCTGTCACTATGCATATGACCCTTCGTCATATCCTGGACTATGCATATCCCGTGCCCTAGGATGAATTCTGTGGTGCAACAAAGACACACGGATAAGCAGTGGCAGCCTCACCAACTCAATCCCAGGCTGCCATAATGGTGTCATGCAGATACTTCCAGGGACAGCGTGAGAATCTGGATCCTTCTCAATTTCAAATGAACAGATTTTTACATAAATACAGAATGACGTAAACTTTAAACAAAATGAAGGTTGGAGAAGAGTGTGGTGGAGATGCAAGGAACAGCTGTTCTCGGGTAAAGCAGGTGAATTCCACTTTGCAATGACTGGAAGAACCGACACAGAAGCATCAAAAATGTTGCATCACTGTGGCTGTGTCTCCATGAGTCCATGAATATGTCTTTGAGGGGCATTAGATTATCACAGTCTCCACTCCTTGAAAGGGTTAGAGATTCCATGGGACAACTTGAATGCCCCACAAAGGTGCAAAAGAAAAGAAAGTTGCATATAAAACATCTCTCAGGTCACTACCTAGTACACTGAATCAGGCCCTACTGCAGCAAGACAAGCCATGTTTCCATGAGGGCCTGCTGAGTTTCTTCCAGTCCACCAGCCCACTTGACTAAGCAGTAATTTTATGCAGAAGCCTTTATCTGGAAGGCAGTGGAGACAGAAGCTGAAGCTTGAGCTTAAAGTGAACCTTGGTTATAATTAATCTGCTTCTTCTTAACTTCACCCCTGAAGTCAGAAGGACTGTGTTCTTTTAGTCTAGTTTCTTTAGTCTAGATGAGTGAGAACTATGGAGTCAAATGAGCGGTAGCCTGAAGGACTACCTCATTCTGTAAGTGAAGAACTCTATGGGGATTTTCACACTTGGGCCACTGAGGAGGTCAGGGGATGCTCCAGCTCAGAGCATTTGCACCTCATAGAACTACTTTGGTTCCAGACTGTCCCCTGGCTGGCTAGCAGTGGAGCACTAAAAAGCAGATGAAGGGTGCATGGGGTGGGATGGCACAGCTGCAGTTGTATGTCATGTTGCATGGCCATTGCTGTGGCACAGTGATCAATGGTATGAAGTTCCAGGTAAGTTTGGGATGGTTCAGGTGTTCTGAAGACGCCTGATCCATCCCAGTTCTTCCCTGCTTCCTTACTGAAACAAGGTGCAAAAATCGCCCATATTGCTGCTTTGCCATTCTCTGAGTTGAACGTTCTATGTGCAGTAGTTTCACTATCAGACTAAATTGTATTGTCAGTGCAGTTATTTCTCATTTGGCAGTGGGTTAGGTAGCAGTTAGTCTTATTTGCTGCTTGCATGTTATTGGCAAATGAGTGTTCTTTATATTTTCCTAGATGGCCACTTCCTGATCAGCTGATGTGTCCATCCTTTTGTAGAAGTCTTCCTTAGTAACAATTGGTATTTGTTCTTTGCTGAGTCATTAGGGTGTTGAGTAACTTCTTCTTGTCACGTAGTGTAGCGGATTTGAACTGGAGTCAGATCACTTGTCAATCTCAGAGAATAGCTGGACAGTCATTCAGACAAATAAATCTAGAGACAAAATATTTCTTTCTTCACTAGAAGGATCAGCAGCTTTAATTCAGAATCCTTTCTGAGACAAACTTCTCTTCAAACCAGAAACTAAAGACAAAAAAACTTATTCAGCACAGAGCTACTTTTATAGTCCACAAACTGCAAGTCATCATGAGGTTTCAGAATGATGTCATCTAATTACTGCAACAGCATGAGACTGAATCACAAGACTCTGAGTCATGAGTTATGACTTATTGTGACTCTTCAGTTCTTGAATAACAACATTCTAAACTGTTTGACACTTCTCTGCCTAAGTGTTGGTAGATAACAGTGGTATTAGGTGTGACTTGAGAAGGAGTGGAGCTAGTGCTCTCATTGGTGGGTCCTTGACTATTCTCTAAAGGCAAGAAAAATACTAGGTCATAAGTTCACAAGTCCAATACATTACATGGGAGGCATCCTCAGTGACAGCAGAGTGAAAAGACTATGGCTTTTAGTATTCAACATCCCAAAATGCTGAGTATTAGATATTGCTTTTGTTACAAACTCTTCCACTCTAATGATTAAGTCAGATTGTGTTCTATGAAGACTAAAAAAATCTGGGATGTCACGAGAAAGTAGCATATCACCAGAGAGTATTTAATTTGAGATAGAACTAAGGTCACAATCAAGAGAAAACCGCACCAGAACTTTTACTATCAAAATGTTCTGAAAAGATTCACTGCCATTGTGAGAAAGCTGCTACCTCATATCTGGCACAACCTGACATTTCAGGTATGTTCTAAACATGGGAAACTTACAAAAAACCTGGGGAAATAATAACTGATTTTGGTGCTGTAGCACACCAGGAACATCTAAGAAGAGTCAGCTACCTTGGAAAGACAATTCAAAATGAAATCATACAATTACTGACAACAAAAGTCAAACAGGAGTTTGCAGCAGATCTGAAGTCAGTCCAGTATTACTCTGTGATTCTGGACTGCACTGTTGACATCTGCCATACAGAACAAATGAATTGAATGGGGCACTTTGTGACAACAACAGAACTCTGAGGAAATGTCCCTACAATGATGAATGTCACAGAGCCTTTTCTAGAATTTATTGACATTGATCACACTGCAGGAACTGTTATGAAAAATACGCTTCTTAAAAGCTGGAAGATACAGGAATTGTGATAGCTGAATGAAAGGTCAGCGTTACAATAATGGTGCCAATATGAAAGGAAATAACAGAGGAGTGGAGACATGGATCTAAGGAAGTCTCCAGAGACATAATAAATGCTGGCTTCCTGCTGGCATTCCACCAAAGCTGGCAGATAGGTTCAGTGCTATGTTGGTTCCCTCTGGCTTCCCTCCTCAAAAGTCCAGCATTAAGAAAGCGAGGAAGTTTCCTCATTTTCTTAACTGTCCACATAGTATTCACTTCGCTGTATCTTATGAGATCGACATCAGCACAGCGCCGTATTAATTATCTAGGAACTTGCTGCAGGCACAAAGAACACAAAAGAAAAAACATGCGAAGATTATTGATTTGGTGCTTTGGCGGCATAGACCATGGAAATTTGGGGGCCTTTTTTGGGCCACAATACAGAAATGCTTGAAGACTCCTTAAGAGTTAAACTATGCTGTTCCCATACATCCAATCTGGAAGTTATGGATACAATATCAGTTTCTAGCAAGGCTGCTGATCTTTTCAAGGCATGTCAAAACATCTTTGGCTTCTGCATTTTGGCTTCTGCATTGGCCACTCAAAAACGTACTGTATCTAAAAATTCCATTTTTCGGCGATCTGACCTCCCGATGGACAAAGCAAATTCATGCTGACGGTCTTACTAGTCAGACGAAAGATTTGAAAATGTTCCAAATTATTCATAGGTTGGTAGAGGAGCTTCACACCAAAGGTATTTACCCATCCGTGCAAGAATCCAGAGTCATCCAAGAAGGAGGCATTTTGATCATGAGATCTTGGATGGCTCTTAAACAGTCTCCAGACAACAATTTGAAGTCAAATTCTTCATCCAATGCTGGATTGTGAAATGCTGTAAGTTGAAGAATGTCTCATAAGGCTCAAGAATTACAGTCATGTGTCTAGAATTTTGAATAGTTTTCTAAAACCCCTGTCTAGACCTGAAGAAGACCTTTATCAACAATGAGGGAAATATCAGACAACATGGACCCATGAGGACATGCAAAATATTGATTTGAGTTATTTGTATGGTGTACTGAAAACTCTTCCTTGTTACGTTTCACCCGGGTAAGTCCAAAACCATTTTAAAATAAAGTTGCACAAATTGGATGGTTAGACTCTCTCCAGATGCTATTCTTGCTCTGCACATATCCTTATAAAAAACATCTTGGCCATAAATGTTGTCAGTGGAGAATGCACAATCTCCATGCTGAAGGGAATAAAAAACACATCTATGCATCACAGCTGACACAAGAGAAAGCATGGGCTGATCCAGACTGTGGACCTTCACAAAACAGATTGAATTTTTATAACCAAGAGGGCGGTAAATTACCAATTTCATTATGGAAGCAGGTGAAAATGTCAGCTTTCACTATGCAGAACAAGAGAAGTTACATTCTCTTCTTAAATATTGTAACCGAGCTATTCTTAAGGTATCAGTTCCCTCTTAGCAAGACAGATAGTAGGCCAAAGTGTTGTGGCTTAGCCCTGAGTAGAAATGCTGAGAAGTGAGTGAGGTCAAATAAACTTGAAAAAACATGCAGTATTCACTTATTTGTGTGCCGGGGAGCCATTCCGTTTGAACACTCACATGTTCTTCATTTGCACTGTGTCTTTCATTTGAAGGCCCCTTGCAGTGCATATAGTATTTTTTTTTTGTTTGGCTTTTCATGGTCTTTGTGAATTAGGTGAACAGCACATGGATTTCCCCTCAGCAAAGGCCAAATTCTCTACTCCCAGGATCTTGTCCATAATTTTACCCACTGATATTTTATGCCAGAATGTACGGTAATATATTGTAGACACTAAAGAGCAGATGTTAACAGCAATTTTGTGAGTGACTTAAAGACCCCTTTCCCCATCTGTGTCTTTTCCTATTCATTGCCTGGCATAACACATCGCAACATCCTGAAAGCCTGTTGGTGGTTCAAAAACATATTGTTTCTTTAGGGACATGTTTTTTACATTTAGCTCAATTGTTTTGAATATTTCCTTCATTGCATTGCAAATTTCTTAACAGAATACGTACTACTCCTCTGATCCGTGGGTAGATTAGGAAGGGGCAGCTATCTATCTGGAAGTGGAGGAATGCTTTAAAAAATATTATTGCCTGTATTTGCACACAGAATCCAGAAACTGATAGGCGTAGAACTGCATGTTTACATCACATTGGCTGCATCTGCACAACAAAGCAGCACAAAAGCAGTTTAGAGATGGTAGCATGTGGACACCTGTGTTCCCATCCAACCTGTAATCCACATTAAAGGGCAGAGAATGCACCTTGGTAGCCTAGTTTCTACTTTCTGGCCATTAATGTGGATTAAGGCACCAACTTGTGGATGCTACCACTTCTAAGTTGCTTTTGAGCCACATTTTTACCACTGTGAGATGCAGCCATTGATTTCAGTGAGATCTTGATGTGCTTATATTTATGGTCATTTCTATCCAGGAGGCAAATCCAAAAAGCTATTAAAAATGCAAACGTGTTATTGCTGAAGATGAGATCTCTGAAATGACAGATGATTTTGCACTTTTGGTTTGAGCATGTTTGGGGCTTCTAGCAGGGGGCTGTAGGTATGGTATACCTTTGGCAAAAGAATGGTACACACCTTCTCTCTGGGATGTTTATCTTCTTCCACCTAGCACACAGCTTAGGGAGGGAGGCAGCTGTAACAGGGAGGAAGGAAAGGGATACCTACCTAGCAAGCCTGATCAGTTGAATCAGCCCTGGTGATGAGATAACATGTCTTGTAGCCAGATCACCCTAATATCCTGTAGTTGTAGGCAACCTGATGCACAGCTTGGCTTGGTAGGGTATGTATATATTTGTGTGTGAGAGAGAACTTTTTGTTTGGATTTTATATTTATATGTAAAGCCTGAATGGCTTTAAGAAAACAGTAGATAAATTCATACCTAGCACTGCCTCTGGGTTGGAGACATAGGCAGGATGTCCCTCAACGCCATATGCAGGGAGTTGAGAGCAGGTGAAGGTTTTGCCTTTGTCTTCTGCTTGAAGCCTAGAAACAACTGCTGGGCCCTTGTGAGAGACAGGATGCTGGACTAGATGGGCTGCGGCCTGATCCAGCAGGGCTCCCCTTATGTTCTGAGATTCTTATGTTGACGTATGATTATTGTATTTTGTTCCTTTATTTTCTTTGGCAATGGCTTGAAAACTGCTTTGTGCATGTTGTGGAAAGGTAGTATACCAATAAAGAGGTATAGGAGAGCCATGAGGGAGAAGCAAGATTCTAATTGGAAGCTCTTTCTTAATTATTCCCAAAGTGCTCTTTGTATTACAACATGGTTCTGAGTGATGGCAAGGAAGTCTTCACTTGCAGTGTTGATGTGCACAAAACAAAATATAATGGAAGACACAAACCTATTACAGATAGAGATGCTAGACAGAATCCACATCAGGCTACATAATCCTTAATAGTTGTGTAGAAAAGGGAGTGCATTTTGTAGTATGGACAACACCTACAGTATTTAAGTTTCCCACTTTTATTCAATTGTTAACAGATACAGGTCATTTCTATACTGCAGACATGTCTTCACCTGTTGTTTCTGCCTTTGAGGCAGAATGACATGCCACATGGTGGGTGAATTGCCGCCGCTAAGGATGTGATTGCTGTTTTAGGAGCCTTCTGCTTTAAGACAATATTTGCTGCCCTCAGGAAAAAAAAATACACTTTTATTTGCCACACAGGAAAAAAACCCCACCAATTTTATTTGAGCCCATGCTTCAAAATGGAGCCATAGAGGTGCCTGATAATGTGACAAACAAAGCATTTTCACTGAGATGCCTGTCCTCCACAAGACATGGGGTGTGGTAGCTTGGAGTAGTTTTGTGAGAGTAATAGGGGAAGAGCAATGCTTAAATTGAGAACTTATTTTTAAACACTCCAGAGTATGGCTATGTTCAGGCATAACAAAAAGGGTGCCTCAAAGGTGCCTCAGAGACAGTGTGTGGCCCTCATGCTCCCAAGCCTTCTCTAACCCACCTTTTCAAGCACAGAATGTTAATGAGAGGGAGGAGGGGCAAACTGGTGTGTGAACAATCCTACATTGCATCCTTTTGTAAGTCACCTCAGAGATGCTTCCTTTTCCTGTGTCTGATCATAGCCAGCGTTTAGGTGAGTGAGGCGAGGCAGACTGGTATACAAACAGTCCCACCTCGGAACCTTCTCTAAGCTGCCCCAGGCATTTTTTCTTCTGATCACAGCCTATGTTGGGCTTCCAGCATACATTTATGAACGCAATATAAATTTAGATGCAGTGCTGTGGGAGTAAGATAAGCTGTTGGTTTAGAACTTCTACCTGATTGTTTTCTTGGAATGTTGTTTACTGTCTTCTTGTTGGGTACTGTTGATTTGGTGCTACTGCTGGTGAGTACATGGAGACATCGATGCAGTATTCCTGGCAAGAATGTGGAAGTGGTTTGTCAAATTTTCCCTTGGGAGATGCTGGATATCCAGCCTATGGCCTTTTGTTATCCAAGCAGTTGTTCTACTGTTGACCAGAGTTTGAATTCTCTTGCCATGACGTTCACTGGGAGGTTCTTTGGCATAGTCACTGCTTCTTAGCTTAACCCATTTAATAGGAGAAAATTACCAGTTGCAGAAACCTTTAAGCAGGAGTGGATGATCTGGACAGCAATAAATGCAAAACATAATAAATTTTGTAAGAAGAAGGGAAGTCCACATAGAAACAGTTTGTCACTTTATACACCATGTACACGTACGTATATATATACACACACTGTATGTATGTGTGTGTGTGTGTGTGTGTGTGTGTGTATATATACTGTTTTGTATATATATACTGTATATATATACTGTATATGTATACTGTTTTGATGCTGTTTTGAAAGCAAAAGATGGTTACACCAAATGATTTGATTTAGATTTCTCTTTGATTATCCACTTTGAATTTTGTAAACTGATAGACAAACTAATACTTCTGTTTTTGAAAGCATTCTTATTTTACATCATTTTCCTCACATCTGTCTAAAACCTTTGCATGGTACTGTGTATATAGATATAGATATGGAAGATATATAGATGATATAAGAAATCAGTGCTTCTGTTATGTACAACGCTGTCTTGGTACTTGAACAAGAGATAGTTTCTCCATTCTTTGGATACGGTTTGGTTTTCAACTATTTTTAAATTTCATTTTATGGGTTTAGATTGCTATAACCTCTCTGAGGCTGGGATATACTTGCACTATCAACAAACACACAATCAAGCAAATATTTACCCTAAGGCTGACCCTACTGAGGTCGTTTTAGCACATTATGACAAGAAAGGAAATGATTGATGTCTTTGCTTTGGCGTGAAGATGCAACCCTTTCTCTGAGTCAAATGGAGGATTGCTCAACGTTTTTTGCTTTTCTTAAAGGTGTTCTTCTTTTTGTGAGGATGAGATTATTTTAGAGTGATTTTGCCTGATCCAGAATTGTAAAAGTGAAACAGAATTGTGAATGAAATGTTGTTTGGGATACTTTTGTAGAATATGCAATCACTGTACTTTTTTCTTGCCACAAATTTACTAGCTGCTCTGGCTGAGGATCATGAATACTATAGATCCACAAAGGAACTTTTCCAAGTGGTGCCCTGGATGGTTGGCTGGTATACTGGAACAGCAAGTATACCAGACCCTTCTACCTACTGTGCAATCTAAAATGTCCTATCCAATGCCACCCTTAGATTGCACAGCATGTGGGACGGAAGCTCCTAGTGCATTTGCTACTCTGGTATAGCAGCCAATGGAATCATTCACTGGCAAGTTGAAGGACATAAAGGATCGGCGTAAGGTGTCTTCATGAACCATTTCACTTAGCCTGAGTGTCATGCCTTGTGCCCTCTTTGGCTTCTCGGATGCTGAGGGTGCTGCCCCTGCCAGCCAAACTGAGGGAGGTGCACTTCAGGGGCCAGCCTTAGACATGGGTTATGTCCCATCAGATATGGGGGCGTTGAACTCAGATGCTGAGCCCCACCCAGAACTCAGTTCTCTCAGGAGAGAAAGAGCTCAGCTGCGATGCTCAGCCTGCCTCCACACCAAATAGCTGCACCGGAGGGGGGAGGACAGTCCAGGTCCTTCATAAGGAAGTCGCACCTAGCCACCTCCGTTGCAAACAAAGGTTCTTCTTGGCAGCCCCCAGCTCATGTAACCTCTGGACTCCTGACTCTGGCAGACCACTGACTGATGATGAATCTCTAGTAACCTGACTCCTGGCCTGTCTGGCTACGTGTAAGGTTATATCCCGACTGGCTCTTGAAACTGGCTTGGCTCCACTAGCCATGCACATGCATGTGCATGTGATTGCTGTTGCTGCCTGCTCGAGACACGACAATGAGTAAGAAGAAGTATGGCATGCAAGGCCCTTTCTGCACTTACCTGTAGTAGATATAGTTCAGTGGGTTCAGATCAGCCTAGCCTACTGATCCAGATTGCAGGACGACATGGCCTGGATCAGTGCCATCAGCATTGATGGTGCTGATCCAGATTACCCACACTGCATGGTTTCAAAGACTGCATGAGCTTTGAGATTACACCTGTGATGGCTGGAAATGAAAGTTCCTTGCCTTGGGGCTTGTGGGAAGTGCTTTTCGGCAGTGTGCTCTAGCACATTGCTGAACCTCCCCACCTCTAGTAGTCCCAAACATGGAAGACAGGCCTTCTGTTCTGGGTCATGCTATGCTGGTCTGTCTGGTGGAAATGATTAAGTGGATCCACCAAGGATCCAGATTAAGACTCCCTTAACCCAGATCTTGCTCTGTATCATGCAGATGGTGCCAGACCAGAGGGGCGTAGAGCCTCCGTGATCTGCAATAGTGTGTGGATATGGAGGTCCACATGTGTACTAGCAAAAGCCCTTAATATGGATTAAGGAACCGTGCAGAAAGGGCCAAAGAAGCCATGTAGTGGCCACATGGATGTATAGATACATTGCTTTCCATCCAAGCTCAATTTAGTTTGGTGGCTGGAATGTTGGACTGGGACCAAAAGTCTGAGTTCAAGTATCCATTCAGTCAGGGAAGCTAACAGGGTAACTTGGGCAAGCCATTTGCATTTAAACCTGACTTTCCTCACAAGATTGTTGTAAGGACAAAACAGAGTACAGTATAAGAATATTCATCGCCTTAAGCTGTTTGGGAAGGCAAGTGGAATATGAATGCAAAAATACACTACACTGCAATTAAATCAAAAATCTACCATGCAAGTTCATTGTAGGTCTTGGGGAGATAATTTTGGCCACATCTCTGCTGTTTGGCCCAGGCTGAATCCCCAAAAGACTTATTTGCCTCTCTGAGTTCCCTCTGCTGTCACTCTAATCAAGCGGACTTTAAAAGTGCCATGCACTTCCGCAATAAGCGTCCGCACGAGGCTCAGCAAAACGCGTGTTTTTAACGCACCTTCCGTCCCCAAGGAAGCCTGTTTCCTTTCCCCGCATCTTTCCCCCCCCGCCTCCTCTCTTGTTAAAAGGAAAAATAGCCAGATCTCTGTCCCCTGAAATGGCTTCCTGTCCCTGCAAAGGCAGATGATCACTCACTCATTCACTTTCAGCACTTACTTTCACTCAGTTCTCTGTTAGAAAAGGCTTCCTGTCCCTGCAAAGTCAGCGGCTGCAGACATCGGCAGTGCGATCCTTCGCTCATTCACACTTTTAACACTTTCACAGATCACCTGATAACAATGTTGCAATTCTGAGCAATTCTGGCTCTTTTTACAAAGGAAAGGAAGGGAACCTGCTGCATTTCTGAGATGTGTGAATGCTTTTTTGGCTGTGTGTGCAGGCAAGCAATCCCCGCCCCTTTTGCCACGGAGCGTCCCCAAGGTAAATGTTGCGAGGAAAACATGCGACTTTCAAATAGAGCCCTGAAATTCTTCTTTAAAGGGCATGTATTTTGTCGTGGGTTTTCCTCATTTTGTAGCGCTGGAAGCACCTTGAGAAGCCTGGCATGGGGGCGCTCAGAGGCAAAAGAGGAGTTCCAGCAGACTTTAAATTGCTTGGGGATGCACCCCCAGACACCCTTGACAGGCCCCTACAACTGCCAGTCTCCCTGTCTGGGAGAATTTGGCTGTACCCCAGGGGCCTGTCTAGGCTTCTAAAGCTCAATGCCTGAGGAATGACCATGAGATAATTTCCTCATTCCCTGAGGAGTTCCTGTGGCACAGGGAAATGGCTGTTACCAACTCAAGGGCCCGCTGCATTTGACATGGGGGCCACAGAAACACGGCAGTATCCATGCTAAGAAAATACCAAACCATCAGTAGTGAAATGAATTTAAAGCTGTCCTCCAGACCAAAAGTAATGAAGAATGTTTTAGAGCTTTTTTTGCCCACTTCTGCATGGATCTTAAAAAGTTATTAAAAGGCATAGGTTCATTTTAGTGCTCCACAATCCTGTGAAAATCCATAAAAATTTAGGAGTAAGAAACAGAAGCCCTGGACTTTCCCTCGTTTCTTTAAGATTTATTTTTACTCCTGTTAATGTCACTGTAAATTTCAATGTCATATTACCGTATGGTGCTGCCCCTAATCTGACAGTGTCAGAAGGATCTATCTTCATTTTCTCACTCTTTTCATAATCTAATCCTCAGCTCTAACATGCAATTAGTGCCCTCTTCGCCCTCTGCATACCAAGCAAGGAGGCCTGCTACAGCTTTCACTGTGCAATCCGTTTAGCAATGCAGCCCATAATGAATATGTACATTTTGAGGACCTTAGCGAAGAGGGTCACAGGCAATCAACCTTGAATTCAATTACGTGAGTCAAGGTTAATGACTCGGCACAGTGGTCAGAGGCATTCAGAATACAGCAGATTAAATCAGCCTGTCAGAACTGACAATGTAGAAAGGACAGAATTACTTGTGTGAGAAACAGGGAATCATGTGAAGATAAAATGGTGTCAGTCTTCAGTGAAGATTACAGGGGCTCTGCTGTGACAAATCTGATTGTAAATCTCCCCTAGTCCTATAATATGATTAGTCTACATAAAGACATGTCTAGATTGTAATGGAGAGTTTGCTAATAATGCTGTCTGAATGCCACCCTTGCCTGGTAACTTCAGGGCTACCTTGGAATTCTACATGCTGATAAGAATGTGATCTGTGGAGCATCAAAAATACAGACTTTCCCCCTTCCATGACCCATGGCATACATATTTCTGAAAGGATTTTTGGCTCCAAAATCAAAGAGACACTTACTAAGGCTGCATCCCCAAATGACTTATTTGCCTCTCTAGTTTCCCTCTACAGTCACTCTATTCAAGCGGACTTTAAAAGTGCCGTGCAATTCTGGAATAAGCGTCCGCATGAGGCTCAGCAAAACGCACATTTAAAACGCACCTTCCGTCCCCACGGAAGCGTGTTTTGCTTGCCCGCATCTTTTTCTCCCCGCCCCCTTTCTTGTTGATAGGGTGCCGGCAGGAACAGGGAGGGACTGCGCTCTGCGCGGCCACAACCAGGAAGAAACCCCTGACAAATTCAAAGGAAAAATAGCCATTGGTTCTCTGTTTGTCTCCCAGATCTCCACCCCCAAAATGGCTTACCATGCTGGCAAAGGCAGCGGCTGCAGCCATCGGCCGCATGATCGTTCACTCATTCACTCTCAACACTTTCACAGATCACTGTCAAAATCCACCCGGTAGAGCAGCGGTGACTGTAGCAATCCACCACTTCACACCTGATAACAATTGCAACAGTGTTGCAATTCTGCACTATTCTGGCTCGTTGAAAGTTCTGAGCTTTAGAAAGGGAAAGGAAGGGAAGCTGCTACACTTCTCGGAGATGTGTGAATGTTTTATGGCTGTGTGTGCAGGCGGCAATCCCCGCCCCTTTTGCCACAGAGCGTCCCCATGGTAAATGCTGCCAGGAAAACCCGCAACTTCCAAAAAGAGCACTGGAACTCTTCTTTAAAGTGCACTTTTTGTTGTTGCAGATTTTCCTCCTTTTGTAGCACTGGAAGCTAGTTGAAAAGCCGTGCATGGGGGTACTCAGAGGCAAAAGAAGATTTTTAGAGGGCTTTAAATTGCTGGGGGACAGGGCTTAAGTCTTTGGTTGAAACATGAGTCTTTCTACCTTGTGCTGGTTATAAAGTGCCATTTCCTTTCTTTAAAGAAAGCTTTCAAAATCATTAGAATGGCTGGGATGAGTGTCTGTTTAAACCAGGTGGCTGATTTCTGAGCACGTTAAAGGCTAGCAAATTGCAAGTTACATAATTTAATATTATAGTTTATAACTAGAGTTCCCGTGACTTAAAGAATCCCTGTACACACACATTGGGTGAAAGTTGAGGGAAGTAATTTTTCCTGATTCTTATTTCCTTGTGCAATCAACTGGACTCATTTCCTTGTACAATAAACCAAACTTACAAACAACAACAACAACCAAACAAATCTGTGAGTTGGGAGGGCTCTTAGAAGATAATATAGACCTGCCTTCACTTTAAGATAAAAAAGATGAGATCCTTTTTGGAACGTTACCACCCTCAGAGGCTTGAGGGGTTGTGGCATGTGAAAGGGCCTTTTCTGTGGCAGCCCCTGCTTTTGGACTAGCCTCTCAGTGGAGGTACATTAGGTGCTAACTGTATATGGCTTTTGGTGCCTGGTTAAAATGTACCTTTTTACCTAGGTCTTTGATGCATTGTTTTAGAGTTTTAAGTTTTATCATATACTATGATTACACCCTGAGACCTTTTAGTGAAGAGTGGAGTACAGATGTTATTAATCAATAAATGACTTTGAAGAGTCTTGGGTGAGCAAAATATCTTAGACCTTTTGGGTGTTAGTTCCAATCTGAATATTTAGCATTAAGAAGAAAGTGCAGCGCTAGCAGCCCTAGCTCCAGTTCGTACAGGATAGATTTAGGCAATGCTTGCACAGCACTTTTATGGTACCGTGAATATGCTAAGAGGGCACAGGGATCACATGTCTCTGCTTCCTCATGGCACACTGAGTTCACTGTATGAATGCAATGCCTACGTTGACCTATACTCATCCATTCACCACCCCACCATAAGCATTAATAAAGCATTTGAACAGTAGATCAGGAGCAAGTATTTAAACAGTGCCTGCTCCCCTTTACCTTCAGTAGATCTATTGCCACTGCTGCTCTGCTGCTGAAAGAGATGTAACTGTTGTCTCCTGGGTAGGTTATCCAATCATGGGATACAGGAAATGATGCATGCAGTCATTTCTTCTGTTTGATTACTCCTCTGGCTGTCAACACCAAAAATTTCCCAACTGTGATGTCAATATAGCAGAAAGTAATGGTAAGGTTACTAGCAGCATGCCATTGCTTCAAGAAGAATGCTACTACAGTATTATAGCTCTGCTTTAGGCCTTAGTGACACACAAACCTTATCTCACAATTCGGAATGAATTCTGGTTGAAATCACGTGAGTTTAAGGCAAATCAGCTTTCACTCTAACCACAATGATAATTAATTTGGATCCAGAAATATACTTTGACTCAGATCTTTCACACCAGTTTGGTAACCCATATGTCCGTAGGACAATCCACAATTACCACTTTTCCGAAGAACCATATAAACTACAACAACCATTATCAATGGAAATATATCCTGCTATACTAAGGGATTTTCAGTATTTCAACTGGAACCATTAATTTATTATGGGATGTGCCATATTACAAGCCAGCACTGCATTATCATAATTTCAAAAGATCACATCACATCATGTTATTGATTGTGTCATGTTCTGTTCAAGTAATATCATTTGGTATCTACTTTATAAATCATAAAGAACTCAATCAATGTTTTCAGGGAAGTGAAATCTCAGTACTGACTGGGCAATATCCAGATCCCACAAGGCCACTCCTTTTTCTTTTTAGTATCTGGGGGGGGGGAGGGCAGCTTGAATGCTCACCCAGGCATTCTGAATATGCCCTTGCACAGGGCACATTTTAGAAATGTGGATTCAATTCAGGGTTAAACCTTGATGTGATTGTGGCTTCTAAGTCTTTCACAGTACTGCCAATTCTGTTACGTTTCATAATATCAGAGGTCCACAGCAAAATACTGGGCTATCCTTTATGAAAGAATGGAACATATTCTATGGAATCATTTCCTTCTTCCTTTCCAAAAGCTTATGTAGTCTAGTACAAAATAAGCAGCCTTATAGGCAGCATGCTTTTTTTATTAAAATAATAAAAAAGGACAACTTGCTCTTTCTTTTTAGGCTGATGAAGGCCTGCACAAACAAATTGGCGTTACATTTTTGGAACATCCGACTCGAGAGGTGTGAATAGAAAATTCATCATTTCTGAAGGTTGTTCCAAAACCCGTAAAATGCAATTGTAAGCCTTCCCTCTTTGAAATAAGTATGGTTTTATTAAACTACATGACATGGGTTTCCAAGGGTTTAGTGCAAAAATAGAAAAGCTGTGCACTACTTGTAATTTAGTCCTTTTGTAAGGCAAAGATGCCCTTGAAGTGAGCATAACTCCTTGATGGCTACGTGGCTACATCTATACAATTATCCTGGCAATAGTATAGGATGGTTTGCTATTGCCTTTTTTGTGAGAAATGATCTGGGACACTTAGCAAGCAAAGCAGATAATCTACTGCTCATCTACAGCACCTCCCAATGTCACCTGAGTGAAATCCTGATGCCATTAAAATTATATGCATTTATATGATAGTCTGCCTGGCCTTGGTACCATCACCAGTGCATGGGGAGGCAGTTTAAATCTATTTTATTCTAATATTTTAACTTATTTTAACTTTGTCGGCCACTTTGAGTCCCTTTAAATGGTTGAGAAAAGCAGGCTAGAAAAGCCAACTCTTCTTCTTCTCCTTCTTATTGTGTTGCTTTATGCATATCATTTTTAATCTATGTTTTTGATCTTTGTTTGCAAGCTTCCCAGAGAATTTTAGGAAAGTGGTATTGCTCTGTTGCCAAGGAATATAAAAGTCCAGATATTTTGGAAGATTATACATTTAGAAATTAACAAAATATCAGGAAAATAAATTATCTGGATGAAATAATTTTGTATTTTATGTAGGTTTAAGGAACGAAAATTTAGTGAGAATTACTTAATTAAGCAGTTGGTGGTGGCCACGCAAATAGTTGTTGCAGTGGGTTGGAAAGACTTAGCCAAATGGGAAATTGATAAGAGGTATAATTACTTGGCGGAACAAATTACTTTTATTAGAGACAGATGATTGGCAGATAGTGGGCAGATAGTTGCAAAAATTCAGAAAAAATGATGAACTTTGCAATCCCAGTTAAGAAGAGCAGGAAGATAAAAGATGCCGTTAAAATGATCTTCTCTTTGACTGGAAAAGATTATTAGAAACTTAAGAATGATTCAGTCCCAAGGGAGGAGGGGACAATCAAAATGTGGAAATGGAATAAAAGTAGAGTGTAAATGCCTATGGAAGAGACGATATGGATATGAGATAATGTAAGCATGATAAATATAATTGTAATAATGTCATTCTGCGTAGCCAACTAAAAATTAATAAATAAAATTGAAAGTTGTCAAGGAATATAAATTACATGCATAATTTTTTTAAAAAAAGAAATAGGCATAATTTACCATACATCTTAGATAGTCCACCTGGCCCTATAATTTCTTTTTCAGAGATTGTCTGAGCTTGCCTTTCATCAGAGGTAAGAGAAATGGTGAGGATTAGGGAAAGTGTCCTCCTCAAAGGCGGTCATCTGGCATCAGCTACATACAGGTTTTTTTTTTCTAGTACCAGGTGAAAATTCTTTTATTTTTCTAAACACCATAAGCCTTTGGGGGTTTTAAAAGCTTGATCTGCATTTTAATCATATTTTAACCCCTCTCCTATATTGCTAGTTTATGTTATTACTTTTATACATTCTAATTTAAACTGTTGTGATTGTTCCGAAATGCCCAGGGAAGAAATATGCCACCTGTCCAGGATATTTCAGGTGATTACTCTCAGAAAAACAGACTATGAAGTTCTAATAATGTTTTGCATTATTTAAATTACACTCAAGATGAAATAGCAAACCCCAAAACCACCAGTTCACATCACAAATACTGCATTTGAAACTACCCATAAAAATTCTTCTTCCCAGTTCCTCCAGTAAGTAGATAACAAGCAGAAAGTTTATTCTTCTAAGAACCTTCTTTTATATTAATTGCCCTGCAGTTAATATATCATATTTCTTTTCTTACAGCAATCTAACTAAGTGTTTAGGATCATGAACACAAAACTGGGGCAGCCATTTGACAGATCTGGGACTTGTTCTCATGCGTCTGTAGAGTCTGATCAAGTTTCTTTTGCTCTGAGGCTAGCCGTTTGTGTGGATATTTCCCAAGAGCAATCAAATTGGCTGCTGTCCTGAAGCCAGCAAATCCACATGCAATTAGGAAGTGTTGCTTTGAAGATGTTGCCCGTGTAAGTCCATCTACTCATGTCACTAGAAGGCTAATTGTTCTGTTTTGCTCTATTTACACAGCTCTTCTTGTAGGCCCAGTATGCAAGCGCAGCCGCTGAAATTAAAGTTGTTGTCTTCTTCATGGGGAATACTACTATCTGCTCCTTGGCAGGTAGAAATTGACAGATGAAGCTATTGAAGGCATGGGAATAAACAAACAAACAAACAAACAAACAAACAAATAAATAAATACGTGTGTGTGAGAGAGAGAGAGCAAGAGAGAATGAGAGAGAGAGAAATGAGAGATCAACAGATTGAATCTGCTCAGCCATTAAGAACAAAAACAGAAGGAGTGGGGCATGCAGGGGACCCCTTTTCTTTGGTGGTCCCCAAACATTGAAACGGCCTTCCTCTGTAAGTATGCCAGGCACCAGGCACCAACATTATATGGTTTTCAATGTCTAGTTCAAATATCTTTCTTTACCCAGGTCTTTGATGTTTAGCTTTCTCTAAATATAGCCTTGCCTAGCGAATGGGTGAGGAGAAAAGAATTGTATTATTATTATTATTATTATTATTATTATTATTATTATTATTATTATTATTATTATTATTATTATTATTATTATTATTATTATTATTGACATAACACAACAGTAACACACAGCAAACAAGATATCTGTGCTGGTTCTGGTAATTGTTATCACTAGTCGGGCCCTTCCCAAGCGCTAGGACTGAGTGATCTATCTGCGAATGATATGAGCAGATCCCAGCACAGTGGCTTTCTGTAGCTGGCAGATGGATATTTTGTTGATGCCAATGCTTTTCAAGTGCCCACTGAGATCTTTTGGCACTGCTCTTAGTGTACCGAGAACCACTGGGACCACCTTTGCTGGTTTATGCCAGAGTCATTGCAATTCTATTTTCAAGTCTTCATATCTGGTAAGTTTTTCTGTTTTTCATCATTCCTCTGTCGCCTGGAATAGCAATGTCAACGATAAACACTTTGTCTTTCTCCACGATTGTGACGTCTGGCGTGTTATGTTCCAGTGTTCAATCAGTCTGAAGTCAGAAGTCCCATAGTAGTTTGGCTTGTTCGTTTTTGACCACTTTTTCTGGTTTATGGTCCCACCAGTTCTTTGCCACTGGCAGGTGGTAGTTCTGGCATAAGTTCCAATATATCGTTTGTGCCACTATGTTGTGCCTCTGTGAGCTAAGAGGGCACAAAGTATAATTATTATATGATTATAATATATTATTATATTATTATTACTGCTGCTGCTACTGCTGCTGCTGCTGCTACTACTACTACTACTATTAAAATTTTATTATTATTAGGGCTGTGACCTGCCCTAGGAACTTTTATTATTTATTTATTTATTTGTATTTCTGTCTCGCCCTATACTCAAAGGTCTTTGGTGAAGGGTAAGATACAAATATATTGAAACATTTACAGATTTACATTTACAGATACCTTGGTAGGACAAAACAAAAACAAATGATGAACTGAGATTAAGGCTTCATCTACACATGCTGTTGATAGGGGAGTCCTACAGGTGACCAAAGGTTGCCCTCTAAGCAGTGTGAAGACAAAGCTTAAGTGTTTTGTAGCTATCTGCTGTAAGGAAGCCTTTTACATAAAAGTAGATTGTGAAGTTATGTGTATGAATCCCTGATTCAAAATATTGTTTGGGAAGGAGCCTTGAGTTCTCTGGAAGAACAGGACTTGTTGCACCAAAAGTACAGAAAGTGTGCACAAATGTAAAAATGCCAGTTTGGTTTGTCATAGGGCTGTGCATGAATATTCAAAAGTATTTGAAATTTGATGGAATCTGCCCGAATTTTGACATTCGAATTCGAATCTAATGTCCACGAATTTGAATTTAAAGATTTGAACAAATTTTGAATTTTGGATCTATCTGTTTCAATTATCTGGACATTCACATGCGTACGGGTTTATACACGATGCGTATGCGCAGATTCACACCTTTCCTGTATCCGTATGCATTTGTATGGATCTGTACAGGACAAAAACAGGTTGCATATGGGATAACTAAGGGATGCATATGGACGTGTACAGATGCGTATGGGACGCGTGATGATGTGTATGGGCACATAGAAATGTTGACATTCGTAAATGCAAATTCAAGCCTAAGATTCAAACAAATAGATTTGAATTTGCTTAATTCGAATCGAATTCGGTTAAATCCAAATTTTAAAGGTTCAAATTGAATCAAAGTTTTGGGTATCCAATTTGAATCGAATCGAATCCCAAAAATTGCATTCGTGCATACCCCTAGTTTGTAATGTGTCTGAACCAGTGTATTGACTTACTGTTTCTAAGAACTGCAGGGTCCATTTGATGAATTGTTTCTGAACTCCCCACATTTCTTCCCCTCTCCCTCTTTCCTGATTATGTTCCATTGTCCCCCATAATTGCTCCCTGCCAACCCTGGGCCACGTCTCACTATACCTCCATTGCAGGGTATTTACCTCTTCCCATGCTGGTCCACTGTCCCTGTCTGTACTGTCTGAGGAAGGCCATGATGACCAACATTCTCCTATAAGACCTACTAGAACTTCTGAAGTGGAGGACTACAAGTCCTCTCAGAAGGCTTAGCAAGCAGATATGCATTTCTACTTACTGCAAAGGCCTCAAATGCAATTGGTCACAAATTGATATCCACACCATCACTTTTGGACACTCTTAGAGTACCTTCATACTGGGTACTCCTAGATATAAAAGTAACAAGATAGCAAAGTTTACCGATGACACTAAATTGTTCAGAATAGTAAAAACTGAAAGTGATTGTAAAAGAGCTCCAAAAGGACCTCTTGACATTGGGTGGGCAGGCAACAAAGAAACAGAATAGAAAATAGGTTGGCCAGTGCCAATGGCCATCTTTATCTGTCCATAGTGAAGCCACGTTTGGAACACTGTATATAATTCTGGTCACCACACCAGAACTGGAGAAGATGCACTAAAGGGTAACCAGAATGATCAAGGGGCTGGAAAACCTTCATTACAAAATTACTCTATAACATCTAAGGCCTCTTTGTCCTTGAAAAATAGCATTTTAAGAGGTGACTTGATTGAAATATCTAAATTTATGCATAGTATGGAAAAGGTGGACAGGGAAGAATTCTTTCCTTGATTGCACAACACCAGAACCAGGGAACACTCAGTGAAGCTGATGGGCAGGAAAGTTAGGATTGACAAGGGGGAATATTTTTTCACCCAGAGGGTCATTTGTCTATGGAATTTACTATTAGAAGAGATTTATTTACCATTGTATGCTGTTAGCCTCAAAACAGTGAAAAATAAAAATAAAACTAGAACAAACTGTGAAATTATTAAACTATAAGAATAGCCTATGCACTAACTATATTAACCTAAGTAATCAAACACCTGTATACAAGATGGGTCTTTTACCAAGCCTTGGAAGATACTTAGGCCGTGTCTTCACGGCAACCTTATCTCGAATTCAAAACGTTTTCAATCCTCGGAGTCCGCACGGCAGTTTGGCTTAACACACATTTCCCGTGTTAAACCACCCCAAAGCGTGGTGAATTTCAATCCTGATTTCAACAGGTCTCACTCCGGATCGTGCACTTGAAACATTTTACATTTTTTACTGTGTGGACAGTACCATTTTAAGAGATGAGAATCCATGTTTAGGGTTTCCCTCTCCCAATAGCTTGCTTCCAAAGAGAGAGATTTCAGTGTAAAGATCCACTTAACAGGGATCGCTACACTGTAGCGATGGAACCACTTCACACCTAGATGGTTGGAATAACAAAATGTTGCAATTTTGTGCAATTCTAGCTCTTTGGAGTTCTGACTTTAGAAAGGGAAAGGGAGGAAAGCAGCTGCATGTGAATGTTTAAAGTAAAGGGGCTATAGTTGCCACTGCTGCTGTGTGCCCTGAGCAATGGGGAGAGGAGGGGAAAGAATCGCTGGCTGGCTGCCCGCTCCATGAAGGGGTCCCTTATAGGTGGCACGTCCATGCCAGGAGGAAGAGGGCAGAGCAGCCCCGAAAAGCAGCTTTTAAAAAGTAGCCACTTGAGTCCCCCCTCGAGTCACGTATGCCACGTACGATCCTCAGAATCTGGATCGAACACGATTAAGTTAAAAGTAATGGGAACAGGCAAATTCGCGTTTGCATCCGGTTCTATTATTTCGGTTTAAGGAAAGCAAAATAAGCTTGCTGTTGGGATTCACCCTTACTGCTGTTACCTGGGATATCTTTATTGGGAGTGAGTATTTCTATGGGGAGACCACCCAATAACCTTGGTGCTACCACTAAGTAGGCTGTCCACCTTGGCTCTGCTGCACATATTTCTTTGACTATTTTTGCATATGTTGGTGATCCTGATTGAGAAGTTCCTTAATCCTGATCAAGAGCTTCCTAATCTGCACATCAGTGTGCAGGAACCCTACTCCTGCTTGTTTGGCTATGTCTGCACAGAACATAAGAACATAAGAGAAGCCCTGTTGGATCAGACCACAGCCCATCTAGTCCAGCATCCTGTCACACACGTGCTCATGGGCATCTCAAGCAGAGACAAGGACAAACCTTCTCCTGCTCTTGAATCCCAGCAAATGGCCTTAGAAGCGCCCTGCTTTTCCCCCCAGCCTGAAAGACGTACCTAGGCATTCATTCTAGTAGCCATTGATACATCTGTCATCCATAAATATAAGAACACTGGATGGAGCAAAAGATGGATTAAGGATGTTTTTAATTGAGATCCATTGTAGACCCATTTAACTGAGTCGACATCCAGACCAAGGGCCTTAATCTGGATCATGGGAGTCATGTAGGCACCACACCTTCATGACCTAGAACTACTGATGAAACCAGTTTGGCACATCTCTAATGTGTAATTTCTAGTTCCATGCCCATGTTAACACTATTGTTACTGCAAAATATGAATAGAACTGATGTGTTTTGTTTTAAAACAATTCATCATTCTAGAAGATTTATTTATGGTGTACCATGTCAAGGCTGCTTTTATTAAAATCTCTGTATTATAAATTGATTTCCCTCCATCCCTTTTAATATACTTTTTCTATTTTTTTAAAATGCCATATATATAAAATTGGCACAAAAGCCACCTTCCTACAATTGTACTGTTTTAAAGTATTTCTCTGTGGTTGACATAACAATTTTGCCTGACCTTTAGCTGAAAGATCATACCTTGAATTTGTTTTTAAGTTATCACTGTTGTTCACCCTTTATTGGTATATCCCTTCAGTCAAAGTAACTTGTAGTATTTATCTTAATAAAACAGAGATCAAAACCTTCCTCTGCTATTTCAGGTTACTTAATTTGTATTGTTCTGTAGACAAAATTGCCTTTAAGCTTGGCCAACATTCAACGTAAAATGTCATTTATGCATGATACATTTCCTACAAAACTAGTGAAATATAAATGAATGAAATGCATATAAACACACACAGAAGCACCTGGCAACACAATGACATTGGCCCTCCTGCTGAGAACCTGCCCCTCACCTCCTGTGCCATGTATGGACTAGCATGCCTTCCACCCAAATGAAGAAGAAAAAGACTTTGCTTTTCTGCCCTGTTTTTCTCATCCATTTAAGGGGACTCAAAGTGGCCGACAAAGCTTTCTATTCTTTTACCCACAACAGCTTCAGTTCGCCTTCAGAGTGAGAGAACGCATCAGCAAAGTGACCAGTAAGTTTCTTTCCACATTACTGATCCCAAAGGTGAATTTTCTGAGTTATTTAACACTGGAAGAAAACAGTTTGTCACTTTGTTGATGTATTTGCTCACTCTGAAAGTGAACTGAAGCTGGATTAAACTTTGTCACCACAACCTAGGAGGGTAAAGTAGAGTTGGATAATGCTGAGCTCCTTGGAAGAAAGTTGGATGTAAGTGGTACTGAAACAAACAAGCAATCAATGGTTCAGCTTCTATCTCTCCAGGTGATTCAAGAAGAAGGAAGAAGGTTCTGTAGGCTTTTTTATACACCAGAATGGCTGTAGTTCACTGCCTGGAAAGCAGAGCATTGCTGGTTTGATCCTCAGCTTTTTCACGGAAGTAGCAAAGCACCTTCTGTATTTCTGTCAAGGAAACTGCAAAGAAGTTCCCATGCAGTCAACCAGCAGTTGGCCACAACTTGGTGGTATCCAACAATAAATATACCTAGCCTTCATCACGTGATAATTAGGGTGCAACAAATCAAGAACATAAAAAACATTACAGTATAACAAAATTATTCTGTCTGTCTATCTGTTCCTCCTATAATGGAAAGCAAAATATGGATCGAGCAATTTGCTTAATGAGAGTCAGAGAGAGACCAGAATGATTGCTGCTTTCACCCTTTGCCATTTGTCATAGGAGATTCCATATTACTTGATCTTGACACTGAAGCATTTTAGAAAGTTATAAGAAACCACTGGGAAAGTGTGTGGAGATCTGTAATAAGGTGTTATTAGTATGCTAATGACATTCAAATCTTTTGCTTTTTCCAAGAGAGCCTGCTGGATCGAGAAGTACTGATGGATAACCTAAAGCTCAGTGCAGATCAAATGGAGATGTTAATAGTGGTGGCCCAATTGGTTCCAGGTTTCTCCTGTATTGCACAGAAGCAAATCTTCCTGAAGAATTAGCAGTAAATCTTGGAGGTAAGGCAAAACTGGTACTACATCTGAATGACCAGATAGGAGGCCTATTGAAAAACATATTTTCTCATTGTGTTGGTGGACCAGTTACAACTGCTTTAAGAAAATAATCTTTCATTACCCATGGACCTTTTATTTCATGTCCTTGGGAACCCAAGGAGCCTGTAGACACTCTAAGCTAGCTACTAGCTAGCACTCTTTGGGTGCGTCTTCATGGCATAGTTATCTCGAATTCAAAACGTTTTGAGTTTGCGCAGTTCAGACGGCACTTCGGATTAACACGGTATTTCCGTGTTAAAGGACGTTATCCCGATTAGAAATAAATCCTGATCTCAACAGGTCTCACTCCGGATCGTGCGTCGATTCGTGTTTCCTTTTTAACTGTGTGGACAGTATCGTTCCGGGATGAGATTCAGTGTTAAGGCTGTCCCGCCCCCCCAATCGCACTGTAACCAATGGCTGAACGTATTAGAAGCACGTCATGTTTAGGGTTTCCTTCATTGAAAAAATCCACCCTCAAACACCCACTATAAACCTCCAGTCCTTAAAGCTGAAACACTGTATCAATCTAAGCACTTCACACCTTAAAAACAATGTTGCAATTTTGCGCAATTTCAGACCTTTGAAGGTTCGGAACAGTCGCTTTCAGCCCCCTTAAGGGTGAGAAGGCTTGTCAGCCACTTAGTCCCTTAAAGGGTGAAAACAGAATGTCAACTGCTTTGCCTCTGCCTGTGGTCACACCTAAGGTTTAATCCAGTTTCAGTTCACTTTCAGAGTGAGAGAATACACCAGCAAACTGACAAGCTGGTTTTCTTTCAGGGTTAATAACTCAGAAAATCCACCTTTAGACTAGATAATGTGGAAAGAAAACTACTGGTCACTTTGCTGATGTGTTCTCTCACTCTGAAGGTGGAGTGAAGCTAGATTAAACCTTAGGTGTGACCACAAGCCAAGGTTTTAATCCAGCTTTGGTCCCTGTGAGGTGGGGGGGCGGAGTTCCCTCCCGGCCACGGGGGGAAGAGCAAGCGAGGAGCCCCCTTCGCCCTCTTGTCCACCCCTTGGCTCTCCTCCTCTGCAGGGCAAAGTGGCGGCAAAGCGGGGGAAAAGCGGCGGCGGAGCCCCAGGGAGAAGCCGCTAGCGCCGCAGCGCCGCAGCGCCTGGATGAATGGATGGATGGATGGATGGATGGATGGGTGGGTGGATGGATGGGTGGATGGATGGATGGATGCTGCTGCTGCTGCTGCTGCTGCTGCTGGGAAGGGGGAGGGTGGATTGGGCAGGGAATTCCCGGCGGAGCATGACGCAAAGAGAAGGGAGGGTGGGATCCTGGCAGGGAAAACCAATCACAGGAGAGAGTGTGGGCAATGGGCAGGAGGACAATGCTGCCATGTGGACTCCGAGTATTGATCCCGCGTTAAGGCTGCCATCGGAACAGGATCAACTTGCAAGTCGTCTGGACAGCTTTGTTCCGTTTCTTTTATTTCGAATTCTTTAAACTGAAATAACACATGCCATGAAGACGCGCCCTTTGTAGTTTTGTTTAACTAAAAAAAAATAAAAGCCACTGCCATGGATCCTGTGTGTGGTGGTAGACTTGTCAAAAGATGCAAAATTTGAGGCTGGGATTCAATTTCCAGACGCTATCCATAATAAGTCAACAATTAAACAGTTGATATAGAAATCTGAAGTATCTCTTAAGGATTGGTTTTATAAAAGAGCAAGTCTCATAATAATGGGAGGTTTTAATCAGCAGCATATTGCTTGGACAGATAATATCCAACTCATGGCAGCAAGGTATAAGAGCAGTTAGTTGTGGAAACTAGAAATGGAAAAGTAATCCTGGACTGAAGTGGCATGCAACAGTTGGTGTGACAAGTAAATATAATTGAATTGATTGGGAACTGCAACCATGGAAAATTGCAAAAGAACTCCAAATAGTCACATGTGACATCAAAAGAGGGAACATCTGGAACCCGAAGAAATTGATGAAAAGGAATCTGAAAGGCAAACTTTCTCCAAAAAGTTGCTGTTTACAGCGTTGATCAGAGGAACTCAGTAAAACCTATTCCATGTCCACACTCATCCTTCATCCTGACAGCCCATAAGCCCATAATCCCTCGATTAGACACCTATAATGTGCTCAAATGTCTTTAGAGATCATCATATAAATTGATTCAGTCTGATTTACAGCTTCATATTTAAATAGAGGAGAGATTCAGAGGAGACATGTACTAATACCATTATACTTATTGGCCCAAATCAGGTTCAGTTTGGTCCCTTTAACATTTGAAACTCCAAATGGTCTAGGTTATACTCAGCACTGAAGTATGCAATGGAGGTGTCTTTGGGATTTCCTTTTTCAGAGGTCATGCTGAAGATGATGAAGAACAGAATGCCTTGTCTTAGAAACTGCTACTGTGGTGCCCTATCTGTTCATTTTGATCTTTTCAAAGATGTGAACACAAACAAAATTGTCTTGTTTTTATTCCAGTGTGCATCTGAAAAGAGAGGCAGGCTATTAACTGAGCTGGTAGAGTTCAATATGCCACTATGTGCTGTTATTTTTGTAATTTAATAGGAAAACAAAACATACAAATAAAGAAAGCTACCGTATACAGTCAGATAACCAAGTAATTTATTTTCCCAAGGGCCTCAGCAAATACCTGAGCCTTTACCCAGTCTAAAAGTATCAATAGAATCAATGCTTCACAAGTCCTAGGAATGTGCATTCTCTATATGGGTCGCAATCACAAGGAGACTTTCCCATCTTTTGCCAAATAGGCCGTGGTCACATCTTCCTTTTAGGCCTTCTTCACTCTGGGGCCCCTTTTGTACCTTATTCTGGATTATGTCCTGGAATAGAAGGCTCCCAGCTGCATGCCGGTGCAGAATTCAGCAGACCCTGCTCTGGGCAAGCCATAGTCTGAACCAGTATGGAGATGGCCGGTACCTATTCTGGGATATATAATAACAAGTGCAGAAAGGGACAGTGTTTGGACGCTTATACTTTTTTAGTCCAATCCATTTTATTTGTGGACTTTCTTCCCTTCAGTTGTAGTTTCTTGAGTCCTGATTTTCACAGGTCTCAAGCTGTTATAGAGTGTTAATCCATTTTCATTTTTTTGTTTGTGATTGCGGAAGAGGACGAACTGTACTATAACGAGTACTGCATGAATTTGCCTTCCCTTTGCCCAGTGTGTTCTGTTGTTGAGTGACAGAACTTTTATCCTATCAATGCGCAGGGGGTGTGGTGACAATGAAGAGGGGTCGAGATCTAAACAAGTCAAACCGAGGACAAACTGAGGAATGGTTGGGGCTAGTGCATTTTGAGTCTGGCTTCTTAATAAGACATACTATATCAGCAACGTGTGGCCACAGCCATAGTGTATATTTCCAAATGAAAAGAGCCACAATAATGAAAGGCATGGTATTTTTGGTAAAATAAATATAGATATTCATATGGAAGAATATTCAAACATAACAGCACCATTCCAGAAGAAGAATGACCTAGTATATGGTAGCTGCTTTTCCCCCCAAGATGGTTGACAGAGAAACTAAATATTTATCTTAGAAAAAGAAACATTTATTTTTCTACTTAAACAAGGGAAAATAAGCATTTTAATATGTTTAAGACCTTACAGCTTGTTGTTAGACTCTGAGGCTGCATCTGCACACATTTTAAAAAGCTGCTGAAGTGTGGCTTGTAGATGGTAGCAGGAACCTCTAATCCACATTAATGGGAGCACATTTTCTGGTCATTAATGTGGATTAAGACACTAGTATGTGGATGCTACCGCCTCTAATCTGCCTCTGAGTCACTCTTATTTTCCTGCGTGTGGATGTATGTTGGAAAAGAGCTGATTGTGTCTTGAGAATGGTTACAGACAAGCAGAAAAGGCATTTTGATCATGTATTGTGAGTTTGAGTGGAACTGGATACCAAAAATCCTTAACAGAAAACTTAATGAGACTCTGTACAAATGAATGGAAACTACCTAAATATCCATGATTTAAAAACAAAACAAACATAAGAACATAATGTATCAGGCCTCAATCCATCTAGTCTGGCATCCTCTATCAGACACTGGCCCACCAATTACTAATAGACCTTCACTTGCCCTCAAAGCTCAGATTAAAATAATAATAAAAGCCCTACCTTATTCCTGCCATGTCTCCATCAGTTCTACACTCTGCATTGGGAAGAAAGATCTGAAAGGAGAACCAATGTGTGCTTCATTGAACATGGATAGGTTGCTTCTAGTTCTTAGAGCACATGAAGAACAATTTTGAAACGGTGCTGAGATCATCCAAGAAAACTGGCAGGAGGTTTAAACACAATGCATAATTAATTTATATAATTAATTTCAACAAGATGTCATGGCTACCTTTGGCTTCAACAACTTTAAAAATGAATTAAGCAAACAGAACAAAATATCTGAATTCTACTAGCGTGCGCACACACACACACACACACACACCAGCAACTTCAGGCCAAAACAGCTGCAGTTGACAACAGGAATGGACTTCCTATAATGTGGATGATCCATCAGAGCACAGATTGCCGGGTCAAGAGGGGTGGGGTGATAGACTATCTGACATTAATAGAAAGAAACCTCATGAAGCGTTTCGTAGTAATTTTGATAGCAACTTTCTTTCAACTCTTAGTACAGAGTCAATGCAACTGGTTGCTCTGAATATAATTGAGGTGATGAAAACACCTGGCCTCTTAGTTTGTGATAAGTAAACATCTGGGTAGGTCTGTCTAGGTAGAAACACCCCCTGTTTGCCTAGATTTTCACCTATGGCAGACTAGCATTGGTGCACAAAACTGTGCACCACATGCGACTGAATCCTAACTACATGCAACCAAAACCTTACCAGTAAGTGTGCTGGTACCTCATATGACCCCAGATGTGACTGCTTGTGCACAGAGCATCATCATTGCCATAGCACCGTGGCTGATGCATGTGCAGGGTGTCACAAGAAAAATGATGGTGCCCTGTAGAGGACTGGGAATGCACCTGGAGGGGGTAAGTGTCCTGGCGCATGGAGGCTAAGCTATTGTGTACTAGTGTACCCTAGTGCGTACACTAGTACACATTAGCCCCTTGTGCACTCTTCCTGTCCAGTGGATGGGAAGGCAAGTGCAGAGTGTGAGCACTCGAGCCATCCAAGAACTGCCTAGGTTCCGAAAGGCGTGCAAGGCAGAGCTGTTTCGTCTGGCTTTTGGCCAGTAGAAGATCAGCCTCAGGTTGGTCATAAGATCTCTGTTTCCCGGTCATATTTTTCTATGATACTACTCTGTGGTTGGGAATTGGTTCTGTGTTGGGGGATCTGGGTTATATTTGGTTTTAAAGACTATTTTGATTGATGTTTTTGTATTTGATGCACAATTTACGCCTGTATTGTACTATTGGTATTTTATATGTCTATATTGTAAGCCGCCCAGAGCCCATGTGGGGTGGGCGGGGTATAAATCTCAGAGTAAAGTAAAGTAAAGTAAAGAAATGTTCCAAGGGTAACCGATAAATATAGATGCCAAAACGTTCAGTGGGACAATCACACCATATTGCATGTTTATCTCCCTGACTTATCCAAATACCAACATAGTGTTTATGCCATTTAGGTAAACTGTGTGTGGTTTCTGGATGATGGCTTGGTTTCACTTTCAAGTCCACAATGATGTGGTACGTGAAACTACGTCCCAAAATTTTACTGTGGATGTGCATTTTCTTTTAAAGATTTGTTTATGTAAGCCCATCAACTATCAATTTTGAAGGCTAATCGGAACTGCTCCCATTATTACCCATAGTTCCCAAGGAGTGTCTCTGGGACTAAGTGATTACAGGCACTTACTTAAAATGAAAGTAATTAGATTATTGAGCATTATAATGGGATGCTATTGGAATGAATTAACTAAATAATGGGGCAGTCAATTGCACAGAGTTTTAATTGGTGGGATGGATTTCTTCAAACAGTGGAAGATCTCCTTATATTTGACTAGAAATAAAATTCTTCTCTGCTGATTTTGGCATGACATTTCCTTGTAGTAGATGGAATGGATTCAATTTAATTGCACACAACATTAATAATTGCCATTGCCTGATGGAAGAAACAAGCTGCTGGTAATTTCTGGAATCAACAATGCAATTTGTTCTCTTTTCTGAAACAGTAGCACTATCCATTTCATAGAAAAATAATTGCTGTGGTGGGCTGGACAGTGAGGATGGCGGCAGTTAGTTGTATAGCAAAGAGCTTATCTTTTCTCTGCTACACTCGCAATATAATTGGCTTGCGTGGTAAGCAGATAACAGCTGTGTGAGAAAATAAATAATGGTAAAAGCATACCTTCCTCCTTTGGACATGGGATGGTCCACAGTGCATGGAAATCACAAAGCAATTGTTGATGATGCTGTGCAAAAAACCTCCCTGCAAAACAAACACTGAGTAAAATGATGTAGCTTGTAGGTTTATGTTCTTCTTAATACCTGCAGTGGAGGAAAAAACTATGGCTGCATTCAGATGGACAATTATAGATGACTGGATTGTCTAGGTGGTGGTCGGTTGTACATCACCATCCAGATGTGTTTAGCTTTCACCCCAATCACTGTGTCACTGCAGCATAAAATCACAAACAGAGCTTTGCAGGGAAAATTTTTAGAGGCCTACTTCATAGCAGACTGTTTGAAATGTGCTATGTGTTAGGAAGGGCCTGGCATGTGTGAAATCTTTGGGCAGCAGTTTGTATGTAATCAACAGTGGAACAGCATTAAAAAATTTGAAGTGTCCTAAGATTTAGGAAAGGAGCAGGAGGTGTTAGGGCAGGAAGCTTGCCAGGAGGAATATTCCAGGATATCCAAACATAGCAGAATAAATAATGAATGTCTGGATGCAGCCATAGAGAGATCTGCATGGTGCCGTTATGGTGCCTTGAATGGACAATGAAGTTGTAGTATCTGCTTGATCCTGTGACTTCATTGTCCATGCAATGTGAAGGCATCTGCATGGCCTTTGGACTCATTTCCCTGCTATGGCACTGCCACTGCTGTTCAAGGACTAGAATCTTGGATCAGAAGATGTGGAGAAAGGCAGTGTGAAAATTGCATGCCTCCACCTTAAAGAATAATGCTTTGAATGTAGAGATATTCTTTAACACAAAATGTGTGGCTCCTGCCATATTTGCCTACTTAGGTGTTTACTGGTGCTAGTCAGAATCCTTGTTTCACTGGCAGCTAATAGCTATTTTTATTCCAATTGATTATTCCAATTGTAAACCCCAGGGATTACATCAATAGTAAGCAAGTTAGCCTCAATGATCCACCATTAACACTTCCCCCAAGGAAACAATGCAACTGGGCACAGCTAGGAAATGACCAATGATTCATTAGCAACTCAAACAAAGGAAGAACTGACAAACAAACAACAGACATCTATAAGAAGGGAATCAAGATCTAGTAAGGCACCAGTTGCCTTCCACTCTTCCAAGAGCAAAATCCTCTGAAGATGGATGTTGCAGCTATATCCAAAAGCTTAGGTTCTCAGAAGAAGAAACCTGGAACACGGCATAACAGCCCCAAAACGGCTACAAATGACATATGGCCAGTGGATTACCGTCTGATTATACTGATTTATAGCTGTTATATAGTGTCCTGGATTTTACAGTGAGGGGTGGTATAAAAATACTTTGAGTAATGGAAAAGCTCTGGTGAGAGAGGAATGCTATTCATTCATTCACAATGACTAGTGATCTCTTGAGGTGGAATTCTATGTAGTGGTAGAAACCAGAAAAATTGGGGAGATAGATTTAGTCTTTGTCCCTCAACTTAGACCAGATGAATATGTGCTACAGATATCAATTATCTGGTAGTCTCTTGGTTTGATTCCACACATGAAACCAGCTGGGTGACCTTAGGCTAGTCACAGCTCTCTTTCTGAGCTCTCGCAGACCCATCTACCTTACAGGGTGACTGTTGTAGGGAGAAAAACAGAAGGTTTGTCAGCCACTTTGCGTCCCTTTAAGGGTGAGAAAAGATAAGTCTTCAAAACAATGAGTTTTGAGGAGCTACAGTGTTAGTGGGTGATTCTGCCCTGGCTTGCAAACTGGACATGTAAGTGTACCAGGAGCTGCCCTTCTGCACACTGGTGACCCCAACTGGGCCCCCTTTTACAGCATGTGGAAGGGAGGGCAGTATACTTGCTGTACTGGGCAGTGCAGAATCACCCAGTGTTGTGGTTGACCCTACTCTTCAGGCACAACCAGTGAGGTGTATGAAGAGGGAAATCAACACATCATTTTTGCTACTGAATGCCCTGACTTTTAGGTTCCATTTGCACATAGCAAAAGAGGCAGCTCACAAGTGCCTTAGAGGCACATTTTCTTGCTCATAATGTTCGTGGGTGGGAAGGGCAGACTGCCATTAGAATGATCCCACCTGCCAGCCATTTCTAATCCATGCCTAAGCCACCTCAGAGGTGCTTTTTAATGCCTGTGAATGCAGTCCCAGAAGATTCTTAATTAGAAGGGTAATGATGCTGTTATCTGAATTCCCACCTGGGACAAGAAGACTCATAAGATACTGTAACATTTGTCTCAACTGGACAGCTGAGGGGAGATAAATCTCTTGGTGCTTCCCCATATGTTGAAGGGAATATTTGCTGACACAGTGGAAAGGAGTATGTATGATACTACTGTATGGAGTCCATCCATTGGTGCATTCAGCCCAGGGTTTTCTATCTATTTTCTCCTCCAGTCTTTGACAGAGATCTTTTCTTTGTCTCTGGAAGACTCACTAGTGTAACTATCATTAAACTACTTGCACTGAAGTGTTCTTCTTGGCATTTGTGGGCTGTAAAATGGATTCTTCTGAGGCATATCAAGACAGGCACCATTTTGTTTCTCCTGAGGGTTCAAGCAACAGAACTGGATATCAGTGAGTTCTGTAACAGAGAACAAAAAAGAAAGTAAGGTATATGACACTGATTCACTCTTTAATATAATTAATGCCATAGAGAGATAAAGAAGCAGCAGAAATAAACCTTGATCATAGGTGGTTTCCTGTCATTATAGCATTCTCTTCTTCTTCCTATCTTTTTATAAGAGAACAAGGCGTTCTCTTCAGTGCCTAAATATTCCTATTGATTTCTATGCCATTACTCAAATGTTCCTTGGCTACTTAGAGGAGACCTGGCCATATATCTTTTCAAAAAGATTTTTCTTCATAAAATGTGACACATTTGAAAGTGTACACAGTGTTTTCTGAGAGAACACTGAAAGTTAAATAAAGCTTTCAAAAGGATTTATCAAGTAAATGTTATGGATTGCTGTAATTTAATTTATGGGATTAGTTTGACTTTCAATTACCAAACTTCACACTGAATCACTTTATATTTTGAGCTCTGTAACCAGCAGTCCTTACACTCGATCTTTCATTTAGAGAGGGATTATCAATAATTAGACACTGTGGCCTTATTGATCAACAAATCAATATCTGCATTAATCATCAGCCGTCTAAAAAACAATTCGCTTTTTGCATTAAAGGGAATTGGTGCAATCAAATTAGCATCCTTTGCTACAGGCTGATCACAGTCTAAGCTTTTAAAAGGAAAGGTAATTTTTTGAAGTAGGCTTTTAAGAAATAAGGTATATTATGAATGTAAGAGGTAGGTATGGCATTTCTACTGGAATTTTTCTTACAAGCTGCTTTTCCTTGCCAACTCTATTCCACCAAGACAGGAGAGGAGGATAATCTTAATTATTTTTCACATTAGCACACTGCAAACGGATCTTGCTCAGCAGTTATGTAAAAGGAGAATCAGGACACAGCTTTTTATGTGGGGGCAGGGAAAGCTACATGGCTGTGGATCACAGGTCAAATGTCACCCAGGTATTTATAAGCATCACTGATTCAGCTATATACGTGGGTGTTGATTGATACATATATAGGTATAGATATAGATGTACTGTAGATTAAGATGATATGTTAATGGAGAATTTTTGTATAGAAGTCCAAACTGTATTGAGCATGTTCTGATAAGCAGAGAATGTTTAAAGAAATAAACACAGAACCAATGCATTTATATGTGGGTCAGGGACGCAGCTGCCACTGATTGGGCCCCCATGCTAACCCTTTGAGTGAAATATCAGACGATGTATCAGACATGTGGTCTGAGTTCTGTTTCTGTTTCCTGTTACACCCTTGGCCACCCTGTTCAGGCTTTGTCTGACCACTGATGATCCAGAGGGCAAAGAGGCCCAAATCATTCAAAACGTAGCCAGCACTTAACTAGGCACTGGCTTTGGGCAAATTGCCTCCATTAACGCAATTGCATTGTTGTGGCAATGGCACCAGCACACCAACACGGTGCCATTGCCGTAGTGACCAGGTGATGCAGCACACAGCCACACCTGCACTGCCAGTCACATGCTTTATGCTAACCTCTTCCACCTGGAAGATGTGCAGATAGAGTGTTCAGCACCGTCCCAGCCCTGATACTGGTATAGTTGTAAAACTGCTCTACCACTATATGTGTCAAGGGGAACTCTGGCATGCATGGTGAAGCTTCTGCTGTAGAAGTAGTGCGTATGAGTTGTCTGAGAGCAAAACTGGAATTTCCCATGATGTAGCATCCTTAACAGGCCAATTGGCACCTGCCTGGAAACTCATCCATTACTTTCCATTCTGGATGAAAATGTGCATAAATAGTTAATTAGAACTGTTTTGGGGGAGAGAAAGAAACATGAAAGAAAAGTGTCCTCAGTCCAGTGAAGTTGCCAGTGATAGCCATTAACTTCAAGAGTATGATATTTGTTCAAGGGTGTAGGGCAGGATTTCTAAACTACAGAATATTCCTGTAATCAAGTCCCATCATTCCGTGGCAGCTTCTGTTCTCCAGGAACGTCTGGAGGGATGAAGTTGAACATCCCTGGAGTAAGACAGGGATTCTAATGAAAAATAAAATGGGAGCAACCCTGAGTCATTTGAATGGAGTGTGCATGGAGTATCTACAGCATAAAGCATGGAGTATCTACAGCTGTAAGAAATTTGTATGAGCAGGGGACAAAAGATGCTTTAGATAGGTATTATTAAACAATTTTTAAAAATGCAGTCAGAAAAGAGATAGTATCAGGGACTAACAATAAATAGAATGATGTGTGTCACTTGGGGTAGTATGTATGAAGTGGCAGAAGGGTCTTTATCTTTGACTGGCATCTTCTCTCTTAAGTCATCATTTCCACCAATATGTTCAGAACCAAGGCCTATAAGCATGATAGATATATTGCAAGATGCAAGGGCATTGTTCTTATCCTCCTTTAGATTTGTTGCTTTGGGGATTGTTGTTTAGATATATAATTACTGTACATGTGCAGCTTACAAGAGTGGTTACTAGAATCCCTTCAGCAAACCCCCTTCAGTTTTGTAAAGAGACAAAAAGTTTCCAAAAAAGAGGGTAAAAGAGGCCATTCCTGATCTAATCCCGGTCATGTGTAGTAAAAGAAGCAGCTCAAATGACTCTTAAGCTGCACCTAAACACCCCTTACTTATTCCACTGTATTTGGAGATCCTGGAATAAAGCATGGATATTGCAGAATATCCAAATATAGCAGAATAAGTATGCCATGTGTGGATGCAGCATTTGGCCTTTTCTGTACTGGGCCTTATTCTGGATTATAGCCTAGAATAAGGCCTCACCATTCATGCGCTAGTGTAGACTCTGGTTGTCCGCTCTGCACTAGCATGCAGAGACCAGGTGCTTTCACACTTGTAATCGGTAGTCAATGGTACCTTACCCCCTGCACAGTTGAATACAATCACTTGGCCAGTCCTCTTCTGGGATGCACCATCTTGTTGTGGTGCCCTCTGTGACGGCACACGCATCAGCGCCATTGCTATGACGACGCTGATGCTCTGCGTAGTCGCAGTCACGTCAGAGAGCCATTGAAGCTGCCAGTGTGCTTGTGCAGAAGTTCCAGTGACCTCCCAGCTGGCATGGGTGTGAATGCCCACTGGCTGGAGGCTTTCAGGTAAGTTGGGCTTGGTGATTTCATGTTCCACAGCTAATATGTAATTAGACAACTCCTGGGCAGGCATGGGTATTTCTATGCTGTAAACAACACCTGACAGTGCAGATGCACCTACCTAGATGTTGCCTAATTACAGACTATGGGCCGAAGTATGAATTCAGCCCAGGCCTCTGTTCTGGGATATCATCTGGAATAAGGCCCAATGCAGAAAGGGTCTTAGAGGTAGTTGTGTGAGGTCCTTGTGCTCTTCTCCCTTTTCTAATATACCTTTTCCCAGCCTGGAATATGCATGAGAGCGGACAGACTTGTGTAGGAATAATCCTTCCTGCAACCATTCTCAGAGATACTTTTTCTTTTAAAATTCATTTGAAATTATTCATGTTGTTCCTTTTGGTTACTTATTGTGAATGATGCTTTGGATGAACTTTACTATGTTTGCTCACTTTTTGCTTAAGAACTGTTGATTACTCTTTTGTCATATTCAGAAAAAAGGAGGTTGAAACTACTGTAGAGACTGAGGAATAATTATAATTATTTATATAGTAATTTACTTTTCACCTCAAGAAGTGTCTTTGACCTGTGTATGCCAATCTTACTTAACCAGCCTCTGAGATGAATGGAGATGTACAGTCTACTGCATGGAAAATGTGCGCAAAATCTCTATCTGACTATTCCTTTTATAACTTTCAGAAATGTTATTACTTCCCAATTTTGGCTATCAGCTGTGATATATTGCACCTGGTTGCATTTCTTCCAAGAGACTGCATAAAAATAGTACTTAAACATCCAGTCCTTTAAAAGTTACTGAAACAAATCCGAAAAAAGAATCCTGCAGAATGTGCTTTCTTCTTTCTCAGCTCTATTGTCTGTTCCACAGACGTCGATTTCTGAAAGAATGCTACTGTCAACAGGCCTTATACTTTTCACCTCATCTTGGAACGTAGCACATTTCACATAATGAAATACATCATGTCATGACTCAAAAATGTCTTTCCATAAAACATCCTGCCAGATTCTTCATCTAAGGTCATGCCACTGAAGTAATCAGGACAAAGTCATTATAAACCACCCTTAAAGAGCACAAAGCTATATTAAATCTTTATTTTTATTTTTACTTTTATTTTTTTTAATGTGACTTCATTTTACTATTTAAAAGTTTTGCATGGGATGGAGCCATTGCTCCTGGGGTAAAACTCCTATTGATATTTAACTTTTGTCAGGAGAGTAGTTATTTTTTAATGGAAACAATTGCTATAGCAGATACCAGTTGAGGTGATTTAATCATGATACATATTTTTTTCATCTCTATTGAAATCAATACACTGCTCAAAAAAGTTTTAAGGGAACACTTAAATCACACGTTGAATCTTGATGAGTGAAAGATTCAGGTTGAAAATCTTTACTAGGGTTGTGCATGAATATTCTTAACATCCCTTATTTGTATGAATTCATATGAATTTCAGGAATTTGTAAACAAATCAATGTTATGACATTTGTACATTGACATTTGCACGAATATGAATGTTTTGGAACATTAGTACGAAACTTCAGAACATTCGTGAAACAGGAAGGTGGAAAAAACAGCTGTGCCAGTCACATCTGCAACAGATCCAAAGTGAATTTGACATGGTTTGAAAGCACATTCAAAGTGGCTTCAGAGCAGATTTGATACTTGGTGGCCCAGTTCCCATTACAAGCTTAAAACGCTTTTCCTAAACTGAAATAATAGAACCAGATGCTAACACGAATGTGCCTGATCCCATTACTTTCAACTTAATCGCATTCGATCCGGATTCTGAGGATTGTATGTGGCATACATGACTCAAGGGGGGACTCAAGTGGCTATTTTCTAAAAGCTGCTTTTCGGGGCTGCCCTGCCCTCTTCCTCCTGGCGTGAACACGCCACCCATAACAGATCCCTTCACGGAGCCTAGCTGGGTGTCTGGGTGGCTGCTGCTTGCCTGGATGGAGGAAAAACGGCACTGGGCAGCCAGCAATTCTTTCCCCTCCTCTCCCCATTGCCTGGGGCACACAGCAGCAGTGGCAACTCAAGCCCGCTTCGCCCGCTCACTCCACAGCCACAGCCTTAAAAACATTCACATATCTCCCAGAACCTGCAGCTGCTTTCCTTTCTTTTCCCTTTCTAAAGGTCAGAACTTCCAGAATTGCGCAAAATTGCAACATTGTTATCAAGTGTGAAGTGGGTGGATCACTACAGTGTAACCGCTGCTGTAAGGGGTGGATTTTTACAATGAAATCACGATCTTTGGAAGCAAGCTATTGGGGGAGGAAAACCCTAAACATGCATTCTCATCCCACTAAAACGGTACGGTTCCACAGTAAGAAATATAAAACGTTTCAAATGCACGAACCGGAGCGAGACCTGTTGAAATGAGCGTTAACATTTACAATGCTTTGGGGCGATTTAACACGCAGAAAGCGTGTTAAGCCAACCTGACGTGGGGACTGCGAGGGTTGAAACTGTTTTGAAACCGTTTTAAGCTTGTAATGGGAACGCGGCCTCAGAGTGGACATGTTATGGGATACGTATCAGAAACGTATCGGGTACGTATGTGTTTGTATCAGATATTGGTATGAATTTGTACAAATACATTCATATCAAATAGAATCCTACCACATTCAAAGGGGAGCTATTTGAATGAATATAAATTTTCTTAATTCAATTGATACGAATCAAATGCAAAAAAACAAAAAACAAAAACAAAAACCCACAACCATTTGTGCACATCCCTAATCTTTACTGATATGAATTGTTTAATTCATTGAGAACAAAATGAGGCATTAATGATCAGTGGAAACCAAAATCATCAGCCAATTGAGGGCTGGATTCCAGATCACCTGACAATCAAAGTAAAAAGTGAAATCACAGGCAGATCCTGAGTCACGTCAACTCACAATGTGACTCCGTAGTGTGTATGTCGGAGTCGCCCATGTGCTTGTATGCTCTTCTGACAATGTTTGGGTATGTTTCTGATGTCTGGGCGATGGTGTCCTCCTGGGGACTCTCCTCCCAGAGCTCAGTCAGGGCACCCATGAGGTCCTGGACAGTCTGTGGCACTTCTTGGCAGTGTTGGTTGCACCAATACATAATGTCCCAGAGGTTCTCAATTGGCTTCAGGTCTGGGGAAGGTGAGGGCCAGTCAATGGCACCAGTACCTTCTTCATCCAGGAACTGCCTACACACTCTGGCCACATGAAGACGAACACTGTCCTGCACCAGTAGATAGTTTGGATCCAAGCCATTTAGTATGTTATTTGTCCAAATAAAATTTTGAAAAATGATCTGGAAATAAATTAGGAGCATCAATTGGTTTTTTTTTATTAAGTAATATTATAAGTAGAACCACTCAGGAGCAGCTGCTAAATTCTGCAGCTTCTGCAGCTTTAAGGCTGGAAGCTAATACCTGTAGCTTCCATCCATAAAGACAGCATCACATCCACTGCTGAGCTTATTCCTACCCAAGAGTAGTTGTAGAAGGCACAATAGCTGAAGTTGGTGGATACAGCAGAATACTGAGGATGAGCCAAACTACCTAGTAGCTGCAGGAGGGGTGAAGCGTCAATTAGAACCTTGCCTTTTAATGCTCTGAAGGATATTTTGAATCATAGTGATTCAGGTCAGTCCAATTGGCATATTATGATTCCCCAGCTACTCTGACAATGTTATTTCACCAGCTGTTCAGTTGCTACTATTTGAGGACATTTGCACTTTGCTTCCCATCTCTGGGAGGAGAAATGCTGGAATGGTTTAGGTGCCCATACTTGCAGACACCTAAAGCATTTGTAACTTAGCCGGTGCTTAACGAAGCGCTAGCTAAATGCAAATTATCACAATTATGGCAGCGATCACAGGGCCCCAGTAATGGTGACACAGTGCCTACACAGCACCATTGTTGTGGTGATCAGGAAATGCAGTTGCCAATCGCATGCTCCTCCTGCCCTCTTCTACCTGGCAGATACTAGTCCTCCCATGGAGCAGTTTTTACCTCTCCTTACCTATACATGCAGGGGATGCTCCAGTATGCACAAAGCTGCTTCTAGTGAAGAAACAGTTCTGAGTGGTGCGGATGCACTATGCAGGAGTGTCCCCCCACATGATCCAGAAAGGTAAGTGAGAAGGAGCTGGAAGAATCTTTTAACCTGATGCAATGCTATTTGTATTTTATTGGTGTGTTATCCAGTTTCTTTTATCTTTTTCACAAGAGGTATCATACATGCAAAACCATTTATGAACCCAACTGAAAACAAATTTATGGTTTACCGTATAGTTAAGGCTTTCTAGATGCAGTGCCTTCAACTAAAAATAAAAACTAAGGCTGCATCCAGATGTTGGTTACCTATTCTTCTATATTTGGATATTCCATGCTTTTTTCTGGAATATCCAAATATAGTGGAATAAGTAATCAACGTCTGGATGCAGCCAGCCCAAGTTAAATTTACAGGGTTACTATACCCCATTAAAGTAATTAGGGAGTTAACAGAGTTATCTATGATTTATCATTTCCTTTCATTAGCCTGTCTGGTCCCCCCCCCCATTTTTCTCCCCCTTTCCACTTCCCCTATGAAAATAACTTTATTATATGTGGAGAAGCTCTTTTTGATTTATTACATTTTGATCCCACTTTCCTTTCAAAAAGCTCAGAGCAAGGCAATAATTCTCTTGCAGACTTTTTGAAAAAAAAAACATGCTGCAAATTTTTGAAGAATTTCTGGCTTAACTCAAGGAATCTATATTCAGCTTGTTGGTTTACAGATCCAATATGCTTTCTTAAAAGCACTTACTATAGCTTATGCTAATTAGAATCAATGAATCGTGCAAGTAAGATCATTAGGTTCACGTTGCACATAATGTAATTACTTTGGAATTTAATGGAGCAGATATGTGCCTTAAAGGTTGTTACATTGTAATTTTAGTAGTTAGCAATAAAAAATGCTTTTCTGAGAAATAGTAGTGAATGGTTTCCTTGTGAATGCTCTGTGTTGACTAAATAAAAGTTAATTGTATGAACTAGAACTCTTAAAAAAAAATATCCTGATTCTTAATTTTATGTTCTTAAGCCAATCCCACGTTTATCTTCTTCATTCCAGGTCAGGATGGGAAGCACAACCCCTGCAACTCAGGAATAGGTTGCCCCTGAAATTGGATAGGGTCCTCTACACTTCGGACATTCAGCTCTGAAATAACCAGTGTCCAGCCTCCAAAGGCCTTGAACAAAAGGTTTGGCCTTTAAAATTGGCAGCTGATATTTTATTTTTCCTTAAAGTTCACTTTCAATATGTCTGTATGCTAAGGATATGCAAAACAATATTCTAAATGTTTTCCAAACATTCAAGATTGCCAAACCTCTGTTGCCTGGTAACTGAGTTTGCTAGGTGGAACATTTGCTAAACTTGACCCTAGGAGCAAGGCGAGGACTTACCTGAGCTCTGGAATGCAAAATTCAAAATTTGCCTACACAGTACAAGTTAACTTAACTGAGAGCACTGAGGTTGCAGTTCTACACAATGGACACTTTAAAAAAAATAATGTACAGGTATGAGTGACTATGAATGGATGCTGTAAAACAGACTAGTCTTTTTTTTTTAAAGCTGCTTTTTAAAACTTGTTTCTGGTTTTAGAGTTGATATAATTTTTTAAATGTCTGTTTTAAATCTTGTGAGCCGCCCAGAGACCCTCGGGTATGGGGCGGCATATAAATGTAAATATAAATAAATAAATAAATAGTCCTATTCCACATTGGCAGGTAGCCTGGACCAGGAAGGGATCTGTGGGCCACCTTTCCGCAAAGCTGGTGTTAAGGGAGGGCTTGCCTCCTCTTAGTATACTCTGTCCAGACTGGTGGAATGTAAGCCAAACTAGGACACCCTAAATCACACCTGGGGCTTTATTCTGCAATATATCCTGGAATAGGAGCCTCCTGTCCATATGCCAGTGCAGGCTACAGCAGGCCCCAAGTGAGGCCTGTCATAGTCTGCATTAGCATGCAGACCACAGACCCCTATCCTGCGGTATACTCTAGAATGGCAAACAGGGCCCTGGTCTGGTCTTCCAGTAGACCTCTTTTTTGAGTTATAGGCATACTAGGGGGTTGTATACCCTGATCACTGAGGTGAGCTGACAGTATACCTCCATGGCCTGCTATACTGTTGGGGACCCATTTTGGCAGTGCCACAAGGCACACTGCTTAAATGCCTCCTGAAGCTTCAAAGACCAGGAACTTTGATTGGAACATTTGGAGGCACCCCATACCGGCTAGCACAAATAAGATGTCCCTGTGTGGACAGCCTTGTTGCGGATAGGAGCCACCTCTCTCAGCTTTGTTCAGAGTGCTTATTCTGGATGACTGGAGCTTCACCGATGAAGATAAGCTTAAAAACAGCCATGCACCAAGCCAATTAGTGAAACATTGTTCCTAGGAATCATTCGGTGACCTGCTAGTCTTGTAGTCCAGTTCTATTCTCAGGACAAGGGTTAAGGCTTTCTTTGTTTAAGGGAACCTTGAAGTCCAAATGCAAATTTCTGTCATCTGGTCATCTACTTTCTAGATATATTTTCAATAACAAAAAGTGTTTCATCCTGGCTTTGAAATGTTCAGCAATAAGAACACGGACATTTGCCCTTATTCATCGGTCCTGTGAATTTTGCCAAAATAGCCAATTTGCTCATCTAAAATATTTTGCAAACAATGGAACTGTGCAATTTATTATTTGTCCTTGCCAATCTCTCAATATGATGTTCAGTGCTTGGATACAGACACTGAGCTGTAGTAAGTGAAGTGCTTAGGATCCTGCTACTCTAACCATGCTTAGAATCGTACAGCAATAAATGATCACCCTTACTTTCCCAGTGGATTGGTTGAAATTAATTCATCACATGGCGGCATGCTTTGTCACTTTGCCCTTTCAACCACAAAGAACAAATATGGCTTGCAATTCTCTGTACAAAGCGATTATTGGTTTTGCGATTGGTTCTTCACAAGAAATCCAGACGCACTTAAAGTGGATTCTAATTTAAGTGTCAGCATCAGAACTGAGTCTGGGCCCCCTCCCGCTTTTTTGGGAGGGGGGGCTGTGTTTAAATTTGTGGTGTGCAAGCCTAATAATTTAATGTGTAGAATATACTTGCTAGGCACAATAGATAATGTGTTTGAAAAATGCTTTCATCAACTTTGCATTCATGGGTTTGCTCTGTATCAGCCTCGAAGCCTCCCTCCCCCTTTAATGGCTTGCAGAAGATCATATATTCAGATGGCCAGATTTTCAAAGGGACCTCAAACCAGCCTCTAATTTCACAGGTGCCATTCCCTTTAAGCATGTGGAAATAATGAATGCAAAATTGTGCATACAAGATTAGAGGCTATAGCCTGATTCCCCACTCTGCTTTGCACGCTGGTTTATATCTATCTTTCTGCTGGAATCTCTGTGTCCTTCTCCTTTTCCCCTCCTTTTTGCCCACAATATCAAATAGGTGTCTTTAATGGGTCCTTTGACACGTACCAGCAGTTGAGCACAAAGAAAAGAATAGCCCCTGTAGTTATGCTGATAGTGGTATTTTGTATATATGACACCAAACAATAAAACTAAAGTTAAAAGACTCATAAAAATAGCAGTTACGAGACACAAAATGATGGGGTGTAGAAGGAAGGGCTTGCATAAAGAGGGGCCCCGAGCCCTTTGATGTTTATTGCCACCACTGAGAAAATAAGAACAATGCTGTTTTTCACGAACACTTCTTAGCATTTGGTATTTAACATTTGTTTCCAATTTTTAACAGTTAACATTGTGGGCTTTCATTATGCCATTGTCTTTAAAAATTGCATGGGCCATCATGGTTGTAATTTATCTTTTGTGCAATGTAATTTGGAGCAGTTTCAGGCCAAAAAGAAACATCTGCATTGAAAAGCCAGGGATCTGAACACTTTTTAAAGAGTTCGAGACCGCAGCATGTTTCGAAGGTCAGTTTTCTCAGAAACTTCCCGATCCTTGTTAGTTTTATTCATTATATTTGACACATTAAGCTTCTGTATCTCGGCATAAAGGGACACAATATTGCAGCATATTGGCAAGCTCATTTGCTTTTCACAGCTAGTGTTGTGTCCAAATATCAATCCCTCGGGATAAACACGTGTATATAGACTGTAGGAAAATCAGCCTCAACAGCAGGTGGCCTTTTCCAGCCTAATGAACAGGGCCAATCTGTTACCATCACCGCACTGCTTTTCACCACACAATTAGGCAACTAAGCATGTAATTATTCAGGCCAACAAGACGTGCCTCTTCTCTAATTTCATCTTTTCATTGCTGTTTACTCACCCACACTCCCCTCATTAATGAGAGATTTTCCAGTCTATGCTAATTGGTTTCAATAACATTCATTTCAGTTGAAAGGGGAACGATTCTGTTAATTGGAGAATCGAAAGCGTCTTTTCATTTCAAGTGCGTCCTGCTATGGAAATCTGAATCCTCTCAACAGGTTTGAGCTAATGAAATTAAGTTACACAGCCATCGGTGGTGTAATAGAAATAAAGTAATTTATTTTCATTGAAGCATGTGCTGGAGGTCCTGAACAATTAATGCAGCCTGTACTGGGAAGAAATTGGAAATCATGATCCTAAGCAAACAAATATTGGTCTGGTCCCCACCTCTATCACTTCTGAATTTGCTTATTTAACTTCCTTCCTTCGGTTAAGTAGCTAATCTCGGCAGTTCCATTTTAGAAGTAAACGAGAACATTGCCTAAACAAACACCAGGGAAGACTTTGTTTTCAGAGTATATCAGGAAAATAAAATAAGGTACAATGAACGATTACTCTGTCAAATTAGTTAATACTATACATGTGTGTATGTTCGTGTGTGTTTAAAGGAAAATGTAACATGTACTAAAATATTCAAAAGAGCCTCATGTGGGTGATTTAAAATCTGCTTATGACGCTGTAGAGATGGCTTTAATAATAATGGAAATCCCCAGAACATCTGAGATACTGTTTCATGGAGTCTCACGCGGATGGAAAAGTAGTAATACTCCTTCACCCAGCCCTTGTGCCAGACACTGGGGCTCCATCCTGCCAGATGTTGGGAACATCCACATGTACTGTGACAGGTGTCCTGGGGAGGTCCCAGGGCAGTCATCCAAGCACCTGGGGTGCCCACCTTCATGTACCTTCTTTGGTGCTCTTCCCATAGTGCAGGATAAAGATCTCTGAGGGCACCCACTGCCCTCAGATACTCTCACTGCCACTATGTAGGCCACACAGTGACTACAACAGCAAGTTTGTCTGGGCATCTTTTTTCAATGCAAAGGAAGAAGAAGAAAGTGTGGGGCAAGGGGTTGCCATGAGGCAGCTCTGCCTGAGAAGAACTGTGACATCGCTCCTGGAGGTGGCAGCCTAGGCTGTCTTGCCCTCTCCTGCTTGGATGATCACTGTTATCCTGGATGAGGTGCTTCCTTGCAGGACTGGACTCTTTTGCCAGTGGCTTTAATCATAAGAACAGCTGCCATTCTTATGGGCTCGGTGACTACATACTTCTGGGTATCTCACACCATCTAAATACCCAGAAGTACAATAGCTGCCTTGCCATTCCATGAGCAAGTGCCCAGACAAGTAACTGCACACAACTGCCCCACGATTTTGCCCTGCTATCTGGAAGGGATGTTGAGAGCCAGATGCCTCAGAAAGATGAAAGAGAATTGTATTTTGTCCCTATGGAACATAGGCTGGGTCTCAGCTTACCCAGTGAGGTAACTTCATTGCAGGCACATGGGAGAGGGGCTACAAATCGCTGCTGAAAAACGCCTACATGTCTCAATTTCAGAAGCATAATTTCTGTGAGCTGATCTTGACAATCCTTTCAGAGTGCAGAATTGTGATCTGCAAATATGGCACATATCTGGAAATGGAGCAGTGTGATCATCACATGGAGTGTGTTGCCACCTCAAATGGAGATGATACAGCAGCAGGTGTTTTAATGCACTCTTCCTAAGATAAATGGCAAAGTGGCCATAGACTCCTCTTAAAGAGGCCTGCAGGAGTCAAATAGCAATTGAAATATGGGTTGACACACACAATTTTCTAGTCAGTTCTTGCAGGATCTTTAGGTGAGAGTGAGGATTCAGATGGACAACATCTTCCCAGGCAGCTGACAAAACCAGAAGGAAGTTCACACTTTTCCTGTTCGTGGGAAGCAAAGCGCGAACTTGCCCACATGTGTGCTAGGCATTTGTACTTGTGAATGCTTAGTTCACGGAATCCCTTCCCCCATGTGTCCAAGCACTGCTATCTTCTTTGTCAGTGTCAGCACCAGTCACCTCTACTAGAATTAATCCCTATGGGCTTTGGAGACATTAGGGGCAAGTTACATCTTTTCTCCATTTTTCTCCCTATAGAAATTTCAGATGCAATTCCTTATTTTTCCATAGGCTCAATGATTTATTTATTTATTTTATTTATTATTTATATTTCTATCCCACCCTATACCCGAAGGTCTCAGGGCGGGTAACAACATTTAATACCAAATATATTACAACAGATAAAGGCATGTATTAAAATAACAGTGTCTGCAAGTGGGAAGGGAGAATGTATCCTCATTTAACTGAAGGCCAGAGTAAAGAGGTGTGTCTTCACTGCTCTCCTGAACGTATACAGTGAGGGAACCTGACGGACCTCAAGGGGGAGACTATTCCATAGCCTGGGGGCCATAACTGAGAAGGCCCTTTCCTGGGTGCCCACCCGTTTCCCTGCTGAATGTTTGTGAATTTCACCCAGGCAATTTATGGAGGACTCATCTTTCTCTTCCTCTCTGTTTCTTGTTCTTTTCATGCTTCGACCAGTGGGGTAGATCTGGGATGCTCCAGCATGGAGTATCTGCACTGCATGGAGCCACTTCCATGTTGGAAGTTGCTCCAAACATACTGAACTGTCCCCTGGTCAGTTAGTTATGGAGCACTAAAAAGTGTTTCACAGCTGTGGGAGGTGGCTAGCATAGCCCTGCATGTACCATTTGCATCTCTTCCAGGTGAACAGTGTGTGGGCGGTGCGGTGCAGCTACAGTTGTGCACCATGTCACCTGGTTACCATGTCAACAGCTGGCCTGCATAGCTGTTGTTGCAGCAAAGTGATTGCCTCTATTATAGAGGCAATTGCACTTACCCAGCACATAGTGAAGTGCCAGGTAAATTTTGGATAAATCAGGTGTCCCAAAATGCAGTCACCTGATGCATTCCACATCTTCATTTCCCTGCAATGATATCTGTGTGAGTGTATGTTATGTGTATTCAAGATTCCAGAACTGCATCCTTAAAAATAACAAAAAAATGTTTTGCCTCAGATTCCAAATAGAACACTAGCACTTCTGGTTAAAAATTAACTTTACCATCTTTTCTGCTTATTGACTGTTTCTTAATCTCACAAGATATAAATGGTTTTATGGGATTTTGGAGGGAAGCAAGAGAATTGGAACTAAAATGGCGAGAAGATGTCCTTCCTGAGAATATCCTAAATTTCTAAGGCAGTATTCCAGAGAAGTATTAGTTAGATGTTTCTTCAGCTCAGTAGCAGTCAAATTAAGTTGCTACAGATGGACAATTGCACACTTAAGGTCTTGGTTGTATGGTTGGGTCAATAGTCACCAGATGGAGAGCTAATGATGGTTTATTGATTATATTTAAGAAAGGACTCTGTCTGATAGTCAGATAGCTAGCTCCACCAATACAGTAGTCATCTTAGGACTAATATCCTTGTTTTAAAGATGTTAACTGCCTTGCCATCTTGTAGCATGGCATCATTTCTGCAGAATTGTTCTGCTTTGAGATAAGAAATGTCCACACCTACTCCACAATATTCCCTTTTCCTTTTGGGATATTTCTCCCATCCATTCAACTTACATCCTCTTTTAAAACACCGTCCTTGTTTATGCCAACAACTAGTTCTTGGCACCAATGTGACATCGAGTGGTGTCAGCTGGAGAACGCAATTGGAGAGGGAAAAGTTGGTTTTCCCCCTGCTCAACTGCAATCTCACGAACAACACTCCCTCTGGCACTCAGATTTTAAGGAGCTGTCATGCTTATTCCTGGTTCAGTTGCAGGGAGACAGAAGCACTGCATCCCCATGGGATGCCTTATATCGATTGCCCAAAACCGAAATAACTGAACCGGGTTAAAATTGTCTCCACAGCTTTCAACTTGATCCAGTTCGGCAGCATCCCAACTGCAACCTTATGTCGGATTAAATCTTCGGAGTCCGCACGACATTCCTGTCCTCCCCCTCTCTCTGATTGGCGTTCCCTCCCTCCCTCCCAGGATCAGCCCCTCTCACATAGTTCAAAATAACAGAGATCAGACCGGCTGATGAGGCTGGTTGAAAGGGCGGGGAAGGAGGTGAAAGATGAACCAGATTCATCGGAAGGGAGATTTAACAAGAGATGTGTGTGTGTGTGTGTGGGGGGAATGTAGCAAAAGTGTCTGATTTTATAGCTGTCATGAAAGCCTGCCTGCTCCCACTCTCCCTTCCCTGTGCCTCTGGATGCCCCTTTCTCACCCCTGCTTCCCTCGCACCGAGAGGCTGAGCTGGAGGGGACTGAGGGGCTTTTCCTTCACCTCACGCATTTTCCATGGCACACAGCAGCAGCAGCAACTCAAACAGCCACAGCCTCCAGGGCTTTCCTTTCCTTTCCCTTTTTTAAATGTCAGCACTTTCAAAGAACTAGAATTGTGCAAAACTGCAACATTGTTATTAAGGTGTGAAGTGCCTAGAGCTACAGTGTAGCTTTAATGACTGGAGTTTTATAGTGGCTGTTTGAGGGTGGATTTTTTCAATGACATCACTATCTTTGGAAGCAAGCTATTGGGGGAGGGAAACCCTAAACATGACGTCCCCAGAATATGGACAGCCATTGGATACAGTGCGATTGGGGGAGGGAAACCCTGAATACGGAATCTCATCCCTGAAAACAGTACTGTCCACACAGTTAAAAATGTAAAACATTTCAAGCGCACGAACCGGAGTGAGACCTGTTGAAATGGGGATTAACATTTACAACGCTTTGGGGCGATTTAACACGTGGAAATCGTGTTAAGCCAAACTGCCGTCTGGACTGCGAGGATTCAAAACATTTTGAATCCGAAATAAGGGTGCCATGAAGACACATCATGGAGTGTGCTGTATTTTTAGCACTTCTCCCAGTATTCAGGAAGTGGCAGTTCCTATTTTTCTCAATTCCATTTTCAGTCATTCCAGATCTTTTTGGTTCAGTAGATCTCTGTGCGTATTTAGAAAAATCTCAGTCCGTTATAGGTTAGGTACAAGAACTTCTGGCTTTGATTGCAGCCACGTAACTTTTAGCTATATAGGCATAAATCACTGAGAATGGACCCAGAAACCCCTAGTGAGCCAAATTCTATTCATGGGGTAACTTCCCATTACAAGCTTAAAATGGTTTCAAACTGCTTTTGATCCTTGCAGTCCCCACGTCAGGTTGGCTTAACACACTTTCCGCGTGTTAAATCGCCCCAAAGCGTTGTAAATGTTAACACTCATTTCAACAGGTCTCGCTCCGGTTCATACATTTGAAACATTTACATTTCTTACTGTGGGAACGGTACAGTTTTAGTGGGATGAGAATGCATGTTTAAGGTCTCCCTCCCCCAATAGCTTGCTTCCAAAGATAGTGATTTGCAAAAATCCACCCCTTACAGCAGCCACTACACTGTAGCAATCTACCCACTTTACACCTGATAACAATGTTGCAATTTTGCACAATTCTGAAAGTTCTGATCTTTAGAAAGGGAAAAGAAAGGAAAGCAGCTGCAGGTTCTGGGAGATGTGTGGATGTTTAAGGTGAAGTCTCATGTCACTCCCATCTTGGTGGCCCTGATCCATGGGCCACTACTGGAGGATAGTTTTTTTTTTAAATGTAAATCTATGTAGAAGTGGGGCAAACTAAACTTTAGATTCAGAACACTAAAAATATGTGAGAAGCAGAAACAACCAGATTTAGATATTTAACTGATGGGTTTGTATTAAGTTGTTATGCTTGTATATCTTGCACTTGAAATGTTAATTGTGTTTTTAATTTCTTTTGGTTAATGATCTTAGTAAATAGGATGGTAAGAGACAAATAAAATTGCATCAAAATCATTAGTCCAAAAGATGCTTAAGTATTGCATGACTTTGTAATGAAAAATAAATGTGCTACAGGGAACATATCAGGATAGCAAGATGAATACATTTGGGCAATTTGTGCTTGGAAAAATTAGTAGCTATATATTTCAGTCTCTGGACTGAGGTCACTGACCTCACTTATTACAGAAGCTGCAAAGCCTGGGTCTAGGCTAGAAGGCATATTTATTAGGATGTCAGAAACTGATAGTATCTGGGGTCTGGTCAACCACTTGCTCCACCACCCTTTGTCCTACAATGAAACAAAGGACCTGTTCTCACTTAGGAAATCAGGATGGCCTGGCATGCCCTCAGATGGATCATCCGCTTCATGCAGTGCCACCTCCATCGCAGAGCATTCCAGAAGCAAACAAGCCAGTCCAAACAAGCCCAGAGTTGCTTAAGGTTAGACTTTTTGAGCAAAGGCCAAATGTCAGTAGTTTAGAGGGCATCTGCTACTTAGCTTGCTTAGACAAGATTCTAAGTACCAATAAAGAATTTATAAATTTATAAAGAAAACCTTTCCTTTATTTCCCCATCTTTTATTACACTTAGGCAAGCTACTTGAAAACTAAAGCATAATTAACTCTGCACAAAACAACTGATCAATCATCATCATGCTTTACATACATGGTGTTCCAGAACTTCTTTGTCTCAGCACCACTACCAGCACCATATTCAGATTACCAGAACTTCTTGTCCGGGCACTACCAGCATCACCTTTATCAATGCCACCACCATCCCTGTCTTCATCATTTATATATTCACCATGCACAGTACACTAGGTCTTCTTGACTGGGCCTGGCATTCCTTATTAGCAAATTCTGTATCTTTATTAAAGATACACAATTTTTAGTAGTGCCACCTATTGCAATTGAAGATGCAGATGTCATCATCATAATCATTATCATCACCACCACTATAGCCAACACTGTCTATCAGGCGATGATGGTGGGAACTACATAATAATCGTTGGATAGAGTTTTAATCAATGATGGGGCCAAACTCTAGTCATTACCTCTGGTGGACTGCACAGCTAGCAAAAGACAGACAGAAATTTCCTTTTCTTTTCCAGTTAATGGCTTGGGTGACAAAAGCACCTTTCTTCTTTCTTAGATAAGTATGAAAACCTATCATAAGCCTGCCTGTGCCTGACTGACATATGTGATGTGTCTTTATATCTGTTTAACTTACAAGCATTTGTACATGTGGTAGTAGTAACGGTATGCAAATACTGTCATTTCTGCCACCTCCATTTATTTCTAATATGTATAATGAGGACAGAGCTATAAAACAATACACTGCATGCTCTTATCAATATTTCAAGCATTATTTCTTTATTTTGTGCAAAGCTCATAGTGCTGACATTTGATTTATAGCTATACATATGTACCTGGGGTTGCTAAGGTTACTCAATTTCATTCACCCATAGAAATTTGAAATCTACATAATCCCAGCACATCGTCTTCTGCATTTCAAAGTGATGCTGATAAATGGTGCCTTGCTTAGATGGTGGTTCCATTTAGATATGATGTATCTCAGGATACCTGGTACATTTTTTTTTAATATTGTGGTTGATGGAATTTTAGGTTATGTGCATGTACAGAATGCAAACATAGCATCTTTCCCCACCCCAGATCAAGAAAATCTCACCCCCCCTCCAGAAAGCAGGGAATCAAGGCTAGACTAACCTGTTTGAAATAGTCTCTGCAGACAATTCCTAGCTGGTGAAGAACAGGAATGGATGGAAACCTTCTTACATTGATCCTGAACAGCCACTGTAGCAATGCAGGAACTGGATGCTGTCCTCATCCGTTCCTGGTGTGATGTCCTGATGTTGGGTGCCTCATCTATCCCAGGTGTGGTTGAGCAAGGGGACATTGCATCTGGTGTGCTGGATAGCGTGAGTCTTCAGCTTCAGACTTTCAAGCCTTGAAGATCTGAGCCTAAAGGTCCATCATCTTGCAACACCTGAAATATGGCAGACATACTGTTCCTGATGTGTTCCTGCTGCCATAGGAATGCTTGTGGACAGCTTTTAAGTTGTACACAGCAGGTAAAACTCAGGAATGCATCTCAACACCTTGGGGACAGTTTCAGCAGATGGTGGAGCAAACAGCTCATTCTAGTGATCCTCCTGGAACTGTCCCTCAGGTAAGTGCAGAAGGATCCCTAATCTGTTGATGTTGTCTTTCCTTCTTCATTTAAAAGAGTTATCTTGCAGTTGCTACCAGACTGTATTTATGATAAAAGACACGTGGAATCCAGCTGTCACTAGAAAGCAAAAATGCCTCATATAGCTCTGTACCCCCAAAGACTATGCTGTAGCAAGAACACATAGATTAATTCACTTAAACTATTTCTGGAAACATTGATTCTCTGATTTGTTCTGACTGCACAGCTGTTGTCTAGAGTGTGCTCTCTATTGTATCTCCATGTGGATGTAGTGCTGTGTAGTGGTATATCCCCAGAGGTCCAGTTTGGGCACTGATCACCCATTATTATATGGAGAAGAGAGGGCAATGGAAAAATAATTCAGCAAACATCTTCCTGCTGCTATGGAGCCCCCTAGTGGACTGTTATATATCCACTCTTTAGTGAACATCTTACCTACATGGATGAAATCCTTTAATGCATAATAAGCATTTGGGTTCTTGGTGCCCTCCAGCCACTTTACAATCCAGCCACTTTACAATCCAGTCCCCACCAGCCTCAGCTGGTCTAGGGTAGCAGCATACCACATTTTTCCTTTTGCTCTGGTTGAGTCTATTTCATTTGTAATGAAGACGGAGTCAAGATTTGCAGTCTCTGGTATCAGTTTGTTTAGGGTGAATTTGAAACTAGCAGAATCTAAATGCTTCTATTCTTTCAAAACAACACCCTGAGCTAATGCCTCACAAGGTTACATCCATCTGTCAGAACTACTTTCCAGTTTGTGCTAATAAGAAGTGGTTAGATTTAACAATCAGAACAGTAAAGGCTAAAAATTAGCATCCAGGAAATACTTCTTAATATATATTAAATAAACCTTCAGTCTCCTCTTAACTTTTTCCCTGCCCTGCAGAGATGCTGGTGTATTAAGTCTTCCTTTCTATACTATTAAGCTATTTAACAATAAGGAACTCTAGGTATCCGAGGAAATAATGCCACTGCAATGCAATATAATAGCTATCTGCTTCATGAAAGGTTTGTTTTATATGTACAACAGAAACGTAGCCAGGAACTCATATTAAAAAGTCATAAATGTTACCCTGACATCCATATTTTAAACTCACAGAAAAGTCTAGGGGTTCACCAAGCTTAGATTATTTAGGGTTTGGTCAAGAGGAATATTTGATTGGGCAGTTACATAGTCCCCTACATATGCCTTCCATGTTGGGAACCTACGTTTATGTCACACTGAAAATATTTGCTGATGGATACAGCAGCCTTTGTTTTCCATGGAAGTTGCATGGTTTTTGAGGAAAAGAAGCAGCTCACAGGCTAAAACCAACCCCAACCACACACCAAAGGTTTAAAGTTGACTTCTGTAGATTATACCACTTTCTGGAAGTCATGGTGAGTAAGAGATTGTCATTCTATGGGATTTTCATTCTGAAGAGATGTGCAGATTTTGCCCATTTTGTAATGTTCCAAACATGTTGCATGACCTTTGTAGAAAGTTACTGACTTTTACATTTTGTAAACTTTGCAGCACTTCACCTGGTTTCCATCACCTTGCCCTGTTCTTAAGTTGCCATATAGCCTTTAAGGAGCATTCAGTCTCTCCATGCACTTCATGGTCCTTTGGTCAAGAGGAGGTGAAGTGGAGATAGCCTGACTTGCATTGAATGCTTGTGGAGACATACTGCATGTGGATTAGGTACCCCAAACTTACTTTTTCATGTTTCTGTATTTTCATACAGACTGTGCTGCTCTCCCTTAGATGTAGCATCGGTGGCTACTGTTCATGGGGATTGGTGGGATAGAACATAACATAAGGGGAGCCCTGCTGGATCAGGCCACAGCCCAACTAGTCAAGCATCCTGTCTCACACAGTGGCCCACCAATTGCCCATGGGCATCTCAAGCAGAGACAAGGGCAAACCTTCTCTTGCTCTTGAATCCTAAGCAAATGGCCTTAGAAGCATCCTGCTTGTCCCCTCCCCCCCATTGTACGCCTTTTCTATACTGTGCATGATTTTATATACTTCAATCAGGTCCCCTCTTAAATGCCATCTTTCCAGGCTGAAGAGGCCTAGATGTTTCAGTCTGATTTCATAAGGGAGGTACTGGTTGCCACTTCTGCACCTTTTCCAATTTCACAATATCCTTTTTGAGGTGTGGTGACCAGAATTGTACACAGTATTCCAAATGTGGCCTCACCATAGATTTATGAAGATGTGAAATGACACTTGCTGACTATAGAGTAGAAAATTTATTTGACCAGTTGTGTGACCATTTCAAAGTGCAATACAATTAAAACAATAAAACAGAAGTCCCCTGTATATAGTCAGTATGACTTGTTTTCTATTTCCTTCCTAATTATTCCTAGATAGGATGTCCGGCAGGTTCCACTTAAAAGGAGGTGAGGCAAATGGCAGTGAGGTGTTGAAAAATTTAAATCTGCAATGCTGTGCAAGTTCACATAAAAATTGACTCCCCCAAAGATGATGGATCAGTCCCACTTTAGCCCCACCAAACTGAAACATGAACAGAAGAGAGAGAGAGTAGACTCCAGCTCTAACAGGTATTGAGGGGATGCTGCTCATTTTGCTCTTATGAGTGAATAAGCACTAATATGTAGCATGAGATCATAAGACAATCTTGTTCCTTCATTAGCTGAGATTAGCTGTTGGGCCAAGGTCTGGAGAGTTTCTGTTTTTGGCCATTCTGGCTAAGGATAATGGGAGCCTCTCTTAGTCCCATAGAATGACAATCTCTTACTCACTGATTTATTGACAATTGTGCTGTAATTAAATTCAGAGAATCGGCACAAAATCTTTCTAGTTAACCCTTATCAGTTCAGGTGGGAAAACATACCTCAGACAAGTGGAAGTGTAGACGCATTTTTGTATGCCCTTTGAAAAATATCACCATTTAGTATAATTTTATATTTTTGAGAACCCCAAACCACTGCAGAAATCTGGCCAGTATCATATATTGGCTGCAGAGATTAAAAATAAGTGGGCTGCAAAACGCCCCATGCTGCATATGGATGGTGAGTTTCTATTCCTAGATATAGGGCCTATTCGCACTTGGCTATATTCTAGAATATATCCTGGAATAGAGACTTGCTGTCTATATGCTAGGGCAGGCTTCGGCAGGCCCAAAGTGAGATCTGCTAGAGTCTGCATTAGCATGTGGACCACAGACCCCTATCCTGAGATATACTCCAGAAAAAGGCCAAGTGCGAATAGGCCCATAATCTTGAATAAGGCCCAGTCAGAAAGGCCCTAGTTCGGGCATGGGAGGCTGTGGTCCTTCTCTAAGACCATGAGAGAATGTGAGCAAGTCACCTGCTCATCCATTTCTGTATCCAACAGGCTGCTGGACTAGGGAGGACAATGGTCCAATCCAGGAGGGCATTTGTTATGTACTTAAATATGTCTCCTAGGGAAAAAAGTTAATTTTCCATGGTATTCATCGTGGACTAGAAGTCTCTTCTGAAGTCATGTAGAACTTCATCACATCCACACCACTGCCATGAATAAATTGTCCATCAGGAGGCCAGGAAAACTGCTGGTTATTAATCTTTGGTTTCTGATCCTGCCGCTTGGAAATCTCAGCTCTGTGTCCTAAATGGTTTTGCCTCCAGGTAACAAAAAAGATGGATTACAAAACCAACCCATATTCATGCTTTTTTTGCAGGCTAGCTGGGTTCAGAGGTCAAGCAGCTTCTGAGTTTCATTGGCAGGCAAACCATTACCATGATTCTGGACAAGCTTGCTCTAGAGCAGTACAAACTAGCAAAGTCATTATGTACAAAAACCTGCAGCCCCAGTAGGACACAGCAGTACTTCTGGAGTACAATTGCACCCTGTGACCTCAATTAGTGTTAAATTGTCATGAGGCCTGATGGGAGTTATTCTTTCTCATCACCAAATACATGACATCAACTCATTGCATCTTGTTTTGTGAACACCACAGAGAGCACTGCCTCCCAAGTGGCCAGAGGCTACATTTCCTCACAGCAATCATGGACCCAGCTACACCTAAGTTTTAACCCACCTTTGATCCATCATCAGAGTGAGATGCATAGAATTAATGGTTTTCCTTCCCTATTTAACATAGAAAATCAATTTTTGTGTTAGATAGTGTGGAAAGAAAATAGCTAGTCATTGTGCTAATAGCTCTTTCACTTTGGAGAAGGATTGAAAGTGGATTAAACTTCAGGTGTAGCCAGGCCCTACAAGTTATAAGCACTGATCAGTGATAAACCTTGAGTAATGCGGAAGGAAGACCACAATCAGTACAGGGGAACTATTGTGACTTTCAAAAATAGTTGATTGCCTTAGGTAACAAAAGCCTTATAGTATGAAACAGTTTTAAACATTTCACAAGGCTGGGAAACAGATCTTGGATTTCCTCCGCTTCTTTAAAACTTGGAGGTTTTGAACTGGAAGGAAAGCATAATGTTACAGAAATATTGAGAATTATGTTGACTTTTCAAACAAGGTCATTTAAAGTACTTAGCTGAGGGGTGGTGGTGGAAACTGGTGAACTGGTGAGAGGTATGGAAGAAAAGGTGCTTTAAAACCAGGTAATAAAACTATAAAGTTAATGAGGGAACTGTGTTCCACTTTATAGTATAGCCACTTTATAAAAACCTTCTTAGGAGCTAGGCTTTCAGGTTAATATGGTGTGCACTATAAAATGGATGTTTAATGTAGCTGGAGGCCAAGAAAAACATTGTATAATTGTAGTAAGCAGGTCGCTAAGTAAAATGATAGCTTTTAAAGGATGAAATATAGCTTCGCCAGAGTTGCACTGGCCTTCAGCTTGATATCGCTTCAGTAACAGTTTCTTCATTTCATTTGTAAATGCATCTCTGAGGAGATCTGTAACAAATATATTATTTGCCTGGAAAATAAGCTTTATTCACTCTGAATAAATTACCTTATTGTTTTGTAGAAGAAGAAGAGTTGGGTTTTCTACCCCGCTTTTCTCACCCATTTAAGGGCACTCAAAGTGGATGACAAAACTTTTTATAGCTATGCACAATTTTTCTTTTGCTGGCAACTTTCTGTGCAGCTGAGAAGCTAAGAACTGAACCTGGAACATGTTCCATCATAGGGAGAGAACTGGTAACAAAGGAATGACATATTGGGGGAGGTGACATTGGCTGGAGACTACCACTGTACTTGAGAATGGCTGCATCTACATGGGTGTTGGTAAGGGCCAAGATGAAGAGTGTGAGGCCCATGGCCATTTCATAATGGTGCTGGAATTCAGCCATTTTGAGTCCATCTCGCCTAGTTCTGTGAGGGTCATTGGCCCTTGAGTTACCTCCTTTCACTGCATCCTAACAGAGAATGTAATCTCATTGTAATTTAAAGAGGACTACAAATGTGTCATGCCTGCCAGTAGATGGGGTGGTTCAAGGGCCAGTAGAGGTTGGGAAGATCTGGATGCCCAAGGCCTTGTGTACCCGGGAATATGGATGCAAAAGGCCCTCGAAGGCTGTGGTGGAATGGCACATTTTAGGATGAACAAAGTGAATGAAGCAAATTTTAAATCAAAGATCTAGTGTTCACACAAAATTTACAGCCATTTAGCATCTTAAGAGCAACAAATGTTTACCCTGTGATGGTAGCTTGGGCAATTTAGCAGTGAGAACTGCTGTAGAGACCTTATTAATTCCCCACTCAGTTTATATTTACAATGCATTCCTAGGCCAAATGCTCTGGATTATCATAGAATCATAGAGTTGGAAGGGACCTCTAGGGTCATCAAGTCCAGCCCCTGCTGAATGTAGGATTTCCTAAACCATCCCAGACAGATGAAGGTCCAACCTCTGCTTGTAGACCTCCAGTGAAGGAGAGCTCACCACCTCCCGTGGCAACCTATACCATTGTCTGATTGCCCTCACTGTTGTGCTACAAAGGACATAACAAAATGACCTGACAGAAGTTAGCATTTGAACACACATTAACATTTGTTGCCTCTCCTGGGCAGTGAAGAAATTTGTGCTATGTCACACAAATGTTACTAAAATGCTGCTAATTATGGCTGATTCTGCCCAAGGCCTTATGATGCAGGCACAACTCTATAGTTGCTGATTATTAAGGGCTATTAGGTATTGATAGTTTAGGATTTATCAGTGAAAAGTATAAACTGATTGCTCTAGATTGGACAGTAGGCATTCTCAGAGGAATTAGCTGCTGAGCTGTTAGCTTGGACTAATCTATCAGTGGGAGGAGAAGGTTGTGTTCTATCAATTAAAGGAACAAGCAATTCTACTGATTTGCTGCTTGCACAGTAATAGAGATAATGGGTTTTACTGGACAAGCAAGGTGCACAACGGTTGGGGAAAGATAGCAATATTGTATGTATATCTATATATATATTTAAAAAAAACACTGTTCATTAAACCATTATGATTGCTGCTGTAGAGATATGTAACTGAAGGACACCTGGCACCAGAGTGTCTAGCTGGGAGAGATCTGTGGATGCCGGACAGAGGTAATGGAGACAAGTCTATACCTTTCGATTTAGAGGCAGGCATCAAAGGGCCTGTGGCAGAGTTATTTTTGATGTAGATATGTTTGTTCTCGATAAAGAAACATCCTCCATCCCTCCCCAGCTTGACAGCGTGTTTACAGCATCGGAACCACAGTTTTGACACTACCTCTCAAGCCATAAATATTTCCTCTGCCACCTTTCCTCAATGAACGTAATAATGTTATTCCCAGGGCGAGCATGTTTCTTCTCGAAAAGGTCCTCTTGGAGAGAAAAACGGACTGTTGCAAAAATTTTTAAAAAGTGTTAAGAATGCACTCTGATTTCTGTCTGGATAAAGCCTTACTCCTGCCCATTCCCAATGGGAGAAAGAGATGGGATTGTGGGATTTTCCTCTAAACCTCAGGCCCCTTAAGAAAAAGCTTATTACTTTTGCTGCTGTTGATCACTTGCATATCAGCCATTAAGCACAGCCAGCATCATCCAGGTGAGGTTGCCCTATGCAGTTTCTCTGGCTGGATAGTAGTTGCAAGTAGATACGATAACAGTTCTTGGATGGCAAAATGGTTCAGATTAGGAACAAGTGAAACGTTAGAAGGATGTCTGATTCTGGATAGCTTACAGTCTGTTTGACTGGACAGAATCGACGTTTGTGTGTGAATCTGTGGACGTCTGGGTCTTTGATTTTGGTTGTCTTTGAGTAACACATGTGAAACAACTTTCCATTCTTTTTCATGATTTCATGTATAAAAGTGCCTCTGGATGTGGTTTTAAAACCACAGTTTTCCTGGAGCTATATTGGGATTGCCACACATACTCACAGCAATCCCAATGTACGCCCAGGATAGTGAACTGAAAAAATGCAATATAGGCATGAAGGAGAATCCAGCTCTGATGCCAGGTTTTCTGACATGCTGGATTGTTTACTTTTCTCTCATGTGCAGGAAACACAAGACAAAAACAAAGGGAAGTGGGTGGGCATCCAGGTACTTTTGCAAGAGCATTGGTCCTATGAGGACATGACAGACACGGGATCAGCTTGGGTTTGCCCTAGGATTGCCTCCAGCCATTTGACAGGGCTAGTGAGAGGCAACTGGGGAATCTAAACAAGAATCTGAAATTTCCTCTTGCTGCCTGTAGGCAGCCTAAGAACCACATACAGTATGCATGCAGTTACCCTTTCATATGCTCTGAACTGGATATATAGCTGTCTGTTCAATAAGTGGTTATTCTGGAGGGGTTTCCTGTGGAATATTGCTTGTTAGCAAGATGCTTGGTTGGCATCTGGAGCTGGCCTATGACATTGCAATAAATTGCTTATTTCTCATATTTATTTAAGAAATTTATACCCTGGCCTTCACAAAATGGTCCCAGGCATGGGTTACAATAAGAATAAAACATTGCAAATATTAAAACATAATTAATAAACAAACTCACACCAGGCTGCATCAATTAAAAAAAATTAAAAGAAATACAGAAAAGGATAAAACAATCACTGCTACTTCTACTAACAATAACCATAACTCAACTTTTTTTTTTTGAACACCAGAAACTTGCACTGTGGATACAATCAACAAGGGAGTGGATGGGCTTCCTCATTAGGCAACATTATTTAAGTAAGCAGAGAATAAGTGAATTGTTTTGATCCATTTATAATAATAATAAGAGTTGGTTTTTCTACCCTGCTTTTCTCACTCATTTAAGGGGACTCAAAGCGGCTGACAAAGCTTTTCTATTCTTCTCCCCACAACAACACCCTGTGAGGTAGGTGGGGCTGTGAGAGCTCAGAAGAGAGCTGTGACTAGCCCAAGGTCACCCAGCTGGCTTCATGGGGGAGGGTGGAATCGAACCCGGTATTCCCAGATAAGAGTCCAGCTCCCTAACTACTAGACAAAGCTGGTTCAATAACAGTAACAACAACAATAATAAACTTCATATAAATCAAGAAGGCTTAAGCTGTCACATCATCTTGGATATACTTGAGAAAGTATATGCTTTTTGAAATAAGAATGTATTTTATCTCCATAATTATTAGTTCCATTATTGCGGAAGAGCCCAGAGTCCTATAATTAATAACTAGCAATGCCACAATTGAGTTATGGAGGTTCTATTTCACGCAGAGGAATAAATGAATAATCCTACTATAAACCTATTAAAGATGCGCAGGCAGCAAAGTGTATAGGTTAATAAAGTGCTTAATAATAAATAAATTGACTGGTAATAAATTTCAAGAGTTTGTCATCATTGCATTTTAGCACTGCAGGCAATGTATATGAGAGGGGTGGAAATTACCAGAAGCCAATTCACACTTGGCCTGGCTGCTAGTACATGCTGGGGTAGTTATTGCGAAACATCTGCCTCTGCAGGAGACATTTCCACATCAGAAACATCTCCTGCTATACCAGAAGCTATCCCAGCAGCTACTAATGGTGGTGTACAAAATTGTTCACCACAAGTGCCTGGAAACGTACCTTTCCTGGCCACCAGACAGACTGTTTGTTTGCACCTCTTCCTGTGCCGGGGGTCAGTTGACATGCCATGCAAGCATGCTGGCACATCAGGTGACCGGAAACACGATTGTTCATGTGCAGCATGTCACTATTGTCCTGGTGACTGCACTGGCACACACACACACAGTTGTGCCAGCCTCTGAGGAGAAGATGGTGGCACCTGGAACACAAGTGAGTGTTCAGGGGCAAGGGGGGTTGGTTTGGTGTGCACTGGTGCACACCAGTGGGGATGCACTATTCCTGTCCCATGTACAGGAAGCAAAGTGCGGAAAGGCCCCACGTTGGGTGGTGGGTCATATGTTGAAAAGTGTGGTTGCTTTCAGTGACTACTCACCACCACATAACATGCACTCCTCTAACTAGTTCAAGAATAATACTAAAGAGAACTAGTGCTAAGCATGAAGTTTTGCACATTTTGCTTGTTAGATTAAGACTGTACGAAACCATATATGTTTTGACTTATAACTAGCTGGGTCTGCACAGGAAGTATATATGCACCACCCTGGAATTTTGAGGGGCTGGTCATCAGATATGCGCATTCACAGAAACAATGCAGCTATGAGACTTGGCCATGAAGATGCAGCCTCTGTCTTAATCAGCCATTTTTGGTTCTTGTAAAAAAGTGTTGGATATCTGGACCTCTACCAAGCTATTGTCATTTGCTGCCCTTTTGCAGGGAGTTGTTATGCTACTAGTAGGATCATCTGTACATTTATCTTTAATGGTGGACCCAATACGTACTGTGATAGCCACGGTGAAGTTAGAATGGGAATCTCATTCACTACTTTTTTGGGCTGCTGAATCTAAGGGAGATTTAATTTGCTTGTGGAGCTAGGAAACCCCCAGTAACCCAAGAACTGGACATTCAGATGCTACCTGGCCCTGCACTGACCCACTCCACTAGCTGAAATGACCTGCTTGTAATCTGAGTTAAAGTACTGAGTTAAAGACAGCTTTGGTAGGGGGCAATCACTTGCTCCACTCACAAAAGTCTTTCAGAAGCTGTTGTAAAGCCTGTGGCTTGTGCCAACCATTTCTGCCACTCCCATGATAGATCCCACCTTTTACAGGGAGTGATGTGAATATACATTCCTGGAATATGCAGTTACTAAAATATTCAGAGAAGCTGGACAGTGTTTCATACAGTGTTTGTAGCTTGCTGGCTCAAAAGGAAAAACAAATTAGCAATGATATTATAGATGACAGTGCTTTAGTGTAATTCATTAGCAAAAAAAAAAAGAGAGAGCAAAAAGGAGAGTAGGCAAACAAATCCTCACTTTTACAGCCTCTGCACTCTGCAGATCTTTCTGTTCCTTACAGCCATTCCAGACTACAGGAATACTTTAAGGATTCTGTGATACAGAACTGATCCCACACTGGGATGGATTGCCCCTGGGCCGGGATAGAGCCCTTTGTGCTTCTTGTACCCTGTGCCTGCTCAGGGCCATGCACCACCTGGGAAGCCAGTGCCTGGACTTTGGAGACTGTGAACTTTTGTTCCTGACCTTTGAAGTTTCTGGCCAGGCCTTTTTTAGGCATGCACCAACTTCTGGGGCCACTTCCTGGTGCACTGCTGAAAAGGGACCACTGTGTATGTTCACTGGATGATATTGTTGAGGTCTAGTGTTAGATCAGGAGGGGGAGCCATTTTGGCATCCTATCCAGAGGCCTATTTGCACTTAGGCCTCTGGTATGCAATTAGGACAGCTCTAGTGAAGAACATATGCACTCTCACTAGGCTGCTACAGCCTAGAAGTGTCTCTGCTCTCACCAGAGCTGTACTTACTGAGGATGTGTCATGGAGCATGAAATTGTGTTCCACACCTATCCCAACCTATACCCTGGGCCTAACACAAGTGTCTAGTGGCATGACCATTTGCTCTATTTCCGGTTTGCTGCATTTGGTGGGCAGGGAATGCGGCATCTGCGCAGGTGTGGTGGCGTTGCTGGTGCTGATCGGTTGCACACCCATGCTGTGATTGATCACATGCCCATGCTGTGATTGATCACATGCCCATGCTGTGATCGATCTCACATCCAGGTCCAGGAGTGGTGATTGATCATAGAATCACAAGAGGGGTGTTTGATCACAGGTTAGCCTGTGATTGAACACTCCTCTTTCACAATGGCATCTGAGTGGCCAATCGTGGGTGTGAGGAGGTGGAACTCTCAGCTCTGCATCCATCGGCATGGGATGGTAAATGGGAGGACTATTCACATTTCAGGCTGGTAATGGACACTTTGGGGAAACTTTCCTTCTGGCAAATGCAAATGGTCCTCCTATCCCTGGAGTGTACTGGCCTTAGTGCACAATGCACTACCAATGTAAGTGTGAAAAGGCCTCTGGTCTATCACTTCGTCCAGTGCGAATGAAGTGTACTAGGAGGGGTAGGACCTGTTCTGCCCTTCATTTGCATGTAGAAGGCAGATGCCTGGACCTTTCCCAGTTCCACTCTAGGGGTAAGTATGGAAACAGCCAATGAAATAGTGGTAAAGGAATATTCCCACCTGCATGATGTAGAAGGTGGGAATTTTTGATAGGCTGGAGCTCCTCTCTACAGTGCAGTTCACCTACATCAGTTAACTGGATTTTATAACTTTAGTGCCCTGAGTTGTATTGGTAGCCTAGCTCTGCATGGTTCCTTATGGCAATTATTTCCATAGCCTAGCATGGTGACCTGAAGATACAACAGCACTATTCAAGGGATCTCTGGCTATATTAAATGCTATCCTTGTATCATATTTACTTGTACAGAAGTGCTACTTCCTATCACTCCAAAATGGAACTTGTCCAAATCTTGTCATTGGTAATTGCCCTGAAAGACAATTGCTTGTTCATTGTAGCTATTTTTTGCAGAGATGTTTGGTGGGGGAACATTCAGTGTTGGCATAAACCTATGTAAATAGAGACCTGTGTCTGACATGCTGAGTTTGCTCTAACTTCTTTTCAATGGGTATCCTAAACTTCAAATATCCTATTCAGTATAATAAAATTCCATGGCTGATTCACAGAAGTTCCTTGGCTCGCAAAAAGTCTGAAAGGTAATCTTTTCTCAATTTAGAACACTGGCAGACACATCCATTTTTAGTACCTTTTTTTTTTTTGCCAGACTTTGTGCATCTTATGGATTATGCAGGCAATGGGAAAGTATTTTTTTAATTTTATATTCACTATGAAAACTCTGTGAAACTGTTTTTGTTCAGTATGAACTGGTTTAGAGTATAAGTCAAAGTGCTGTAAAATTTAAAAGACACTGTGATATGTCACCTAGGGAACTTGTATACTGAAGTATACATTCAAAATCTTACTTCACCTCTGAACTGGGTAGTTTAGTAGATTTGATTTTCGTTTTTTATGGCCCATTCTACATAGCAACTTATAGCTATAAATTGGCAACTGCACACGATGTCCCAAAGGGATTCACATTTTTCTCATCAAGGAGCATTAACTAAATAACTTATGAATTTGAATAGGTGAGGGAATAGTAGAAATATATCCATAGGACTCCAACCAATAATTGATGCAATAGGAAATTATTATTTTAAAGCACATCTGTTTTATCACTTCTAACACTATGTGCTCTCTCTTAATCATAATAACATTTTTAGTAAATGGCTTTTTGTTAATCTTGTTGCCCGAAGAAAATTACTGGTTGTTGAAAGCAAGTCTGTATGTGTTGTAGTACTTTATATTGTGCAGGATTTTTTTTTAACGGTGTCTACCTTATAAAACTGATATGGTTCTTTTTTCCTCCAAATGCAAAATATTTTTTCTGTGGCTGCATCCAGACATTGGTCACTTAATCTGCTATATTTGGATATTCCAGAATAAAGCATGGATATTCCAGAATTTTCAAATATAGTGGAATAAGAAACCAATGTCTGGATGTAGTCACTGAGTGTTTTCACTTAACTTCCATGAGATGATGTCCCATGGAAGGTAGGTTCAGGGACAATGGTGTTTGCACTGTGAGCACTGGCCCTTACCAAACTTAACCCAGACTTACCTGGGTCCCATTGAAGTGCAGATGGTCCTGCCCTGCCCTGCCCTGCCCCCTCACAGCATTCATACAAGGCAGTTGTGCAAACTGTACATTGGGGACTCTACCGGGAGTGGTCTATTCATTCTGAGTAAAGCTGCTCCACAGCTACTGAAGACTGGGATGGAAGCACATACTCTAAGCCACTCTGGGAGAGAGGTGGCACCGTAGTGTGTGAATGTGCTATGCCAGAGCATGTACAGCCATCTTGATTGGCCAAGTGCAAAAAAGGCCTCTGTCAATCATTCTTGTGATTTTCAACAAAAGGTTAATGTGTGATTTCTATATAGCTGGCAGAAATTCTGGTGGTGATGGCAACTGCAAAATAAAAGTTGTCAAGATGCTGTCATACCTCAGATCTTCATGTGGTAAACTGTGGGCGCATCCCCATGCACGTTTTGGTCCGAACTGAAATTGGCTTCGGCAAGGGGTGTCCCCATGCATTTTAGATTTGGTCCGTTTTCCATGGACCAAGGCCCTGTCCCCAAGGAATTTAAAGTCTGTTAAAAATCTTCTTTTGCCTCTGAGTGCCCCCATGCCAGGGTTTTTAAAGAGCTTCCAGCACTACAAAACAAGGAAAACCCGCAACAAAAAAAGTGCCCTTTAAATAAGACTTTCAGCGCTCTTTTTGGAAGTTGCGGGTTTTCCTTGCAACATTTACCTTGGGGACGCTCCGTGGCAAAAGGGGCAGGGATTGCCACCTACACACACAGCAATAACACAAGCAGCTTTCTTTTCTAAAGTTCAGAACTAAAGAGCCAGAATCGCACCGAATTGCAACATTGTTGCAATCGCTGTGGGTGGATTATTGCTACTGTATGGGGGGTGGATTTTGACAGTGATAACAGGGAAAGTGGTGAGTGAATGAACGATCGTGCGCTGTATGGGGTGGATTTTGACAGCGATAGCAGGGGAAAGTGGTGAGAGTGAATGAGCGATTGCGCAGCCACTAGCTGCAGCCACTGCCTTTGCTGGCACGAGAAGCCATTTCGGGGGGCGGAAGATCTGGGAGATGAACAGAGAACCGATGGCTATTTTTCCTTTGGACTTGTCACGGGTTGTCTTCCTCGTTGTGGCCGCGCTGAGCACAGTCCCTCCCCATTCCCGCTGGCACCCTATCAACAAGAGCAGGGGTGGGGAGAAAAAGATGTGCACAAATAAAACACAGCTCCCATGGGGACGGAAGGTGCATTAAAAACGCGCATTTTGCTGAGCCTCATGCGGACGCTTATTCCTGATTTGCATGGCACTTTTAAAGTCCTCTTGAATAGAGGGACAGTAGAGGGACAATAGAGAGGCAAATAAGTCTTTTGGGGATGCAGCCCAAATTGCCCAAACCAGGACCAAACCAGGACCAAGCCAGGACCAAATTTGGTACTGGGAAAAACAGGTCTGGGCACAGTTTGGGGGTCCAGCACAGATTGCTTTGCAAGCCAAGCCTGTGCATGAGGATGGCCCTGGGCTATTTGGGAAAGAGATTGGCATTCCAGTCATTGGGAGGTGGGGTGTACTTGCTGTTTCCGCCCTGTACATTGGAGATCACAACTGCTGAGATATTGGGGGAGTAAAAAAATCCTGATCACCAAGGCAAGCTTGATTTTTGTCCCTTTTCCATGGCAAATATTCCACCCCATTTCCTGATCACCAAGCCAAGCAGAATAATGGCTTGATTTTTGTCCCTTTTCCCAAATATTCCACCCCCATTTCCCGATCGCCAAGGCGGGCATGGTAATGGCTTGATTTTTCACCCTTTTAAGTTTGCTGGGTGTTCTCACAGTTCCCAGGTGGAGCGGAGGTGCGCATACTGCTGAACCGCTCAACTGCTGCCAATAGCGGCTTTGGTTTTTTAAAATTTATTTTTAAATTTATTAAAATTTAAATTATTATTTTAATAATAATAATAATAATAATAATAATAATAATAATAATAATAATAATAATAATAATAATAATAATAATAATAATAATTTTTCCATGCAGTCCTTGCTTCTGTGCCACTAAGGGGGGGGGGGAGAGAATGTGGCAATTGCAGCTGGTGGCACAGGGGCATTTGCAGTTGGTGACAAAGGGATGGGCTGATGTCAATCGAGCTTCCAGTGAGGAGAGAGGGGGTGGAGAGGAGATGGTGCTTCTCCCATGTGCCTGGGTTTGGTGCAGTTTGCATGGGAATGGCTGCATCCGCACCTAGCCCACACCCAGCCCACGTTACCGGGAATGACATGGGGACAGGCAAGATTCGATCTCAATCCCGCACCCAGTCCAATGTGTGCCCAATCAGACCCAAACGGCTTGCATGGGGATGTGGCCTGTGTCTATATTATCTTTTGCAAAGATATTCTTTTAAAATAGATATCTTTTTTCATAGATTGACCTTGAATGTATCTATGGGTTGGCTCTTTGATTTTCAGAATGCTGTCTGTCCCAAGTCCTTCATCTGAAGAGATTTGCAATGGCAAAACGTTCAGAAACTAGAGAAGGCCTAAATCCCAAATATATTGATTTTAAAATCTTATTATTTTAATTGGAGGTGGGTAGCAGCATTGTGTAATCTTGCTTCATTCTTTGTGGTTAGTAGAACAGTATATGTTTTGGCCTCAGCTCTGAAACATTTGTTGCACAACTCATTGGAAATAGTCATTCTGCACCTTTACCAAAGTAGATGTCTGGGGAAATTTAGAAAGATTGGCTGAGCCCACAGGCTTGCGTGCAAAAATACTTGTCAAGCAGAACATTGCTGTGTCCAAAATAGTATTAGCAACTCCTTTCAAGTCCATCCTGTGTTTCATATTGCCTTATCCAAAGGATATGACACCACTTACGAACCATTGCTATCATATTTGTAACTCTTGTAGGAGACTGTTGGTGAATAAGAATGTAAGAGGAGGGCTGCTGGATCAAGCTAGAGCATCTATCCTGTCTCACACAGTAGCCCACCAGTTGCTTCTGGGTATTCTCAAGTAGAATGTGAAGGCAAAACTTTCACTTGTTCTCAATTTCCTACCTAGGCATCAACCTGCCCTCCATTAATTTGTACAGCTCTTTCAAGCCCTCCAGGCTAGTTACTGCCACCTTTTCTAGTAGTAAATTCCATAGCCTTATGACCCTCTGGGTGAAAAAATACTTGTCCTAGTTGGTCCTAACTCTCCTGCCTATGCACTTCATAGAGTGTGCCTATGGTGCCTCAGATGATGTGTTTATTTGTTTGGAAGTGGCACCTGAGACCCCAGTTATCCACACAGAAGTTAGAGAACCAGACACTCAAGGCCAGGCAAGCGGAGATGTCACTGAGGCCTTCCTGACTCCAACTTGCATTATCTTCACTTTGTTTATCTTTGGCTGATGACTTAGGAATGTTTGACTCCTGCTGTATTTCTCCTCATCTTGGCTGATAATTATGAGCTGCCACCTTGCATTTCTTCTGCCTGAATTTAGGTTCCTTCCAGTTCTCATTAGGACAAGCATTCCTTTATCTAAATGAGCCTTTCTTGCTTTTAATGACTTCACATACTGCACTAATAAGCCACATTGGTGTCATCTTGGTTTTGGAAGTTTCATTTCTTAATTTTAGGAATGCATTCTAACTGAGCCTCCATTACTGTATTTGTAAATTGTCTCCATGAATTTTGGATTAAATGGACCCTTTTCCCTTTCCCTTTCCTGGCGAATGCCCACAGCAAGCTTATTTCGCTTTTCCTAAACTGAAATAATAGAACTGGATGCAAACGTGAATTTGCCTGTTCCCATTACTTTTAACTTAATCACGTTCAATCCGGATTCTGAGGATCGTACGTGGCGTACGTGACTAAAGGTAGGACTCAAGTGGCTACTTTTTAAAAGCCGCTTTTCGGGACTGCTCTGCCCTCTTCCTCCTGGCATGGACGCGCCACCCATAAGGGATCCCTTCACAGAGCCTAACTGGGTGGCTGGGTGGCTGCTGCTTGCCTGGATGGAGGAAAAATGGCAGCTGGCAGCCAGCCAGCGATTCTTTCCCCTCCTCTCCCCATTGCTCAGGGCACTCAGCAGCAGCAGCAACTAAAGCCCCTTTGCTTTAAACATTCTGCTTTCCTCCCTTTCCCTTTCTAAAGTCAGAACTCCAAAGAGCTAGAATTGCGCAAAATTGCAATATTGTTATTCCAACCATCAAGGTGTGAAGTGGTTCCATTGCGACAGTGTAGCGATCCCTGTTAAGTGGATTTTTACACTGAAATCACTGTCTTTGGAAGCAAGCTATTGGGAGAGGGAAACCCTAAACATGGATTTTCATCTCTTAAAATGGTACTGTCCACACAGTAAAAAATGTAAAACATTTCAAGTGCTCGATCTGGAGTGAGACCTGTTGAAATCAGGATTGAGATTCACCACGCTTTGGGGTGGTTTAACACGGGAAAAGCGTGTTAAGCCAAACTGCCGTGCGGACTCCAAGGATTGAAAACGTTTTGAATCCGATAAAAGGTTGCCGTGAAGACACAGCCTCCTTTTTACTAATTACCTCACATTAGGGATATTTCCTTTATGGGATGTTTAAGGTTTCTGTGTTAGACTTTTATCAACAACTTACTGTCTATAAATTGAATGGTATCACACTGTTGTCACTATATCCCTGGATTAATTAACTGCATTAGTTAGGCATGAAGTCGAGGATCCCCCTTTCCCTGGTTCGTTCCGCAGTCATCTACTTTAGGGAACAATCATTTAGCATGCCTAGGACTTTTGCCTCTCTTTCATGAGATGAACAAGAGTTTACCTATTTTCCATGAAGGTAGTTGAAGTTCCCTATTATAACTACCCTTTCCTTTTTGGATTCTTTCTTGATGTCATTTTAGAAATGTTAGGAGGGCAGTAGCATGCCCCTAATATTAGGCTTACTTCCTGGCCCAATATTCTTACCCACAGTACCCCTGTTGATGAGTCTCACCTATACCTGAAGGTCTCAGGGTGGATTATAGCAATGAAAACCAAAATATAAAATGAACACACTAAAAACAACAACAGTGCCTGAAAGTGGGGAAGGGGAAGCTGTTTCCTCACCCAAAGACTTAGGGCTGATTCACACTTTGCTCTGTAGTTCACAATAGAGGAACATCTCTGCCAGGTGCACCTGCACTTGCAGGAAGTGCTTACTGCCTACAAGTGCCCCCTGCCTTCCCAGATGTTCACCTATCGTGAACTAGCTGTGGGGCACGAAGTCGTGCACTGCAAGCTCACCAACCCTTACCCTATGTGACTGGAACTTACCTGCAAGCATCCATCTGGTGACTATTCACACCTCTGTTGGCTGAGGACGTCACTGGAGCTGCTGTGCAAGCACACTAGCAGCTCTGATGACCCCCTGATGTGACCACAACTGCACAGAGCATCATCATCATCATAGCAATGGCGCTGATGCATGTGCCATCGTGGAGGGCACTGCACATAAGATGGTGGTGCCCAGAAGAGGAGCAGCCCGGCGCTCGAACACAGGTGAGTGATTGGTCACATGGGGGATGGGCTGTTATGCTAGTCAACGTTACTTCATCACACACGGATGAACTATCCTTCCTTCCATGGATGGGAAAGAAAGTGTGAAATTGCCCTTAGACATTCTAGTTTGTAAGATTCTATTTCTTCATTAATGTACAAGTCTACACCAAGTCCTGTCCTTCCTGTATAGTTTGTAACCTGGGACAACTGTATCCATCACCATCATAAAAGATTTCTTGGCATGGGCACAAGGTTGGATACTCTGGAACTATAACACTGTTGATTTTTCTCATATGAGACCATGAGTGTTTTTGTACCTTCACTTCTCAGGTGAGAAAGGGGCTGCACCTGGTGATGTAGCATATACATGTAGAGTGTACAGAACTTCCCTACATCTACATACTCTGGGAGCGCTGCTGCCTCTGGAACAATAATTGTTCCAGGAAATGCAGATGCTGCATGAGGCGGCCTTTCCACTCTTCTCTTAAGAGGTAATGTGAAATCGCCCTATGTCTTCCAATACAGTATGTGAATGCCTTCAAAACATTGCCCATTTCAATTTACCTCCCTCATCTAGGCAGGCAGGCATACTTCAAGGAATTAAGCTTCAGGTGGCCAGAAAAAGGTAAGTAAGGGATGCCCTGTACATGCTGAGGGAAGTCTTGGACCAGAGAACAGCATCTATGTTCTTGTTTCTTCCAGCCCCTCGTCTATAGCCAAAGTGGCAGTTAAGGAGCTGCTTGAATGCAGGAACTGGTGCCTGGGTTTGGTGTTTGGTGTTGTTGCTATGTCACAACTGTTTTCTGTGCATCACAGCACCTCTCTAATTTCTGCTTTGGTTACAGGCCAGTGGAAGGAACACAGGTGCTGTGTTTCTGCAGCTTCCTCCCCTAACAAGAATTTTACCTAAGAGCTATTCTTTCTTGTCAAAGAGATGGGGATGTAGTAAGTGTTCTTTTTAGATCTTCTTTCTGTTCCTTTGGTCTCATATTCACCCTGGGGTTGCCCTCTTCCCCAGTATGATCACTCAGTAAGCTTCAGCACCAGTCACAAAAGGGCTGCTATGAGAAAGAATATATAAGTTGGATTTAAAAAGCAGAGTCTCTGAGAAGGAAGTGGATGACATGTTTTAACTTGTTTCAGAAGCCAAAGGTTTGTTTCTCCAAGTAAGCAGGGTCCAGTGACCATCTCACATGTCCTACAAAAGTCACAGTCATTTTTACATACGGAATGCTTATCTAGAATGTAAAGCACAATGTCATCTAAGCTTCAGCTTTATCCATATTATTGGAATGTGGTAGCTGAGCCTACTTTATTCGGTGTTGGTAGTTCACTTTTCAAAGTAAGAATCCCAGAGAATCTGATACGGGTATAAAATAACATTAGTGTTTGGTCTAGAGCAGTGGTCCCCAACCTTTTTAGCACCAGGGACTGGCTTCAAGCAAGACCATTTCTCCATGGCCCGGCAGGGCAGGGTGGGGGTGTGGCTTTGGTCATATGGTGTGGAGTTATGGTGGAGGTTGGAGTTTAGTGCATACTTATTTAATTATGACATTTAAAATGTCACAGCTCCCGGCAGAGAACATCCACCCCACACAGTGTGCTCTGAGCCACCGCAGAGCAGTGCACACTGTCAGTATTTAGTGCTGGCCTGTGGTGGTGGCATGGATCAGCAAAAAAACCCAATGGCCCAGTCCTGGTCTGTGGACCGGTGGTTGGGGACCTCTGGTCTAGAGACATTTCACCCCAAAAGACAGTACTGTTGCAGATGCCAGTCTGGTACAGCTTTTGATGAGTAGCAGGTAATTTCAATTCATGATAAGAATATAACACGTTACACGCAATACACTCAGTCAGGATCCCATGACACCGTACTGGCACTTCATAAGGGCAGCTTTCCTGGATGGAAAGATGACTGACTAAAAGGCCAAGTGCACTATCATTTAAAGATCTGCCAAGCTGGTTTCTAAAAATAGGAGAAAGTTTCCTACCACTGATAAGCTAGAAGGGGCTCTAGAGAAACCCTTGTTAAAATTCTACCATTGTACTGTAAAAGTGTGGAACAATTTCACTTCTTTCAACAAGACTTTTTGGTTAATTCATTTGTAGACCATTTTTCTTAAATTTATATATCACTCTTGGTGTATATAACTGAAAGAACCTCCAAGGGGGTCCACAGCAATTGCAGTCTCAGTGCAGTTCAAGCTGGAGAACATTAGCAAAGCAAAAGTGGAAACAGATGCGCAGCTGGCTGGCAAGGCTTAAAGGCACTTACTCTGGTAGAGTAAGAACACCTTAATGGCCTTTCTTGAAACAAAGGACCAATAAAACAGTCCCTATAATCAGGCAGTGCCACTTAAAAAGCCCGGCCCTGCTGATTTATTTATATATTTAAAGCATTTGTGTATCTCTTCTCATGTAAAATCTGAAAATAGTGTACATGCTTATCTGGCAAGGGAGGGGATGCTAATGCCATCACTCTCTTTTGAGTTCTTTGCACAGAAGAGGAAGTGATGAAATGATACTTCCTCCTCATTTTGCTCCCTTCTCCTCTAACAACCTTCTGTTCAAGCCAGAAGGAGCTAGCTTGGGATGTACACGAATCTTCAAAATATTTACTATTCATATGGATTCAGATGAATTCAGGCATTTGTTTATGAATAGAATGGCTGGATGGTCCGATTTCCAAATTTGAACAAATACGAATATCTCAGGTTATTTGTATGAATAATTTGGACATTCGTACCTGTATGGGTACATACCTGTACACATTTTGTACTCATCCATGCGCAACCATATGGGATGAAAATGGGATGTGTATGGGTACATACGAGATACATATGTACCCGTACAGATATGAATGTCTGAGTTATTTATACGAATGCATACAAAATTATTATCGAATCAGATGTCTGGACATTTGTTTTTCTGTTATTCGGATACATTCAGATTTTCAAATATTCAATTAGTTAAGAATTGAATTAGAAAATTGCATTTGTGCACACCGCCAGAGCTAGCACAGTGTCTTTGGAGATAGTTTCCAGCTTCTTTGCGTAGATTGTCCTAGAAAAAGAGAGAATATGAATATGTGTGAACATTCCTCCCTTCTCTCTTGTTTGCTAACATGTATGCATGCACACATACATATACACAACAAAAACATTCCATGACAAATAAAATCCTATATGGTATCCTAATCTTGACAAACAATGGAAGGGTTACCAGAACTAGAATGAAGTGCATGAAGAAGCTAGAGGTCCTGCTGTATTCTTGGTATAGTCTTCTATTTTTACAGAGTGGAGTTTATCTACATGTAGGGCATGGTCACACCTTCCTGAAACAGGCCATCCTGTTAAGAAGCTGAACTGAAGACATCCTAAATGCTTTTCACACCCAATCCCCAATAATCAGTCCTCGGATCATCCTCAGCCTGGGCTGCTATGCTCACACCTTTTATTTTACCTCCATGTGTTTCCTTTACATGGTTCTTTAGTTCTCCACCTCTCTTGATTATATCAACACTAGCTGCATTCTGATAGGATAAAGTTCTGTCCATTAATAGTGGCAATGGGGTGTGTTTGGAGTTGAGTGGTGCTGATGAGAAACTTGATGGTAACACGGGGTACTGTTAGGCTAAGGGGACTGTGCTCCCAACCAGGCGCAGCCGAGGTATGCTCCAATCAGCATGCGCCCCCAACCTCCAGCTATTTGTGAAGAAAAATGATGTGCTGTGCTGTTTGCTCTAAAGCTGCTGAAGCAATTCAGCTTTTCTGTAAGAATCCCCTTTCATGGAAAAGAAGCATTGTGTCCCTTGCACATTGGCAAGGGAAGATGGAGGATACATTGTCCTTAGAACTGTACAATCTATACTATACTCTCCCTTCTGACAGTGCTTTTTCTGGCCATTTTTTAAAAAAATCATTTTAGATTTTCTGCAAAATCACTAGAGAGCAAATGAAAAAATGCAATCCATTGCTTTATCAGTTTAGCACAAAATTGATTTATATTCCTAAAAAATGTTGGACAAATAAGAACATAAGAGAAGCCTTGCTGGATCAGGCCACAGCCCATCTAGTCCAGCATCTTGTCGTACACAGTGGCCCACCAAATGCTCATGGGCATCTCAAGCAGAGACAAGAACAAACCTTCTCTAAGATGGCCTTAGAAGCGCCCCAGTTCCTCCCCCCCCCCTCAGCCTGAAAGATGCACCTAGGCATTCGTTCTAGTAGCCATTGATACATCTGTTATCCATAAATTTGTCTAACCCTACCTTAAAGCCTTCTAGACACAGTCTGCTGGCATGCAGTTGGAAAAACAGGGGATTGGGGATGGGTAGAATGGGAGAGGAGGATCGTCCTAGGAATGATGACAAACAGTACAAACTGTTTGGCAGGAATGGAAGAGGGGAAGAGTGCTGCCAACTGTGATGTTTGATTCTGCACTCTTTCTGAACTCTCACAGCCCCACCTATCTCACAGCGGTTCTGTTGTGGGAAGAAGAGTGGAAAGCTTTGACAGCCACTTTGAGACCCCTTAAATGGGTGAGAAAAGTAGAGTATAAAAGCCAAGTCTCCTCCTCCTCCTTTATTGAGCTGTCCACCAGAACACTAAAATCCCTTTCCTGGTGGGTGTCATGGAAATTTCAGCCATTTTAAGTTGGGTCCTTCAAGGTTCTGTCCTGGGACTGGTACTTTCCCATGTATTCATAAACAATTTAGAGTCAGGTGTGGATCAGTGGAATAGTCAAGCTTGCTGATAACACCAAATTGTTCAGAGTAGTTAAAAGAGAGGGAGAGAAATGGGGCTGTGAAGAACTTCAAAGGGATATCTACACATTGGGAGAATGGGTATCAAAATGTAGATGCTATTTAATGTGAATAAGTTAAAATGATGCACTTTGGAGGACTATTAATGATAGTAGAAGGAGGTTGTATATCTCCAAAGGCCAGCTGCTAGGTGACTGCAAGTAGAGCAAGTTGTGTGCTCAGGTCCTGCTTTTCAGCTTCCTTGTGCAACTGGTTGGCCACTGTGAGAACAGACTGCTGGGATAGATGGGCCACAGGTCCTATCCAGTGGGGCATTTCTTATATTCAGGGAGCTCAATAGAAAAAGATTATATGTATCACAAAACAGCTGACTTTCATTGCACCCAAGTAGCGTAAAATGCTACTCCATGAGAGCTACCAGGGCTCAGTAGGCAAATAGCCCTGAATACAATCAATTTACGCGTGGTCCTGAATCACAGAAACTGCCCTTGGAGGTGTCCTAGCCAATCTAAAATAAGATTGACAGCAAATTCACCTCCTCCACACTGTGAAGAATAATAGAGAAGGGAACAGGCAAATTAATGGTCTGATTTCCACCTGTGTCCGATTCACCTTGGTCGACAAATGATCAATTCCTGGGGAATTGCACTTCAGTTGCAAAACCATCATGAATGGGAAACATGCATCTGTAGAATTTTTGCTCTGTAGATATGGGGATTTTAGAGGCCAAGTTGTACTACAAGATGCCCAGCCTGTAATAGGCCTCTGTAGTGGATTCAAATCCTCCTGCCCCGTGTCAGCCATCTTTGTAGCCATCTGGATGCTGTCTAGGTCTAAAGTCTACTGTACTGTTATATTATGGAAGAGATTTGGACAGGTCCATATGTGAGAAACAGGAGGTGGGAGAGCAAAAGAAATAATGTGTATCAGTATATATGCAAGAAATACTATTTAGACCAGCAGAAAATAAATGTAACCCTCATATTCTTGGAATTATACAGTAAACTAGCCCGTACATTTTGGCAGCAGTTAAACATATCCATAATCAAATTCATATGGGGCTTCAAACGATCACAATGTTTGGAGAGGAGCCAGATAGTAAGTAATTTAAACATCACAGGAAATTAAATTTTAGAATTCAATTTTGCATAAAGTTTTCTGTAATGAAAATGTCAGACATAAATTATGAAGTCTGATTATATTCCTTTTTAAAAACTTTTTAATAAAATAATAGAGGCACTTGACAGTCAAGAACAAATGCATATTTTATGTGAGCAGCATTATGTTAAAACTAGCATTCTCTGGAAATAATGGAACAGCTGTTAACGCTGCTATATCAGTTATCAGGTGCTCTGTTAAACAGCTTCAAACACAAGTATTTATTAAAAAATGCTAACAGGATTGTCTCTTAGGGTTATCTAATTGTAGGTTTAAACTGTGGATACTTAATATAATTAATTATACATGTAGAACTATATACTTGGGTCATAATTTATTATGTGTGTCAAAATATAAATTGCCCTTTATTCCATTATAAATTAATTTAATATGGGCAAGGGGAATGAATTCAGTGAAAATATCAAATAGTTCATAATATAGTTATATACGAACACTAATTCTAATTTTGCTTCCTTTGAGGACAAGAACACCCTTCAACCCGATATTATAGCTATTTGGGTTGTTATTATTATTTTTATGTTTCATAAATACACTGATCATGACTGGATTCCATTTACTGACCCAAGATGTCATAAAGGCTTAGCTTAGATGGAATCAAAGTGAATTTGGGGGGGGGGGGGAGATTCAACTCCCATGACATGTAGCCACAGTAACAATTAGTCTGCTTGGCTAAGAATCATAGAAATTTTAGTTAAAAATGAGGGATATTTCTAAACTCTGGATTTTTTGGCTTCTAGTGAATGTGACTATATTACCTGAAGTACTAGTGGCAGTCAGTGTGACTTTGGACATCAGTTGCTGAAGACAATGAGGAAGAGAGCTCTATCACATTCTTATTTTAATTTCAGCTTTTCCATAGGTATCCACTTAGCCACAGTAGTAAGCAGGATCATGAAAGAGACAGACCTTAAAAGGTTGTAAGCTCTGAGCAGAGAAAGATATAAAGACAATATTATATTTGTAGTTTGTAGATTGACCAGATTTTTTTTTTTAAGGGAGAAAAATCTTATGTTTTGAAAGACATTATGTCCCCCTGGTGTCCTCTCTATGTTCTCTGTCTGAGGGCTTTCTAGTAGAAGTTCAGCTTTTAAATATAGCAAATCATAAGAAGTGAGATGGTTGGTGTCTTTATTTTTGAGCCACAGTTAGTAAGTAGGCCTCCTCTTTCATTCAAGATCATCTGCTTTTTGGTTTCTCTTTTATGTGTATTCTGCTTCTCCTCTAAAATGTCCAGTAGTTTGACGATAAGGCACATGGTTGGAACCTGTGTTCTAAACAAAGTTTGCTCTGTGATCAGATACAGCAAAAAAGAATCTCTGAGGCACCTTAGCAATGACTTTGAGAATGTTCACACACCAGTCTGCCCTTCCCTCCTCTTATAAACCAGTAATCTTCAAAAAAGGATTCAGGGGTGATCCAGGCAATTACAGACTAGTTAGCTTAACATTGGTTTCGTATAAGGTGATGGAAATGATCATTAAAGATAAAATTAGTGTGCACACCTCAAAAAGGATATTTTGGAACTGGAAAAGGTGCAGAAAAGGGCAACCAGAATGATTAAGGGGCTGGAACACCTTCCTTACAAAATCAGATTGCCACATCTAGGCCTCTCCAGTCTGGAAAGATGGCATTTAAGAGGGGATCTGATTGAAGTATATAAAATAACACACAGTATAGAAAAAGTGGACAGAGAAAATGTCTTTTTTCTATCATACAACACTAGAACCAGGGGGCACTCTATGAAGCTGATGGGTAGGAGAGTCAGGTCTGACAGGGGGAAGTATTTCTTCCACCCAGAGGGTCATTAGTTTATGGAATTTGCTGCCGGAAAAGGTGGTAACAGCTCATAAGCTAGATGGCTTCAAGGAAGAGTTAGACAAATTTATGGATGACAGATGTATCAATGGCTACTAGAATGGATGCCTTAGTAGATCTTTCAGGCTGCGGGGACAAGCAGGATGTTTCTAAGGCCATTTGCTGGGGATTCAAGAGCAGAAGAAGGTTTGCCCTTATCTCTGCTTGAGATGCCCATGGGCAATTGGTGGGCCACTGTGTGTGACAGGATGCTGGACTAGATGGGCTATGGTCTGATCCAGCAGGGCTCCTCTTATGTAAAAGGAGCTTATGAGTTTTGTTTTTTTTAAACACAGAGACCCTTGATAACTCTGTATAAATGAGACCCAGGTACCTTACCCAAAATTGATATTGCCCTGTTAAAATGACCAGCTTTGCTTTTAGATGGCATCAGGTCAGGATAAGCTAATTAAACATGTCTGTGGTTTGACATGCAACCAAGGATGAGTTGAGTAGGGGTGCAGCTGGAGGGCTTTTTATACTCCCCCTGTTGGTTGTGGTGGTAACTGCAAGAGAAGATAACCCATCACTATTCTTCAAGGAGCCATCTGAGAACATGAGTGTCACACCCTGTCAGAACACAGCTTTAGAATGATCTTTGTTCTCGCTGTCACTCACATTAGTGGTAATGGGCTGTTTGGTAAGGGGAGTGTTCTGTCTCACAGGCTCCTCTGGGGAACAGAGGAAGTGGCCACAGATGTCGTCCATTTTCCTGTGCTCTCCAAAGAAAAAGGCTGTGATCTAGCTAAACCACCAGAGGAACACTTTCAGAGTTTGTCCCCAGTATTTTACCTAGAATTTGATCCCAGCACTGGAGTGCTTGCAGGGTGCAGGACCATTTGGTTGCACAGACATGAAGCCAATGTACCTCCCATGGTGACCTTAAGATTCTGTGTGGATTGGTTCATACTCTTATGTTTCTCAACCACTATTTTGTAGTGCTCTCCCATGCTTTGATCTCCCTTCTTTCTTTTTTTAGATATATTCATTTAATTGTGTTCAATAAAGTAAACATACAATACATATCATTTATCCATACTGACATTACATGATTTTTACATTATTACCTTCCGTCCAATTTAACATATCACATTTTTCCATTTACTCATCCCTCCCTCACCCTTGCCAATGGATCTAACCTCCACCTTCTATTCCCTTGTTTCTTTTTTGTTCCCACACTGTGACAGGAAAAAAAAATAGTTTTCTTAAAACAGCTATAGGTCTAAACACGGAAAAGAAATTCAATGTTAAGCAAAGTAGTGGGCCACGATATTCAACATCTGAATATTCACTACTGCCCCATCCTTTAAGCACTCTGAACCATGTTCCCACACATCTCTGGTTAGAGCACCTCCATGCTGCCTTTCCATCCTACATAACACATTTCCATTTGCTTCCTTCCCCGCTTTTCCAGATCTGTTTCTTGAAACCACTTCACTTACCACTGTCTTCCTTTTTCCAACTATGAGTTTACAGTTTTTTTCCAGAAAATATATTCACATGCTTATGTTCCAGCTTTTTTTTTTTTTTTGGGTGTTCTTTCCAGCAATTTTAGTTCCTGATTCCTCTCCGCTACCTCTTGATTTGTTTCTTGGAGATACAAGAAACAGATCCATCTGCAGAATCCTGACCTATGTGACATGCACTTAAACCCTGCTCTCTTTTTGCCAAATGTGAGTTAATAGACTCTCTCCCCACAAAATAACATATACTCAAATGTTCATGTTCTTTCCAACTTCTTATTCAGATATGTGATGGTTTTCTGCAGCTCCTTAGCTATACCCAATAGGGCAAGCATATCTTTCTCAGAAACGGCTTCCTTCGGACACGCACCACATATCAATCTCATTGTTCTCCATGCTGTAAAAGTGTTCCTAGAGATCTTCATTTTGTTCTTTGGCAGCATTCTTTTTCTGCATGCTGGGAATGGATCAAGAGCACAATGTGAGCAAATGCCTATGGCAGTAATGCCCTCTGGCTGTTACAGTGCCACCCTCCCTCCCCTACTTAGCTGTAACCTGCAAATAAGAGGAATACCTGAGCATAGTCTTCCTCAGTAGGGTGAATTGTCTTGCCACCTATTTGGATGTGCAGATTTTCTTGCAAAATGTACTTGTCTATCCTCTCGGTTGTTCTATACAGTCATTCTCTGAGGTTCTCCAAGCAATTGTTGGTGTGCTCATAGTTTTGGACAGTGCCAACAAAAAAGAATTGTGTATGTGTGTTGGTGGGAAGGAATGAAAGTAGAGACAATGCTGGAATTGGCAGGCAGGTTTAAAACTCTGCTATCAGTTTGACACCCTGATGGACATGCAAAATCTCCTATATCCATTCGTTTACTCAGTTATTTAATGAGAAATAAGTGCAGCCTTATGTATAGTAGGTGTGTGCACAAATACTTGAAGGTATTCAAAATTTGATTGAATTTGTCCGAATTTTGACATTCGAATTTGAATTGAATGTCCATAAATTTGAATTAATTTCAAATTTTGGATCTATTTATTTGAATTATCCAAACATCCGCATGTGTATGGGTCGTACATGACGCGTGCTTGCACATCTTCCCCGCAGCTGTACGCATTTGTACAGATCCGTATGGGGTAAAAATGTGTTGCATATGGGATAACTATGGGATGCATAGAGATGTACAGGATGCGTACTGGCATAGATTCAAATTTACTTAATTTGAATTGAATTTGGTTAAATTTGAATTTTAAGGATTTGATTCAAATCAAATTTTTGGATATTTGATTCGAATTGAATCCTGAAAATTGCATTTGTGCATAGCCCTAATGTATAGCACATTATATAGTTCCACTTTGAAAGTTACCTGAACATAGATCACTGTAGTGAAGCTGTGCAGGAAACACTGTACCTGGTGAACCAGCTGCAACTAGAAGCACTCACTGTCACCCCCTAATGGCACTGGGTCTCAAGCAGCAGAATTGAATACAGGAATACTCCCAAGCAACACACTGGGTTCTTCTTGAGGGATGCAGGTTAGTCAAGAAAGGCTTTCTCCCTACATCCTGGGTTAGAGATGTGCATAGATGAAAACTGCAAATTCAAAATTGATCTGAACTCCCATTTGTTTGGCTCAGTGGTAACGTGTCTGAACAAATTGCTGTTAGTGTTTAATTTCAAACTCATATGAAAAGAAAAAAACAAGATTTTTTTTACATTGAAAAGCTCTTTTCAAGTCCAAAAATGTAGCTAACATGAACTGTTTGATCAAATTGTTTGTGCTTGTGAGTAGCGGACTGATTCGGTTCCAGTGAATTTCTGGTTATTTGAACAACTGCATGTCCAATAGTTGTATGTGAACTATATGATCAAATTTTCAAATATGAACCAGACTCTGCACATCTCTAGCTGTGTTCACACCTAAGTTTCAATCCAGCTTCAGTCTACTTTCAGAGTGGGCGTCCCCATGGCAAGGATACTGTGAGGCGAACATGAGTTTGCCTTGCAAGAGTCCCCATACAAAGCCCTAATTCAGGATACATGAGGGATAAAAGGCAAGAAATTGAAGTAAAAAGACCCCCCCTTTATAACTGTTCTCACCCCGAATTATGTGGCAAGAATGGGTTATCCTGGGGTTTCGCTGTCCCTGCCACTAATGCTGCAATCACAACTGTCTCCCCTTACATGAGCGCTTAATTGCCCAGGTAAGGGCTTGATTTACCCCAAACAATTGCCTGACAGCTGCCCTGAGATTAGCGCAGGCTCTGAAGTGAGATCTGCTGCTAACTTCAAAGATCCTCCAGAGCCTTTGACAGCTGCATTGCTCTCGCAAGGGATTTTTCTTCGGAGCCTGTGCTAATCTCTGAAGGCAACTCCGGAGGGACTTCGGAGCTGGCTCTCACAAAAGGGGTTCTCTTTGGATCCTTTGCTAATCTCTGAAGGCAACTCCGGAGGGACTTCGGAGCTGGCTCTCACAAAAGGGGTTCTCTTTGGATCCTTTGCTAATCTCTGAAGGCAACTCCGGAGGGACTTCGGAGCTGGCTCTCACAAAAGGGGTTCTCTTTGGATCCTTTGCTAATCTCTGAAGGCAACTTCAGAGATTGCACCCCCTGTCCCCCAAAACACCTGGGGTGACAGGCAGACCCCCTTGTGGCTAGATCCAGATTTGCAAATGGGTGCTCTGGTGTTTCCACAACAGGCAGGCTAGCACCCATTTCTATTGGGTGCTAGACCACCCATGGAAACACATTGGCTACTTCCCTTAATCCGGATCTACTAGAATCTGGATTAAAGGAGCTCAGTGAAAAAACACCCCTTATCTCCAAACTGGGTTTTGATCTGTTCCCCTGCCAGTTTTGCTTTGCAAGTGATACTTGCTTTATAGTCCCAAACTTTTCAAACCTGGTGCAGGCCTAGACTTTTGCTAAGCAATGGCATGCCCTGAAGCACACTGCTGAGCAGATGTCTGCCTATAAAACCTAATATTCCATTCTCATATTGTGAGCACTTTACTTTGCACTTTAATGAAAAAGGATCCTATCCTTCTCAAAGTCAGACCCTGTCCATTATTGCTTGAGAACATTATGAGGCAAGACAGTACAGTTTAAAGCCACTGTATTTAGCTGAACAATGTGGGTGACATTCATCAACTGAAATCAGATGCTTTGATAACTGTGACTGCTAAATATATTTAAGGGCAGAAGGAACCGTGTATATAGGGGCAGGAGGAATGCAAGGGAGCCACACTGAATCCTGGTAATAGCAACTGGCCTCTCCACTATACAAAGCTGGGTTTTATCTTTCACTTTTCTTACAATAAATTTACAATAAATATTAATCAGTATATATATATAGAGAGAGAGAGGGGGAGAGAGGCAGAGACAGAGAGAACATATTTTTGGATTCCACCATTGACAGTAAAGCAGATAATAAATGTGGCACACAATTAACTCAGGTCTGATTAAGAACCACAAAGATACAGCTCTGCTGTTTAGTTATTTTGCCATAAAGTTAAAAGACGTGGAACAGTTAATTAATTAATTTGGCAGAATCTTAGCCCAAAGGTTTTAAAGCAACATACATGAAGTCAGGGTGGCACTTGGCAATTAGTTAACATCTGGGCACTTGGCACTTGGCAATTAGTTAACATCTGGGCAGGTGTATCTACACTTGCAGGAGGCATTTACAGCCTACAAACACCCCCTGCCTGCTTCAGTGTTAACTAATTGCATACTAGCTGTGGTGTATGAAATCCTGCACTACAAGCATAACCCTTACTAAGCATGACTGCAACTTTACCAGTTGCCTCCATGCAGCGACTGTCTACACTATTTCCAGTGTGAAGGGGCCATCTGAGGTGCCATGTAAGCACACCGGCACCTTAGATGACCCTTGATGGGACTGTGTCTGCACAGAAGAAGAAGAAGAAGAAGAAGAAGAAAAAGAAGAAGAAAAAGAAAAAGAAAAAGAAAAAGAAAAAGAAGAAGAAGAAGAAGAAGAAGAAGAAGAAGAAGGAGTTGGCTTTTCTACCCTGCTTTTCTCAACCATTTAAGGGGACTCAAAGTGGCTGACCAAGCTTTTCTATTCTTCTCCCCACAACAGAACATCCTGTGAGGTAGGTGGGGCTGTGAGAGCTCAGAAGAGAGTTGCAACTAGCCCAAGGTCACCCAGCTGGCTTCATGGGGGAGAGCGGAAATGAACCCGGTAGCACTCAACAAAACATGTTTTAGTGAAAATGCCCAAATTAAAGAAAGCCTCCAGATTTCATATATTTACACCACTGAAGACTGGCAGTCTCTGGGAAAATAAACATTTCTATAGGAAGATGCTAGGAGAATATATATATATATGAACACAGTGCTATATGATGAGATTCTTACAATAACAGCCAGAGGCAGGTAACTATTCTAGTACGTCTCAGGCCAAAGAAATCAGTAGTTTTAAAGCTTGCTTGAAAGCCTGACAAGAACTATCAAGTAGTTGGATATCAAGAATTATATGCTGGGAAATTTGCTGAAATAACTCTAGCATATGAGCTTCCCAGCTCTTCTATATAAAACCATAGTGTAATATGAAATAAAAAAAAACCCTTTAAGTAATCAACACTGTTGAGAAGAGCCTTGTGACAAAAACGCACACCACTAAAATGAAAAAAGATTTAATCAATAGAGAAGTAAAAAAGGAGCAGTCCAGCAATAAAATGGCCTAGTTGATCATCATAAAGATGGTGACTGAGACCAATAGTAATTGTAATCTGTGGTTTCTTAGCTATGTAAACAGTTTATGGACAACATTACATCTAACTAAGGATTGGAGATACTTGTCTTTAATCATTATGCTACCCAGAGTGCAAAAGATATTAAAGTTACATTCCACTGCGTTCTTTTTTGTTTTTCAAATATATTTTATTAGATTTTTAGAAATATCCATACAATAACTAAATACAATGTCAATAGTAAACAAACAAATGAATGTAAATCAGTCACCATCTGTGCACATGTTTCACCAGGATGAGATTACATCTCTACTATTAGGGCACATCTACATGCCTAAAATACTCTGGATTTAAGCTTGTTTTGCTTCGGAGCATCTCCGTGCACAGCTTTACTCTGGGCTACATCAGGCGCAAAGGAGGAAAATCCGCAGCAGAACCCCCCCCCCCTTTCAAACAGTGCTACATCCGACTTTGGGGGAAACCGCGGATTATCCCGGGAGCATGGAGACGCACACAAATTTCTTTAAAGTGTCTTTCAGGCTACATTAATCTTTCTTGCTCTTTACATGTGTGTGTGAAAACATCCCTTTCCTTGGCTGCCAAGAGTTAAAAGCATAACCAATGCTTGTAACATAGTTACAAGCGTAACTAAAAGCAGATCCCTCCCTGCAGCCTGTCAGCCAGCCAGCTGTCACATCCAGCCTCCCTCCATTCCGTTTTAGCTCACAGAGTTTCTGTGCTTGCTGTCAGGGAAAAGTGTGTGTGTGAAAATAGATGTTTCCCCTCCATTGTTGAGATAATTAGCACCACTTTCCTCTGATAGCAAGCACAGAATTTCTCTCCCCCTCCCAATAATGTGAAAGAAAGAGAGAGTTCGCTGGACAGCTTCTGTGCACAGGCCAGCTGCAGGGAGTGAGCTGCTTTCAGTTATGGTTGTAACTATGTTACAAGAATTAGTTATGGAGATAGCTAGCTGCTTTCAGTTATGCTTTTAACTCATGGCAGCCAAGTAAAGGAATGATCTGTGTTGTGTTGTGGAGGCTGAATTGAGGTTTTTGCCTGTCATCGCTGCAGTGGGTGGGGGTGGGGGGTGGAGAGAAAAAAATGCAGGCTCACAAAAAGCAGCTTGCATGGGGACAGGAAAGTACATTTTAAATCCTCGTTGCCCCAAACCACATGGGGATGCTTTATTTCGAATTACAACTTGCATTTTTAAAATCCGATGCAAGAAAGAAGCAAAAAGAGACCATGGAGATGTGCCCATAGAAGCTATTCAAATATTGTCACCCTTAATTTAATTCTTCTTCAGCCCAAATTCCAGCCTGTTTGGTTACATCTTTAAATGCTAAACCAGTTTTTTTTTTCTGGATTTTCCTCTCTCTGTTTGGGTTTTTGTTTATTCGGGTCAACACAGCATTAAAGTTTTAATCCCTTTCCAGGAAGCCACCATGCCTGCTCCCCGTGTGCCCAGAAAATGACACCTTTGCAAGCCTCTGGTCTGATTCTTGCCCCTCCCTTCCCCCTTGCCATGACAGTCCTTCCTCTGCCCTGTTGCTGCAATCTACCCCCACCCCCTCCTCTTTGCTGGGATTTCCTTTGCTGATCTGTCTCCCCACCCCCTCCCTCTTGCTGGGGTTTCCTCTGACAACAGCAGGAAGAGTGGGCAAGCTATTTCAGTTTTATGCAAGCTCTGCATGAGACAGCAGCCAGATAATCTGGGATAGTGCTCTCTCCACCCTTAGTGCTTTCTAGTCAGACAGTACTGTGGCTGGCAATGTCTTTGTGCGTTTTGGTGATGTGCACATCTGAATATTTGGCTGGCTCCAAATGCTTGGCCACCCATTTCAACCTCTTCCAAAAAGGCGCTGAGTTTTCAAGTAATAGGTTTTTGCACATTTTAGGAGGGAAAATGGGGCTGTGATGGGGTTGCCACAGATACATAGTGCTATTATAATGGCATTATATTCCTTTTCTTTCTTTCTTTCTTTCTTTCTTTCTTTCTTTCTTTCTTTCTTTCTTTCTTTCTTTCTTTCTTTCTTTCTTTCTTTCTTTCTTTCTTTCTTTCTTTCTCTATATGCCAGAATGCAACAACAAATTTTTCTACAGACAACTAAGTTTTCTGCAAGAGTGGCAGATTTTCTACATGAGTGGCAAGGCCTTTTAAACATAGTTTAGTCAGAGAAGTCTATCCTGATTATATGAAAGGCCTCTTATATGTATGGAGTCTTTTGAAGGCATCTCTTAAATGATTCCTTTCACTGCTTATCACAGATTATTGGACAAGGCCTTCCCTTGAAGTCAACGAGGAAGAAATTTGTGATCAAGCACTTGAATGGTTTGAAATGAAAGGCCGGGGTGTTGGATTCTTTTTTAAGCCAAAGCTCTGAGCTTCTGGGTGGGGTGAGGGAAACACACCTCTCTTCGCTGCTGTCCTGGATATCTGTTCTGGAAGGCTGCCAGCCCTGTGATCCTTTCTTGATATCTCTCAAAATGCCAATTCAGTATGACAGGAGGGATTGGGATGGGACCGAAAGACTGGCAGTCTCCCAGCTATTATCTCCATGACAGGGCAGGCTGTGAGATGTCTTAACTTCTAACATGCAGATGTCAACAAAATGACATCCTTTCTTTCCAGAGCTTTTTAACAAAAGAGAAGTGGTGGAGAGAGAGAGAGAGAGAGAGAGAGAGGAGAGGGCTGCTGTATTTACTGGAACTGAAGCCTGCTTCGCACAAGCTGAATTAACCATGACTGTTGGTAAGCTACTGGCTCCGGGCAATGGAGGAGCCACCCTAGAGACATGATTATCTTGGCACATTTTGCTTTGGGAAGGCTACTGCATTTTGTTTCTTTCAGTCCTTGTGTTCCACTCTTTACCCAACATCGTCCTAAATGTAACTTATTTCATCTGTTTTTTAGTACTGATTTTATTGAGATCCACCCTGAGACCTTCAGGGTATAGGGTGTGTTATTAACAAATGAACAAACAAACAAACAAATAAAGTCACTTACAAATGAACAGCTATAATATGTACAAAGATAAAAACAGTGTAAAATACTTAAACATAATTCCGTGGCAAAGTAACTGCCTGGAAAGCAGAGGGTTGCAGGTTTGATCCCTAGCCTCTCCCCAGAGGGAGAATATGGCACGGTTTTGCAATTAGAGTTGCTGGGCTCATATCTCATACTCAGCAAATTTCATTCCGCACTTCTCCATGAAGCCAGCTGGATGACCTTAAGCTAGTCACAGCTCTCTTTCTGAAATCTCACAGCCCCACCTACCTCACCGCGTGTTTGTTGTGAGGAGAAGAATAGGAAACTTTGTCATCCACTTTGAGTCTCCTGAAGGGTAAACCAATCGGGGTAGAAAAGCCAAATCTTCTTCTTCTTCTATGGCCCCATCCAAACAGGGGTAGAATATAGCACCATTACAGTGCTGCTATAGTGAGGTTGGCTCATATATCTGAGTCAACACCACCATAGACCCACTCTTCCCTCCTCAAAACATATACTAAAAACTATTGCTGTGAGCCAGCTTGGCCTAGTGGTTAGGGAGCCAGACTCTTATCTGGGAATACCGGGTTCGATTCCACACTCCCCTATGAAAGCCAGCTAGGTGACCTTGGGCTACTCACAGCTCTCTTCTGAGCTCTCACAGCCCCACCTACCTCACAGGGTGTCTGTTGTGGGGAGAAGAAGCTTTGTCAGCTGCTTTGAGTCTCCTTAAATGGGTGAGAAAAGCAGGGTAGAAAAGCCAACTCTTCCTCTTCTTCTTCATAGGTATTCCAACAAAAGTGCATTTACTTACCTTCCGGATGGAGCTTCTAAGATTGCTCTATCCAGTGTACATGCATGGAAACTAAAACTGGTATCTACACATACCTGGGTGTGCACGTCAGTTAAAATGTGTGAAGATGGCGCTGGCCACAGTGCTGTCTAGCTAGGAAGTGATAATCACATGGGGAGGATTTCCCACATTATCATGTCCTAGCCACTGTCTGGAGGCAGCCAAAAGAACCACATGTAGTTACCAAGTGTCAAGCCTAACTCAGTGGACTTAACACATCAAAGCATCTTTGATACAGTTATGCCCAACTATATCTGATCTGTGGACCCAGAACAGCAGAAAAACAAACATTATCCTTTTTCTAAATTTAGCGACTGTTTTCATCACACTTTGCTGAGAATGGGAGCACTCATCATTCTGATTTTTATTTTAAAAAACATTATGATATTCATAGTTTTAGCTGTTGTGTCATCCATCACTTGTGTAGAACCAGAAAAAGATAGTTGTATTTTCCAGACTGGAGTACCCCAAAATATAATAGGGTTTTTTAAAAAAAATTCTCAATGCCTCTTAGGCTATATTTTTATGTTTCTCTCAGCTGCAGCACCACTTTTTTCTATGTTGCTGTGTCAGGATAAGCAGCTCAGGATTTCATACCAATCCTTTTTTCTATATAAATGGCTTGGCACTCATGAAAAGCTGTGTAGACGTTTGTTGAATGGACACAAGGCTTCCTACCTTGCTAGAACAGGACAGAATCATCTAAATTGTTCCCACATCAACTATGGCTGCATCCACACAGATTTGAAAAAAGCAGCTCAGAAGCACTTAGAGTTTGTAGCAAGTGGCAGCTAGCAATCCCATTCCAGTTCTAATCCACATTAAAGGTCAGAAAATCTACTTTGGAAGGTTATGATTTGGGCCTAAATGTGTAATGAAAGCATTAGTGAGTGACAGCCACAATCACTGAGCCAGACAACACAAATGCTAATCCTAGAATATTAAAATGTTTCTTTTGAAATATGTTTTTGCTGAACAAACCACAGTGGGACCTAAAGGTAATGAGTGGTATATAAATGTCAATGTACATCTATATGCATGTGTACTTATATGTGAAAATGTCTGACTTTTCTGTGCCTAGAATGTAAAGCAAGAGATACATCTCCTCCTCAGCTAAGTTTTGGTCCTGTCCCAATACATTAGTGACCTTTAGTACCCAGAAGGCCACTCATGAGAGCATGTGGCCCTCAAGTGGGGAAAAGGTATCCTTTGTGAATGGAAAATGTGCCTGGTGATTCCAGGCACCACAGTTGTCTATTCCCTTGAACCCAGGCCCAGCTTGCATCTTTGGCATAAGTTAAGTAGGGAGAAGGATATGCTGGGGAGGAGAAAGACATTCCATTTGAGGAATCCAGAACATTTCCCATAGGTTTCCTTATATAATTAAAAACCAGCACAGATGCATTCATAACCTTTTCAGCACAGTCCAGACCCTGTCCCCATGGAATTTAAAGTGTGCCAGGACACTCCTTTTGCCTCTGAGCGTCCCCATTCCGGGCTTTACAAGGCGCTTAGGGAGCTTAGCAAAGTGAGATACCCGCGATAAAATACGTGCACTTTAAAGAAGAGTTTCAGCGCTCTTTCGGTGATTCGCGGGTTTTGCTCGCTATATCTGCCTTGAGGACGCTCCGTGGCAAAAGGGGCGGGGATTGCTTGCTTGCACACACAGCCAAAAAGCATTCACACATCTGAGAAATGCAGCAGGTTCGCTTCCTTTCCTTTGTAAAAAGAGCCAGAATTGCTCAGAATGGGAGCAGGATCGCGCTCCTGATCCTGCAGCCGCTGACTTTACAAAGTGAAAGTAACTGCTGAAAGTGAATGAAAGTGACTAAGAATGAGCGCTCATCTGCTTTGCTAGGGGCAGGAAGCAGTTTCAAGAGACGGAGATCCGGCTATTTTTCCTTTTAACAAGAGAGGGGCGGGGGGGGGGGATGCCCGGAAAGAGAAAACTGCTACCACAGGGACGGAAAGTCCGTTTAGATCGCGGCTGCCAGGGGGACGCTTATTCCGGAAGTGGAGGGGACTTTTAAAGTCAGCTATAACAGAGTGACTGCAGAGGAATCCGAGAGGGGCTAATAAGTCTTTTGGGGATTCAGCCTCACTAGCACATTCCAAGGCTTATATATATATATTGGCGATATGAAGTCTCAGTTTCGTAGATGCTACCTCTGAATTACATTACTCGTAAAATATGTATATGGAGTCTATAGTCTCATAGACTCCAACATAATTGGGACAAACCCACCCTATACCTTTAACTCACTTTACTCCTAGGTTGTGGTCACACCTAAGGTTTAATTCAGCTTCAGTCCACTTTCAGACTGAGAGAACACATCAGCAAAGTGACCAGTAATTTTCTTTCCAGATTATCTATTCCAAAAGTGAATGTTCTGAGCTATTTAACACTGAAGGAAAACAGCTTTTCACCTTGCTGATGTATTCTCTCACTCTGAAAGTGGACTGAACCTGGATTAAACCTTAAGCGTGATCGCAGGCCTAGAGAGCAGTCAGACAGGGACAAATGCAATGAACGGCATAAACATGTGGACCATGCCAATTTTCATACACTGCAAAAGTAGTTGATTGGATTCAAGCTGAATTAGATTCATTACATTAAAAAAATGTGAAAGAGTATGACAGAAAATCATCCTAAAGGTAATTTTGACCAGCTGTATTTACCACGTAATGTCAGTGGCTGAGAGTTATTAAAAGTGAAATGAACAGATAAAGAGGAGAAAAGATGCTTAGAAGATCACATCAAGCAGAGAGAAAATAAAAGATAACAGATACATTACAGAAGATGCAGATACAGGGGGTTGGACTTGATGACCCCGAGGCCCCTTCCAACTCTCTAAGTCTATGATTCTATATCCAGGAATAAGAACCACACGCTTATGCATAGTCTGCATTGACAGGTGGATAGCAGGTCCCTACTATGCAGAAGTTGTGACTATCTCAGGGGACAATAGAATTGAGGAGAAGAGAACTAGAGAAGATCATGAGGGCCCCATTCCCATTACAAGCTTAAAATGGTTTTCCTAAACCAAAATAAAAACCGGATGCAAACACGAATTTGCCTGATCCCGTTACTTTCAACTTTAATCGCGTTCGATCCCGATTCTGAAAGCACTTGAAAACTTCATTTGGGAAAGTGTATCTTTTCCTCCCCGCCCATTGCCAGTCATGGTGCCCACCCGTTCTCTCTGCTGCAAAATTTTTGACATGACAAGGGCGGGGAGTTCCTAGAGTGCTATTGGGGGAGGGAAACCCTAAACACGCATTCTCATCCCACTACAACGGTACCGTTCCCACAGTAAGAAATGTAAGCCATTTAAAATGCAAGAAGAGGAGTGAGACCAGTGGAGATGAGTGTTTTATTTACAACGCTTTGGGGCGATTTAACACGTGGAAAGCATGTTAAGCCAACCTGAGATGCGGACTGTGAGGATTGAAACCATTTCCAAACCGTTTTAAGTTTGTAATGGAAACAGGCTGGAGGTGTCAAGATCTGTAAATTCAAAGTCAGTATTTTCACACCCAGTTTAGGCACAGAAACTAGCAAACAACTGGGATGGACTGAGTGTCTGCACTTTGGGATGCCTGATACGTCTCAAACTTACCTGGCACTTTGCCAAATGCTGGGTAAATATGATTGCTGCTATACTACCTCACCACAGCAACTAGGCAGCACAACTGTGGTTGCACTGCTTTGTCCCATGCACCATTTGACTGGAAGTGGTGCAAAGAATGCATGCCTGGTCGTACTTGCTGGCTCCACAGCTGTCTGGCCAGGGGATGATCTGGCACATAGGGTGCTGGTTTTGAGCCAAATGGAGGGAGTGCACACACATTTGTATCCAGTGTTTAATGTGGAAAAAATGATCCTGTGCAGGTATGCTACTCAGCAGGAATACTTCTGTACCTGCCCATTTTTAATCCCACCTGGCTGCCTGTTTCCCTTGCCCCCATCTGTGGAGCTATATTTGAGCTTCACGTCTCCTTTTCTGTTCTCTGTTCATGTGCAAAGGCTCTTCTTCCCTTCCCTCTCCTTTGTTCCCATGCAAAACTGCTCCCATGCATTTCTGTTCCTGTGCAAAAATGAGCCTCTCCAAATTAGTGTCTCAGCAGGAATGTTCCTGTGCTTGTTTATTTTTAGTCCCACACAACTGTGAGTTTCTCTTGTTCCTATCCATGCAGCTACACTGGAATCAGTTTTGACAGCAGGGCCATTTCTGCACTTAGCTTTCTGTTTGTTGGATGGGAAAAGTGCATAACAGACTCACGTGTACTAGCATTCGCACATGGGAACGCCAGTACAGAACAGCCTAATCCCCACATGCCTGGAAACTTACCTTCATCTGGGCATGTGTCCGATTGCTCACAGGGTGCTGCCATCTTGATTGCAGTGCCCAACGTGACTATGGATGCACAAGCACTGACTTTGTATTGATGATGGTGCTTTGTGCACAAGCAGTAGCATTTGGGGGTTATCTGAGGTGCCAGTATGCTTGCACGGCACCTCAAATGACCCCTCCCACAGGAAACGGTGTGAATACTCACTGCTGGACACTTCAGGTAGGTTTTGGGTTAGGCTTAGTTTGCATGTGGTACATGATTGTGTGCACCATTGCTAGTTTGCAATAGGTCAACATCTGGGTAGGCAGGTGGCATTTCTAGGCTGTAAACGCCTTGTGTAAGTGCAGATGTACCTTCCCAGATGTTAACCTATCATGTTATGAGGCCAAGTGTGGAGTGTTCCTGTGAAAACCTGCAAACTAAACCAAACAAACAGGTCAGGAACATATTCCCTCCAATAACTGCCTGGGAACTTTGGGCTGGAATCCCATACTGCTATAAATCAGCAATTACCCCCTCAGAAAGGTGGGGAAAAAGGAGGGAATATTAAAAGTACTCTGCAAATACTGCATCCTGAACACAAAATTTCACATGTTAGCACAATTTCCCTGAAATGAAAAGCAATACGCAGTGCGTTTAAGCTTATGTGTAGCTCCCCCATTAGATTTTGAGCTCGGAGAAGATCTTCTGGAGGCAGCTTAAATGCTGCAATACTGGTAACATTAGCGGAACAATTAATCCTATTATTAATATTTCTGAACACAGCTTTTTGGGTGTTACTTAAGCAATTAACACAACTTGTAGTGTTACTGCAAACTGGAGAAATGTGATGCTATTTGTAAGGTTGTGCTAATTTGCATAATTATCACAACTTGTAACATTACTAAATTGGACTTCAAACCTGGAACAATGCGTTGTGTTTCTGTCATCTACACTGTAGAGAAAGCGGAACTGACAGGAAAGGAAAGGGCAGGTGGAAAGCAGGATTCAGCAATTTCCACATGTCTTTAATAGTGAACAATCTGTTTGCCTCCATCTGGACATGCTCTTGGCACAATGCTTTTTCAGATGAGAAACTTCACACATAGGTCTCTGACAAAACTGAAGTGCAGAGTAATCAAGTGATCCATACCTAAGTGAGTAAGAGTCCTAACACTAGAGTCCATATTCCACTCAATATTCTTCTGGCTAGTGAGAAGATTCTAAGATAAACGGATTGAACAGCAATGCTTTAGGAAGTCTATAGAATCCATGAACATCGGCGGGGAGTTTTTGTTTTTCCCTTAAAAATTTTTTTATTATCTTCTATAAGTTGTGACCACCTGGTATGTATTAGTTCATAAGATTAACAATATTGATTTTATTGGGACTTGGTATTTTTTTAAAAAATAGTTCTGTGGGATTTGAACATTCCTTTTATTCAGTGAATAATGCAAAGTATGTGTATATGTGTGTGTGTGTATACTTGTGTGTGTGTGCATATTCTAATTGGAGCTGGTGTTGTGTAGTGACTAGATTGTTGGACTAATTCCCATTTAGTCATGGAAAGACACTTGGTGCCTTTGGGATTTTCACTGTCTCTCAGCCTAATCTACATCATAAAGTAATTGTGAGGATAAAAAGAAGGGGAAATGATAATCACGTGTGCCACCCTGAGCTCTTTGAAGGAAGGAGGGGATAGAATTGCTTTAAATTAATAAAGTTCAAGCCTGAGAATGTCTGACCGGCAGCATTATGTGGTGTAATACTCTAATACTGAGGTATCTAAAATGTGACTCTACATATATTAAAGGAGCATGGCCAGTGGTTAGGAATGGTGAGAATTCTAATACAACAATATTTAAAAGGGCATGTGTTAACTACACCTTTCCTAGGTCTCTGGTCATGGATATATCAAATAGTTTTGAGTTTGGCAGGCTGCCACCAGACAGACAGCACCTGAAAAACCTGCTACTAACTGATACTCTGGAATATTCTGGAGTAATCACTTGTTGCCGATATGGCTTGACAAACAGCTGGGAACAAGCAAATGGACTTACCTGCTTCTGCCATTGTTGTACATCCAGGTATTACAAAGGCTGAAATACCCAGATGTTTGCCATCACCCTCCTGCACCTGCACAGCCACCATTTTAGGACCTTGAACATGCATGGTGGCCATATCTAAGATGGTGGCTCCTGGGAGTAGTCTCCATAAAGGTAAGTGAATATTGCTGTAGAGGGCTAAAGAGGATGGAGAATCCCCTTTTTTGCACTATTGCAAAGGTGCTGTGTGGATCTCACCAAAAGCTCCCATGATTCTCAGTCATGTTGGCTTCCTCCCAAAATGGACCTTCTTCATACCCAAGTAAGGACTGTTTCAACTCAAGCTTTGGGTTTCTTAGAAGCCTGTACTTGGCCAGGAAATGGAAACAGGATGCTGGATTACAGGGCCATTTGATCTAACTCATAAGCATGTTGTTAATGTCTTGGAGAAAACAATGTGCCATTGATAACCCAGTTTATTCTTAGATTAGGGTTACCTTTCTCTTATGTCCAATTCATTTCTCCTTTAGAATTCCATTTTTAGTTCTGCTCCTAGATAATTTATTTATCTATTTATTTAAAGAATTTATGACCCACCATTCAGCAAAAGGTCCCAGTACGGGCCACAAGTTAATGAAAAGATAAAATACATAAAGCATTCTTAAAACATAACACTATGAATACAGAAGTTTATGACTGCTGCACATAAGCAGCTATGGCATAGTATTCAGAAGGAAGATGAGTATTAGAGAAAATAAGATTCTCCTTCAACTTTGTTCCAGTTTTGATGGGCCAGAAGTGTTGGATTGTTAAAATGGATAGAGGAAGAGGTACTCTAGGGATGGACAACCAGGAGTGATGGCCCATATAGCCTTAGCAGGCAATGTACTATCACCCCAAGTATCCCTAGCATGAGTCCATTTTGTCTTGTTCTTCACACAGGCCAAAAGTCTCCACTTATCTATGAAGGCATTCCAAAAAAGTGACTTCTGCTGCTGGGTCTCCACACATGGCAACAGAAAGCACCTCATAGTGATTGTGCCACTACATTTCCAGGCAGGAACAACATTGGCTGTGTCATTTATGGCATTTTGCACTTTGAACGAAGGTGCTCTTTGCTGCCACTGGAAATGAAGCCTCCAAGCTCTAAAACTGAAACACAGAGGACCAAATTCTCTCAGTCAGTAAGTGGAAGTTTGGCTTGAGTTAGTTCTGTTCTACCAGGGCATTTGTTCATTTTCTGCTGTGTCAGGCATATGAGCTCAAAAGGCTTTTTGTAAGTTTATTATTCATTATGTCATTTAGATACTTGTTTTCTGGAGAACAAAGAAGGAGAGAATGTAGAATTTATTATCTTGTCTTTCAATCTTACACTGAGGCTAAGTCTCCACTAACCAGCTATTTACCAAGCACATCAGGAAGGTGCCATGATTGCTTCTGAAAATAATGCCCAAGGACTATTCACACTTCGGCCAATAGTCAGCAATTAGATGACTTCTGGGGAAGAGCATATGCACTTAGAGGAGGTGGTTACTGCCTCCTAGTGTGCCCTGCCTTCCCAGAAGCTGCCATTGGTGGGCAGGGGAGACAGTGTCCATGCAGGCGTGGTGGTGGCCATATTCAATTGCTAACCTCTGATGTGACCGGACCTCCAATCCATGGGAATGTGAGAGGGGCATTCGATCAGTGATGGAGTAGTGGGCAATGCACAATCAATCACAATCACGTTAGGTCATGCCCCCAGTTGCTGATGTGATCGGTTGCAATATGTTCCTGTGCTCGACTACACTTCTCTGCCCAGTTGCGGTGGCCAGCTGTGGCAGTGAGGAGGTGGAACTTCCAGCTTCAGGTAGCGGCAGCGGCAAGTCAACAGGAGGACCATTTACACTTCTGGATGTTAATGGATGCTTTGGGGAAGCTTTCCTCATGACAAGTGTGAATGGTCCACCTTCACCAGAGACCTAATCAGGTAAGCGCAAAAAGGCCCCTTATCTCCATTTTTTAGTGTGGAAGTGTCACTTCCAGAGGCAAATGGAAATACTTCCATTGAAGATAGAACATGGCACCGCCCATAAATGGGTGCCCAATTGGAAATCATCCCAAGTAACGGGGTAAATGATAGCCATTAGGCATTTACAGCTCCCACAAATACAGTTCCAGCAGCAGAATCATATTACCAGGTGCCTTGTCCAGTAAGTGGAGATGTGTGGTCTCAGTCTTGGCTAAAGTGGGCATAATCCTATAGAGCCAACTTTCATGTGGAAATACATGGAATTGCAGCCTTGGGAGGCAAAATCTGCACAGACCTCAGGAGGGCATGGAAACAGCCCACTCCAGAGCAAGGACATTTCTCCTGGCCCATAAGTGGGCTCAAGGGTGATCTGCTCTGTTAGCACATCCCAAATTGTGCAAGCTTTTAAATTTCTGGCCAGGATGAGGAGCTGGAAATGCCATCAGAAACACTTTGTATCCTGCTTCTGGGCAGCAGTGAATCTTGCCATATGTCTCATCTACCATTATCTCTACCTGTATCACTTCTTTTTAGTGGCCCTTTTAATGGGTATGAGCCACTGCAGTGTGGAAACTATGGTTCTCCAAGCTTCTGAACTAGTTGGTGCCGATGGATGTTGGAGAGCAACAATGGCCATGTTTCCATACATAGCTTGGGAGGTGTCTCAGGGTAGCTGCTTTGGTAGAAGTGCCAATCCTGCCATGTCACTGTGTGCTGTCTGTCTCTATTTCAGTGTGCAGGGAGAACTGATGGGGCAAGGATAAGGCATCCCTAAAGGAGTTCTCCAAAGTGTGAGTTCACACCATTGCCAGGGCACCTTGTGTGGGGAGCATTGCCCTTCCCTGTGAGAATGTGCCCCTGAAAACTGAGTCATGATCCCCCAGTTTCTTCCATAATATGTCCATGGTAGGGGTGTGCATGAATCAGTTTCTGAAATTGGTTTGTAACAAATCAAATATTCGAAAATCCAAATGTATCCAAATAATGAAAAAACAAATGTCCGGACATTCGATTTGATACGAATACATCCATATGTATTTGTATGAATAATTCATATCTGTACAGGTACATACGTATCATGTACACATACGGTAGGCATCCGTATATATCCCATTTTCATCCCGTACAGATGCGTACCCGCACGGATACGACTGTCAGAGTTATTCATACAAATATCTTGAGATATTCGTATTTGTTCAAATTTGGAAATCCAAATGTCCAGACATTCGACTCATACATGAATGTCCGAATTTGTCCAAATTCATATGAATAATGAATATTTTGAATATTCGTGCACATCCCTAGTCCATGATGGTAAATGGAGACACAGCCAATATCATTCTTTCTACGCATACTACAGATTGCCCTTCCTTGACATATGTAGTCCTTGGGGAAAGAGTGATATAGAAATTCAATAAATAAAAGCAGGTGCCTATATTGATGGGAGTATTATCTCTTCTGTATGATAGCTGATGGGGAAAAAATACTAGTCAGGATTAGACAGAATCATGTAGTGGCTTTGCAGTATAGGAAAGACCTCTCAGTTCTGCAAGACCTGTTAAGACATCTTGATTAGTCTCACTGACTTAGAGTCATGTTGCTCCTGTCCAATCAGTCTCTACATGAATGAACTGAGGTCACAAAGTGACACATCTGAATTGATCATTTTTCCCGGTTATTTAATGAGAGGACTGAATAGAAAACAGCTGAGAGGGAGATGCTGAATGAGGTTTTGTGTGGAGATCAAGCATAAGGAGCTAGGAAATGGCTGGTGAGGCGAGGAGGAAGTGTCCTTGAAAAGGGATACATGGGTTATATTCTAATAAATATATTACATTCTGTGGGACAGTAAAACTACTTTAACTACAATTTGTTAAGGACTCGTAATAGTTTAAGAGTCACCTTCCTGTAACAAATTGACAAGATTAAGTTGTGAGGCAAAAACGATGTTTAACAGGAAAAACAGGCATTGTTTAATATTTTGAATCAGAAGACGTAAGGGAGAATGCGCTATGGTGTGGGGTACAATCCTATGCTATCTAGTACCTGAAATGGAATTCTGAACTGAATACAGGTCCCATTCCCATAAATGCCCTCTGGTACCATCTGGTCCAGACCTCAGGACCCCGGTATAGGTCTAGAGGTTCATAGTGAAGACAAAAAAGTGCTGAACAACCAAAACAATTCAAGGCTTATGAGTACTTTGGCAAGTTAGATTCACATAACAGCCCAGTAAGCTGATCCTAATAATGGCAGATTACTTTGTAGATAGCTCCCCATTTTATGCATCACATTTAATGTGACTGTTATGCAATAGCTCTGCTGGATGGGACCACATCCCATCTATTCCAGCATCCTGTCTCACGTAGTGGCCCACCAATTGCTTACGAGTATCTCAAGCAGAAGACAAGGGCAAAGCCTTCACCTGCTCTTGAATTGCTGCAAATGGCCCTTAGAGGCATCCTGCATGTCTGCACAGCCTGTAGGATATACCTAGGCATCCATTCTAGTACCTGTGGATTTATCTGTCATCCATGCATTTGTCTAACCCTTTTCTAAAGCTGTCTAAGGCTGGTTGCTGTTACCACCAATTTGGCAGCAAATTCCATAGACTAATAACCCTGTGGGTGAGGAAATATTTCCTCTTGTCTGATCTGACTTCCCTACCCATCAGCTTCATAGAGTGCCCCTGGTTCTAGTGTTGTGTGATAGAGAAAAGAATTTTTCTTTATCCACCTTTTCTATACCATGCATGATCAATCAATGATACTTCAATCAATCAGGTCCCCTCTTAAATGCTGTCTTTCCTGGCTGAAGAGGCCTAGATGTTGCAGTCTAATTTTGTAACGGAGGTGTTCCAGCCCCTTAATCATTTTGGTTGACCTTTTCTGCACCTTTTCCACAATATCTTTTCTGAGGTGTGGTGAGCAGAATTGTACACCATGCAAGAGGTGAAATATCCTCCATACTCATAGCCTGGCTGTCTTAATATGTGGTAATGCACATACAAATAACAAAATGTTTTTCATGTAATTGGCTCCTCATCCAGAGTAGATGGGGAGCAGTGGGGACCATCCCAGTAATGAAGCCCTTATGCATGGGCTTCTGTGGGGTGGGATCACTTCAAGCCAAGGGACCTCTTGAGTTGCTAGTACTGGATTAGGATGCCATTTCATTACTGATACATAAAGGCTATGTTCACACTTAAGGTTTAATTCAACTTAAGTTCACTTTCAGAATGAGAGAACACATCAGCAAAGTGACAAGCATTTTTTTTCAGTGTTAAACAACTCAGAAAATTCACCTTTGGGATAGATAATGTGGAAAGAAAATTACTGCATGTTGCTGATGTGCTCTCTCGCTCTGAAGTTGGACTGAAGTGGTGCTTCCCCATGCACATTTGGTCTGGTACTGAATGCAGTCTTGGCAAGGGGAGACCCCTGTGTTTTAGATTTGGTCCACGGAAAGCAGACCAAATCGCCTGAAACTGTGCCAGACCAGGACCAAATTTGGTACCCCCCAAAACAAGTCTTGGCACGGTTTGGGGTCCCGGCACACATTGCAAAGTGAGCTGAGACCACACATGGGGATGGACCTGAGCTATCTGGGGAGGAGATTGGCACTCATGTCATTGGGAGGTGGGGTGTGCTTGTTGTTCCTGCCTGTGGATTGGAGATCTCAAGTGCTGAGATTTTTTTTGTGTGAAAAATATCCCAATCGCCAAGGCGGGCAGGATAATGGCTTAATTTGTGTCCCTTTTCCATGGAAAAAAATCCACCCCATTTCATGATCGCCAAGGCAGGCAGGATAATGGCTTAATTTTTGTCCCTTTTCTACATTTTCCACCCCTGTTTCGTGATCGCCAAGGTAGGCAGTATAATGGCTTGATTTTTGTCCCTTTTTCCAAATATTCCACCCACATTTCATGATCGCCAAGGCAATAGTGACAATGGCTCGATTTTGTCCCTTTTAAAATTGCCGGGTGTTCTCGCGGTTCCCAGTGGAGCGGAGGTTCGCAAAACTGCTCAGCCGCTCAGCTGCAGCCAAACCTTGTGGTGGTTTTGGGTTTTTAAAAATTATTTTAAAATTTATTTAACTTAATTTAATTTTTTCCATGCCTCCCAGCACAGTCCTGGCTTTCTGTGCTGCTAAAGAGGGGGGGGGGATGCGGCATTTGCAGCTGGTGGCACAGGGGTGGCCTGACGTCAATCTGGCTTCCAATGAGGAGAGAGGGGGTGGAGAGGAGGTGGTGCCGGTCCCCTGTGCTAGGGTTTGGCATGGTTTGCAGGGGGGACGGCTCCATCCGTGCCCAACCCACACCCAGCCTACATTGCTGGGAATGGCATAAGGATGGGCAAGATCCACTCTTGGACCCGCTCCCAGTCCCATGCATGCCCAATCAGGACGAAACGGCTTGCATGGGGATGCTCCCAAGCTGGATTAAATCTTAGGTGTGACCACAGCCAAGGAAAGACAATAGTTTTAAATAATTAAAGGAGCACTTATATTGGCAGGAAAGGCATGTTAATGAAACAATAACTTCTGCTTTTAAAAATACAAATGGACTGCTTAAAAGTCACTGTTATAGCTGGGATGCATTAAAACGGATCCTTTTAATTTTTCAAGAGTACTTTAAACCTCGCTGAAATATCACCTCCAACTGCTTTCTAGAAACCTTGAAAATCTAAAAAGCTGCATCTGGCGAATTTGAATCCCTAGAAATGTAAACCCAGCTCCTTAGCTAGGCATCTTGGAGAATCATACACATATATGATCACAAGCTGTTCAAGCTAGTTTTTACACTAGAATTTCACAGTAGGAAAACATGTAAGAAATTCAAAATGTGTATGTAATGCACAAATGAGGCATTTATTTATTTTTCTCTGGTATGTACAAAGAATTAATGAGGCATAGACTACCATAAGCCGGGGAGAGCCAGGCTATTTGAATTGCTTTGAAAACCCGGAGCTGGATTTGTTTCTGAGGATTTAAGCTGGGAAATTATTTGAATTTCCCCACCCCTAGGTGAATGATTTAGATGGCCTTGACCCCAGCCTGACTGAGGGGATTAATGTGGGATAATGATTGCTGAGGCTATCACTGCAGCAGGCATCATTAATTATCCTTATTGATTGTAGCTTTCAAAGATAAAGCATTATGCTGACTGGAAAATACCCTCTTCCTGCAAGGTCAAGGCTAAAATAGGGAAGCTAAATAATTGCATGAACAAACACACACACACATACACACACACTCACACAAAATAATCTCTCGGAGAAATTGTGTAATTAAGATCCAATTACAACGTTTTAAGTCTTGTTTACAAAATGACAGGGTTCTTCTTGTCAAGTCATTTCCCTGAGAATTGCTCTACTGCATGGTAATTGCATTATAGCAGGTAACTGGAACATCACACTGAAAGGCAAAGGAGATCAATTTCCCTGGGAACGTGTTAACCTGCTACTGCATTTTGACTTGCCGGCCAATCAAAGTGCAGGAGCCCCTGAGAGGCTTGTCTAAAAATACTAATGATGCATTAAGCAAAATTAGTTAGATGGAGGAAATAACATTTGTCTTATATTTCTTTTGGATAGCGTAATGGGGACTCAAGATACCCCTAGGATGTTCTCATATATACCTTTCATTCCCTCCCTCCTATCTATGTGTTCATTCCTCCTACATCACTTTGCTGCAGTAAGAATCTCAAGTTTCCTCAGGTTTTTGGCTGCAAATTACCCTGATAAAAGGAGAAGTCATTTGACCTACATCTCTGTCTGGGATATCAAGAGCAAGACGTCCTTAAATACATATAGATGTGTTGAAACAAAATGCCACACTGAAGCATTTTTTTAAAAAAAAAATCAAAAATGATTTTACTTTATGTGGAAACCTTCTACTCTGCTAAGAGAACATGAATGAATGAATTTTATTTGTATGGTCACAGACCAGAATCAAGAATGAACATTAATATACACTCCCATCAAGTGCAGTTTACTTAAGAGTAATTCCTAATGAATTTGGTTGGATGACAGGTTTGCTACGCATTGCGCAAGTATAGAGAGCACACTCCAAGTCTGTGCAAACTACGATTCATTATCTGTCCATGATCAGCTCAGATGTTAAATGTGGTTTAGAATTGTGGCCATTGTGCTCATTTTCCTTCCTTTCTTTCATTCAGAAATGCCTAGGGTATTAACTCATTTCATATTTGTTGCTGCAGTATGTCATTGGATAAAGATGTGATGGGACTCTGTGCATTATGAGCAGAAACATTTTCTTGACATCCATCTAATTAGAATTATTTGAATCTTAACATTTGCTTTAAGAAAGAACCTCACTGGCTAGCATATAATCTCCACAGTCAACTTACTTCAAGCTCTTAAAAGATTAAATGTATAAGCCTGATCTCTTTTAAACATGAGAGCAGTGTTAGCTTAAAAACATTGCAAAAATACATCCATGGCTAGCAAAGTGTAGTTATAAATCTAACCTATTGAATATTGTTTCCTTCTGGTTCATCAAACACAGTTTATGCAAATATTGGGTTCATAACTGAAATTCTTTCATCTGAGTTTCTGTTTTGTATGCAGATTTCTAGAAGACAGAAGTCTGCCTTGGACCTGGGGCGATTCTGCACTTCCCTTCCCACCTGCTGGACAGGAAAGGAGCGCAATGAACCAACGTTAACTAGCGCTCACACTTGGAGTGCTGGTCAACATTAGCTGCAATTGAATATTTCTCTTGAGTCGATTGTGGGGCAGGTCCTCTTCAGGGTGCTGCCATTTTGGCTGCAGCACTCTAAGTTACTGCACATGCATCAGCAACATCTCCATGATGATACTGATGCTCTATGCAATCACAGTCATGTCAGGAGGGCAGCAGTGTGCTTTCTCAGCAGCTCTGTTGACCTCCTCGTCCAGCAGAGGTGTGAATGCTCCCCAGCTGGACGCAACAGGTAAGTGATTGGGGAAGGTTGGGGAGGATGTGTAATATGATTTCAGCAGCTCCTGGAATGTTTACATGAAGGCAGTGATGGTAAGGCTCTGACTGGAAAATTTTCTTGATCCTACTAAGGTGTATTTTGATCTGCAGAAGATCAAAAAGCTATTTCAGTAGATCAAAATGAGGCCTCCAACTTTGCTCATAGTCCCAAAATGGCAGTCCCCTTCTGCTACCATGACTGGTAATGACTTAAGCAAGGCTCTCTCCCTTCACCTGCTACATGCCTTTTTTTCATTGAAATAGAGACATCTTCTGGTAAATCATGTGTTCCCTCCTGCAGCCTGGCCTTACCTGAGCAGAAAAACGAGTTTCAACCCCCATGAACAAGTCTGATGTATTCCTAGGTTACATTAACAGTATTTTGTTTCTTATACTTAGCTCCTTGAATGTCATAATCTATGATGGACATAATATGTTAACAGGTGCCCATAAGAGCAGAATGAGTAGTGCCTCACAACTTGGGCTCCAAATATCTAAAGGAATGCCTCCTCCCATATAGACTTGCCCATGCCTTAATGTCTGCCAATGAGCCTTCTTGGTTGTGTTGCCACTTTCATCAGTTAAAGGAGTGTGCACCTGGGAGAGGGCCTTTTCAGGGCCTCAGATTATGGAATAGTCTCCCTTTGGAGGTATGTCAGGCACCATCATGTTATGCATTCAGAAAACTGCAGAAAACTCCAATCAATTCAAAACCTGGTATTCAGTGGATCCATTCTGGCTTTCTCCTTCGTATATGTTTCAGCTCTTTAGAAGAAAAGCATGATATCAATACCATAAATAAGTACTTGTTATCAGAAGCAGTATGGTTCGGAGTGCAATCTTCTAGATGGCAGACTTTGGTATCCTTTCACTGACAGAATTCATTTGCAAAATTCTGTGGAAAACCTCACAATTCAAAGTTTTATGAGCTACAGAGAATTGCACTCATTTGGCCTGCTCCTCATGAGGACACATAATAAGTGTACTTGTTTATTTACTTTAGAAAATTATATATGGCTTCCTATTTTTAACAAAGTCTGGAAGCATTTTACAAAGGTAAGCATTAAAAACGTGGCTAAAATGTCAGAGTTGATAAAAAACATATTAAAAGTTGGTTGGGCTAGAGAAAACCAACCATCCATGCAGGGAAATCTGGGAGCAGAGATGTGTTTTAGTAATTGGAGATATATGCATGCTGGAACATTTTGGGGCGTATCTGTACAATATTTCTATATTCTCTTAAAAAAAATCAGATTATACAGCCCATAGTATGCAATTATGCAACATCTGGGCAGGTGCATCTGCACTTCCAGGAGGCATTTACAGACTAGAAATTTCCCGTGTCTGCCCAGAGGTTGCCTAATTGCATACTAGCTGTGGAGCGTGAAATTGTGCACCATAAGCAAAGACTTACCTTTAGTGTTCAGCCAGTGCAAGCTCTGATGACCCCCTGACACGACTGTGACTGCACAGAGCACCAGCATCATCATAGTGATGACACTGATGCACACGCAGTCACGGAGGGTGCTGCACTCAAGATAGCAGTGCCCAGAAGAGAAGGAGCCCAGCCCAAAGACTGAACACTGGTGAGTGTTCAATTGTGTGTGGGGTGGGCTGTTGGCAACTAGCACTTGCAAATGTGAGCTCTAATCAAGGTTAGTTTATCACACACCTTTCCTAGCCACAGGATGGGAAGGGAAGTGTGAAATCACTCTGGGGTGGTTTATAATAGCATTTCTATGCTGCTTTTCTTCTGAAGAGCTCAGGGGAGCACAAATTATCCTCCACTAAACTAGCTGTGTAACAATCCTGTTTGGTAGGATAGTATGTGGCTGGCCAATGAGAGACTCTTGACCTTCCTGCACTTACCTGTGTACTGCTCCAGCAAGGGGTCTACCATCCGCCTTCTGCATGTTGGACCAATACAAGGAGTCCCAACTCCCTGAGGAAATGCTGTGCTTGCATTAGATGGAGCATTGGTGCTAATCTGGCCCAGGAGGCGTGGGGAAGGGTGCATGCCACTGTGGGCTAATTTAGTTGGGAGGTGCATTTTGGCAGCACACAAAATTGTATCTCCAAAATAGGTCTCCTGGGCACTCCAAGGTGAGGAAATTTAGTTTCTGGCCATTGGATGACACAGAGGCTGGCTCCAAAGTTCATGTGATATTCAGAGGCAGCACAGGGTCTGTCCTGGAACAGCCTTACAACTGTAATAAAAACATGAGATTCTCTGGGGAGTTTATTACTGAGGTTCCCATATTGAAAATAATCTCTGTCTAGGAGGCAGCATTTAAAACTCACTGCTTCAGGATATCCAGAGAACCACTTCAGAAGATGATCTGAGTGCATATATATGGTTACATCCACACACATTAAAAAGCAGCTCAAACACAGCCTTTAAGCGGTATCACGAGAATGTTAGTGTTCCTATCCTTCTTCTAATCCACATTAAAGGCCACAGCAGTTCTACACTGGTTGGTATACTGGGCCAGCAAGTGTACTAGGAGAGTGCCTTCTGTATGCTGGCGTTGCCTAAGGGAGGTTCTGCCCAGGGCTTCCCTAAGGACTTTTCTGCACTAGGCCTACTGGGACGGCCTGGGGATGGTCCAGCATGGAGCATTGTGTGTGCTGGGCAACCCCCTGGCCAGATAGCTACAGAACACTAAAAAGTGCTCCACAGCTATGCTAGCCTTCATACCTCTTCTGGGTAAATGGCCCATGAGGCAGGGTGGCACAGCTGCAGGTGCATGCTGCAATGGCTGTTGCTGCAGCAAGGTGATTGCTGCTAGTATAGTAGCAATCACACTTACCCAGCACTTAAGTTTGGCATGTATTGGGCATCTCCAAGTGTGGATGCCCAAACCTTCCCAGTCATTTGCTAGTTTCTGCACTTAAACTAGGTGGAAAAACACCCTAAGATTGCACCAGCATGTGGAAAGGAGGCTCTTAGCACCCTTGCTAGTGTAGTATACCAGCCAGTATTAACATGCAGATGGTAACATCTCAGGTGCTTTTTATCCACTTTTTTGTTTACAACGTGTAGATGCAGCTAGAGTTCACAAATGAATGCAGTATATAAAAGGAGATGAAACATGATGTAACGTAGTCTTAAGCCAGTAAAGATTTTGTAACAGCACCACTTTGAGCTTGGCTTGGAAATAACGTGGAAGTCATGTGTCACAGATTCTAACAGCCATTACTTGTCACCTTTCTCATAGCATGAGGTTTCCCTTGAAGATTACTGATGTAAAACCAATCTGTTAGAAATCTTAAGACCAAATCCGCCCAATGGAATTCTGCTAAAATTTTGCTAAAAGTGCAACTTAATGGTAAACATTATTTCAAGGCTATTGACTTTTCTTTCCTTGAGGTCAAGACACAAAGTAATAAATTGCAAGAATTGGGGTGGAAAGAGCACCTGTGTCAGACCATGGGTGCACAGAGAGTTAGCATTATTGTTCCCTTTGTGGAAAAGCAAAGAACAGATTATACATAGCAAGAGGGGGCAAAGGCATACACAAAAGCACCCATAGCAACAACTTCTAAAGGTAACTTACAGGAGCATGGATACTCCTATCCTAATGTTCACCCCTTGATCTTAGGATCATATAACGTAACTCAATAAACTAGTGAGAGGAAAGGCCTCCTGCAGGGAAAAAGAGACCCCCACTGATAGGAACATATAATGGTAACTTATTGTTTATGATACAATGGACAAGAGAACATGTGCTAAAGGAGCAAGGAAAGGTCAACCGAAAAAGTTATCCTATCAACTTGTTCCTTCATTTATTGTGAAATAGAAGTAACAGAAGCCATTAAATATGGTGCTGAGGAACAGAGAAGAAAAAAGTTGGATCATTTATGGGCAGCAATGCAGGAGAACTAATAGTTCACACCAAACTATGTGTGATTCCTTTTTTTTTTTTCCTCTTGAAAGTTCATCCTCCAAAAGATGCATTTGAACCTTCTTCTATATAAACGATAATTGTTCTTCATCTGACTCTGGTGAAAGTTCACACAACATAATTCATAATATCTAGTTTTATATAGGAAGGGAATTTTTGGTGAGGGCTTTTTTTTTTGTCACTGAAAAGTAATACATTTCTGGGGTCTGATATGGATTCTTTGAAAGCATCTCTTTCCACTGTTAATGTAAAAAGAATTGAACTTTCCACAGCTATTAATCTGTCTCTTGATCCCATTGTATATCTCCTTGTTAACTACAACTGTATCTCAATATGTCTACAAGATAAATGCAATTTGCTCCAGAACTAAGAACAAGTATGAGACCTCAGATTATAGCTAGATCCTAGTACTGAGTCAAGCAGCTACAGATTCCTACAAAACATCAATCTGTTATTCCTCAAATAACAGATTCCTACAACTGGAGCCAATTTGCACTTTGTCCCGTAGTTAACGATTAGGGCAGGTGCATCTGGGCAGGTGTATCTGCACTTGCAGGAGGCATTTACATGCTAGAAATGCCCCCTGCCTTTCCAGAAGTTGCCTAATTGCTGACTAGGCGTGGAACATGAAATCATGCTCCAAAGTCTTACCAACCCTTATCACAACTTACCTGATCATGTCCAGTCAGTGACCATCCACACCTCTGCTGGGCATGAAGGTCAGTGGAGCTGCCACACAAATGCACTGGCAGCTCCGCTAATCTCCTGACTCAACTGCGACTGCGCAGAGTGCCAGCATCATCATAGTGATGGTGCCGATGCATGCATGGTTGTGGAGGGTGCTGCACTTAAGATGGCAGTGCCTTGAAGAGGACCAGCCCTGGGATCGAACACAGATGACAGATTGCTTGGTGTGTGGGCTGCTAGTGACTAATGTTCACAAGTGTGAGCACTAGTCAACCTTAGGTGATCACACTTCTTTCCCATCCGCAGAATGGGAAGAGATGGGGAAAAACACCCCAGATCTGCAACTGTGGGCCTTTTTGTACTTGGGTGAAAGGGAACCCAGGGGATGCTCCTTCATGGACTATCCACACTGTGCAATGCTTCAAGCATGATGGATCATCTCCCAGCCAAATAGTGGTGGAGCACTAAAAATTGCTCTATAGGTATACAAGCCAGGTATACAGGTATACAATCTTGGATGCATCCAGTACACTCTTTCTACCTCTTCCAAGTGAAGGGTGCATGTGGGCTATTTGGGAAAGTCCAGATGGAGGGTGGAAACTCCACACATAAAATGGATAGAAATGAAAAGATGTGAGTTGTCAGACTTGAAGATGGACTGAAGAAGGTTTAAAGTAAAGGTGTGACCATGACTCCGGACGAGGATATTGCGATCAATTGTATCTCATAATAGGCACAAAATAGAAACCCTCTTTGTCTAGCTAAGCATGTGCCCATAGCTGTAGACAGCATATTACCAGCATTCCACCTTTTTCACCTGATGAGATAACCAAAGCCCTCCATTATGAAAGGTCTGCATTTTTTTCTTTTTCTTTTTCTCTAAAAACATTGTTCAAAAACTCTTGATGCCTGCTGGCAGCACAATGACTTACAATGCATGATTTTGCAATAGAAATTTAATCTTTACAAACAGCAGTGGTGGCAGCAGCAACAACAAAGTGCAGGGTTCTGAAAAGAAAGGTAATTTCATCCAGGAAAGCTACCATGGGGCACAACAAAGTTCTTGCTCCAAACGCAAATAGAAAAACAACAGGATCTATGCAAACTAATCCTGTGAATTTATGATAGGCGCGAATGGTACCCAGAGGACCGCAATGCAGAATAAATGGACCACAAACATTCTGCAGGATAATAAACAGATTTCTCAGAGCCTCTGGAAAGATTCCATAATTTCAGATATAAAAGGAAGACTCCACTTTCACTACTGCATAAATTGCCAGCTTTTAAATGGTTTATTTTTAGATGATGAAGATAAAATGGAAGATTTTGATGAGATAAGGTCTTCCCTTCCTTCTACACAAATTAATTGTACAATTTAATAAACTAACAGGTGGTTCCACTTCAGACACAGCAGATGTTAGCCTGAATGAATGGAGTCCCCTCTTGTGATCATCTTGTCCCCATGCTATTCCTTCCTTTATATCCATCCTTTCTTGTTTTCCCCTTCTCTCCTTTTTTCCTATTTGATTTATGAGCAGCTACAGCATGAGATGTTTTGTTTGAACATTATGAATATTGATAGGGTACTGTTGATTTTAGCTGAACTAATAACTTTTATGCCATTCCTGGAAATAGTTACTGTCTGTAATGAAGTAGGACTCCCTACTGTGGCATTAAATCCTCACTTTTTAATACTACTGCACCAAAAACTCTTTTAACATATTCATAATGTGGACACCTTGCCCCCAAATAGTGTTCTCAAATAGCTGCATATGTAGATGGCACAAAGAAATTGCCTCTAAAACAACCTTTGGAAAGTGATAAGCTTCCACCTATCTATTTTATAATTTATTTTCAGGGCAGCATAAATGGAGTTCTAGACAACTTTCTACCCAGGAACTATAGTGGCACCTACACAGAATTAGCTCAGAAATGCAGGGTATGTTTTTGGGTGAGATAATGGGAGGGTAAACAACATGTTTAACATTAATACTCCTTTTACAGTGTCATCACAGATAGATCTCCAGGATGATGTATTGTCATCCTACCCAAACTCATCTGTTAGTGGCAGTGTTGTTGAAGCAAAGACTGGATCCGAAATGTCCATAAAGAACATAAGAAGAACATGGTGTATCAGACTGTAGACCTATCTAGTCAAACCATCTGTTTTCATAGTAGCCAGCTAGATGCTGTTGGGAATCCCCAAGAAGTTAATGAAATCAACAAATCTGTGTCTGTTCATGTTCCACAATAGCTGGTCTCCAGAGGAAGACCACTTCCAGTGCTGGAAAAATTATAGAACCTTCAAGAATAGTAATCCTGTCCTCTAGGAATTTCCATAATCCCATTTTAAGGCTGGTCAGTTTGGTGATCGTCAGCACATCTGATAGCAAATTCCAGTTCTATTGTGGACTAGATACTGTAATATTTCCCTTAACGTTCAGCCTCGTTAGGTGTTGCCAGGTTCTACGTTCTTTCATCTTAGGCCATCATGAAAGTGAAGGAAATGGCCTTTGAACCAGTCCGGTTTAGTGGTTATGGAGCTGGACTCTTATCTGGGATTACTGGGTTTGATTCTGCACTCCCCCCACGAAGCCAGCTGGGTGACCTTGTGCTAGTCACAGCTCCCTGCTGAGCTCTCACAGCACCACCTACCTCATAGGGTGTTCTGTCATGGGGAAAAGAACAGAAAGCTTTGAGTCCCCTTAAATGGGTGAGAAAAGCAGGGTAGAAAAGCCAACTCTTCTTCTTCTTCTTCTTCTTCTTCTTCTTCTTCTTCTTCTTCTTCTTCTTCTTCTTCTTCTTCTTCTTCTTCTTCTTCTTCTTCTTCTTCTTCTTCTTCTTCTTCTTCTTCTTCCTGAATCATTCTATCACAAACAGCCTTTCTTTGTAACCACTCATATAGGCCAGGTGTTGGGCCATTCCAAGGAATTTTGCTATTTGAGAAAAAGCCCATCTTCCATTCCACTGTGATTTTGACCAGGGCAGAAGGATAGTTTAGAGGGAGAAGGATAACCAAGTAGCATAGACAGCCCTAACAGAGAGAATTTGCCAAAAGAGAGGAGCCGTCCAAAGCAAGGAGGCATGTGTTACCACTGTTGCGTCTCCCAACATCTGCTAAATGAACTATTCATCTCATATTGCTTAAAGTTATTATGGAGGCATTCTGACCTTCTTCTTTTAGCTCTCTGTGTGGTGCTGATCAGAACCATATCCATACTAGCACTTTCCTTAACAGTGCACAAACCAGGCTTGTTACCAATAGCCCACACTCATTGTTGCAATCATGAAAAGTCTTCAGTTAACACTTCTGTAGTCTGTCTCACATGGAGGAAATCAGCAGAAGCTGTGTGATATGCAACAAAAAAGATGTCGGAATAGAACAGCAGAGGTCAAGTTCCAGGCACCGTCTACCACAAACCTAATCATTTAAACAATGGTAGAAAATTCTAACTTGCCTTTGCAAGGCAAACTACAAGAATTTTAAAACAAATAGAACAATACTGATATCATGTTAAATCCAGAAATATATAAGCAGAAGCAACAACATTTTCAAAACACAACCAATTAATATTAAATCAAATGCAAACTGGGATGAAAGTGTTTAATATTCCCTCCAGGCTAAACTATGACACATTATATAAATCAATATCACATAGTTTGCCATTAGGTGTGTAATTCCTCTACCTGCTGCTTTCTGAAACAGCAAGAGTGGAGTCTCCCAGGTGAGATTAGATAGTGTAGCAAGAAAGTTCCAGCTCTTTGCCCCTTACAAATACAAATATTGTTTCTACAAAGATGCAGGCAGGCAGACATAAGCTCAATTCATGCCAGAGGCAGTTCTGATCCAGCTGGAAGTCTCTGCTAATTCAGAAGGAATAATCATGGCCCTTTCTGCACTAGGGATGTGCACAAATATTCAAAACATTCAAAATTCGATTGAATTCATTCAAATTTGTACATTCTAATTCAAATTGAATGTCTATAAATTTGAATTTAAACATTCAAATGAATTTCAGATTTTTGAATCTATTCATTTGAATTATTCAGACATTCCTATTGGTACAGATATGTACACAATGTGTACTTGCCTTTACGTATCTTTCCCGCATCCATATGCATTTATATGGATCCATACGGGACAAAATCAGGATGCATACGGGATAAATACAGGATGCGTACAGATGCGTATGGATGCATACGGGCAAATATGGAAGTTGTTGACATTCGTACGTGCAAATTTGAATTGAAAATTTGAATGAATAGATTTGAATGTATTCTATTAGGATAGAATATGAATATATTTGAATTTTAAAAATTCAAAATGGTTTGGATTTTTGGATATTTGATTGAATCAAATCAAATACTGAAAATTGTATTCATGTAGTATCTTGTCAGTATTCCCAGTCTTTTTAGGGGAATGGCTGTCCCATGGATGCAGCTTGCCCATCCATAGCCTATCCCTTGGTCTGCTGAAGATAAGGTCTTGAAAGAAACCTGAAGAAGTTAAGGTTTTTCTGAGGAGTTGTATTATCAGCAATTTTCCCCTGTCATGGCCTTGCCTTTTCCGTTCATCCTCTGGGTAATGAGTAGCAAGGTCAGAGCCATGTTGAAGAAGTGGTCCAGGGTAGACCTGGCCTCTGAAAAGGTATTTGAATTCCCTTGCTGATTGCTACATAAAGTTGTGCCCCTAGAAGCTTTCCCTAGTGACTGAGAAGTTTCTTAAACTTCTATTCACTTCCTGGGGAGAGGGAAGGAACCCAGAGAAAGCCATGTGCACAAAATTCCAAATGAACCCATGGTTCTGAAACTTTGGCAGGTTCTACTGTAGAGAAGATAGTCTGTTAAATCTGTGCTTTCTTTCTGCAACCACAGGCCACCAAGCTTTGGGTCCAGGAAGTAGTAATGGGGAGCATGGGGAATGTGGTTTCAGGACACTTCATTCCTGGATGCAATAGGGTAATGAAAAAGCTACTTAATTTCTCAGTGCACATTAATGCAAAATGGCCATTTATACTCACAGCCGAATCCTTGAAAAACTGTTCCTTGAAGTCTGAAAGCTATACAGAGTTGGTATACTTCTGTTGGCTTTGTCATTGAAATGAATGCTTTTTAAAATGCTGCCAGTTCTTTTAAAGGATCATTCTAAGCCTTTGCTAGGAGTATGCTATGCTGTACAGCAAGGAGAGGCAGTAAACACTGCTGGCTGTGTTAGAACATAATTACTAATTTCCTAGTGGAAATTTGTGAGCAAGGACCAAGTATTTATTATGTCTCTTGAACAGATTTAAGAACTTGGAAATACCCAAGCACTAAATCCAGGAAAGGCAACCGAACAGGACATAATTCACTTTTCTTTCTTTCTTGAAAGGAGGGAATTTGGCAGCCAGAGTTTTACCCACAGTTTTTAAAAAATACAGTACTAGTCGTTTTATTACTAAAATAAAATTATTTATTCAAGGTCATGTAGAGAAACCAATCTGATGTTAATAAGCAATGCAATTTTACTAATGAAAAATATAAACATTATTTAATAGCATTTTAAAAAAACCCACACATTAGAACAATTTTGCTGGATCCAATCAAAATCCTATATTTCCACAGTTAGCCTACTGCATCTATTATTCCTGACCAATTGGTCTTCAGAAGCCTACTATACACCCTAGAACACTTATCTTAGCCTCAACATCCCTGAATTCTAAGGATTGTTAAGAACATAAAGAACGTAAGAGGATCCCTGTTGGATCAAGACATAGACCATCTAGTCCAGCATCCTGTCTCACACAGTGCCTCACCAATTGCTTCTGGGCATTTTCAAGCAGAAGACAAAGGCAAAACTTTCCCCTGCTCTCAAATCCCTGCAAATGGCAGAGACATCATGTCTATCCCTGTAACCTGAATTTGGTACCGAGGAACTGGAAGTGAGGCCCTCCTGGTTGTCCCACCACCCTCAGTAATAAAATGGGTGGGCACCAGGAATAGTCTCCCCCTCAAGGTGTTTCATGCCGCTTCTCTGTATATATTCAGGAAGGTGGTGAAGATGCACCTCTTTGCCCTGGCCTTTGGCTAATGTGATTATATTTTCCCTTACTGCCCAAACTATTCAAGATCATTTAGGATATTGTTTTAATTATGCTGAATATTTTAAGTGTTTTTATGTATATTATCATTTTTAATATATGCTGATTTGTAATCTGTTGTTTTAAAGGTTGTTAATCACCCTGAGACCTTCAGGTATAGGGCAGGATAGAAATAAATAAATAAATAAATAAATAAATAAATAAATAAATAAATAAAAAGCATCAATTCTAGTAACTATTAATACATTTGTCCCTCATAAATTGTCTAACTCTTTTTTAAAAGTTGCCCAGACTGGTTCATGTCACCACCTCTTGTGGTATTAAATTCCATAGATGGATGTCCCGCATGGTGAAAAAATACTTCCTTTTCTTAGTCCTAACTCTCCTGGTTTATGTAGTCCTCAAGCAAACAGGCAATATGGATCAGCCTTTTGGACAATGCAGTTTGCTCCACTCCTACAGTCCTGATTATCTATCCTTATAAAAAGTACAGAGAGCTCACGTAAACAGGATCCCTTGTCTTCACCTACATGTCTGGGGAAGGTATTAGGTCCCCATTTTTGACAGCAAGAAGCACCTGCCAGAGACCACAATTCCTGCCTGAGGCATCTAGGAGTGATGGTATGAAATTGTGTCCCTAGAAAAGTGCCTCACCCAGAGCTTCATTAGGTGACCACATGGCTTTAAAGGGATACAATAAAGTGTCCAGGGACATATCTGGGCAGGGTAGCCACTTCCACAGTGGTGCCCGTCCCCAAGCACTTCTCATGCATCCTAAATTAGATTAGAGTGCATATGAGTGGGGTAGAAGAAAAGGAAAAAAAAAAAAGAAGAATGGGCAAATTTTTTAAAAAAATGACAAAAAGAAGTGTTAGGGTATGTTCAGACACATGTTTAGGGGTGCTCCTGGGGTGAATTTGAGACTCAAATAACAGACAGAAATTATTAACTCCCATATCCCCAAGCCTCTGATTATCTCCCCCTTCCTCAAATGGAAAATACTCATTCCAGGGGCACCTGCTGGGGAAGGCTCCCTTAGCCAATAGCAGCCTGGAAATGTCTGCTACTGCTAGCTGGCAAATCAGAGACAGGGAATTCTAGGCTGGTGGCAGCCAATCAGTGGTAAGCACAAAAGGAGGAGGTGAAGGTGCAATCACAAAGTGTGGTTTTTAGGTAAATCTGATATAGTTTTGTATGTGTCTACAAAGGGGTGATTCTTTGCAAATGGGGATCCAAAATAATCCCTATGTGATCTCAAATATGGATTCTTATCTACTCCTCTGTAACTCTAGTGAATTTTCCAAGGTAAAATAAAAGCTAAACAGAACCATTTCAAATATGTTTGTTTAAACTTTTGCAATATTAGCAAGTAACGGACTGCAAACATATTACAAGAACAATATTAAGTGATTTGCAAGTGTCCTAGAATATACTTTTTCCCAAAAGAGAAGAGTTGTAAGAGTTACCCAGTGCTTTCTTAATTTATAATAAAGTTTTTTATTAATATAACTTCTCATGGGAGAGAATTTACTAATGGCTGAAAATTATTGTTTGTAAACTGGTTCTGTAAGGGTATATTTCATAAACATCTTAGCTGTAATACTCTGATTTCTTCTGAGAAAACCTCCTCTAATGGTCTGTTGTAGACTTTAATCTTTTCTTGGCCAATACCAAGTTTAAATCCAGTCCAAATGCCACTTCTCAGTCACAGCTTTAAAGGATTAAAAATGATTATACTGGTATTTGTCATCTTGACTGATATACAAGTTCATGTCAACGTTATCTTCAAAATTGACATCCAGTTTCATCTTTGAGGTGAGAGAGTAAAACTGTTGACTAAATGGATTAACTATAATGCAATTAGCACTCTATACACACATGGTAGTTTGAATGCAAAGACAAAAACATAGGAGTAAAAAAGTGCATGGGAAAGAAAGAGAAAACAGGAGAAAATGTATTATTCTGAATTTTGCTTGCAGCTTTTGTTTTGCACAGAGTAACTTACTCAGTATAAACAGCTTTAATTTTGATAAGGATTCACTAATGTCATGCAGTCTAAACATAATTTCATCCACTAGCTTCAAAGACTTCTGTTACTTCTGAAAACACTAGAAGTCACAATTTCCTAAGGACCATGGCTTTTGAAGTCCTATTTGTTGCATCAGTTTTCTAACGAGCTATAAAGATGCTTGGGAAATTTATGCAGACTGCTCCACAAGCTCATCAATGAAATGTAAGTATATGCCTTGGGTAAGTGCTAGATCACTCAGGGAACCCACTGAGTTAACCTTTTGCATGCCACTTGCTGCTTCTACCATTACAAAGAAAAACTACATCCAAGGAAAGCAAAGGCAAAGAACAGTCAGGCTGTGTCTCCACTACACTGTAAAAGTAAATTAATGAAGGTCTCAGGGAAGCTAGTCTCCATTGCGAGTAATGAAGAGTGGCCTCATTTAAGAAGCCTTTGCTGCATAATGGAGATGTAGGCTTATTTACCAACCAAAAAGAGCAAAAAGAGCACCACCAACTAAGAAAGGACATCTGCATCCACTGCCTGGTAGTGAAATGTCTGGAGGGGAAAAAAACAGCCCAGAAAACTTCAACGCAACAACCCAACTGTTAGCTATTTCAGTTAATCCAGTTCAGCAACAGTTAATATATCTAAAGTCCACAATTTGGATTCTAATTTGTTATGGCTCCTGTGCATGATATAAGACTGTTTCTGTCTTGTGCCTGATTCTGGATTATATCCTAGGCAAGCCCTGCCATAGTTTGTACCAGCATGTGGATGGCAGGCCCCTATTCTGGGATAGAGGGTCTGTTCACATTTACCAGCATGGTATGGTATTGCAATACCATACTGGGCTGGTAAAGACCCAGTGTGGTAGTGGACCACCATGCATTAACAGCTAAGTGTGAACAGGTCCTTACTCTGGAATAAAATCCAGTGCAGAAAGGACCAATGTCAGACTTCTGGTTCTTATAATCTTTATATTCTGAAGATATAGCTGACCCTTCGCCTACAATGCAGTTTTCTAAAGGACAATTTTCCTTTTCCTTTTATTTGATCTTTCCTGGTTAACCTGTACAACACTGTATCTTCTGTACCTAGCAAAAGGTGCTGGAATTTCCTTTCACAAATAATAATTAAAGGCATAGGGGCTCACGCTTTTGTTTCTAAACACTCCTTCATTCTTTTTTACAGAAAGAATCATTTGCTTCTACTTTAAAATCTGGCATGGGGAACTGTGGACATCTAGGTATTGGTGGATTACAGCTCCCATCAAACCAATTGTTTCCCATACTTCCAGAAGAGTCCAAAACAGCAGAAGGTCCTGGTGTGCTTGTCCATATGGACAAAATGGACTGTGCCCCACCACATCCATTAGCTCAGAGCTCCAAGCCCATCTCCCTTTTCCTTTAAAGCATGTTTCGTTCAAGAATGGAAATCACACAGCAGGGCCAATCTTCATATGAGTTTGCATGGACTTGCGACCTTTTAGTATCTCATGTCCCATTAAACTTACAGTGTTTAGAAATCTGCCACATCTTAAACAGATAAATTCAAGCAGCTTCAATTATAGCTGTTATTTTAAAGGAACACCTGATCTGCCACCATAAGTGACCCAATTACATCATTGCAAAGCCAAAGTTAGATTGTCCATTACTTTAAATCTGATACCTGAGAGTAGCTTGATAGAATATCCTTTCTTTGCCTCCAAAGGTAGAACTCACTGGAGTAAAATTAAAATTAGTACCAGATGGAATGATTGGTGGGGGCAGAGGGACGGTGCTTTGGCTTGGTGGGAGATCTGTGATTATATGAGAGCAATCCATGTCAATGAGACCCAAATGGGTGGTTTATTCTAAGGAAATGCTGTTTGTGGTACATATTTTCTATGAGTAAATATTAAGTAATTCAGTTCAGCTGACCTGTTTGTTAAGAACTGAAGTCTCTTCAGCTCTATTCAGGATTCCTGCTCTGGCATGAATTTGATACATTGTTATAGTAACATAGATTCATTCTGAAAATCTCCACCAAGACTTATTCTTACAGGAGTTTAAAGCTGGGATTTACTTGCAGCATCCCTCAGTCTAATCTGTTGCGATCTGGCTTTGCGACCAGGAGCAGCAGCAGGGGGCTACTGCTATAGACTGGCTGTTACAATAGATATTACCTGGGCTTCCACCGGCCAGGATCCTGGAGATCAACCTGGTGTTAATGGCTGACCCGAAAAACACAGAAAAATGGGGAAGGGGAAATGAGAGGCTGGAGGCACCAGTGTCAGCAGGAAAAGAGAGTGTTTAATCTGTGCCAGGTGGTTTTATATAGTCAAAGAAAGGGGCATGGGGGAAATGACATCGATGCAACATCTGGGGAGACGATTGGATGAAAGCTGGTGCTTTGTAGGTCAGAGGTCCTGGTGATGTCACATCCTCTGGTCATCAGGAAGAGAAGGGCAGTTGTTCTTTTTCTCTCCACATGGCTGAGAAACTCCATAATTGCCTAATGGCAGCTGCACAGAGTAGAAAGAATTCAGCACCCTGGAGGTGCTGAGCATGTACTACAATTCTATGGAAAGGCAAATTCTTGGCTCCTTTTACTCTTTGAGGTTTGTCTTTAACCAGTAAAAGAGCTATATGGAAAGGGGCTGAAAATGATGCCAGGGAGGAAAAAGCTGAGCAGCTTTTGTGGTTACTACACTAATCTTCTCTAGATGTTTTTGACTATAATTCCCTGAACTCTGGATACCCTTTCCATGCCAAGAGGGATGTATGAAAACTGTAGTCCCCAGTCCAATCTTTCCTTCATAATCATGAGCAATTTGTTCCATGAAAACAGTGCAAATCTGGAAACTTGCAAAAGTCTAAGATCTCAAGGTGGTCATTCCCCTCACCCCCCCTTTCCTTTCTCTTCCCTTCCAAAAACATAGACCAGAAAGTAGCCATTTCTGGAACTAAACTTGCAAACACATGATGAATGAATGCCAGAAGATTATTGTATCTGAAGGGCACGGTGCTGGTGAAGATGGGCTACAGAGAAAAAGAGTGCATGTTCTCCCAACACTTGGATCAAGCTGTTTCACTTATCATATAGTTTCTTTGATCACAGCAGAATAGCTATCTACACCTTAGAGGTGGATTAAATTCCTCATATTAAATGGGCAATCTTGTCACTTAAGTACAGCAGCCATGAAAGGTCTACTGCCCAGGGTGAGAGAGAGCCTAAGCGGAGAAGTAAGAGAAAAGACCATTGCAATCTGATCTCAGTTTCACAGAAGTGCCCACTCTTTCAACAGGGATGTATCATGATATGTGACTGATGGAGTTCTGGGCATGCACAAATGTCCAGTATAGCATTCACAATAACAAGACCACTAGTCAGGTTGTTCTAATGCAATGTTTTGTTGTGGTGGTTTCAGACCAGCCCTATGCCAGATCCTGGGCGGTGGCTGCTGCTCTGAAGTTGATGGTAGAATGTGACTGTTGCAGACAGAGGTCACCAAAGGATCTATCACATGCCTAATTTTTGGTACACTGTGATAGACTAGCACAAAAGTGGGTTGAAACAATCTCACTTCTGTATTCCGGTACCTACTGCTTTCATATATAGTGTAGATTAGCCAGGAAACACCAAGGCCACAACTCCACAAAGCTTTCAAGCCAGCTTGGAGGCACACTGAAGTCTTCCCATCCCCCCATCCCCCCTCACTGAAGGGTAATAAGGGTGTGTGGAGGGACTTCAATCTCCCTCCAAGAGAGGATTGGATCTCCCTGCTACTTTATCTGCAAAACGGAAGGTAATTTGTTAAGGTTCTTCAAGTTGATGGTTCTATTTCTTTTATGGGTTCTAGTTTTCAAATTGTAAACACTTGGATGCAGTTGTCACAACACTGTCACAATTATTTTACATTTTATTTGGCATTCCATAAAAACAATTATCAAATTTGCAAGAGCCAATTTATCATCTCTAAGAACCAATTTAGGTTCTGCTCATTTTGGCCCAAATATTGTGCAAATTGCGCATGATGAACATATTTCACAGCATGGAATTTGCATAACATTTTCATAAATAGTACCTGATGTTCATCTTTCATTAGGTGCCGTGTGCCCCGAAGTCAAGCTTTCAGTGGCTCACAGATTTCAGCAAACGGTACTGAAATGCCCCTTCAAATGACCCTTATACACACACTGTATAACACTATACAATCTGAATAAGTTATGCAAATAAAACCTGTTTCCACTGTTTTGGTAATTTGCTACATTTAATCGGTTTCAGCTAGTCATATGGAATTCTTCCCTCTGGCTAATAAAACTCCAGTCAAACTAGCTTCTTACTTTATTGTTGCTTGCCCATAAGCTAGTACAAAAGCACATCTTCATAGGGTAACTAGCTAGAAATCCTTGAAAAATCAGATTTTTTTTTCCTCAAGCGAAATTCTGCAGTAAACACTATTCTGTGTTTTTTCCATGTGTCTGGAGAATCATGGTGACTCCCCAGTCCCTCATTAGAGTTTTAATCAGAGTTTGCTTGTATTGTTGTGAATGCAGTTAACCAGCTGTCCTAAACATTTAGGGAGATTAATGACCCTGAACTCCCCTTTTTCACAAATAGTCAGTTAGCAGGGATCTCACAACAATTGTATTCTGATTGTGCTTTATCCAGTTTCCTCCATCTACCTCTCATTTATATCTGCACAGAATAATACAAGTGTGTTCACATATACCTTTTCTTGTCAAACGCTGCCCTTTCTTGCCTTACTGGTGAAGTACAACTATGGTATTTCCATTCTGCAGTGACATTTAGGTTGCATTCACATGTAGCAAAAAAGTGGCTCAAAAGCTCCTTAGAGACTATAGTGTGTGGCCCTTGTGTTCTCATTCCATCTTTAATCCTTTTTTAGTTTAGAAGGTTCATGGGGGGGATTGGTGTGTGAGTGATTCCACCTGTCTTAGAGATGCTTTTACAAAACAACACCATGAATGCAGTTTTAGTTCACACATACTAACTGCATACATTTGGCCATTGGGAAACATAGGGCCTTTCTGCACTTGCCTTTGTTGCGCTGTTGACATGATGGCAATGGTCCAAACTATTGGCCCAAAGCTTGCTTGAGCTTCAGGTTCTGAGGGCTCCAAAGGGCTTGGAACAAATGTTTCCAGGCAGCATCAGAGCCCACAGGGGACCCATTTCTATGGCATGCTTCGGTGCACCTTTCAAGGGGATCCTCCAGTAGTCAGGAACATGGAGTTGTGCATTTTGCACACTTCTGTGTTCCAGACTGGGTCCACCTCCTCCATGAGTAGACCTCTATATCTGATGATCCAGCTTCAGGGCCTTACAGATCCATACTAATGTGCAGACCAATGTAGTCCTGAAGCTGTGTACCAGAGGTCCTAATATGGATCTAAGGTAAGTGCAGAAAGGCTGTGCAGCCTTGTAGGGGCAAGTCCTCCCAAGGAGTCAAACTAAAGCTTCTCATTGCTACTTCTACTCAAAGTAGAAGTCCCAACCTCCACAATTGCTCTAAGAAAATAGCATGACTGATGCTTTCAAAAGCCACTGAGAGATTGAGAAGAACAGACATAGCAAAAAACAGCATCGCTGAGGCGGTTTTGAGGTGGGATTGTTCATGTACCACCCTGCCCTTCTCTCTTTCCTAAACTGGGCCAGGAAAGGTGGATTAAATAAAGCTCGGGAACACAAGGGCCACTTACTGTTTCTCTAAGTCACCCCCAAGATGCCTCTTTTGTTATGTCCAAGGTAGTCTCAGTAGCATGGTCTTGTAGGGTGGGGTGGCTGGACCAAGAAGAAAAAAAGGCCACATCAGCTCTATGGAACTTCAAAGCAAGAAAACTGATGTGGACAAAGAAGACTGTAACAACAGATTAGCATTTAAAAGTACAGATGCTTTTTTAAAAAATAAAAAGTTGCACGCGTTCCATCAATACAGAATCAACAGCACTTTGCCTCAAGCCTTTGAAAGAGCTTGTGTAATTAGTTGGATACAACCTGTTGTGAACTTCATTTGTGTTTTAAAATACAGGCTAGTCCAGTTTTTAACATCTTACTAGCATTTACTAAAGCTTCTTCTAGCTTTGAAATGTCAGTAGAAACTCCTTTCCCACCCCATACGCACCAGTATCTCCGTTTGACAGAGCAGCAGGAGTGCAAAGACTGAACACTAGGGTTGCGCACAAATATTCATAACACTATTTATTTGTACAAATTAATACGAATTTGGACATTTGTATACAAATCAAACATGATATTTGTACATTGACATTCGTATGAATAATTCGGACATTCGTTAAAGTGGGGAGGTGGGAAAACAGCTGCACCAGTCACATCTGCAACGGATCCAGATTGCTTTCAACATGGATCGAGAGCATATTAAAAGTTGATTTAGGCTGGATTATGATGCTTTTCAGAGCAGATTTGTTAGGGGATATGTATTAGATACATATCTAGGATATGTATCAGATTCGTATTTGAGACATATTTGTTTGTATCTATACGTATATACATTCATATTGAATATTTGAACGAATACATATGAATACATTTGTTTGGAATGGAATTTTACCACATCCTAAAGTGTCTATTCATTTGAACATGGATTTTTGAACATTCAATTCGTTACTAATCGAGTGTCAAAAATGCATTCGTGCACCTCTCTGCTGCAGACCACTCTAGTTCAGGGCTTTTAAAAAGATGTGATCTCCGAATGCAGCCTGCCACTCCTGTTTTATTTTTATCAAGTGCAGAAGTGGTGAGACAGGCTTTTTGCTGCTGTGCTGTGGGGAAAAAAAGCAAAACAAAAGAAGGACGACTGATTTCAAGAAGACCTGCTCCACTTACTCATGGAGACACACAGCTAAATTAGAAATTGCTCCACTGGGAGTTATTAGGGGAACAGGGAAGGAAGAAGTCACAAATGAAATGTCTTTAGATGCAACATTTCCTTAAACATTTTTTTTTCTCGTTTGCATTTTTTCTTCTATTCTAGGTTGCATTATGCAGGCTTTGTAGCTTAACAAAACACCTACATCTTCATCTGCATTCTGGTGCAGAATGCAGCGGCAAGGATGTTGATGAGAACTGCTGGCTGGACACAGATCACATCATTTAAAATTGCCAATTCGACAGCAAGCCCAATTCAAGGTACCAGTGTTAAGACACTGAATGGCTCAGGCTCGGAATAGGTAAAGGAATGCTCTTTACGCCCTTCGTAAAATGCCATCAGGAAATGTTACAGAAATACTCCAATATTTCTGTATTAAAACTGTACAGCTAATGTACAAATGGTGCTGCAAAGGTTTATGGGACCATTGCTTTGGCTTTAGGCCCTAAAGCAGAGGTGTCAAACTCAATTTTACAGAGGGCCGGATTTAAAAAAAAAGTACTGTCAGGGCCAGGGGGTGTGACCGGGGGCGTGACCAGGGGCGTGGTCAGGGCACAGAGGAGGGGCTGGGCCGTGGCCAGGGGCATGGTCAGGGGCGTGGCTAGGGCACAGAGGAGGGGCTGGGAGTGTGGCTTGGGCGTGGCTAGGGCACAGAGGAGGGGCTGGCTGTCCATGGCGGTGCCCGCGCACTCGGGCAGTGGAGGGTCCCGCCGCATGCTCGCTCGCCTCGCCTCGCCTCCTTCGCGCCCAAGGAGGACAGCGGCGGTGGCGGCGGGCGGCGGTGGCGGCGGGCCGTATTAATACAGCCCGCGGGCCGCATCTGGCCCACGGGCCGTATCTTTGACATGCCTGCCCTAGAGAAACTAATTTACCTACGAAGTAAACAGGCAAACATGACTCCTGGTTTGTGGCCACAGAGTAGAAAGTCCACAGATAAAATGGATAGAAATAAAGAGGTGTGAGCAGTCAGATTTGGAGATGGACTGAAGAAGGCTTAAAGTGACACAGCCCTGCAGTTGCCCCCTCCTTTTTGTACATCTGATGGTTTTAAGTTGTTTTCCAGTAAATGCAGCTTGGATTGTAAATAAAGCAGAAGGTCTCTCAAGATTCTGAAGTGAAATATTAAAATTAAATATTAAGTAAAGATTTTGTTTTAATTATCACCTTTTATTTGGTTTCCTGGAGTAAATGAAGCAATGATTTACTGAAGTTGGGAAGACATGTACAAAAAGAGGACGTTTTAGACCCAAAAAGTTAGAGAGGAAGAGAGTTCTCTGGAATCTCTTCTCTCCCTCTCCTTCATGAACTGGACTTCTACGATGCTAGCTGTGTTCTCAAACTCTTCTGGACAGGTAATATGAAACTTTGGGGATTTATCGTGCTCTTCTATAGAAAGGGTGGCTTTGTGGGAACTTCAGCTGAGCTAACAGGCTTGATTAAGGGAAGTTAAGTTACTTTGCCTAAAAGTTGTTTCCACACCTTTGCTTCCTAGAGAAAACTTCACTGATAGTGAAGATGGTGGGGGAAGGAGAGTTCTGATCTCTGCATTTGGGATGCTGGATCTCTTCCTAACCTCACCAGCACTTTGCTAAGTGCTGGTGAGGTGTGAATCGCCGCCATTATGGCAGTGACTGTGGGGCCATGGCAGTGGCACTAACATGTCTGCGTGACACTGTTGCTGCGGTGACAGGGCAACATGGGGCTGACTGCACCTGTGCTGCCCCTCCCCAGGAACTTCTCCTAGGAGGGGGAAGTGTGGAAGGAGCCGCGCTGAGCACCATGGTGTGTAGATGTAGAGAGTTCATTTACACACTCCTGGGGACTCCTGCATGTGTGCAGCTGTCTCTGGAATAGTAACTATTCCTGGAAGTGCAGATGGCATGTCTAAGGGGTTCCCTTGGTAAGTGCAGAAAGGTTCTAAGATTTCGGAAAGCTTCTGTTCTGTGCAAACTATCATGGTGTGGTTCCATTCAAATATTTTTCTTCCCCCACTCGTTAAGAGAATTTAAACTTTTGCTAATGAACTTAAAAATGCTAGCTACTTTGCCTCAATGATTAATTGAAACTTGTGCTGATCCCCTATACCATTTAACGCTGTTTTAATCCTCCTTTTAAATAACTGTTCTTATTTCATTCTTAATAAATTTAACATAATTTAAGAACTTGGTTGGTTATTTTCCCTTTCCCTGTGGATCATCTGCCTGTTGCTTGTCTGTCAAATCAAATCTGTTGTCTTAAAAAGATTTCAAGCCCACATGCATGTACAGAGTGCTAGAGCACATTTGATAACAGAAGCTAAAGGTCTTCTTAGTGATAGCCCCAAGGGTGTTGAAAGGTTTCTCCTTTGAGGTCCATTAGGTGTAAACATGCCTTTTTAATCAAGCTTTTAGTTAATTTGAGTAGTCTATCCACCAAACTATTATAATTTTAATTCTATTTTATTTTGATTTTACTTCCAAATTTAAGCTGCTTCACCTTTGCTATTAACTTTCTGTTCTTCTTATCTGCTGGCTCATAAATGTAAATAAAATGGATCAGGAGGAGAATATCTGAATGGGTCAGCAGTTCTAGAAGTTTCTATGGCTCTTGTCGTCCCTTTTGCAGATAATCTGCTGCTGCCAGTATTAAGAGCTGCTCTTAAAGTTGTAACCCGCCCAGAGACCCTCGGGTATGGGGCGGGATATAAATGTAAATAATAAATAAATAAATAATAAATAAATGCTAAGGTTGAGCCACAGGAGAGATCCACTACAATTCTTTTTTCTTTCCTTTTTTGATATTTTGCACAGTTTTTTCTTTTCTGTTTAAATTAATAATATGTGGTTTTGTGTTGCCTATATTGCCCTGTTTTAAACCTCCCTGAGTAGTTTTCTTTGGAAAGGTAGAATACAAGTAAACTGGTAGAAGATAATTTGAGGCAAGCCTTAAAGACAGGTTCTTCATGGTTGTCATGCATTTGCAAAACCATGTTTTATTTGTGGTAACTAACCTTGTTTTCAGGTACTATATTTCTGTGCTGAGATAACAGGCTGGACTATTAACACACTGCACTTTTCACAGCAATTACAAAAGTCCTCCAGCCGGCCTCAATGCTTTTAGAAACCCAAGACGAATGCTTCCTCACTTCCAGACATCTGGCAGTACCTTGGCATACTTCCACCACAGAAAAACATAATACTTTAGAATGTCTTCCAGCCTGTCTGTTAACATGTTATCACAAACACTTCCTCAGCGAGTTAGCTGATAACTTTGAAATTATTTATGAAAAGGGGATTAAATATTAAATTAAATGCAGGGTCATTGCACCATGCAAGATGTATTTTCTAGCCTTTCTTATGGAACAGAACATCAACAGAGGGATGACACCTCAGTGATGTATTATTAACATAAAACCACCTGGATGAGCTACAGCAAACTTTTAATTTACTTGTTATATAACTTTACAGCTGCACGTTCATGGGAAAAACGTGCTGTCTGGTTGAATGAGTGTGAAGAAGACGATGTGGACAGCCTAGCTTGAGAACTCAGGACGCCTCCAAATATTTTTATAAATGGATTTGATACGGGGGAAGGCATTTCATTTAGGGAAAAGAAAATAATCTTGGAATCTCAATCCAAAAGAAATGCAGAATGTGTTTGCGCATATGTATTTTGCAGAAAGGAAAGATTTGTATGGAAAAAGATGAGAAACTCAAAGTCAAACCTACCTCCAAAAATCCAAATGTCAGTTACTTATTCTGCTTCATTTGGATATTGCGGAATATATCGGAATACGTTAGCCAATCTGGATGCAGCCATAGTTAAGGAAGCTTTCTGCAGTAACCTCTGGATCACTGGGTCCAGAATAACCAGGCCTACTGATTCAGATCACATGCTGGCTTGACCCGGATCACTGCCACTTGTACTCATGTTACTGATCTGACCCACATCTTCTTGTGGCTTTGAAGAACATGCAAGCTTTGCAGTTGCTCCCCCATGGGCTTGTCCCCATGCTCCGAATACTGTGAGGCAAACATGAGTTAGCCTCACAGCCCTTAATCTGGACTACATGTGCCACAAATGGCAAAAACCCAGAGCAACCCCCCTTTCTAACTGTTCTTGCCCTGAATTAGGAGGCAAGAATGGATTATCCGGGGGGGGGGGATGGGGACGCTCCTGGGTTATTGCCGATTGCAGCATTAGCGGGCAGGGTTTCGCTGTCCCACTGCTGATACTGCAATCACAACTGTTCCCCCTTGCCTGACCACACGATTGGGCAGGCATGCCTACGTAAAGGCTTGATTTGGCTCAAATGAGTACCTGACAGCTTCTCTGCACTCAGCTAAGCAGCTGTCAGGCATGTATAGGGGCTGTCAAGCACATGAACAGAGTTCCAGTAAAATAATTAAAACAGGCACAGCTTCAGTCAATGAGCTGCTTTCTCTTCTGCACCTCCAAAGCAACACTCTGCATAACAGGACGGAATAATAGGAAGGGAAAGTATCTCATTGATTGAACCCACAGCTGTTTTAATTATTTTACCAGAGCTCTGCTTGTGTGCTTGACAGCCCCTAGACCCATCTGACAGCTGCTCAGCTGAGTGCAGGGACGCTGTCAGGCGCTTGTTTGAGGTAAACCAGGCACTCACCTAGGCATGCCTGCTCGATCAGGCAAGGGGGGAGGGGGTGGAGAAAACTGTGCCATCCCAATGTAGGGATTTACTGCAGTTTTCATGGGGACGGGAGGGTTCAGCTTGAACCTGCACTATCCTCAGTTACTATAGGGATTCCTTAATGTGAACTACAATTCGCTTTAAGGCTGCCCCAAATCCACCCCGAGGTATTGGAAGCCCATGGGAATGCACCCCATGACTCTGAAGGCTTGGAATGAAGGTTCCTGGGCCTGGGAGGGGTGCTTTTTTGGCAGTTCGCTGTGGTGCACTGCTGAAAAAACATTGGCCAATAGTCCTGGAACACAGAGGTGTGCTGTCTGCATGGCTCCTGTGTTCTGGATCAAGGGCCTTGGTCTTCTGATAGTACTAATTAAACAGGGATCCAGATGAAAAGGAAGTACAAGAACAAGAGTTGGCTTTCTGAGAAAGCCTTCTATTCTTCCCACAACAGAACACCCTGTGAGGTAGGTGGGGCTGTGAGAACTCAGAAGAGAGCTGTGACTCACCCAAGGTCACCCAGCTGGCTTCATCGAGAAGGGCAGAATCAAACCCAGTTGTCAGGAATAGCCCACCCATAGAAATCAAACAGGAGTATAGCAGAAAGATGTTAATTTATTGAGCTGATAGTCAAAGATGGTAGTTTACACTGTACCGTGGACTAAAAAGGAATCCAAGGCCAGTGGCCTAGAAAGTCTAAACAGATATCCTAGTTGCTGGGGAAATGCCAGGTCAAGAATGTGAGGGGGCAGGCTGCTCTCAAACTGGTATTCCCAGATAAGAGTCTGGCTCCCTAACCAGTAGACAAAACTGGCTCGTAATCCAGATTCAGTTCTGTCTAGTGCAGATGGAGTGGGACCAAGTTGCCGGGGCGGGGGGCGGGGGGAGGGCCTCCTTGATCCTCATTAATGTTGGATGAGGAGGCCCAGAATCCAGACTACAGGATCCCGCTAAGTGCGGAAAGAGGGAAAGCCTGATTATTGGGCAAAATGTTGAAGATCTGCATTTTGAAAGCATTTGAAATATTCCAATTTTTGAATGAGGCCATAATTTCACTGTTCTGTACAGGACCTGGGGTGGTGTGTCTTAGGTGTCATCTCTCCACATTTGGCATCACAACATACCTGCCAGAGAGCACAACACCCAGCTCAGATGTCTGGGAAAGTGAGCAGAAAATTTGTGTTCTCTATCCAAGCTCTTTGTCACTTCCACATGCAGTCCAGGAAGGACCAGAGATGCCGGGGGGGATAGCACTTCAACAGAGCTGCCTGTTCCCAGGTTCTTGCCATTGTAACCATGGAAAATCTGATCAAAATACAAGTAACTGGGGAAATAGAAAAAAAAATCAATTGTAAAAAGCATAAGGATGGGAAATGCAGAAACTTATGGGGAAATACCCAGTCATTCAAATCCAAATTAGAACTAACTGAAAGGCACACATTTGTAAGAAATTTGAGTTCTTTTCAACTTTCCTTTCTAGATAATGAGAGAGGGGGAAAAGGTTGCTGTAGAAAAGGTTTAAAGCATCTGAGTTAAAGAGGCAAAGTGGTTGCATAATTGGAAAAGTAGAAGAGAATTTATCCCATTCTACATTTAAGTCAGCTGACCAAATTTTCATTATACTAATAACTGTCTGTGCTCATAGGTCTTTAAATTTCAAAACACAGATTGTTACTTCAAAGAAATCAAAATGCATGTAACAGCTGCAGTCTTAAAGACAGCCACAAATGTTGATAAAATACACAATTAAAAATTAAAAATACATTTTTACAAAATCAAAACGGTAGAAACAGGCAGAACCATCCATCCCTATTATTCGGATTTACCTGTTTGTTTCAATAATGGTCAGTTTTGGTTTTTTATTTATTTTTTGTCTAATAGAAAAAAGTTAGCTATTTTTAAATTATAAATATAATTAGTAAAATCATAAATGGATAGAATTAATTGAAACAGTCATCATCAGCTTTGCCCTGCCAGGTTAGGGATTTAGACTTTTTAAAATGGAAAATTCAATTTATGCTAAGAAAAGTGCAGTAAAAATGACTTGATAATTGACACTAACCAGGAACAAAATAAATTAGAAAGGCATGGCTGAAGAATAAGTAGAATTTGATCAAGGAGAAGTTGGAATTAAGAGAAGGGGTTTGTAGTGTATTTATAAGCAAACAAAATACACCCTGAATATGCAGTGTAGTTCTTAACCATACGAAGAAAAAGGTAGAACTCCTATAATTTCAAAAACTACATAGAAGAGGGAGTTCAAGATGGTGTTGCTTGCACTTCTTCAATTGTCTCTTCTGTACAATTATTAAAGGCACAGGAGCCCTGGCGTCTTTTTCATATGGTAACCCTAGTTCAAGGATATCTGGAAAATTTTAATTTGGCTAATCCAGTCTAGAGAATGATATAGTGAGAGCAGCAGAAGGAAAGTTTTTGTTTTTGCATAATTTCCTTGCAACAAAGAAAGATGGACAACCATCGGTGGTCATATTTTGAGTAAAATACACAAGACATGTCACTTTATTGCCTCCAGAGCAAAGGCAGGGGAAAGTGATAAAGATCAAAAATACGTATTAGTTTCAAGTCCCTGAAAAACACAGTTGAAATACAAAGGCAGGCAGTGATCTGATACCTGGATAATCATGTAAAACAATAGAATAATTAACAGAGTATGGAAGAGTGAGCAAGCTCCTAGGCCAAACTATACATGCAGAAAATAAACAGTGCAGACTTGACAAATGGAAAATTTGATAGTAAAATATGGTGTAATAATATGAACAGCAAGAAAATAAAAGCAAAGACTCAGCAGTACCTGTATGCTGACTAAGGGCCCTTACCTGTGTTCTGGATCTGAGCAACTCGTAGGGTGAATCTCCACAGCAAGCTTATTTCACTTTCCCTAAACCGAAATAATAGAACCGGATGCAAACACGAATTTGCCTGTTCCCATTACTTTTAACTTAATTGCGTTGGATCCGGATTCTGAGGATCATATGTGGCATATGTGAGTCAAGGTGGGACTCAAGTGGCTACTTTTAAAAAGTCGCTTTTCGGGGCTGGCCTGCCCTCTTCCTCCTGGCATGGACGCGCCACCCATAAGGAACCCCTCCACCGAGCCAAACTGGGTGGCTGGGTGGCTGCTGCTTCCATGGATGGAGGAAAAATGGCAGTGGGCAGCCAGCCAGCGATTCTTTCCCCTCCTCTCCCATTGCTCAGGGCACACAGCAGCAGTGGCAACTAAAGCCCCTTTGCTTTAAACATTCACATTAAGCTCCTTTCATCCCTTTCCCTTTCTAAAGTCAGATCTTTTAGAATTGTGTAAACTTGCAACATTGTTATTCCAACCATCAAGGTGTGAAGTGGTTCCATCGCTACAGTGTAGCGATCCTTGTTAAGTGGATTTTTACACTGAAATCACTGTCTTTGGAAGCAAGCTATTGGGAGAGGGAAACCCTAAACATGGATTCTCATCCCTTAAAATGGTACTGTCCACACAGTAAAAAATGTAAAATGTTTCAAGCGCATGATCCGGAGTGAGACCTGTTGAAATCAGGATTGAGATTCACCACACTTTGGGGTGGTTTAACATGGGGAAAGGGTGTTAAGCCAAACTGCCGTGCGGACTCCGAGGATTGAAAACGTTTTGAATCCGACATAAGGTTGCCGTGAAGACATGGCCATAATGTACTTTAGGACCTCTTTGTTCTGCATGCTGGTGTGGACTAGAGAGGTTCAGCCCAAGGCTAATATGCTGTGTCTGCATAAATTATGTCAGGAGGCTCCTGATCTAGATTACTGGTGGATCTGATTAAACAAGAGTCATCCCAGATCCTGGAGACACCTTCATTTTCCAGGACTGCTGGGGGACCCATTTTTGTGCCACCCCAAAGCATGCCTCCAAAATGGGTCTCCTGGGATCTCCAAGGCTAAGAATTTTCAGTTGGCTCCAAAATTCATGTGAGCTTTGGAGCTGGTGTGGAGACTGGGCTGGAACAGCTGTCACTGTGCAACTGATTCCAGCCTTGCCCTGATCCAGACCAGAGGGCATTGTGTGATCCAGACCTATTGTTCAGGATCATGCAGGGTAAATGCAGAAAGGCCCTAAGACAACTTCTTCAGGCAAATGATGGGGGGGTTGTCATATAAGGCTAGATGTCAATTGTTTGGTATTTAGCAATTTCCTCCCAATCTTTTCATTGTATCACTGTATGTCAGTTAAGATTATCCATTTCTTGTTTGCACTTTGGTTCCCTAAAGGAACATTCTAGATTTTTTTTTGTTAAAAAAAAGTCATTTAAGGAATACCAATCGTTGAAATTAAAACATCTTGCTTAAAAAGTAAATATTTCTTTTCAGATTTTATCCAAAGCTTTCATGGCAACGGTGTATTTCAAAAGAGTGTATTATGGACAATGACAATATTCTACTCATTTCATTTTTAAATGTGAAACAAAACCAGGGATCTTTGCTATATGCAGTGAAGAAGTTCAACCCATTTGAAATATTTCATGATTTATAAAGGCCAGTTAGAAATAATATATTGTGCCATTTAAAAGACTTACATTTCTCAGAAAAGATGGTTATGGGTCTGGAAATGTCTGTGCTTTCTACCTGTACAACACTGGCTCCTTTAGGCTGCCATTATAAAATGTGTAGGATAATATTTACCTTCCCTGTGAGAATGTTTTGGATTTAAGTTTAAGTAAAGGTAAACCCTACACTTCAAAATCTGGAAGGAAAAGACTTAGTAAGTACCAAATAATGTAGTAAATTAATTCAATTTCCTACACCTGTTTCTCCGTCTGGACAAAGTGTTTTATGGGTAACAGTAAAATCCAGATGTAATAATAACAAAGAGGAGGAGTAATTAAAACCTAAGTAATAACTAATGCGTCAGGCACGATCTTCTGAAACCATTCCTGCACGTGCCTGTTGGTGTACCATTTTTGTTCATTTCATCTTGGTTTGCATGCTCTACATTTGATGAATCCCATCTTCCCTGATTGTGGGGCCTGGAAGGAGAATGTCTGATGCCCAGGATGTAGGCTGATTTTTCCATTATGTCAGACATGAAGCATGAAAAATTAATGCAAAGCCTGCACAGATGGAATATTTGTAATTAAAAGTAGCTTTTTCAGGAAGAACCACTGATTAACTATGACAGTGTTTTTAAACCTTTTCTTCATCATAGACCCCCTTCAGATACCTTTTGTTGCAGGCCACCAGTATCTTCAAAATAGGCCACATTATTAGGTGCGGCTGCTCCAAAACTACTTTCATGTTCTATTTCCCCAAGCCCCGCTCCTCGACTGCCATGTCTCACCCCTAGATGTCACCTGTCCTGCCCCTAGATGGCACCTGCCCTGCCCCATCAATATTTCTTCAAGATTTTGTGGAACCCCCCCCCCCCCCATGAGGCCTTCGTGGATCCCTGGAGTTAAGAACCCAGGAACTATGGAATTTCTTCTACCCTTCATAAGCACAGAAAAGATGAATTAAGATGGGATAAATCAATGGATGCTAAAAGTATTCAAATAAGAGTTCTAATAGCTAATAGCTCAGTGTAGAATAATTACAGGTCTCTAAGTCTGACTTCTGTACCAAAGGCCTGTGGGTGGAAATTGCAATTAAAATGCAAGCATATCATATAATGCAATATGAATAAAGCATTCGCCAAAGAAAAAGAACTGTTAATATAAATGTTTCAACAGGCCTGTCATATAAAGTACAATTTTATATGGCTTCTCTCTCTGACACTCTGTTAAATAGAGAAATAAGATCTGAGCTTCATAGATGAGCAAACAACTAGCCATTTGTTGGTGAATCCAAGGGTAATGGCACCTATCAAAGAGCAGATGTTGGACAAATACAATCTACTGTAGTCTTTTTGGTTTAGCATCTGGACTGTCCTTAGGCATTCAACCATCCGTCCTCCCAAGCATATACTTCCTTAAGGAATCTTTCCCTAGATTCCCCAACCTTTTTTAGCATTCATTTCTGCTTCCCATCTAGAAAGTAGAGGTGTGGATGGTTGCTTCCCTGGGGAATCCTTTATTGAAGAGTCAGTAGACACTGTTCCTCCTTTGTTTGAAGCATCCTTTCTGCCCTACCCGTTATCCTTTGGCTGAAAGATCTACCAAGACCATAGGTACTGGATATCAATGTGCACCTCAGAGACAATGTGCTATATTATCCCCTTTCTGCCCTGGATCAATGAAGAAGGCAAAAAATAAAAAAGAGTTTTGAAGTCACTGTCTCCTTAGGGGCTGGGTGGCATAAACAGACACAATGATGACTGACTCATATCTCAGGATTTGGTGGAATTATGGCTGCAAGTTGCACCTCTGGGCTGAAGCTTTTATTAGGTTTGTTCTAAACCAAAGATTGGCAGAAGTGAACAGAAGCCCAGGACGGTTAGGTGCCTCACCCTAATATACCTGGCAGGCTGCATGATGGGATCACAGGAAAGTGTGATAATGCCTTGCTCATGCATCCAGAAATAATGATGAGCTCTCTGCATAATTTCTACTGTTCTTAACTGCTTAGCCACCTGTACCTTGGCACCACAGAGGCCATATTTACTGGGTGAAACACCTAACAGTCCCAGGCCTTTCTATGTGATTTGCTTCTGCTGAACCCTTATTTGGCACAAACTTTTTATCATTCTAACTCCCCAGCCTGTTATATCTTCTCTGCTCTGGAACTAAGAACTCACTGAAGAGTTTTTGTTTGTTTGTTTGTTTTAAATCAATCTCTGTCTTTTTTATTTTTGTATATGAATGTAAATTTAAAGACTTAATATTGATGTGTGTTCAACCAAGTGTGTGAGAGATTACCAGAGATTACCAGATGTTATTAGCCACACCCAATGCCTGACTGGTGCTGGGTTTTCCTTTATATTTACAGGTGAGTGCTGCATAGTACTAAACCACTCTCAGAAGGGTGAAGCAATGTTGTTACATCATTGGATCAACCAATTGGTCATTCAACTGATCAGTGACAGGATTTCTGCACTGGGCCTTATTCCAGAATATATTCCCAGAATAGAGGCCGGCTGTCCACATGCTAGAACAGACTACAGCATGCCATAGGTTCATCAATCAATCCGTTTTTTGAGGGTTTTGTTTTTTGACAGACAATTTCAGATTAAACAGTGTCACTGGGACACTTGATTGATTGTCTGATCAGTGAAACAATGGCCAGAAAAATATGTGCATAAGCAACAGCAGGAAAAGAAGGTGGGCACTCTACAAAGAACCAATCACTGTGCAAAAACATTGACCAATCATTGCAATCATCGTGTTGAGGTGGGAGAGAAAAGACAAATAAGCACTAAGAAAAAAAAATCCGACTTTGCCTCACATTTTCAAACCAGTTTGATGAACTACCTCTGGTTTTATTGTGGATGAAACAACTTCATTCAAGATGCCGGAAATACTAGCATTGCCTCTCATGTTTGCTATGGCTTTCTAAAAAATTCGAGCAGAATTCCTAACAATAGCTATTTAACATGCTGGTGATTTTCTGAACCTGGGTGTTGTCCATGAAATAATGCCCTTTACAATGGGCTGCCTTTTAAAAAAACACCGAATGCTGACTTCCCCAAATAAGAGGACATATACCTTCCATCTTATAGCATTTTGTGGACCATTCACCACTGTAAGATGCTTCTGTTCACTATTTTAAGTCTATTTTTCTAGGGACAAGCAACTGATACACATTCCTTTATGACATTTTATATCCAAGTCCTATAAACTCAGTGATTATAGAGGGAAGAAGTGACAGTTAAGTGGGAAGTGGGTGGGATTTATTTTCATATGATATACATTACAGCACATTTTGTTCATAATAAATCCCACTAAACTGACTGGGAAAGAGTCTTGCAGATGATGAACTACAAGTGGAGCTAGATGAAACAGATAATGTAGACTGAGTAGTTTTTAATACTGTTGCTCATCTCTTGAATCAAGTCCAGAACATTTAATAAGGTCAAAAGAAAGCCATTGGCTAGGGATGCTCTTGCTAGTACTTCCTCATTCTTTCATATATATGACATCCATTAACACCACAAACCTACAGTGAATGTAAGGAAAGTGGATATGAATCAATAGGTGCTCTCTTATTGCCAGAATGATGCGGAGAAACTAGCTTCTGCATCCCAAGTGATTTTGCTTTTAGGAACATTGACTGAAAGATCTCTGTTAATGGTTGCTGTTCAATTATTGTCATCCCTTAAATAACACAGTTTTGTTTTTACTTGGTTGGTCAAATATGACTTCTCTTTAAAATGTAGCAAATGTTGCTTTTACACAGTTAATAAAATATGACTTACCTTATCTAATGAGATCCTGGGTAACTTTCAATAATATGGTTTGGTCTCAGGGGCCCTTTCTGCACTTACCTTTGTTCTAGAAACTATTCCAATCCAGGGTCCTGCTGTCCACACACTACTGTGGACTGGCAGAACCACACAGGATGAAGCTACAGAGTGGTCCACAAGCAAGCAGGCAGCGGCATCCCAAACTACAAAGGACTTGCAGACAGCACTCCCCTACAGTGAGGATTTGTTTTTGCAACACGTCACAAAGTGCTGCCAGAAATATAGCCAGAGATCAGTGCACTGCTGGAATAGTCTCAGCCAGAGATACTGAAGGCTGGGAATTTTGGAACTGGCAGTTGGGTTGGGAGATACAGTCCAAATGTGGATGGGCCTGTGCCTATCCACTCAAAGTCCATCCCAGGGTGGGACAAGTTGCCCATTCCAGACCAGGTTAGCCAACCTTGGTTCAGAAAAGCTCAAATAAGTGCAGAAATGGCCAGCACCACTGACTTACACTGACAGACAGAGCATCCCCTTACAGCTGCACTGATGCACTGATTACCTGGGACCTCCAGGTGCAGGGAGGATACAAATGCTATAAAGAAAGAATCAGTTGGGGTTCTTCTCCATAGTGGTATTGGCTTAGATTGGCAGATTTACATAGCATAGTGAACCACATCACACTTTACGTTACAAAAGTGATGACTGTACTCCTGACATACATAAGACCCCAACAACCGTTTAGTTCAAGATGGTGGAGAGGGTTTCCTGACACAACTTTTCAGGGAAATACCAGGCCAGCAAACTGCTGAAAGAGAAGAATGCATTGACCTCTGATAGATTTTAGCACCTATTTTTTTTTTTTTTTTGCAAAAAACTGGTAAGTATTTGTGTGCTGTGCCCCTGGATGGCCACTGTCGGAAAGAAGATATTGAGCTAGCTGAATGTTTGGTGTGATTTAGCAAATTATTTCTTATATTCTTATGATGAAACATGGCTAAAGATCAGCCATTGTAGATCTAGTACATAGATGACCCTTCATCCAAATCTTTTTCAACTGCTCCAGTTCACATGCTCAGCTGCAAATTGTAAGAATCTCCACCTCAGTCCCCATCCAAGGTTATAGACGAAGAGTAACTGGTCCATTCTTTCAAGCTTTATTTGATAACAGATTACAAAGAATCTAGGGTGGCCCAAAGACCTTCAGTCTCACCTTTTCTATCCAGTTCCTGTGGCCCGTAATTCAAGGATATGTTCCCAAAATAACTAGTAGTTCCCAGCACTTTTATAAGCATATCAGAATCAACAGAATATATGTGGGCAAAACAGAGTGGAAAAGCATGATCTTTAATGAATGCTAACAGGGATGGCTTGGAATGGAAGACAGACAGATATGGAAGCACAATGGTTACATTCAGGGTGCTGACACAAGTTATGAACTGCATAAAAATCTGCATATCTTATGAAAGCAGCTTGGACTTGAATAGCAGAAACAAATTTGGTGGATCAAGTGATATGTGGAATACCGCCTTACTTTAACATGACCTACTAACAATCTGAAATTAAATATACAAGTGGTGATGTCAGGATGATCACAATACTTATGAAGTACTGAGTGGAATAAAATTGATAATGCTCTGTTAATGCAAATATAATAGAATATTATTCTCTCCCCGTAGGTAAAGGAACAATGTTTGATACTTTCACAGTAGATAGAATTAAAGTAATCTTATTTATTTGCAGACAGGAGGGCCTTTCCCCCTTGGAAATGTATGAAGAGATAAAATTAAATGGTAATAAAGATTGTCATTCCTTAAGTACATTTTTATCAGACTCTTTCTCATTCTTTTTTAAAATCAGTTTCTTGACACAACAATGTTAAACAAAACACTTGCCAGATTATGATAATACCCTGCATTTTTGTACTGCTGCTATCTGATTTGGAAAGCTTTTTCCCCCTTTTTAAATACACTTGAAGTTGATGCTTTTATAAAACAGAACGTACTCTGAGGTTAATAAGCCTTCTATGAACCATTTAATGGTATCTTCACAGAACCCGTTGTTGAATACAAAAAATACATGCAGAACACTGAAGACCGATTTAATTAATTTGTCTAATTAACAAAAGAGAAATTAACATTATTTCTTGCCTGCTCCATTGTTGAGCATTTGCAGAAGCAAATGTCAGCTGAATAACATATGAGCTCTAACTGCTGCTTCTCCAGAACATAAGGTTATCTCAATGTTGTTTTAGCGGTACATGAAATTTGATGTCTCTGACAATTTCAGGCCAGCAGCCCATGTGGTTCTATAATTACTTTTGCCACTTTCCTTTGGCATAGTCATTCATTATGTGACTGTGCTTATCTTGTCATACCTCTATATCATTAGCGATGCTCTAATGCATTAGTGACCAAACGCAGGTTTCCTCAGCAGTGATTAGAGCTGCCGCTATGCCAGCCCAGTGAGTGATGCTTGAAATATCAGAATTGTTCTGCTAATTTCCATCAAAATAATAACAGCAAGAAGTCTTCAAGAGATGTTGACTCTGCCCAAGGAATGTGTAATGTCTGGAGACAGCACTGATATCGGCATCTTGGTGTCCAGTTTTTGGTACTGCTGCTGCACTGAACAGACTGACGATTATTTTCTGTCTGACATAGCCTTACACCTTTATCTAACATTCTGTGCTTCACAGTAACAGATAACAATCAATACAGAAACTAAAATGGCATACATCTACAGTCTTCCTAGATCAAGAGGATTAAAAACAAATGCTCCAACTGCAAATGTCTTTTCTTTTGTTTTTTTAAATGTCCACACATTGACTAATAATTATATTTACCATTATGTTGTGTTTCTCCAGACACCAAGTGAAAGGTTTAGTATGAATGACTTGCATGGAACTTTTAAAATCAAGTTTTGATTGACTAATTGATACTGGTACATGAAACCACCCTGAGACGATACAGAATCGCTTCATAGGCCCTTACTTGCTATTCTGATCAAGGATCTGCTAAGAACACTGCAAGGGGGTTGAGCAGATTTAGATCAGAACTGCACCAAGGGCTCACTGATCTGGTCTAGCAGTAAACCAGATAAATGTGGTCTACATCCATGCTTGCACTTTTTAGCGCATATTTTGCTATCTCTGCATGTGGTTGATCTGTATCTAGCTAACACAGATTTAGCTAATACAGGTGTAGTTAATGGGATATTGCATTGATTATTCCTTGTATCACTGGGCTTCCTGTTTTTTTGACAAAGATAGGTTATAACTCTTGGACATAAATATACAGCTGACTGCAATATTACATTTCCTACATATTTCATTCTTTTTTCCTTTATGAAATCAAATATCAATTTGATTCACTAGCATAAGTGTACCACTTCTACAGTCCTTAACAACTGCGGTCAAAGGATACTGCAGTTAAATATTACAGGACTTTAGTTCAGACGTGGAGCTTTTCCAAATTCTATTTTTGTAAGGTATGTTTAGGCCAGAGGTAGCTACTATGATGTCTTCCAGATGTTGACCAACTACGACTTCCATCAACCCTGGCCACTGGCTATCTTAGCAGAGCTTGATTGAGTTGTAATCCAAAACATCTTGATGGTACTTTCTTGGACAAGTTTGAGGCGGTTTGGGCTTCTTTCAGGGTCTTATTGTTTGGCTAAAGGGGGAAAAAATAGCCAAATTTATCAAGCTGGCTTATTTTCCAATTATATATTTGCATCATGGCTGTTGCTCAGAAATTGGTGCAATATGTCATCTGTTGAAACAATGAGACCCAAGGCAATTCCACAGTGGCCAAACCACAAGCGTACTACGAGCCTCCCTTCTGCATGCTGGGTGGCCTAATGAAGGCCCCACTCAGGTTGTCCCTTACACTGCATCAGCATGCAGAAGGAAATCTCGTAGTACACTTCCTGATCCAGTATACCGGCCAGTGTGGAATCACTCTCAGAGTAAAGCAAACTTCCTTGTTCTTATTCTGAAAACATCAATGTTTTATCCTTAAACTACACTCCTTTTAAAACCTCCTCCTCTATTCTGATGTCTAGAATTGGTAACTGCATACTTATTTAATGGGAAGAAGTGAAAAAGTGTAGTGTTGCTTGGCCTATCTGAAGTACACTAAGGATTCTTCTTAAAGTAATACCTTTGAACCTTTCTATGCTTGCAACATGTTTCTCTAGACTTTAAAAACCGAAGAAGTAAAGAAAGATTCTGCCAATTCACACTATGGCCTGTAGTTTACAATTAATCATCATCTGGTCAGGTGCATCTGCATGTACAGCAGGCACTTACAGCCTATATGTGCCCCCTGCCTAACTAGATGTTGACTAACTGTAAACTAGCTGTGGTGCATGACAAGCAACCCAACCCTCCCCAATCCCAACCATATCATTACCTTAAGCATCCAGCCAGCAGCCATCTGCACTTTGTCCAGCTGAGGAGGTCATCTGAGCTGCCACGCATGCATGCTAGCGTGCTAGCAGCTCAAATAACCTGGTGACGCAACTGCCCTTGCGCAGAGTGTTAACGTTGATGTAGTGATGCTGCTGCTGCACATGCACAGTTGCGCAGGACACCGTGCTCAAGATGATGGCACCCTGCGAAGTATTGGCAGCACAACTGAAAACAGGTAAGTGATCGGTGGGGGCTGGGCTATCATTGATTAGCACTCACAAGTGAGACCACATTGGTTTCTAAAGGAAGTGCAAAAGCATCCTTGGTCTGTGTACACCCATCATCTGGGCTGGGAAGCATTCCATGTATGTTAAGCCAGCACCTCCCAGCCTTGGAGTCTCTGAAAGTGCTGATCAAAAGTTACCAGTAAACCACAGCTGAGGTGTTCAGTTTCACTGGGTGCCACTTATGGGTACCTGGCTGGCCATTTTGGAGGTCAGGAACTTTCATTACAAGCATCTAAAATTGGGTTAAGATGGGCTGTGCATACTGTAGATGGCCCTTTGGATGGCCCAGCAGTAGCCCAGCTGCTGGGTTCATGTGACCCACAGTCCAAGGAGGCAGCTGGTACAGACTAACTGAACCATGCTTTCCCAAATACTTTAAGTTAGGCTGGGGATCCTAAGGCTGCATTCAGACATTGCTTACTTATTCTTCCATATCCTCCTATATTTGGAATATCCAAATATAACAGAATGAATAACCAATGTCTGGATGCAGCCTTAGTTTTCAAGGCATTCTTGGAATATAGTTCATGATCTCCTTGTGCATATGTTGTTGTTGTGTTACCATTACATTGTTACCATTACATTGTAACATTACATTGTTACATTGTTGTGTTACTATTCTTGTTGCTAATTTTTCATATCTGATTATTTTATTCATCATCATTCTGCTTCATGTTATTTTTCATGTAATGCTTGATCCCTGGAGTACTTTCAGTCTGTCAGGGTGTTGTCATTTTTAATGGCTAGGAATTAATATTTAGACTAGAATCTCATCAGCCTAGATCACTGATACTGCTGATGGGGGGCTAATAAGAGTTGCAGGTTTAATGTCATATTGGTTTTTCCCATATTCTTCTGCTTTGAAAGGGATGGAAAGGCATGGGCCTGAATGTATGAAATTTCCAAGTTGCTTGGACATCAGAGGTTTTTCTTCCTGGGGCTTTAATGCATTTACCTTTGTTCTGTAATACGAGCCCTTCTGGGCCTCATCTGTGTGCAAAACAGAGAAGTCCTACTGGCTGCTGGTATGCTTTATCTAGTTTAGATGGAGCATGATCCAGATCCAGAGGCTCTTGATCTAAATCACTGGTAGACCTGATTAAACAGGTCTACCTGCATACCAGTAGGAGTGATCAGGGTCATGGAGGTATGCAGAAGGCATGCCTCTATTTCCCAAACTAGCCATCAAAATGAGTCCTCTTCTGAGACAACTTTCATTTCTAGCTCTTTGGAGCCTCCAGAGACCTGCCCTGAAGCTTATGCAAGTTTCAGAGATGGTTCAGGGCTGACCAAGACCAGTGCTGTTGGGCAGATGGTGCTGTTCCAGACCATCCTTTGCTGTACCAGATCCCACGGCCAGGAACAAGGCAAGATAGGTGCAGAAAGGCTGCTGGTGTCACGAAAGGGTACAGGCATGACATGGGGCTCTAGGCAGGTTACAGAAACAGCTAAGATAATGTATATTTCATCTAACTGCTTTACTGGCTCCACTTTGGATTTTCCAGGGTTTAATCCTTAGACTTTCTCTTTCTCAAGGCACTCACAAAGCAGTGAGGCAGTTTTACCCATAGATGGGAAGAGTCAGTGAATTTTCATTATTATAGAACAAGGTTTTGAACCGAGGGGTGTCTGGGTTCTCTAGCCTAGTGTTCTTATCCACTGCACCATTAAAGGGCCATGTAGGCAATCATAGGTGTCCCAGAGGAAACAAAGAAAACTCAAGAACAAGCCAGGCATAAAAGGGGTGGCTGCAAAAACAGTTGTGTATTCCTTCCAGGTGAGCAGCAAGCAAGACTATTTCCAGAAATACTGAAGGGAATTCCGTGTCAAAGCAATTGATTCATGGAACTACTTACTCAAATGTAAGTATTTGCTTTCTAAAACAACTACTTTCATGACGTACCTATTCTTGCTGGGAAGGGAAACTATGATGTTTGACCAGGCAAATTACATGTGAGGTTATCGTGTTGGAAGCCATTTTTGTCCATTTCCCTCTTTCCCCTCTTAATTCATTCAGCTTTGCCCAGTTCTATTGCAAAACAACAGGAAGGAGGCCTCTCTCCACTTCTGCGTTCAGACCAGCATAATAGTAAACACTGGGGGCAGGGAAGCAAAGAAACCCCAGAACATTGCCATTTTCCTAATATGTAGTGTCAGCATCCTATACCAGTATGCAGAAGGAATAATTTAGGAATGGATTAAGTTAACTGAAGATACACAAAGTTGCATAATTAAACAAACAGAGTGCATAATTTATGCACCCAACTAAATTTTGCTGAACTGCATTCTTTAATCCTTAATGCATTTCCCTTACTGTTATAATAGAAATTCAGTTGATGCAGTACAATATATGGATGGTATAATTACATTGCATAAGATATCTTTTATGGGGATGCATTTTCATTTGTAAGCAATACATGGAAAACAAGAGGAGAATCTATCTTCCATTATCTGCATCTACACTTACCAATACCTGAGTGTAAATAAATAGCAGTAGTTAAAGATGTCCTTGGCCCTGCCTGGACCTTCCATCTTGCACTGATTGACCCTGTGTTTCCATGGGAGAGAAAGGCTCTCACGTGTGTTTAACAGTTTTATGCACCTTTGATAGGTCCTTGTTCTTTGACAGAACAAGGCTTTCTGCACAGTGGCAGGAGTTTCTGCCCAGTTGTTGTGCAGGCCCCAGAGATGCATGAGTTTCAGAGCTGGTCTGTGAAGGCTCCAATGGCCAGGAACTAATGTTCACAGCCTTGGAGCCTCCAGGGAACCCATTTCGGTGGCATGTTTTGGTTTGCTGCCAAAACGAGTACCTATGGCAAACTGGAACATGTAGGTATGTGCCTTCTGCATGGCTCCATAGTCTGGGTTACCAACACTACTTTGCGGGTGAAGCTATTTAACCAGGTTCACTGGCAATCCAGTTCAGAAGCCTCTGTGGTGCAGATGGAGTGTACTAGCGGTGGGGGAGGGCTCTCTAGTCCTCACCAGCATGTAGACACAAGAGGCCCTGAAGAGGACTATAGGAGACTGATTTAGAATACAAGTAAATTCAGAAAGCCCCTTTGTCCCAAGCAGATGGAAATAATGGGAGAATAATGGGCAAAAAAATGTGATTCACTGAGATCCCCTCCACTGAGAGCCTTGTCTTGTTCCTGTGACTCCGTAGGTCCTAATGTGCACAACCAGAGGCCAATTTGCACTAGGCCTCTGGAATCCCATTAGGACAGCCGTGGCACAGAGCATTCACTCTGCTTGGCCAGCAGTTTCATCCGGAACCATCCCAGCTCATCCCAGGGTGGCCTAATTGTGTTCCAGGGGTAGGGCACGAAATTGTGCTCTACACATGGCCCAGGCTGTTCCTGGTATTTCCTGGCCATTCCACAGCTGTACGGAAGGGATAGTGCTGGGACTAGCACCTTGCCCAGCACTGCATTGCACCTGGGTCCCTCAGCCCTGGCTTCTTAGAGAACAGCCTTGTGCTGTTAGGCACTAAGTCAGGGCAAGCTCTCCCTTCCTGCTTGCCTTTATAAGCAGCAAAGGTTGATAGCACAAGTCATATGAGTTCATACTGAGGACTACCGCCTCAAATGACACATTGCTCAGGATCTTGTAACAATGGCTGTAGTGCACAAAGGCTAGGACATGTGGGGACGGATTCCCCATACACATCTAGGCAGGTAAGGAATGTGTGGGGACAATCTTCTTCTGAGGCAGCTGGACTGTTCCAGCAAGGAACTGTTCCAATAGGAACCGTTTCAGTTGGAGCAGTCCAGGCCTGCTAAATGCAGAAATGCTCCTCTAGTCTCAGAGGAGGTTTCAATTGGGACTGCAGCAGTCTGATGTGCTGAGAGCGTGGGGACAGGGCACAGCCGTGCACGCCTCCATGCACATCGCCCCAGCCAGCTGTGTGACCACCACATCAGACCAGAGGGTCCAACAAGGTAAGTGGTCGTATGGCTGGGGAGAGGGTGAGACCTCTCTGGGTGCCGGTGGGCGCCTAGGGGTTTTGTGGCAGCTGGCACAGCCTGATCCAGGCCACGCCAACGGCCAGTAAACTGGGTCTTCGGCCTCCATGGGGTGCAGTCACCCCATGGATGCCCCCTGGGCACCCCCCACCCACCCAGGGCTCCACACCTCCCCCCGGACATGTGTGCACGACTTAACTGGAGAGCACCGGGGACTGGACTGGCAAGCCAGGGGCATGGCTTGTTGTTCTGGCCAGCAGCATTCTGTGTCTGCACATGCCGCTGACCAATCACAGGCCACAGTGCACCCAGATGGGAACCCAGGATGGGACCAGCCTGTCTGCCACTGGGCCATGTGAGAACGAATTCTCCATTTGCATCTAGGCAGGTAAGGACGCATTCCCATGTGTCCCTTACCTGCCTAGGTGTGAATGGGGGAACCCGTCCCCACGTGGCCTAGCCTTCCTGCCCTACAGCCATCTGGCTGTAGTGCAAAAAGACCTCAGGTCTATATGGGATGAATTGCTTTTGGGTCCCAAGCTTTGTTAGTGAAACAAAAAATGGCTACTCCCATGGCTAGGAAAAGCTGGCTTCCTAAGGCCCAACCTTTCCACAGTTTGCTCCTTGAAGCAGCCCACTTTTCAAATTTTGTAGCCAATTCTTCTTTCACATCTCCAACCTCTTTTTTTGGCTCACGTTGGCAATTGGTATATTTCCAGGTACTAGCAAGAATGTAAATATGGAATGAATCAACTTTTTCCACATTTTCTTTTGCAGCCCTTTTATGAAGAACAGATTTTCCACAGAGGAAATTAAAAAGTACATAAAACTGAGAAACCGTAGTGTTGTTGAGAACTGCATCAACTTTCAGTGTCAATAACTGGCAGTTTGTACCATAGGCAAATGGCTATGCTCTTCAGTATGGTACTTTTTTGTTTTTCCAATTAGCTTCAGTTTTCTATAAGAAGCAATTATCATGGATCCCTGAAATAACTTTTCCCCAAAGAGATGTGTATCATTATGATGAAAATCTTTTATGTCGGTTCTTTAAATTGCACTTCCTTGTAAAAATGGCTAAACATTGATTTAATAAATATACTTGATTTGTGTATATTGTTTAAATTAAAAAAAGGCACAGCATAACTTTGGTTTCCTGTACGGGCACTATAAAATTATGGAAGGGTTTTGTTTTTGTTAAATCTGCAGTCAGAAGGATCTTTTCATTTTAAAATGCCTTTTGAAATAAAATGCAAAGAAAAACTTACATTAGCATTTGGTTCATATTGCTTTTTGGGATGGCATTCTTTTGAGTGATTTCTAAAATAATCTTCCCTCTCAGTGAGTCTGTAAACATCTGAAAAGATGATATTTGATTAAGGGCAATTGCTATGGACAGCTTAAAATAAAATAAAATAACCCAAAACTTTAGGAAAAATGGTTGCCGCATTGCCGTCCAAATGTAAACCACATGGAGAGCATATGGTGTAAATATGTGTTCAGACAAACATCCATTGATAGTTTGGAATGGTAGACACATTTCCTCCAGTTAACAGCACTTCTCTACATGACATGTTCTTCTGATGTGCCTCTGCATTTGGAATGCTGAAACTAAAAGTCTTCGTACATGTTACTATTCCTTTCTTTTCTGCCTGGACATACCAACAGCAGAACCCTTTTTATCATCAGTGCCTCTACTGAATTTTCTAACAGCAGATGAGTAGGAATTCATTGACACAGCATGTGTTTTGTTTCCTTTATTTCTCCCCCAGGACAGGCAGTTGTCAGGTCAGCCCTCATTTCTAAGCCTGAAGCCATCCAGAGTAGGGATATATTATTTTCCTTGTTCTGAGGGGCAACTTTTCCTGCTGACGGCAGTGATCACATAAATACCTCCAGGCCAGTGTATCTGAGTCATTGGTGGGTGACCTCACTGACAACCTGAAACCACAAAATGCAGTTTATGAAGCTCTTGCTAAAGCAGCCTAGCCAAACGGAGAGACAACAGTGTCAACAAGCAAAAATGAGGATAGTGGCTGAGGCCCAAACCTGAATTTCCACAGCCGTATGAACTTAATTTCAAAGAATAATGGTGGCATAAAATTCCTTGAGGAATGTTTGCAGTGCTATTACCTGAAGCACTTTTCAATAAAATCCAGGGAACTTAATGGAGTTTGCTCTTCACTGCTCTTTCATCTTTTAATCTGTAATAATAATGGCTAGGAACAATGAAGGATTTAAGAACCAAATATACTTTGCAGTATTTCACTGGCAGGCAATATCCACAGCAATTTTATGAGCTCTTTTCTCCTATGTTCTAAGATTTAGAAACTCGGAGGAATAAGGAACCTGGCTCAAGATTTTTCTTAGCTTCCTCTCAGAATTTAAATCCATGGAATATTTAATAAAAAGCTTCTTTATCTAATATTTTAAATAATGTGTGATAAGGTTCAGAGACTGCCTTGGCTTCCATGCTTGTTTCTAGAATTTTCTAAAAGAACCACTGAAACAAATTTAAAGGAAATCTTAATCACTGTGTACTTAAAGCTACAGACAGAACAACCGGATTTTATATATTTAAAATTTAAGTGACAGACTTTTTTCTTGTCTCCACCAGGTGTCTTAACTCACCTTATTTCTGCACAGCACCCAGGGGAAACAAATCCAGCTAATGAGATAATCTTATATCTACTCAGCAGGAGCCAAGTACTGTACTACGGAATTCAGTGCAACCTACTCCTGAGAATTTCAAGTGTTTCATTTTGGGATGAAGAAGTTATGGCTGTCATCAAATAAGGTTAAAAAAGCAGCAGTGACAGTCTGGAAGCTGGAACTAGTGCTGAATGCAGCTGCTAGAATGCTGATGAGAGTGTCTGGTATGGTGCACATCAAAGTGGTCTGGAAAGATTTCACTACCAGTTCCAGTGCAAGGCGCTGTCTGGCATAGACATTTAAGCCCTAAACAACTGCTTCCCAAATATTTGAAGGAACATCTTCTCCCATACAGACCTGCACGATTAATAAGAACGTCTATAGAGACCTTCCTTGCAGGTCCTCTATTCCCTGGAGGAGATTGGTGGCATGTGCGAGTGCTTCTGTGTGGTGGCCCCCAAATTATGGAATAGTGGGTGTTAGAGATGTGCATGAATATTCATAACATTTGATATTCATACAAATCCATACAAATTTGGGACATTCATATATGAATCAAATGTTACAACATTTGTACATTGACATTTGTATTTGTATGAATGTTTTGGAACATTCATATGAATGCTTCGGAACATTTGTGAAACAGGGAGGTGGGAAAGTGGCTGCGGTAGTCACATCTGCAATGGATCCAAAGTGAATTTGAACTGAATGTCTTCACATTTGAATTATACATTTGAATGAATTTCGAGTGTTCCAAAACATTCGTTCGAATGATTCAAAAGTACAGATATGTATGTATTCCATACGTATCTGTGTAAATCTTGTATGTGTCTGTACGCATTTGCACTTATAATACAAAAACAGGATGCATACGGGATAAAACAAAATGTGTAGGAAATGCGTACAGATGCTTATAACACATACGAATGTTGTTGATGTTTGTATCTTCGTAATTTGAATGCAAAAAAAAAAAAATTTCGTGCACATCACTACTTTGGAGATCACATCTCCACTTTCAGTGATGCAACGTGACTATTGAAGAGCTTGATGATCAACCGAGGCATCTGGGAGCAAGGGTGCAAAATCACACACTCCAGTGAACCCCTCACCCAAGCACTTCACTGCGTGTCACCAGATGTCATCACCGCAAGATGCCTGCTGCCACTGAAAATGGAGACGGAGTGGCGGTGGGGACCTTCCTAGACCTACAGAGGCATCCCAGAGAAGTCAAGTGGAGACATGCCAATAGACTGGACCACAAATGAACTGCAAGGAGAGAGTTAAATGTATTCCCTCATGGAGCTGCCTCCTGTCATTGCTTTTCTTAAGAAAAAAATGCTATAGCTTCCAATGCAATTTAGATAGCTTTTTTTCTTCTGTTTTGCAATATTTCATGCACCCAGCAACAGTAGTTTTATTTTATTTTAGGCAACTGCTTGAGTACCTTTTTTTTTTTTAAATAGCTAGGGAGAATCAGTGCAGATTTTTCAGTAAATGTATAGTTTGACTTTAAGCACGTCTTTTAAGGATACAGTCTTGCTAAAATGACATTCTTCTATAAAGGCCTTGCAAATGAAATAAGTTACGTGACTGTTAACATGCAAGCCTCATTTCTACATCATTCTATGCAAATTACTCAACTTTTTTTAAAAAGAATCTGCTGAGTTATATTTTACTGTCACTGTCACATTAAATATTTGTTTCTTTCACTCAGTGAGCAGCAGAATCATAAAGTGCAGCAATACCCTGGGTCTTAAGTGTTTCTGTTGCCTAATGTACACCCTGACATTGAAAAAAATAAAACCACAGACATTTAGAACTAATTATATGCAAGCTACGGCAATAGATTTATGTTACAAGCACTGAACTGTGATCCTTAGCTGTAATAACATGCTTGAGGGAGGGGGAAAGAAATCTTAACAAGACAGATAGCTGAAGAATGTAAAACCTAAAACAAGCTTTTGTTTTGAAAGGGCTGCAGCTGTTTAGTTATTTATAAATAGCTTGAACCAGAAGAAAATGGTCTAGAATTAAAGATCGATAGAAGCATCATGTGAAAGCTTGTGCCCTCATTTAAATCTTCTTGCTGAGCTGAATCTTCAAAGAATGTTGTATGTTTCGGCACTGCTGCACTACCATTTTTTACAATGGTATCTAGCCTGTCCAGATATTTCTAACAAGGGGTGGCCATGGAGCTATTTTTGTGCTGGAACGAGAAAGTTCTGAATATGCATAGCAGCCTTCTGCATGCTAGAATATTCACTCAAATGTCTTTAAAACAAAAACAAAAACAAAACTGTGCTAGGCCCAGGAGGGGTTCAGTGGCCTTCTCCTGCTAGTACAGAATAGCAGAAACCCCCACCCCATCTACACAGTCTATTAGACTGGGATAGGATATCAAAACAGTGCCCTATCCCAATTCTGTGGTAGACCTCATTGAAGCAGTCCACATGTGAACTGTTCTGATTGCCATGGACTGTGGAGCAGGTGCGGAATCCAGAATACAGGTGGAGGCTTTTTATGGCAGGACACAAAGAAGCACCACCAGAAGTGGTGGGACTACCAACAAGGTCCCCAGCTGGAAATGTTGAAGGCTGAGTTTTGTTCCCAGCTTTTTAGGGCTAATCCTGGTCTTTGAATCCGTACTAGTCTGGTCCACTGTAAGCTGGACTATCTAGCATGGACCAGCATGGTGTAGGGTAGCCATTGTCATATGGAAATGGCCCTAGATTCTGGTTCCTCTAGCTTTTCCAGTGACTTCTGCCTCCTCCAACCTCAACACATTCAACTGAAAGTATGAATGGATCAATACTTTTTTAGTTTTGCCTGCAGTAGCATTTAGTTTTATCTTGGGTGCATGCCCATGCAATTTAAAGCCCACTGAAAATCTTCTTTTGTCCTGGAGCACCCCCATGCACAGCTTTTATCCGGGCTTCCAGCTCCGCTAATTAGGAAAATGCGCTGCAAAAAACCCAGCCCTTTAAAGAAGACTGCAAGTGCACTTTCCGGGAAGACATGGGTATTCAGACCAACATTTTGCATGGAGACGCTCCGTGGCAAAAACGGCAGGGCTTCTCTCCGAGGCGGCAAGCTCTCTCTCTCTCTCTTTTTTTTTTGCCTCTCATCCACAGCCAGCATTCACGATATGAAAACAGTAGGCAGGCATTCCAATCGCAAAGAGAAACAGCAAGATACATTGTAATGAATTGCTTATATCAAGTGAAAGTGTATGAGGCAAGATTGCTGGCTGGGGGAGGCGAACAGAGAACTTGTAAATTTTTCTTTTGGACTTGTGAATGAGCGCACGATTGCACGATTGCTGACTGGGGGAGGCGTTTCAGCAGCTGGAGATCTTGTAAATAGCGCTGGCTGCAGCCCGGCTGCCTTCGCAAGCAGGGGAGACGTACAGAGAACTTGTAAATTTTTCTTTTGGACTTGTGAATGAGCGCACGATCGCACGAGTACCCAATGAAACAGCGAGGGGTGGGGAGAAAAAGATGCGGGTAAGCAAAAGACGCTTCCTTGGGGATGGTCAGTGCATTTTAAATGCACGTTTTGCTAAGCCCCATGGGGACACTTAATTCGGAACTGAACGCGCATTTGTTAGATCCGCTGCAGTAGAGGGACAATAGCGACAGAAAAAAGTACCATGGGGACCCCTTGACATTAATCTGCCTTAAGAAAAAACATCCTAACGGCATGGTCACACCTTCACTTTAAACAATCTTCAGTCCATCTTCAGATCTGACTGCTCACACCTTTTCTTTTCTATCTCATTTTATTTGTGGACTTTCCATTCAGGAAAGTCCAAATGTAGGGAGAAAAGTAAAAAAAAAAATTGGTGGAAATGAAAATGTGTGAGCAGTCAGATCTGAAGATAGACTGAAGAAGGTTTAAAGTGGTGACCATGGCCTAAAATAAAAAGTGAAAAAATGTGTTTTCTTTCAATTAGGCAGTGCATTTTATAGCATAATCCCTCACATACCATGTCTTTCTATGGCAAGGGTTTGCCTTTACAATCTAGGGGAAATACAGCTTCCCTTCGATAACATGGCATCACACTCTAAGATACTATGTTAGGCAATCACAGCGGTGTAAAGCTATGGATCTATCAGCACTGGGTCTTATTCTGCTTTAACTGGAGTCTGATCTGGATTAGGAGGCCTACTCTAGATCACTGGTTTAATTAGTACTACCAGTGGACTGGTAGCCGTGATCCAGAACACAGGATCCAGCCAGAAGGCATGTTGCCCATGATCCAGGACTACCGGAGGAGGCACCTTTCACCCTCATGGGCCCTGAGTTTAGGAATTTTTAATCCTAGCCCTTGGAGTTGGGGTGGTGGTGCAGTGTTGAAGTTCACACAAGCCTTTAGACCATGCAGTTTCAGTGATTTGGATCAGTTCTGATTCAGACCACACATTCCTGTGATCCAGATCAGGGGGGCTGGCCAATCTAGTACCACTGATCTAAATTAGGTCAGGTAAGTGCAGAAAGCATGAGTATTACTAGTGATTCTATATCATTTCATTTTATCATTTTGTTTTTATGGTCAATTGAGTCTTACAACTGTAACAAAAGTAAGTGTTGCATGCTTGCAATTATACCACCTTTCCTGATGCAGTGAGGTGGCCATTTTCTAAAATGACACCCCTATTCTGCAAGGGAAGCCTGCAGTTCAATATGTGCTTTTTCTCACAAGCGGAGCTCTTCCTTAAGCATTATGGGAGTTGTAGTAAAAAAAAAACCCTCTTCTCCAAACTCTTCCTGAAATACAGTACATGTTCCAGTGCCCATGTCAATATGTTTAAGCCACTGGGCAATAGCAACAAGTGCAGGTGGGAACAGATGGAAGCTTTTCTATCTGCCAATGTTTAAGCCTTCTCCAGCCCATCTTCAGATGTGACTACTCACTTATTTTCATTTCTATCCATTTTATTTGTGGATTTCTGAAGATGGACTGAAGGACATTTAAAGTGAAGGTGTGACCTTGGCCTCAGTGTTGGGATAAGTCAGTCCAACACTTATTATGTCCTTACAGAAAGACAGATTCCCTTGAAAGACTATAAAACTTTCATAGGGGAAAGGAAGTGAACAAGACGCCACAGTCTGCAAAATGACACGTAAGGCTGCAGAACCAGTGGCAGCCGTGGAATGGAATTCACAATTTGTAAGGCCTGCCTGAAGCTACAAGAGGGGAGAAAAGTCTCTGCATTGAGTATTCCAAAAGCCTTTTGCTCTCAGTTAAATAAATTAAACCAACTGATTAATCATCCTTTGGGAACAATCCAGTTAATGAATTCTCAGCTTAATAATTATTTCTGAACAGGGTTATAACAGGCAGGATAATAAACAAAATGTGATTCTGTCTCCTTATTAATCTAACATATAATTTACTAAGAACTTCTGTAGAGACGTCTTTGAAATAAGGAATTGGTTTTTGCTTTAGTGGAAGTCACCTAAATTTTTATTGTGTTTCCAGACAGATGGACTCTGGAGATGAAGAGAACTAACTAGACAGTTGAAGTTTATAGCATGAAAAGTATCACAATGGATCCTCATTGCCTTACGAGGAATGAACCCCACAATACTCACTTGTGCTAGATTGTTCTGTCTGCACTATGGACACAGACTGGGCAAGTGCAGATGTGGCCTATTTTATGCTCTCTGTACTCTCCTGACTTTACATTATACTATGCCACTGAGGGACAAAATCAACAGGGTCCATAATATTTTAAGAAAATGTGCATAGTGGGGCGGTTTTTTTATAGCAAGGCCCTTATTTATGCATTGAATCCACCCTCAGAAGAGGACAAAAGAGAACACTGATTTCATGCAACTGCATATCCTAACATTAGAGTTTCAAGTTTAGAAATGTGTTGTTGCTTAAGTGGAGAAGGCTATGACTGTGTGACTATTAATGTAGGCAGCTCCTCCTTGCTGATTTGCATTTATTTATTTATTTGTATTTTCTATCCCGCCCTATACCCGAAGGTCTCAGGGCGGGTTACAATATTATATTAATCTTAGACAGGTCCCTGCCCTCAGGCTTACAATCTAAAGCGACAAGATACAAAAGGAAAAAGGTGTGGGAGGGAACAGGGGTGCTCTGGCGGCAGCAGAGTCCTTGCAAAGGTAAAAACTTTTATTTTATTTTCCTCCTCCATGGCCCGTCTGGAGGCAGTTGGGAGGGAGGGGCCAATGCTGGGAGCTTGATGGAAGGTGCTCACCCAGCTTCCTTCTCTCTTCCTCTGAGCTGAAGTTGGCTTTGGTACCTTTCCTGTTTATTGTTCTGAATTATTTTGAATGTATCCCTTTTTGTTGTTGTGATCTGTCCAGAAAGTGTTAATGTTATATACAGAAATAAATCAATAAAGATTTAAAATCTTTACATTGAACTTGTACTGGACATCCCTCCCAACTAAGGTCAAGGAAAGAGATGTAAGATGGGTGACTGCTCCAGTTTCTCAGAAGACAGGTATAAAAAAGAAAAGTCTCAGAAATTTGCTCAGATGAAGGCCTTGGGAGAAATGCTCACTGCTGTTAATGCAAATGAAGAAAGACAGCCAGTCCAAGCCCTGAATATCTTATTGTTGTCTCCTTGGTATTTTAATTTAGATCTACAATTAACAACATTTTAGATACAAAGTGTGTGTGTCTGCTTTCTTCAAGTACTAGGGTTCCTTTTTGTACAATAATTAGGGAATAGAAAACAAGTTGCATTCTGCATAACATTTCAGCCCTCTGGTTCACATATGACTATCTGGTAACATGCACATAAATATTTCAGGGCACTTGTAATTCCAGTTCTTAAACCCTTTTACTTCTGAAAGGACAAAACAAGTGACTCCAGTGACATTACAATTCACCCCCTTTGTTGAAAAATATTAGCTGGAGCCCTGCTTAATTCATCCAGCTGTTTTCTTATCATCTCTGAATATATATTTAAAATAATTTTAAATTATTGATTAAAGGACAAAAGACATACAGGGCCAATAGCAGAGGATGGATTAAAGTCTTTGTAGATGCACATGGGAATAAAACATGACATCTTTCTTTACTTCAAAGAAGCAAGGTAGGTTGCATATAGGATTGTTGATAAACTTTAAATATTCCAGGCATAATCCCATCATTTTTCATTTTTCTGAACCTGCAAGGGAGTGATAATATAGACAGCAACCAACTTTATCATATTTTTTAAATTAAACAGGCTATCAAACTTCCAAATGTAAGAAATCTAGGAGACATTTGAGCTCATATTTTAAGAGATGCAGTCAGAATTATGCATTTCCTTATGTTCCAAGTGTTGTGGTCATTGATATTCATTTATCTTCCTCCCCACTACCTTTCGCCCCCATAGCCCAGCACTAGTTAGAACTTATAATTATCATGCAAAACAGCATTTCTCAGGCTCATTAATGCATTTCAGGCCTTAAATTCCTTGAAGTTCTGAGAATTTTAAAATATTGATAGTCATTAATAGAATGGCCTCCTGTGACATAAAAGCACATTATGGACTTGAACATGCTAGAAAACAAACTAAAGAAAAAAATGCCATGTCAGAAGTGTTTACTGTGGTGAAAAAATGTACCATGTTAATATATGCCTGTTTCTTAAATTCTGTTAGCGGTTGTAAGGCAGTCAGATACCACCCATGGGAGTGTGCGCCCTCATGAAACACAATTACAATGAGAATATCTCATTATCTCATTGGCTTTAGCTTACTGTTCTGTTACCATGGTTTCAAATACACAGAGGAGTCTGAAACTAAGAGTGCTGCTAACAAAGAACATATCCTTGTACAATGACATCAGATCATGTTAGACAGAATAGACTTAATTAAATACCCCCTGATGTAGGCCAAAATATAAAAGTTGTATATACTACTCTCTCACACACTTTCTCTTTCTCTTAAAAAAAAAGAAAGAAAAAGATGTGAATGCTGCTAAATACAGCCAGGAAATGCATTTGTATATCCAAAAACAACAACAGAAGTCCAAGGATTTTTTTTTAAAGAAAATATGTAGGAAATGTAAAAACCAGCTGGATCAAATAACATGAATTACATGCATTCTCCTGATTAAAGCACAAGTCGTGCATAAGTTTGGGAGTATTTCTTTCTGCCTTGATATTTAGCCACCAGGATTCAAAATGGAGGACCAAGCCCAGCCCATAAAGGGTATAAATACCATAGACAAAGCATATCTTCTTTTCAGGGCACCAGGAAACAGGGAGGAAAGGACTTCTGGAGATTTTGCCTGGCTCCTGTGCTTGATTTTTGTTACTATTCTGCATATTTTTTGATCTAAGCTCACATTTTGCTTTCTTTAGGTAGTGGCCCATTTCACCCTAGCTATATCCCTGCAGGATGTATTCACTGCTGCTCTGCATTATGTATTAGACATACCCCATTTGACTAAAGATGGAAAGTTTATCATTTTCTATAAAAAGTACATCCCTAAATACATCCTTTAAAAAGATCTGCTTCATATCTGTTCTCCAATACCAAATTTACACCATAAGATACATTTTGGACCCTTTCCACACTAGCTTCTGTTGTTCAGGGGCAGGGCAAGCTACCTAGTCCTGGAATAAACTGGTATGGTTTGTTATTGATGTCCACGCCCTGATGGCTTCTTCACCACTGCCTCTGAAATGCCCTTGGAGGCAGTGTGGACACTGCAAAGGCTGAGAACACCAGTGAGAAAATGGGGTGTCAGGAGTTCAGAAGGAGGCAAAGCTCTAGAACATTTGGAATATTTAGCATACTATAGCCAAGAATGCAATATGCATAATTCAGGCAAAGTTCCAATGTTTTAAGGTTTTTTTTTCTTTCTTTCCCAGAGTCATGGCATTAAAAATTCCACAAATCATTTATTTACCCTGGTGTATATCAGGTGACATAATGTGACAATAATGACATCCCTTGTGGTGTTAATTGATTTTATCCTGGTAGGGAGGGTAATTTGGCATCCAGAGCAGCTTCCAGATCACGGACTTAACTGATTGTCTGCCTAGGTAGTATTACTGTTAATGAAGAGAAAACACACTTTCCTCTTTAAAAGACAGTATGCTAATTATGACAGACAATAGTGAGCCAGAGGTCATTTATTATTTTTAAAGAGAGAGTTAATTATAAACGACTGGCACAGAAGGTGCAAAATGATTGTAAATTAGTAAGTGCAATCCCAAGCTCATAAAATCCAGTGTCACTTTTTATTAAAAAGGGAGCATTCATGAAATATTCTGGCCACCTTAACATTTGAAAGTGTGAATAATTAACAACCTCAAGTTAACAATCACCAGCTTGTAAAAGGCCTGATTAAAAGCAATGTTTATCATCCACCTAATGAACACAGCTCATTAGGTCAACAACATTTCCTAATTAATAGCTTTCTGTTGGGTGATAAACATATTTTTAGCACCATGGGTTTAAAGATGCACAGTGTAATAAACAATGGACAACAAATGCTCTTCTTAAGCTTAAATGGATGCCCTGCTTGTGGAAGAGACATTAGAAACGGAGACAGTAGAAATTCCGGTTACTTCCACTTCAAATAAAAGCTTAAAATGTTTGTTTTGTGCCTTTTGGATAATGATATATTATATTGGCAGTAGTTAGAGTAAGTAGTCCTGGTTGGTCAAATAATAGCATTGGCAGACAAAAGGTTGGCATTTTGTGTAATATGCCCTGTGTTTATTTTTGGAGTCTGCCAAGGGTTATTTGTATATAACCTTAATAATGTGGTCAGTTGTCAAGTTTTACATTTTATCCCATGAAACCTCAGGCATGTAGGAAGGAAGTTGCTCATGAGTGGCAAACAATATATAGGGAACTCAAAACTCCCCTCACTAGCCACAGTTTGGGTAAATTGTGCTTTTAGGCATCTAATAAAGACATATCTTTTTCACCCACAGATTTCTTGTGTGACAGGTTGGCTTCTCTGTACCACCCAAAATTTTAGTGTGCTTTTAATCAATTGTATTGTTTTAACAGTTTTTTTTTACCCTTGTTTCTAATTACATTTTGTAAACAACTTAGAAATTCTTTAATGAAAAACACTGTATAACTGCTTTAAATAATAAATAAATTCTGGGAAATCTCATAATAAAAACCTCTCAGAGAAATAACCATCAAAGATGTATGTGCCTACTCCAACCTATGATGGTTATTTTATTTTTAAAAACCATTATTCCGTTGCTTATCTTATTATTAATTTGGGAGATAGGAACGTCCTTAAAAGTAATTCCAGGCCATATGGATTATACAAGAGAAAATGAGTAACTTGATGGCTTAATTAGAAAAAAGTTCAGCCAAGACCTTTCTGTGTATAGGTATGAAGGGCTAGTGGTGAGAATAATTATGATGGCCTAAGTCCCTATATATTGTTTGCCACTTATGAGCATGCATCACTCCTCTGTGCCTCCCTGTGTTGGGTTGTCCTGTCCCCCACCATGTGAGTGTCCCCTCATTGAACCCTCCTGCATGCTGAAGCTTACCTTTACTAGACTTGTCAGGGAGAGGGGCTGGCACCAGACCATTCCAGACCAAAAATGGATTTTGAGGTAAGGTTGTGATGTTGGTCTCAAAGCAAATACACTGTATTACATGCTCTTTCAAGCACAGACTGTTACAATAGTTGGAGGTTTGAATCTGGATATAGAAGATCCCCACTCCTTTTCAGATATAATCCTCATTATTTGGCCTTGGGCAACTCTTTATAATCCTCCTGAAGGAGCTTTTGTGAGGATGTCATCAGATATGAACAAGCTGTAATTGCTGTTCTGAACTTTTACAAGGTTAAACCTGATGCAAAACAATGATAGTATAAAATTCTATAGAAAGGTATAGAAATCTTCATTGTATTATCTCATTTTTCAAATGAGGGGAGCCAAGGAGGACAACAATGACTTATTTTGAACTACTAAGACAGTTCATGAGTGAGAAAGTTACTTATAAATCAATGCATTACCAAAATAAAGTTTATCATGCCTTTCTGCCAGGACTGCACTATATTAGAATACAGGTAACACAGAATATCTAGGAGCTCAGTGCTAAAAATGCATTTATTTATTTATTTATTTATTTATTTATTTATTTATTTATTTATTTATTTATTTATTTATTTATTTATTTATCCTGCCCTATACCTGAAGGTTGCAGGGCAGGTAACAACATTTAAAATCAGACATATATTAAAACAATGACAGTATATATTAAAACATTAATAATGGGTTCCCTCCTGTCGCAGGCCAGTCAGGCAACAGGCAAACACTTGCGCAGCTACTCGGTCCCAAGGGTTCCAGGCATTCTTGAGGTCAGTTCCAGTCCGGGGTCTAGGAGTCCAGAAAGTCAGCAAGGGTCAGGCAGTCCAAAGGGTCAGCAGGTCACAAGGAGACCAGGATTTCAAGCTCAGGCAACACGAGGCTGCTAAGATGTTGTCTGCAGCAACTTGAGCTAAGGTGAGCTTGTTCTTAAATAGAGGATTCAGAGCCACGCCCAGGGTGCAGTTGGGCTAATCGCTCTGATCTCCGCCTCACCTGCTTCTGCTGCCTAAGCAAGCGATGAGAGAGCCTTTGATTAGGCTCACAGCTGGTGGATTCATCACCAGAGCTGTCCGGCTGCTCACCTGGACCCGGCCTTAGCTCTTCCATGCCCGCAATGCCCTGCTGTGGCTGCTCCTCAGCCTGTGGTCGCATTGCAGGCATATCCTCCTCTTCTGATGAGGCTGAACAGGGCATGACACCTCCTGTCCTGAAGGAGTGAAGAAGAATATAGAAACAAAACTCCCAATATCTTAATGCCTTTATTTTAGGCAGGTTCTGCAAGATGGTGGAAACTGTGCCATAAGTAAAGATTGTTCCAAGGGTTTGCATCTGCATGCTGTCCACACACCTGCCACTGCTCTGGGCAAGTGGAACACTGAACTGAGTAATTCTCCAATGCTGAGTCCATCAAATCCAGAAGAAAAAGGTCCAGGTTCAAAGGGTTTTTTTTCTGCTGCAGATTTTCCTCCTTTGTGGCTCTGAAAGCCCGGAGTAAAGCTCTGCATGCAGATGCTCAGAAGCAAAAGAAGCTTTTTAACGGATTTTTCTTTGCATGTAGACGGGGCCTATGTTAATTTTTTAAATCCCTTACATAATAGTTGGGTCCGTTTTTGTTTGTCTTTTTCCCACATACACCACATATGATAAAAAGTCTCTTCATTCTTTTCACATTTCCAACAAGTATTAAAGACATCTTCATACATTTTAGCTAATTTCTCTGGTGTCACATACCAATGAAACATCATCTTTTAATTTTTTTAAATACAAAAATTAACTACATTAATTCCCATTGGACCATGTTGACATTATAATCACAATCTTCAATCCATCTTAACATACAGTCTAACTTGTTATTTTTCCAGTTTTATGGAAAACCTCTTGAGTGGAAAGCAGATTTGTAATATTTTATATTTAATCTGTGGTTTTTTCCCCTTGCAATGCACCACATTTTAAAAAAAGATTCTGCATTTCCCTCGCACTGTCTGGAGGCACGCTTAAATTACTTACTTTTTTGAAACCTTTAAAGATTAATAAGATGCTGGAGTTGTGGCAGCTGTCGTATCCAATTATATTTGACTGCACACAAAAAATATGCAACAATTATACATTTTTTCCCTAAAAAAAAAAGGTTTCTGAAAATGGAACATTCCAGTTACACAGCATATGATGATTTATTCTTTTGTAGTGTATTTACTTAAAATTCTGGGTGATAACATATAGATGGAATTTGATGATTCAGTATTTACAAGGAATTAATGCTGAGTGCTAAAGCAAACTTAAAAAGCAAACTTGGAGGTTTATGTAGCCATGCTGGCTTTACTGTGGACTGTGGAGGTGTGGCTAACTTTTAATGATATGCATTAATAATTTATCAATGGAGTTTGTAAGGGATAATTTGCAATTTTAGGTGCACAGTCTCCTTTTGAAGCTCCTGAATAACGCCCATTAATGTTAATAGGAAGAGTACTCATATTAAAAGGAAATGATGCCCCGTAGGTGTTTAACATCTGACTTACCAAGTCCTTAAATTGCACTGCTGAATGTCACTTCTTTCATTTGCCAAGATAGCTTTTTGTTATACTGCCATTACATGGGTGCAAAAGTAAAAAGAGAATATTTTAGAAAAGCAAATGCCCAGTCATGGTCTGAGGTAAGAAAGGTGTGGAAGTACATTATATATCAAATGCACTAAAAATTTCACTTATGATTGTGAAGGCACATCTGATTCAGTTTTGTGTTTTTTAAAAAAACTTTATTTGAGAGACTGATGATTCTCCATATTGGAAATAGCTCTTGAAACAACCCTCACTTTTAAGTGTGGTCCAGGGAAATGGTTTTGTAGAAATTCTTTTGCACTCAAGTTTGTGGAACAAGTTTCTGGTATATCAATGGTTAATGTTGTCAGAAATGAAAAGTACAAATATGTTCAAAGGAAGACTAGAAATAAGGCCTTGGGACCAGAGATTTATAGAAGTATGGTAGATATAGTTAGTTCTTTCTTCTCAAGAGGAAAATATGGCAGGGCACAATTCTGTACAATTCTGGTTACATCTCAGAAAGAATATTGTGGAACTTGAAAACATGAAGAAAAGAGGGCATTCAGAATGATCAGGTTGCAACACATAGACCTATCCCAGCACTAAAAGTTCATGATCCAAACCAATCAGCAAGGCCCATTGGTCTGGGCCACAACGCAATCTGTACAACAGCATGGATCCAGACCAGCTCTCCCACTGTGTCTAAGGATTCGTTCCTAGCTTCACAGTCCCTGAGGAGCTTATCTGAGCAGCACAGTTCAGTGAGAGGCTGCATTGGGTCCTCCTGTAGTCCATAAAATGAAAGTATGCCATCTGCATGCCTCCATGTTCCAGACTAGGTTGTTGAGGACTAATGGTGATCCGGATCATAGCCCCCCAATCTAGATTATGTCCTGTTCTATGTGGACAGAGCATACCAGCAGTGAATCGTGCCCCCTGTATTCCACATGAACATTTGAAAAGGAGATCCTTAATGCATCTGTCGGTAAGGAATATCAGCAAATTCAGAAAGTCTCCAAGAGGGGACCTGACTAAAGTTTATAAAATCATGCATGGTGCAGAAAAGGTGGATAATTCTTTTCTCTCTCCCACAACACTAGAACTAGGGGGGTCACTCTGTGAAGCTGATAGCCAGGAAAGGTTAGTACGGACTGTGTGTGTGTGTGTGTGTGTGTGTGTGTGTGTGTGTTTTTCACCCAGAGGACCATTGGTCCATGGAAATTCCTACCAGAAGAGGTGGTGACAACAACCAACCCTGGATAGCTTTAAGAAAGATTTAGACAAATTCATGGAGGATAGAATGAGTACCAAGGTACCGCCTCTAGGTTAGAGGAGAAGGCAGCCTGACTTAAAAGGCTATTTGCAAGGAGTTGAGTATAGATGAGGATTTCTCCTTCATTTTCTGTTTCAGAATGCCCAGAAACAATTGATGGGCCTTGAAGACTGGGGGATGCCATTAGGCAGAGATCCAGCCTCTTAATCTGAAACTGGCTCCATCTAGTGCAGACAGAAGTAGACTAGTGGGGGAGCAGTGCCTCCTTGATCTGCATTAACAGGTGGATGAGGAGGCTGCACATTAAGAGGCTCCTTAATCTTGATTAACAGTAAGTGCAGAAAGAGCCTTAGTTTGTATTAGAAGTGTTAGTAATCACTTCAGTTTATCTGTCCACTCAGTTATAGATGTAGAGAAAGTAATTACAGCTAAGGTCTATCTGGGCCTATCTGAACTATCCAGTAATCACAAGATCATGGCACTTTCCCCTCAGTAAGTGAAACGTGCCCAGTAGGTTGGAGTCCCTAACTCTGTGAATTAGGATCTTTAGCACTTTGACAGTTCTAAAGGATGTTAAGCAGTTGCTTGATTAATAATGACATGGGGAAAATCAATTATTCCTCTTTACTCTACCTTGGTCAAACCTCATCTAGAGTACTGTGTCCTGTTCTGGGCACCTAAATTTTTTAAAAAAGGCATTGACAAACTAGAGCAAGTTCAAAGGAGGGCTACGAAAATGGTTAATGGTCTGGAAACCATGTCCTGTCGGGAATGCTTGAAGGATCTAGGAATATTTAGCCTGCAGAAGAGAATACTGAGAAGTGCCATGATAGCGATCTTCAAGTATCTGAAGGGCTGTCACAGTGCAGAGAGATCATCCCTGTTCTCACACAAGATGGGAAGACTAGAAACAGTGGTATGAAACTTCAAAGGAGTCAGTATAGATTAGATATTAAGGGTGATCAGTTGATGAAATAGGTTGTCACGGGAGGTAAAGAGCTTTCCTCTTCAAGCAGAGGCTGAACAGACATCTGTCTGGGATGGTTTAGGGAATCTTGCATTGAGGAGGGGGTTGGACTTGATGACCCTAGAGGTCCCTTCCAACTCTATAATTCTATAATTCTAATTCTATGAAGACTTTGTTGGACTTTTGATGTAGACCTCACACAGATCAACAAGGGTCAATGATGCTTTCAAATACTGGTATTTCAGACTTTCACAGTCTATTTTTGTCTATAGAGTATGATATAGATATAAACAGGCCCTTTGGCAGCAAATTGATGCAACATATATTTTAATGATTTCTATGCACTAAAAAGCTATCATGTTTCATATTAAGTCTGTGCAGATAAAAATTCAATGTACAATCAATGAAAAGGAGGAACAGAATTGCACCCACTGGCCCTTTCACCACCAACATGTAAGATTATGTCTACTTTTAAAGAGCAATAGGACATTTTCTTTTAAGAAATTAAATTGCAAATTGTCAAGACTTGACATATCTAATGGTGCGGATAATATAGTACTGTACTTTTTAGATGCTGTTGAACTCTAATGCCATTATCAAGAATCAGAGATGCTGCTAATTATATTGTGGCATCTGGAGAAATGGGGTGATGCTGAGCGAAAAGATTATAGCACATTATTGTAGCAGTCTCTGAGAGTGAATAGGAATAATGATCCTAACTGCTAGATTGGCCAGGGACCTGAGAGGTGCAGTCCCATTTTGGTAATGGAGAAGAAGCTGGCCAGGTTAAAAAACCATAAAAAGGGCTGAAGGCATAAGAGATGAGGAGTGTGAAGGTAAGAAGACTGAAGCAAAGTGCATAATAATCAACTGGAGAAAAGTGACCTGAAAGAATGCATCATTAATTCAATGATAGCTCTTTTCTATGGACATGTTCACAGGTATCACCCAATGGTATCAAACAATTTCAGTCATATGACTCCTCTTACCAATATAGGCTGCACACTAGTCCTGAAACAAAGAAGGGTGAACTACACAAAGTGAGCACAACACATGCATGATAGAAGATGAATATTGGTAACAGTATTTGCAACATCAGTCTACAACGCATGATGTTGTACAAAAAGTCTGTTTCTCCAATTTTCTGCAAGAGTTACTGCCTGCATATCAGAGACATATGTATCTGGAGTAAGAATGCCTTCACTTGTGTGGCAGAGGAAGCACCCTTTCTAAGCAACCTGTCCATTTTTGCCAGTCATCTTAAAATTTCCATCCACACTGGGGATGACAAATAAGCATACACAGCCTACCCATCCTGTCTGGCTTTCTGTGTGAGCCATGCCCCATGCCACTGATAGCTGGCAAGTAATAGTTGGCTCCAGCAAAGGGAAAACCTATGTGAAGAAAAACTCTCCTACTGAAGCACACTTAAGTGAGTGGCCCAATGACACTTTCTTCCAGTGAGGTGCTCTAGGAGCTTTTTTTGCACACTTTCCTCTGAGATGCCTTTGGGATGGGAGGGGGATAAAAGACCCCCCTCCCCTTTCCATTTGCTGGCTTTGGTCTGTGGATACCTTGTGGCTCTGCTTTATGTCATGTGTGGGTGTACCTTACAGCTATTTGTTCCTATCTATCAGACAATTGCACTACAGTTTTGAGATTACAGCTATAACGTTTTGCCTTTTCAAAGATTTCAGCTAGAATTACCTCCAGTCCCAAAACCAACGCTCAGCATTTGGAGTGAAGGAAATATCCTGTGAGTATCTATTTTTGCAGTCACAGGTACAGAGTTCCAGTAATACATGAATTTCTGAGTGGCACTTGCAGATTTCAGATAAGCTCATCCTCAAAATTATTTAGTTATGTTGGCATGAAATCAATAATTTCTTGACCACCAATTTTGATTCTCAGGGCTGATGGCAAATGATGAACAACATCTGATTAGTTTTGTCACATCTAAACCTCTTCTTTAGGGTGGCCTGGTCTTCAGATAATCTTGAAAACTATAATTATGTGCCTGATAACTGGTATAGATAGACATGGATCTATCCAATGCCATAGTCACAGACTTTCTGTTACAGTTTCCTAGCCTGTGTGTGCATCTCCTTCCACCATACCAATGAAATAGCTAATGCAACATTTGAAAAATCCTTTTTTATTGAAAGTCCACATTTCCCATTATTATTTATTGATTTCTTGTTAAATGTGAATCTTAAAGGTATTACCATGACTTATTCTTATATATTAGGGAGAACACAGTCTGTGCAGTATGGCCAAGATAACAGTGGTGGGAGGAGGGCAGTGGTGGAAATGAGTCAGGCACATTCAGTCTATGAATCTTTAAAATCACTCTATTGCCTTGATGATAATGTTTGGAAGCGACAGAGGGGGCTGGTCGTCAAAGATATCCTGCAAGGAATTTGGGTAATTTTCTGCAACACATCTGAGCATTTGGCATTTATCTATGCAACTTTTTAATGTTAGTTTCTATACTGCCAGAATTTTTTTTTAAAGGTGATAAATGTTTTTCTGCCATGTTAATCATGCGCGAGACAGAGTGGTTGGAATGTGCTGCACAATGAATTATGCATTTTAGCCCACCTGGGAGTCGATATTTACCATATCACACCGAAATCCATTATGTAGAACAAACATTCTATTTATACAACATGCTGCAGAACTATTCATTGGACCAGCTGCAGGTTGGAAGACAAGGTAACAGTACATGCCAGCTTCTGCAAAGGCACATTAGTTTGCACCATCATTTCTCAATGCACAGCATGCTTTGGTGTTGCTATTGCAAACAACAAAGGGTTATGTTCTAATTACCAATGCAGAACACTGTTTTCTTGGGGAAGTCCGCATAGGTGAGAGCAGGGGCAGATCTGTCCACATAGAGAAAGATCTGCTGCATAGCATTAACATAAATTGCCTGAACTTCATTGATGATTCCAGTATATTTACATTGTGGTAACAGTCAGGATTACTATTTTTTCTCATTAAAATAAAAGAAAAGCAGTATTCTTTTGAAAAAAAGGGGGGGCACTTCCAGTTACCCTGCATCACTAGGGGAGGGAGTGATTTTTAAAGTCCATTTTCTACCATCCTCAAGGATCAGAACTGTAATTTTGGTGGCTATTTATCTGGCATCTAAGTATTTAGAATGATTAATCACTTTGGTTAACTTCAATAAATGTATATTTTCTACATTTCAAGGTAATTGCCTCTATTTTGTATTAAGATGTGAGTTCATTTACTAATCAGATCCAATGGCTTATCAATTATTTCAAAGCCTAAACAAAACAAAACACTGTAGAAAAACAAGAGCCAATTTCTGGTTTGTACAAAATGGCATGCACAATGCTTAGGAGCCCACTTTGTGTGGTTAGTCCATCTTTACTGGACCAGGGAGAAATTACTTATACTCATCTGTGTTCCAGAGGGAAGAGGGATGAGAAAGAACAGATGAATTCAGATAATTGCAGGTAAAAGCCAGGACCACCTGTGCCTGGGAAAAGCTTCCAAACAAAAGCAAGGGGCTTCCCCCCCACCTAATTTGGGATGACAGTTTTCACACTGCTGGTTCTGAGCTGCTTCATCCCTTTAGTTCTACGTTAAATTCCAGGGGAGGAAAACTCCAGGGAATCTGTTTGCCACTGGTCATACATCAGCATTTTTTCAGTCTTCCTGTGAGCATTCTGAAATTATATTGATGGCCTTTAAAACCAGAATATTACATTTATGGAACTCAGAAAGATTAAACACATTGAGTATTGAGCATTCAAACCTACAGAAGGTTTGGAACATGAGTGACAGATGAAACCACATACTTTGTTTTAGTATAGCCTTGTCTAATCTGGGTTGCTTCTTGGGCCATAATCAGATGTATCAAAACGGGTGATTCAGGGTGGTTCCACACTGCACCCACCTCAATCCATGCCCTGAAGGCCCTCCCTCTGCCCACCATGAACTCAAGGCTGCCTCTCACCCAAGAAGCCACGGATCGCAGCTTCTGGAGCGGGGGGGGGGGCTTCACTTACACCCCCCCTCCCACCCTGGGGAGAGCATGCACGATCCCCTCCTTACCTTTAGGCAGCCAGGCCACGCACCTGCACAGAGGACCTCCTGAAGCCAGGTGCAGCCCTGGCCAATTGGGAGGTGTGTTGCATGCACGCCGGGTCCTGGCAGCCAGAATTGGCCTGGCTGCCTAAAGGTATGGAGGGGATCGCTCTTGGTTGCCCCCAGGTTGGGATAGGGGTGTTGTTGTTGTTGTTGTGGGCGATTACAGCACCTTATTGGCAGGAACACATGTTGCTCATACCCAGAGATGAGGCTGTGCACCTCAACCCCTCACTGTTTCTGAAGCTGGGAATAAAAATTTCCCGTTTTGAAGATGCAGCACGGACATATTTTTTGAAAGACAAAAGTGGCACCAGAAGTTGGTCATTTTCAGAGTGTCAAAAAGAAAGAAAAACTTTTGGGCAGAGAGTGGTGGAGATAGGCTACTCATGCAGCCACCGTGTACATACATGGTGGCAGAGTGAGTGTCTGAGCAGGACCAATGCCCTTGAAATCTTTTGTCCTGCTCTGTAGGAAGGACACCTCCAAGGGTGTTTGCCAGACCCCCAGAGGCACACTGCAGGTCTAGGGGCAACACTGGGATGTGGATCACATGCTCCTTGGATCTCATCTGGTCCCCCACCCCCCACACACATGTATTAAGAAGATGTCTGTTTCAGTCCTTCAGAACATTTGAAGCCCGTTTCTATAAAGGATCTATGTCTACAAATTGTTTTACCGAAGGATTAGATAAATTCATGGAAGACAGATGTATTAATGGCTACAAGAATGGATACTTGGGTACTGCATCCAGGTTGGAGAGACAAGCAGATTGCCCCTAAAGGCCATTTGCAGGGATTTAAGAGCAGGTAAAAGTTCTGCCTTGGAATCTTTTCACAGTTAACTTCATGGAATGATTTCCCACTGAATTTAAATTTAGGGGTGGTGGCCGGCATTTACACTGCAAGCGCTGGTGCTGTCCCCAACTAACCCATGATCACTCAAAGTGTGGACAGTCCTTCCCAGATCATCAGAATTGCCACAGCAATGGCCCTGGGAACTTCGCCTGCATGCCTGGCCATAGCTGTGGTTATCATGGCATGCAATTGTGTAGGCACAGCTGTGCTACCCTGCCCCAACACAGCATTTGCAACCAGAAGTGGTGTGAACATTGGATGCAGGAGCTGACTGGGATGGCTTTGTATGTTCTGAGTTGCTCTGGGATGAAGTGTCCCAGAGCATGCATTGCCATTCCATCTGCATAAATGTGAAAAGACCCTTCATGTTCTGCTTGAGAATGCCTATAAGCAATTAGCAGGCCACCATGTGAGACAGGATGCTGGACTATGGGTTGTGGCCTGATCCAGCAGGACTCCTCTTGTGTTCTAACTTCCTTCTTCTTTAATTAGAACTAATCTGCCATGGCATAGTTTAAAGCACTACTAATGTGAAGAAAAAAAACCAGAAGTTGTTTGTTGGTTATCTAACAATAGATTTTTTAAAAGAATTATTTCATTTTTGATAATCCTCAGCAACACTTTTACGTAGCAAAGTAGAATAAGATCTGAACTGGCTAATAATGAAATCATTAGAAAGCTGTTATAAGGACAAGTCCAACATAAAATCTGCAGAGCGCCATTATGGCACCTTGAAGGTACACTGAGGTCACAGTGTCTGCATGACACTGCACCTTCATTGTGCATTCAACATGGAGGAAGAGCATGGCATCCACTTGGATACCATGTTATTCATCTGTTATGCTGCTACAAGTGCCACTAAGAAACTGTAGCAACAGAGTCGCTGAACAAGGTTGGAGACTAACTGACCAGCACTCTTTCCCTCACTCTTGCTCACGGATCATACTGATTATAAGAACATAAGAGGAGCCCTGCTGGATTGGGCCACAGCCCATCTAGTCAAACACCTGGGTGGTGTTTGCCTATTTGAAGACTAGGAATGGCCCATATGGCAGGTGGTGGAAGTTTGCACACACACACCCAGCCTGGCAGCCAGATCAATTGGGACTGGAATCTCAAAATGATAGCTGATCCTGCTTAGGGGGAAAGCAAGTCTCTCCTGCCCATCAAATGGCAGCTGAAGATCTCCTTGCCACTATTTGACAGGTGGTTACAGAGCCAAAGGCAAATGTGTATCAAAGAGAGGCTATTGTTTATTTTTAATGTGAAGAGGGTGGGTGCTGATTCCATCTAAGATGGCTTTCATGAGCTGATGTTGTGCTGAAAAGAATAGTAACACTTAACAATGATATAGTTCTTGAACTGCTTGTGCCTTTGGGGACTGTGCAGTTCTACAAGGTTTACAATGATTTCATCTCCTAATGAACTTGAAGCTGTCATATTCAAGCCACATGAGTCCAGTTGAAAGAAAAACAGCTGGTACAGATTTCCTTTAACCCAGATTTCCTTTGACAAGGGAAACTGTAAGTAAGAAAAACATAGAGGACTATATTTTGGTGAAATTCACACTCCATGTAAAAATGTAAAAGTATTTTAGGATATTTGCAGCTATAGTTCAGAAAAATCTCAACTAAATTCTAAATATGTGTGCTAAATTCTAAATGCCTCCTTGGACTGGCATCTTGGCCACAGGCAATAGACCAGATGGCTATATGTCTAGCTATGTGCACCATATGAGCATCAGGAAAGAAAGCCTCCAATGGCACCTAGAGGATTTTATGAAGTGTGAAATCAGTCAATGTGGGGTAAATTGGCAATTGAGTGACGGACAAGTGCTTAATTTAATAAATATGATCTCTGCCCTCTGTACAAACTCCTATTAATGCTGATTTGGCTCTGCTTGCTTATAGCAGGTGCATTCATGATGAAGAGTGACAGGCAGTGCAAAATGGATGGAAGCATTTGGAAAACAAATGCTGCTCTTGGCATCTCCACAAAATGTTAATTGGTTAACAAGCTGCAGCTAATGCAGTGGTGATGATGGAGCTTTAGTTCCAGAACTGATATGTGTTTAGCACATATTAAGTCACACCAACCAAATAAAGCTGAGGAACTTACTTGCCTCTGAGAGAACTGGCATGTAAAGTCTATCCCATCCATGCATAATTTCATTGTGATTTTCTATACGACTAATATAAATATTAATTTAAAATAACATTTATTTTAGCTGTGCCTGTGAGTTGCCCTTTACAGAGCCCGTTTCAGGCTGCATCCATTTCAGGTGGAGTTGCGTCTTCTCAGGAGCTTCTGGGTCATGGCATCCAACTTCACTAGTCCCTGATCAGCTTTCTTAAGCTCCAAGAAACTATTCCTAAGAGACTGTGGAGGCTGAAAGACTCCCTTACCTCCATGTGGAGAGATATGAGGGAATGGAAAGACTTATCTGCTGCCATTTCCATGCTGATTGGTCCTTTTATGAACTGGAAACATGGTCACCTGTTTTCATTCCTTTAGAAGACTGACAAATGTGGAAACAAGGCAGCTGTAAATAAGATTCCCAACAAAGTCACATTCCAGGCCTTCTGATGGGCAAACACCATTTGGATTCTGGGCCACTTGACTTGGTGGAAGGACCAACAGTTCTGGATCAAATGAATGCAGTCTAATTGAAAGATGCTATATTCCTATTGCAAGAAAAGTCTTCAGTATTTGAAAACCCAAGACAGCATGGGGAATACGTTTGGATATTCTTTTTTATCTGTTTTTTTGTTTTAAGCACAAGTCAAACGGCAACTTCCATCCTTATTTTAAAATACCAAGTAGAAATTTCTTCCAGCTATTGGTAGTGAGGGTAAACTTGCATGCTGCTTGACAAGACAGAAATACCAATCTCCTTGAGGAATCACAGAGGGGCTGGACAAGGTGGTTAGTGATGGGATAGCTATGCTGTCCAACATCACCATGCAGGAAAGGGTAGGTGTGGTCCACATTTTGTGGACTGGTATGCATTAAATTTGTTTGTAAATGATAGTTAAATGATCTGACCATTTCTTCATCATTCTTCATCTTAGCTAGGGACAATTTGGCCATTTTGCTGTGATAAGTTTCAGATTAGACTAGCAGTTCTACTCATACAGACTTACAAGGTTAAGGTCTGTCTTCCTGTGCTTCCACCACTCTCTCTGATGATTGAGAGTAGCAGCATGAGTGTTTTTGCACTAGAGCTAAGAACCCATTTAAGAACCCTTTAGGTACCTGATTTGTAACTGATTGGTACCAATCGAGAAGGCCCTGTCCCCAGTGAGCACCCATTTAAGGCCCCATTGATCAGGCTCTTAAATATGGATTTCCTGCAGACCTGTTTAAAGGTGTCCACAATGAAATCTTCAGGCATAAAGACCCCATTAGTGGACGCACGTCCACACCACTTACCTACTTGATGGGGTCCAGTGGGCCAGGGGCCAGGCCAGGAGTGGAGCTTCACGCACAAGTGGCGCCGGCTCCATCCTGCCACTCGCAGCTATGGGGCCTTGCCTGTCCTCCCCACCCTCTTCCAGCTCCAGTGAAATGGAGCTGGAAAGGGTGCTTTGGCATCCCCATGACACTCTGCTCAGCACCCATTGCAATTGGGTGCTAGCAGGCCCATGAGGACGCATCTCTGAGATCCAGATCTTGGAGTGCTCATGCAAAAAAGGGTAATCTGAGATAGACTTTCCTGGCTGTGAAATTATCTCCCCACCTGGTTAACGTGGACTTCTTCACTCAGACCTTTGACATTTAGCTCCCTCCTTACATTGTTCTGCACTTTGGTGTAATTATTATTAATTAGGTTTTCATTGATGTTTTTAATTTTTTTATGTGTAACCCACCCCAGGATCTCTGAGGGTCCATCTACATCTAAATTTTAATCTAGCTTCAGATCACTTTCAGAGTGAGAGAAAACATCAAGAAAGTGGCAAGCTGTTTTATTTTAGCATTATCTGACACAGAAAATCTGATATGGAAAGAAAATGACAAATCATTCTGCTGATATGTTCTTTCACTCCTGGTGTGTTCTTTCACTGCTGATGTGTTCTTTCAAAGTTCAGGGTGAATTGAAGCTGGATTAAAACTGGTGTAGAGCGGCCCTGCATGATGGGCTGGATACAACAGTAAGTAAGCAAGAAAGCAGGCAAGCAAACAAGTAAATAAGTAAATATATTTTAAGAAGCAGAGATAAAATATAAGAAATATTGTGACAGCCAATTCTACTGAAATATATGCAAGATATAATATTGATGTTGATACATGGTGCATTGAGTATATTTGCAAAAAGAGTTTCTTTTTCTCTACCTTCTTTAGAATTTGCACCAATGAGAAGGTAGCTTGTCTAGATTTAATCACAGTATTACTAGCAGCAGGGTATCCCATTAAATTTGTTTATAAACAGAGCAAAAATATCTCAGAAGCTCATTAAAATGAAATTTTAAACAAAATCCTTCTCTTTCTCTCTTTTTTCTTCCACTTTCTTCCAGGGTTGTCTGGGACTTCCTAGGGGAGATCATATGTGCATTCTAAGGGAGTGTGTCATATGTAAATATAAACGTTCCCTCCCTTAGTCTTTTGTTTGCTGAGCTGCGTGTGTGTGATTTGCCTTCTTCCTAATGATTACTAAGTACTCAGTTTTCCCATTCAGGATGCTTATGTCAATCTAATTAAATTTAAGCAAGAGGAAACCGACTGATTAGAATGTTATTCTTTCCACTTAAACCTAATAATGTTGTGCAAATATACATAACAAGTTAAAAAAAAAATCTCTAGATTGCAGGCAGCTTTACAAACTCAGCATGGCTTAAACTTTTATTGGACAAACCAACCCAGTGCATAATAGTCAGTTGATTGAAACAAAGAAGATATTACTGTGAAACACATCATTTTTGTTTAGATAAATACAGCTACCTCGTATTCCCCAGACATTGGTCAAGTCCATAGATTGGTGCCAGATCGGCTTTTAGGTAGAAGAACAGACAGAGACAGTTAGGAAGCAGACAGCCTTTGGACAGGGGCAGAAGATGGTTGGCCAAAGGACACGATCTTTCTTCCCACTGCAAATCCATTGGTGTAAGTGTATCTGAAACAGGTCAGTCTCTCAGGGTTTGAATAAGCCACAAGGTAAATAAAGGGAACTTTATTCAAGGTGTTTAACTTATAAGGCCCAAAATGATTTGGGACCCAATATCTGAAGGAACATCTACTCCCCTAACAACCTGCCCCTGCCTTAAGATCTGGAGGGGAGGCCCTCCTGGTTATCCCACCACCCTCAGCAGCAAAAGGGGCGGGCACCCAGGAGAGGACCTTATCAGTGATGGCCCCTAGGCTACAGAAAAGTCTCCTCCTGGAGATGCATCTATCACCTTCATTGTACACCTTTAGGAAGGCAGTGAAGACACACCTTGTTGCCCTGGCCTTTGGTTAAATGGGGATACACTTTTCTCTTCCCACTTGCAGATGCTGTTATTGTTCTAATGATTTTTATTTTAGATGTTGTTACCCGCCCAGAGACCTCTGGGTATAGGGGAGGATAAAAATGTAAATAAATAAAATAAACTAATGCTGAGGTGAAACCAAACATAATACAACTAAATGAAGACTAAATCCAATCAAAGAGGAAATGACCCCTGTTAATGGTAGCAGCAGGTTCTGTTCTGCCACACTGGAAATGCATCGGTAACACATCTCTTCCGTTTAATGAGATCTAGGTTAATAAACCAGTCCTTTCATACTAGGACAGGTATTGCATGAGGGTGAAGCCTGCACAGTGGGTGGTGCCTTGGATAGGAAGTCAGTTGTGAGGGACTGGAGAAGCTATGGCACATTTGCATTGTTACCAAGCTTAGTCTGGGAGATGTGAAATCTCCACCCTTGCAATGCAGACATCTCCTCACCTCTTATGGTGGAACAAAGTGGACTGGGATAGTTAGACCACCCAAAGAGAAGTGAGAGCAGAAAGGGCCAAAGTCAGTAAAGCAGCAAAGACATTCTCCTCTTTCTTACAGCGATAGTTTAAAGTTGTTGCCCAATAAACAACTGGATCCCCAGATTCCATAGTTCCCACACAAAGGGAGCATCTTCACATGCCATTGGAGGTGCACTGAAGTCTACCCATCCCCACAGCATCCCATGTGGGATGTGGAAGGGCTTCAGTACTGCTCCCAGTGCACAAGGACCAGTTTCAGAGCACAAAAAAATCAGCTCCAAAGCTGCTTCTTGCATGCCAAACCAGGCCTTCATCAGAGTAAAACAGGCAGGATTTTCATAGAGACCTTTTGCACCCGTGCACAGACATGAGGCCCTCCAAGCACAGGTATGAAGTCTTCAGAGCAGCAGGCTTGGAGATGACAGTAGAACCGTCAGACATTTTGCTGAGCTTACCTGAAGCCAGAGGCCTAGGGAGAAGCCCATTTGGGCACTGTAGCTGTGACTGTGAAGATATACCCTTAGGCTTTAGCTTCTTCATCAAGAAGCATGAAAAACATGATTTGCTTCATTCTTTCATTCATCCAAGTGCCATAGAATACAAATGACACACGACTGGCTTGATATGACTATCAAGTTAAATGTCAGTCGGGGGGGGGGGATACTTTGGCTACAAATTAGCAGCGTGAATAAAAATCCTGGAATACTTCGAACTCTGGACACTCCCTGAACTTCTCTGATGCTCCTTTGCTGTATGAAAAGCAGAGGGAAACTCCAGGTGTTGCAAAGAAGGTCTGATCCAATGTTTCACTTTACAATTCCAGCCTCTTAACTCCTCAGAATGTCAGGTATAATTAGAGAAGAGAGAAAGATATTCCGTGCCATTAGTCTAACCACTGCATACTTCTGTTTAAATTTGAGGTTAGAATAGTGAAAGGGAGACACAGATCAATTAAAGGTCAAATATCTTTTTCTAACATACTGTGAACCTTGGGGCCTGTCCAGGCTAAAGGATTGTTTGCCCTGGTGTGGTAGAGTGCAAGTATGTTTATTTAATATTTCACATCAAAAGTAGTTTCCACAGCTTGCAAAGTAGGAGAATAGAAAGGCAGGCACTGACATTAACCACAGCCATATGGATAAAGAGATCAGGCACCTACAGAAGGGCACAGAGTGGGTAGAAGAAACCAATTGTTTATGCTAGAAATAATTCATTTGTTGAATGATCTGCAACAGAGACAAACCAAAAATTCAGACAATTAAGTATTTATTTGTGATATTTATAGGCTGTTCAATATAACACAGCTTAAAACCTGCAGTCAAGACTCACAGAAAAATCAGAAATGGCATAATTTTAAATATTAAAAAAGATTATGTTTAGGAAGGCTTGATAATAATAAAAATATCATCATCATCATCATCATCATCATCAGTTTTTTTAAAAATAATAAAATCTTCAAGTGGTGTCTGAAAGAGCACGCTTTCGCACTTAGTGCGCTGGTGCCATTGCCCCACAATTGGCACTTAGATGGCAAGTGTGGACCCCTAAAGCATTCTAGCGGTTTGCCTCCCAGTGATGGGAGGTGAAGTACAGATCTTTTTTCAGGTCTACTGTAGGACTGGAGCAAATTCGTACCTCCTGTGCTGTGTGAGGGTCGGGAAAGGTGAACTTGCCCACACATGTGACAGCATGTGCACTCGCAAATGCTAGTGAACCCCCTCACACATCTGGACACTTACCTTAGTGGGGACATGTGTCTGGGCACCACTATTGCCCCTACAGATGGTGTTGTTGTCACTGGGACAACAGTAACACACTACACACAAGCACTGGTGCCAGGACATCACATGACACATCAGCCTGCTTGCACGGTGCATCATCTGCCCCTCCTTGCACCATGAAAGTGTGAATGGGCCTCGCCAGTGCCAAGAAAGGACAGGACTGGTTGACCTGCACTGTGCTCCTGCGTGGAAGAAAAACAAGAAGAGTAGGCTTTTCTACCCCGTTTTTCTCATGCATTTAAGGGGTCTCAAAGTGGCTGACAAAGCTTTCTATTCTGCTCCCCACAACAGACATCCTGTGAGGCAGGTGGGGTGGTGAGAGCTCAGAAGAGAGCTGTGACTAGCCTAAGGTCACCCAGATAAGAGTCCGGCTCCTTACAATGCAAATGCTTGATCTGGGAGCACACTGATGATTGACAAGAGGGCCATTGTGGAAAGGCCCCTGGATAAGGAGGGTGGAAAGAGCCTATCTAATATTATCCCTTCCCTGCTCATATCATCATTATTGCCAGAAGTTGTTCAAAATTATTTAAAATATAACAATTTTACTTATGTAATTAGCTATCAAATAATTTTTTAAAAAATATTTTTTTCCTCATGTTATCATGTCCCCCCCCCGAATTTTCCCTCAGCTAGGGTCGTATGCCCCTCAGTTTGGCAAACAGAGTGAGTTAAGAACACTTACATGAACATATGCTAAATTTCAACTTTCTGCCCGAACCTGCATTTAATTAAAGTGCTGAAGTTTTTAATGTTGTTTACCGCTGCTGATTTAAAATGGTAGCTTTAAACCGTTCTTCTAGATGTTTACGCTTACATAAATCCAATGCTGGCTTTTGTACAGTAATGTTTTAACTGTGACTGTGTTTGTGGGAATTTTGTTTCTGAATCTTTATGTCAGCCACCATGCAAGCGGCCTTGAGAGGGTTTTGCTGTAAACGTTCAACCTATAAAAATGTAAAATAAATCTCAAGCAACGAAACAAAAATACTCTTGTGGATGCTTTCTGGTTCATTTCTTCCAAATATCCTATCAACAGATAACCACCAACCCAAAGGACTTTTAAAAGCACTTTCTCCATCTGATTCAGAAGCCTATATCATTGGAATGATCCGCTTTGCCTTGAGAAGGCAATTAGTTCATGTAGTATGTACTGGCTTTAATTTTCTCAGTTAATTATACCCCCTCACACCCACCCACCCACCCAAAGAAATGAAGTCCATGAAGGTTAATACCTTTTGAGTAACTGTGGGTTAAAAAGACTAGCGGCTATTTCGTGCTTTATACTTCTTTGTTAAGAATGCCTGTGAAGTTCACGGCACTTCTGACAATGATTTTTGCTTTGCTTTATTCCATTGTGTGCCATTGATTTGTGCTATCATGTATGCTACATGTAAGTGCAGTTGGCTTCTTATTGGCTTTATTTGGCCTGAAGCAGATGTGTGATTCTCAATCTCTCTCTCTCTTTCTCCTTCTCTTTCTCTCTCTCTCACACACATTCAAAAACTTTGCACTTTGTAGTGTATAGTAGAGATGGCTGGGCATTATTTCATATTCTTGAACAGCTAGATTTGTTTGCACTGAAAACAAAGTGTTTGCCAAACTTTCAACAAGCAATTCTAGCTTCCCTTGCAGGGAATAAGTCCTATAGAGCACCACAGAATTATCATCTGAGTAGAAAAAGACCACATCCTGATGGGAGATAAATAGTGCTGTTATAGTTTGACTATGTTGAGATTGCCATACAAATATGGGGCAAACTCAGCATAGTCTCATGATATCAGAGTGAACACCTGCTCTAACCTATTTGGGGGAAACCTGACTCCAGTTACAGATTTTTCCGAAACAAGAAGAAGAAGAAGAAGAGTTGGCTTTTTTATCCCTCTTTTCTCATTCACAAGAGGCTGATAAAGTTTTCTATTCTTCTTCCCACAACAGAACACCTTGTGAGATAGGTGGGGCTGTGGGAGCTCAGAAGAGAGCTGTGACTAGCCCAAGGTCATCCAGCTGGCTTTGTGAAGGAGGGCAGAACCAAACCTGGTATTCCAAGGCTGCATCCCCAAGCAACTTATTTGCCTCTCTAGTTTTCCTCTACTGTCCTTCTATTCCAGCGGACTTTAAAAAAGTGCCGTTCAATTCCGGAATAAACGTCCCCATGAAGTTCGGTAAAACACACATTTTAAATGCACCTACCATCCCCAAGGAAGCGTGTTTTGTTTGCCCGCATCTTTTTCTACCCGCCTCCTCTCTGCTTGATAGGGTGCCGGGGAGACAACCCCCGACAAGTCCAAAAGAAAAATAGCCATATTTACAAGTTCTCTGTTTGTCTCCCCTGCCTGCAAAACCCACCAGAGCCATTTATCACTTTGGGGTCCAGAGCTTGCTTCCAAAGACAGTGATTTCACTGTCAAAATCTACCCCTTACAGCAGTCATTACACTATAGCAATCCATCCACTTCACACCTGATAACAATGTTGCAATTCTCCGCAATTCTGGCTCTTTAAAAGTTCTGACCTTTAGAAAAGGAAAGGAAGGGAAGGGGCTGCTGTTCTGGGAGATGTGTGAATGTTTAAGACTGTGTGTGTGCAGGCGGGCAGCAGAAGCAGAGCCAGGGTGCTTTTTTCTGAGATCTTGGCTGCCAATCCCTGCCCCTTTTGCCCACAGAGCATCTCCATGCACAATGTTGCTTGGAATACCCACAGCTTCCAAAAAGTGTGCTGGTAGTCTTTTTTAAAGGGCAGTCTTTTAACCACACATTTTCCTCCTTTTGTGCCGCTGGAAGCTCAGAGGCAAAAGAAACTTTTTAACAGACTTTTTATTGCTTGAGGACAGGGCCCCAGATAAGAGTCTGGCTCCCTAACCACTAGACCAGTGGTTCTTAACCTGGGGGTCAGGACCCCTTTGGGGGTCGAATTATCCTTTCAGAGGGGTCGCGATGAGTCTCCCGCTGCCCTTCCCTCCCACCTCCCAGCTGCTCCGCCTCCATGGTTGGGGGTCCCCACAACATGAGGAACTCCATTAAGGGGTTGTGGCATTAGGAAGGTTGAGAACCACTGCACTAGACCAAACTGGCTCACATATCTGTGCCATATGTGTCTGGATGCAGCTGTTTGGAGCTACCATCTTCTATATATCCATGTGCAGGGGGTGAAAAAGGTACTTCCAGATATTTTGCAACACTGAAATACCTGAATGTGCTTATCATTATATTGTTCAAAGACAGCGCCATACCTATGCTTTGTAATCAAACAGCAATTATTCTTGAGGGGCTTTACTCTGGAATATGCCTGTTTTTGCAAATTTTGGCCAGCCTGAAACTGACTATTGTTAGGATTTCATAGTAGATTTGCTTATTGGAGATGTGTGCTGCCAACAAAAATTTCCTTTCTCTCACAAAATGATACTACATGGTATAGAAAAGCCAGGATTCCATTTCCTTCAAGTAGACAAAGAGAGTTATTAAAGCCGAGCAGACATGTTCACTTCTTATGTTTCACAAAGTCTAGCAAAGAGCATCTTAAAACTCCTTTATCTCTTTAGGCAATAAAACAAGAAACAAACCTAAACAACAAGCATAAGAAACTTAAAGGACTGAGCTAGGGGGAAATTCAAACCATTGGACGCATGGAAGATTGCAGTACACTTAGCTCAAAGTAACCTGCAGGAAGACCTAATAGCACCCAAGCTTGTGAAAACAGTTTATGGAGCAAGAGCAAAATGAGTTGAATTACAGGATCAGAACCCAGGTAGAGAGTCATTTGTTGGAGTATATTAAGAAAACAGGTCTGTGGTGATTATATAGAACGTTAACACATACTAAGGTTGCATCTGCATCCATTTTTTCAAGAACAACTTAGGGGTGCCAGCATGTGGATGCTAGTGTTACCATCCCACCTCCAACCCAGATTAAATATCAGAGAATGCACTTTGGAAGTACGTTTTCTGACAGTTAATGTCAATTAGAGGCATCAGTGTGCAGAGGATCCCACTTCTAAGCTGCTTTTGAGCCACTTATTTTTTACCTGTATGTGGATGGAGCCCTAGCTTGCATTACATAAGCATCTCACCAGAAAGGTCCTATTTCTAAGGCCTTTTCCTCCCTGAGGAGACGGAGACTATGCTGTCAGCCCCAGAAACAAAGAGATGTGGATGCTCCCGTTATCAGCAAAGTGATCTCCCTCTTCTTTATGTTGCAAAGATGGAGAAAGCTTGGAGTAACTGGGAATAGACATTCAAATGACAGCCTTTTCGTAACCAAAACAATTATTAGAATTCTCCAATTCTGTATGTCCTTTCCATCAGGCTCTAGTTGATGTCTTTTGAGGTTTAGGTCCAGGTAAGGGCATATCTGCTTGTATCAATCAAACCAAGTGATAAACTCTACGGGCCACAGAAGTTACCTGACCTTCCATGGTCAAAGATGGGTCCAAGCACCCCCTCCCCCAGCTACATACCTGTCCTTTCTGAAAGAGTGTGGCAGTCTCCTGACCTATTTCATCATCCAGAGTTCCTTAGAAAACCAGAGAGGGAACTCAGGAGTGATCCTGTCAACTGCCTGTTCTGTTTCCTCATTCCAAAGGTCCCCAAAAACCTCAACAGAATTGTCATCTCTGGCTTCTGGAAATTCCACAGTATCGAAGAAGGGCTGTATGAAGATTCTGCTGTTTCAAATATGATAAGGTCAAGCCGTAATATATATAACAATGTTTCACTGGTGTACATTCTGACCCTAGTCACACAAGTAGTTTAGGTCAACCTCAGGTTGTGTTACTCACTTTTTTAAAATTTAATTTGTTTTCCAAGCCAGCCTACCCCGATCCTACAGGACTCAGCCTGTCCCGGCATTCCAGGCCATTTTCACTTCCTCAAATGTGAGCAGGGGGATGAACTAAAGGAGGCTGAACTGTGCTGTGGTGGATGGGGTCCAGTCTTTTCTTTGGTCAATCACCATGTGTAGAGTTTGCGAGGCACCTCCCCTTCTCTCCTCAGCTTATGCATATGATTCCTCTATCTAGCATTTTATGCAAATTTATGATGATGATGATGATGACGATGATGTAAAACAACAGTTACACACAGCAAACGAGATCACTATGCTGGATTTCGTATTATATCACTAGTCGGGCACTTCCCAAGCACCTAGGATTGCGTGATGTATCGGCGAATTATGCGAGCAGACCCCAGTAAAGTGGCTTTTTGTAGTTGGCAGATGGATATTTTGTCAATGCCAATGGTTTTTAGGTGCCCACTGAGATCTTTTGGCACCGCGCCCAGTATGCCGAGGATGACTGGGACCACTTTCACTGGTTTTCGCCAGAGTCACTGAAGTTCAATTCTCAGGTCTTCATATCTGGTGAGCTTCTGCAACTGTTTCTTCTCAATTCTGCTGTCACCAGAAAAATATATATATATATTGTTGTTGTTGTTGTTGTTAATTGCAATGAAAAGAAAAGCACATAAAAAAGGAAGGGTGTGTGTGGAAGGGGGAGAGCAGGCTTAAAATGGAACTGCAAATGGAACACACCCTCGCCTCCCTTGAGTGACAGAATTACATCCAATCAGAAAGGAGATGGAAAAGGGGGTGGAATGCCAGGAGGATACTCAGGTCGATCTTGGAAAAAAAGGTGTGACCGATGTGGCCCAAGGCAGGGACGGCCAGAGGACAACCTATAACGATCTAGGTGTGACCAGCACTGGTATGACCTCAGATTGGATTAATGAATACCCTGCCCTGCCTTAGACTTGTGTGACCAGGGCACCTGTTGAGCTCCCCCCACCCCTAAACAGCTCCCATTGTTGCCATCTAGGAATCTTAAACTGATCAGGAATTAAATATATGGTGGGGAAAAAATCCTCCCAGTAAATGCAGTCCTCTTGAGCCAAAGCTATCTCCTTGTGACTACACAGATACATTCATTCAGTTTTCTTAGCAAGGATGTAGAAATTATTTGCCATTACCTTTTTCTAGAAAGATGCCAATGATCTAACCTGCAACCCTGTTTTCCAGGCAGCTATTTAGCGCCACACGATGGCTATTCCTTGTACTATTCTACCCTAACCCATTTAGATTTAACCATCAGAAAAGTTTTTTTTCCTTTCTACTTCAGGAACTTCACATTCAGTATTTTGCCTTCTTTAATTTCCATGGTGTGCATATCTATATTTTTGTAAACCCACTAAAATATATGAAGTTACTAATAATGTGCCTAAACACTGACATGGCCTTTCTTTGGCCCCTGCTGTAAGAAATTTGAGGAAGGAGGTAGGGATTAATGTTTTCCCAGCTTGGTGCCAGTGAAAGGCTTTATTGCCTCTTGAGCCACAACTTGGATTTTCAGAGACGGCCAGCTCTGAGCTGACTCGGCTTCTTATTGAAGCCTACTGGATTTTTCCTTTCCTTTTAGTGGAAAGTATAGTGAACCCTATATGGAGCTTAGGAAAGCTCTGAGCTTAGGAAAACCAAGTAGATAAGTGTACATTTATGTAGATAAATAAGGTGTTGATTAGAATCCTTGGGTTCTCCCAAAAGATGTCTAAGTTGTGAAACACAATAGTACAGCAAATTTTAGTTTGCCAAAGAACTCTTATTTTTCTAGATGAAAGAAAGTGCTAAGCCACACCAAGTCCTTCTCATCATAACTGAACAACAACAATGAAAATGTTGTTGGTAGCTTTTCATTATTTGCGAGGATTAGATTCCTAGAAATTCTTGGGGATTTAAAATTCCTCCACTTATGAAAACGGAGAGTGAGACTTGCTCTTGATATCTCCTAAAGCCATAGGAGTTATTGTCAAATAAATACAACACATTTCCACATGTCTCTGGCCCTTTCTGCATTTACATGTTATTCCATGACAAGAAGCTGCTAAGAACACATTGTCTGCACAGCGATCTAGATTAAGGAGCTGCCTACTAGATATCATCTGCATGGGCATTAGAGTGGATCCAGATTGAGTGTGTTCTAAGGGCTCCTTGATCTGAATCAGCTGTAGACCTGATAAATGTGGTCTACAATCCATGCTAGGACACCCTGATCTGGATCAAGACAGCAGCATCTGCACATAGAATGCATGTTTGTAGGCATTTTCATGGTTTTGTGATTGTGTACCTGTTCAGAGAAGCTCCGTGAGCATTAGGGACAAATTGTCTCTATTTTGGGGTGGCATCAGATATCTGTCAGACAGCCCAAAAGTAGCTTGAGGGCTGGCACCTTGGTCAAGTCACCTTTGCTGTGGCTCTGTGGCATGACATGAACTGAGGAAGAGTCTGGTAGCGACATAGGAAGGGAGCTTCAATAAAGTTCCCTGTGTTCAGGTGCCTGCATCCACTCTGAAGTCAACACTCTGCAAACTTTATTGTCTTTTTCTGGAAGAATGCTGACCTGTTGTTACATTTAATTAACAGTGAATTCACAGAATTTGTTCCTTTTGATCTATTTTAGAGGCTAACAAGGCCATTTTTCTTTTACTATAATTCTAGAAGAAAGTGTTTCCAGTAGTTCATTTCCACGCTCACCTTGCTTGAAGTAGTTTAACAAGTCTGCTCCAGCCTGTCCTGAACCGAGCACAGCAGGTTCTGTCTGCAATGTGAGGGCAAGAACACTGTCCAAGTCCAACAATGGCAGCAGTGTGGGGGTGCCATCCCTCCTCTGTTCCACATAAAACATACTTCCACCAGACATGCCACACCATCCTTCTCTGTGATTGGCCCATAGCTAATCTCCTCCTGGAGTCATGGGGTCCTGGTACCCATCCATGGAGGCCTCACCAGTAAAAGCACCTCATTGAAATATTGGAGGTGATCTTTCTAGGCAACTCATCCCTACACCTAAATGAGGTGGAGATGGCCCAGTAAAATGTTTCTGATCCCACCTATCCCATGAAGAGGTGGCTCCTCAATCCCCATGGTGGCCACTCAACTGCCCCAGAAGCAAATTTCAATATTCACTTATCCCAAGGATGCACTGATGTGGAGTGTACATTTGGTCACTTGAAGCAGTATTGTCACTGAACTGTTATAACTGAGGAACACTCACTCTCAACATTGGAATTTCTCATGGCAAAACTTGGCAATCACAAACTGCCCTTTCACACTAGGTCAAATATCACTTTATCTATTTAGTGAGCCACTTTGGTCTAGTGGGTTTGATTCTGCCCTCCTCCACGAAGCCAGTTGGGTGACCTTGGGCTAGTCACAGCTCTCTTCTGGTTCTCACAGCTACACCCACTGCACAAGGTGTTCTGTCGTGGGGAGAAAAATAGAAAGCTTTGTCACTTTGAGTCTCCTTAAATGGGTGAGAAAAAGTGGGGTAGAAAAGTCAACTCTTCTTTATGGGCCAGGGGACACTGGAGAAGTGGAAGTAGAGCATGGCCAGGGGAGAAAGGAAGGGCACTGCTAGGGGTGGTTGGGCCCTTCTGGACATCTGGATTAAACCTTTTTTCATCCAAATTGAGGCCCAGATATTGCAGCCTCATCTGAAGCACCTTTCCCTGGATTGTACCCAATGTTCCATGTGCAGTCTCACCACAGACTCACAAAAGAGCACAGTGATGCTTATGGAATTATTGTTGCTCCCCTTCCCAAACAGCTCTGCCCCACTGTTCATCCTGCACACCACTGCTGCACTCTAAATGGACACATCAGAAGCATATGGGCATGGGCATGAGCATTGAAAACAAATTCCCTGGATACTCCTAGACCATAGGCTTTTCAGGCACATAGGGCATCCAAAATGACCCAACATTCTTGAGTGCTCACTATGCTGGCTCCTTCAGATGCTTTTGAGAACAATATTTTTGAAGGCACTTTCAGAGAAGAGTGACTTATTGGAAAGAGTTAGTATATCAGAGCTATGTATGGTTGGTGCCTCAGGAAAAAGAAGCCCAACTGCCTCATATTTCCTGTTTCTTTCATACTAATGCTTCATCTAGGACAGAACCTTTACATATTTTGTGCTAGAGAAACGCTGGTTCATCTCTTTTTACAAATCAGATGCTAAAATGTCTGCTTCCAATTCTGTTGTTTTACGGATGGTAAGATTCTCTGAAGGCCTCGGCCCAAGTTGCTTACAACTGGGTTTAGCCCTGGTGTTGGCAATCACCGACCGGCAAAATTTCCCCCTTTAAAATGGCCCCTCCTTCCGATTTCAGGCCAGTATTGCTCGGTCGGGCAAACTGACCGGCAGCAGCTCTACAGGGCTGCTTTTCCCCCAACCTTGGGGTTGTGGATACTCACGTGGAATGAAGAGGACAACGCATACCGTCGTGCCTTACTCCAGCATCATCGCCAAGGGGGGGCACAGGCTGGTGTCGCTCCCGGTGGACGTCCTACGCTCCCTGGAATGGTGGAGGGTGAAGCGTACCCTCCGCTTGGGGGTTCCAATAGCTGATCCCCCACGAGTTAAGGTTCGAACAGATGCGAGTCTAACAGGGTGGGGAGGTCACTGCGGACCCCATACTGCCCAAGGAGCGTGGTCCCCGCCGGACCAGTGCCACCAGATCAATTGGTTGGAGCTCAAGGCCATTTGGCTCTGTCTGCAGGCCTTCCAGGATATGCTCCGGGGCCGCCATGTGCTGATAGAAACAGATAATATGACAGCAAAGGCACATATCACAAGGCAGGGCGGGACCAGGTCCCGGTCACTGATGCAGTTGTCTACGGACATTTTCGCATGGGCAGAGGCTAACCTTGCTTCTTTGTCGGCCGTTTTTATCCAGGGTATGGCCAACCAGCTGCCGGACAAGCTGAGCCGCAACGTCACGCCTCAAGCAGAATGGCAGTTACACCCGGAGGTGTTCTCCGAACTGGTGCACTGGTGGGGACAGCCGGTGGTGGATCTCTTTGCGTCCCCACTCAATGCACAGATAGACGCATACATGACCCGCCATGCGTGTCCCCTAGCCCTGGCGGCAGATGCCCTTTCGGCCGCTTGGCCAGAGGGTCTGCTATACGCATTCCCTCCCCTCCCTCTCATCAGGCGTTTTCTGCACAGGGTGCAGAGGGAGGCAGCAGAGGTCATATTGGTGGCACCATTCTGGCCAAGGAGGCCATGGTTCCCGCTTCTGTCATCTCTGCTGTTGGAAGAGCCGCTGGCACTCACTACAAGGCACTCGCGTGCACCCGGATCCACACTGGCTCAACCTAGCAGCGTGGAGGCTCAGAGGGACCGTCTCAAAACCTTGGGTTTTGAGGACTCAGCTATCACCCTTATGTTAGCCTCCCGGCGGGCGTCTACAAGGCGTTTGTATGACGTGGCATGGAAAGTGTTTGTACATTGGTGTCAGCTCAGGCACGTTTCCCCAACGTCCCCCTCGCCCCAGGAGGTGGTCAGTTTCCTGACGGATGGGTATAAGAAGGGGTTGAAATATGGTACATTACGTAAGCAGCTGTGTGCTATCGCAGCTACCCTGGAGTTCTTCCCGGGTCCAGAGTTATCAAATAAATATATAAAACGTTTTATGTCTGGAGTCAAGGTTTCCTTGCCCCCGGTGGTGCACAGGTATCCCAACTGGGATCTGCATCTGGTGCTCTCCGCATTAAAGGGCGCTCCCTTTGAACCGATAGAGTCACTCCCCCTGAGGCTGTTATCATACAAGGTGGCGTTTTTGGTCGCCATGGCCTCAGCACGAAGGGTCTCGGAGCTGGCGGCCTTGTCAGTTGCGGAACCCCTGTGTTCCGTTACTCCCGACGCAGTCGTCCTGAGGCTGGATCCCTCCTTTCAACCCAAGGTGGATACCAGGTTTCATAGGAAACAGGAGATTCATCTACTTGCCCTGGGCCCGGACGCCGCCCTCCCAGGGGACATGAACTGCCACGCGATAGATGTGCGAAGGGCACTGCTGCAGTATATAGGGCGGACGGAAAAGGTTAGGAGGTGTTCGAGCCTCTTTGTCTGCTTTCATCCAAAGCAGGCAGGGGCTAAGGCTTCGGCTAGGGTCATTGCGTCATGGCTAAGAGCATGCATCGGCTTGGCTTATAAGGCCCGGAATACGCCGTTGCCGGGGTCTATACAGGCGCACTCCACAAGGTCGGTGTCAGCGTCAGCAGCGTTTTGAAACAATGCCTCGATCCAGGAGATCTGTAAGGCGGCGGTCTGGAGCACTCCGTCTACGTTCACAAAGCACTACATGATGGACGAGTACCACTCGACGCAGGCAGCTTTCGGCAGGAGGGTGTTACACCAGGCGCTGCCAGACATGGTAGGCTTCCAGGCACCTCATATGTGAGGGGGGCTCTTTCCCACCGGTGGGGTCCCTCCCCGTAGGCGGACGTGTAGCTTGGGTACGTCCCAGTTGTAAGCAACTTGGGCCGAGGCCTTCAGAGAATGTAACATTGGTACTTACCGTGAGGGTTCATTCTTGAAGGACCTCGGACCAAGTTGCACCCGCCCTCGGGTGGGAATACTAATACTATCGAGAGGTCTATGTTATAGGGGCTGCCGGACAGCAAGGACTCTCGCAATACTGGCCTGAAATCGGAAGGAGGGGCCATTTTAAAGGGGGAAATTTTGCCGGTCGGTGATTGCCAACACCAGGGCTAAACCCAGTTGTAAGCAACTTGGTCCGAGGTCCTTCAAGAATGAACCCTCACGGTAAGTACCAATGTTACATTTTAACCCCACAAAAATGTCATGCAGAATGAAATGGGCTAGCAGGGTAGATTCAAAGCCAGTATACAACTGTTCTGGCAGCTAAACTGAGAAAAGCTGGTTTCTAGCAAGTCAAAAAAATATAGCATAACAAGGGGAGCTGTTCCAATATTTTTTACAAATCATGTTCAATAATTCCCCTTCATTGCATTAACAAAAAAGGTTTTTGTTGTGATCTTTCAGTAAAGGACTGCATTGAGCTTCTCTGTAGTCAAAATTTGCATGTACCTTTTTTCTGCCTTTATGGTTGTCACTCTGTTTTTTTAAAGGCCATATTTAGAATGACAGGTCTTCAAAGCAGGAGAAAAACAAAAGTTGGTATTTGGATCTATTCAATATTCAGTGACATTACATACCTAATGCATACAAATTTAATTCATTTTTTGATTGATCCTATAATTACAAAATTTGTTTAAAGCTGTTATATTATCTCCTTATTTGACACAATATGGCACAATTTTGTTATAGTATTGAAAACCAAATAAGACAACTGCAGTTGGTAGCATTTCAAAGAGATATTCCCTTTAAGATGAAATCAATCCCGTTTCAAGTTTATTCCCCTGCTTTATGATAGAGGCTCTAGGGGTGTATTTTGCTGAAAAATGTCTTTTTGATTTTTGAGAAATTCTTTAGATTAATATGCAGCTGTCATTGCAAGGCAAATCTAGATTTGCTTTTATGTGCTTCCTCTTTCCCCAGGCTGCAACTAGTGTCTACCTCTCTTGGAGAAATTGTCCATTCATTTGCAACTGGGGCTCTTTCGAACAGGTCAGCAGCAAAGGATTCATCAACTCATATTCATTTGAAGCATGTCGCACAAGTTCTATTTACATCGACTGGATCTGCTACTTTTGCTTATAAGGTTCAATATTAATCCTTTGGTAGGGATTTCAGCTCATTTTTAATGCAATGTTATGCTTGGGCAAAGAAAAAAATGTCAAAGAATACCTCATCCTTTTGTACATACATATATTTCAGCAAGTCTTTTGAAAACGCATTTAGCTTGCAGACCATATGCAATAAACTTTCTTTGGGAATATGAGTGAGTAAATAAGTGAACGTGGATATATGTTATGTTTATGTTTGCAAGCTTTTTCTCTGTTTCCAAAATGGTAAAGAACTATTATGTATATAGGTTCATCTCAAAATGCGATAAGCCAGTTCCACTGATTTGGGGGAGGGGGTGTCCTCTTGTGCATGAGACCCTATTGGGGTGATTGGTCCATAAAGGCAAAATGGGCAGCAGTCCACCACAGTCAACAATTCAGAATTTGAGGCTGTATCTCCATAACTCATAGACAGTTTCTTGGAGAGGTATCAAAGTCACATGGCATCTTCATAGCACCACATGGTTTAAGGGTGCTTGGAAGGACATCAGTGCCTCTTCAAAGTGCAAAAAAGGCTCAGTGCATGAGAAGCAATTCTGAAAACACTTCTTGTTATCTGAACTGGAGCCTCATTGTGGCCTCTTTATCCAGATACTGCTCCATCTAGTGCAGACATAGCAGGACCAGTGGGTAGCCAGGTCTCCGTGATCCACATTGATGTGTGGATGAGGTGGCCCAGGATCTAGTCCAAGAAGCTCCCTATAGTGGATAAAAGGTAAGTGCAGAAAGGGCCATAGTTATTCCATATTATATGTTGCTTTAGTAGCAATTAGGTATTGCAAATTCTGGAACTGAGAGATTCATAGGGTTTTCTTAAAAGCAATACTCACACATTTACACATTGCTGCTTTACATTCTTATATCTACAGTCCCTCCATTCTTAATCTTCCACTACTTTGCATCCTTATATCTACAGTCCTTCCTCCATTCTTCAGCTTCCACCCATCTACCCCAAACTCATTTTATTACACGCCATTGCTTCCTCTCTGTTACCAGCATTGCATCATTTTGCTATAGCCTTCAACCTTTTTGCTGCCACTGCTGCAACCCATGCACTGGCCCCAAAGCTCACACAAGTTTTGGAGTCAGCCTTCAAGAGCTCTGATAGCTAAGAACAAAACGTTTTGGTGGCATGCTTTTGTGCACTACCAGAATGGGTCTTCACTAGTCCATAAAAAGGTGTGCCTTCTGCGTTGATCCATAGTGGTCTGTACTAGTACACCAGTAAATACGTTTAATTGGGTCCACTGGATTACACTCCATCTGGTGCAGACAAAGCATACTAGTGGTGGACAAAGACTTCTTCATCTGCACCAGCATGTGGACAATAGAGGCCCTGAAAAGGACTATAAAAGTTGTAATTAAGAATGCAGGTAAGTGCAGAAAGGTCCTCTGGCTACTGTTCCATGGGTATCATCCAAAGACAGGATCACCAGGGCTGCTTCATTGACAGGCAGGCCTTCAGGGACATGATTTCCAAGTTGGAGTAGCTCCTGACCCCCATTTTCCATATTCAAACAATGGCGTGTTTTTGTTTTTTTTTAATTTTGAAACTCACAGGATTTTCTCACAAATACCTCATAAATAACAAGGGATGATTGTACAGGAGTAGCATTTTCAATCTTTCGCACTTCAGCTGGTAGAGGAGTCTGTTACAGCCTCCAGGCACCTCCTGCCTTCCCAGAAGTAGCCTAATTATGAACTAGATGCAGAGCATGAAATCATGCTCCACAACCTTACCAACCTTCCCCAAAACCTTACCTTTTACATCCAGCCAGTGACCATTCGCTCTTCTGCTAGATGGGTAGATCAATAGAGCTGACAGCTCTGCTGCACATGTGCAGTCATGGAGGGCACTGCACTCAAGTTGGTGGTGCCCTGTAGAGGACCAGCCCCACTATCGAATGGAGGTAAGTATTTGATTGCGGCGGGAAATCCTAACATTCACTAGTCAACATTAGTTCATCACGCTCCTTTGGGAAGTGTGAAATTGCCCCTTGTCTGTCTGGAACACCAAGCACAATGAGCCTCAGCTTGCCTGTAATGCAAAATGAAACAAAACCACACGTCTCAGTCCATGGCTGAGCAGGACGAATCATGGTGGGATTTTTCAGTGAAACTGCAACATAATAAGTCTGCTTGGTACATATCCAGTTGGGAGGCTAATAGTTTCCTGTGTGATGGCCCCAAAGGCATCTGATTGATGATTGATTGTTTGTTTGTTTGCTTGATTTCTATTTATATCTCACTCTATACCACATAGTCTCAGGGTGAGTTACAACTGCATGGGTTACTGAACAGATTATTTGTGGCCCATCTAACCACACCATAGCAACTTCACTCCAAATTTTCTGTCAGGGTTTACACCTTTGCTTGTGACCTTTCCCAAAGCACTCCCAAATCTAGTTAGCAGGATTGTGGATAATGGGATTAGTTTACTTGATTGTCAACGTGCTGTTCAGAAAACTTTCTATTTGTTAGAAGAAATACAAATATCTATATGCAGTCAAGTATTTGGTGACTATATATGTATTGCAAGTGCATAGAACATGGATCTAAAGTATTCATTGTTAAGTAGACAGGCATGCAGAGAAGTGATGATAGCTGGCATGTTTACATGCTCACAAACAGCAGGTGCTCCCGGCTGGGAGTAATTCTTTTTATAAATATACCCTGTGCAAACAACTTCTGTTATTCAGAAGGAAGGCAAAGGGAATGTTTACTATTTTATTTCACATTCTGATCATATAGTTCAATATTTAAAAGGTAGACTGTATTATGTGGCAAAGTGGCACGAAATTTGTATTCTATTTTTTATAGCCATGGCCCAGACCATACTCACACCCAAATTAGCAGTCAGGTACCTTTACTTTACATGTTTAGGAAGCCCATGAAGACACATCTCTTTGCCCTCGCCTCTGGCTAAATGAGGAAACAGCTTTTTCTCCTCACTTTCAGACACTGTGGCCATGGTCACACCTTCACTTTAAATATTCCTCAGTCCATCTTCAGATCTGACTGCTCACACCTTTTCATCTCTTTCCATTTTATTTGTGGACCTTTCATTCAGGAAAGTCCAAATGGAGGGCAGAAAGTCCACAAATAAAATGGATAGGTATGAAAAGGTATGAGCAATCAGAACTGAAGATGGACTGAAGGTTTAAAGTGAAGGTGCAACTACAGCCTGTTATTGTTTTAATATGTTTGTTTTTGTATTTGGTTTTAATTGTTGTAACCCAAATAATAAATAAATAAATAAATAAATAAATAAATAAATAAATAAATAAATAAATAAATAAATAAATAAATAAATAAATAAATAAATAAATAAATAAATAAATAAATAAATAAATAAATCTATTGGGATTGCAGTCCTCCTCTCAAGGGTTTATGTATAGGATGTCAGGCTTAGATGTCTCGTGAGGTGGAAAAAGGCTTGTTTGCACATATCTCCGATATACAATGTGATATAACGGAGACCCTTCACTCATTTTCTGTGTTCTTTTTCTTTCTCCCTTCCTAAAGGACAAGTCAGTAATCCACCCTCCCAATCAGTCACCTGATGTGCAATAGACATGTAATACGTGTTCAGCCCATGTACACATATAATTCATAAATTCAAAAGAAGCCATATCTTACTTGCAAAAGCTCTACATTGATTCAGTGCTGTGTATGTTGAATTTTTAGTATGTGCAGCCATTGCAGGATAGTAGAGAATGTGGCAAGGATAGAACCGAGAGTTGTTCATACTTAACTTGAACCTCTGTTCTGGATGGCTCCAAGCAGAATACCAATGTTATCTTCTTCCTGTAACAACCACAATGACTGATGGGGGGAGCAGCCTCTAAACTATAAATAGCTCTCCAGCTGCGCCCCCCACTTTAACTCATCCAAGGGAGCTCAGAATAAACAATATAAAACTTTATCAGTAACAATCTTTAGTTGAAAAACCTTGTAACTTTACAAAATATATGCATTGAAAGATTTCAAGACTATTACTGCCTATCAGTTCTAACAACTCCTTTAGCAGGGTCAGAAAGCTATTCTGCTTGGAGCCATCCAGAACAGAGGTTCACGTAAGTATGAACAACTCTCCATTCTTGGATGGCTCAAGCAGAATACCAATGGGATATACCAAAGCTATCCCTAGGGTAGGCTAAGATATCATATCGAACAGTTCGTTGGTATTTTGCTTATATAGCACCCTTGTTCCAAATGTCAAAGACATTTATACATACTATCCAAACGGTAGTGTTTTATAAATATTATCAGTATAGACCATGTCGCTGCCCAACATGTCTTCGAATGACACTAATCTGTCATATACAGTTGAAGCTGCTGGTGCTCTAGCACTGTGAGCTGTAATGCTATCAGGAGGTGTTAGCCCTTCAGATTCATATGCCATTGCTATGCATGCCTTTATCCATGCCAAAAATGTCTTAGATGACCCTTTCCTTCCCAAATATTTAGGATGGAAGCTCACAAACAGAGGTTCACTTAATCTACTTCCTTCCATCCTTCCAATATACATTTGAAGGGCCCTCCTAACAACTAAACATTCATAGTCTTTCTCCCTCTGACTTCCTGTTCCTGGACATATGCTGTTAAACATAATTCCTGTTTTCTGTGCAATGTTGAATCCACCTTAGGATGATACTGTGAGTCTAATCTTAATATCACACATTCCTCCCTAAACTCACATAAGTTTGGTGCTAAAGATAACGCTGCAATATCTGATATTCTTCTTGCGGATGTGATTGTCACTAAAAGTAGCACTTTGTAAGACAGCAGTTTTAAATGGATGTCATTTAGCAGTTTTAAATGGATGTCATTTAACTAGTCCCTTTAAAACAACCTCCAAATCCCATGAAGGATAGCAATGCACCACCACTGGGGACCTTGCCTTAACCCCAACAAAAAAGCTTTTATGGCTTTGCCCTAATAATAATATTATTATTATCTTTATGATTATTATTATTAGGGCAAAGCCATGAAAGCGTTTTTGCTGGGGTTAAGGCAAAGTCCCCTATTAATAATAATAATTATAAGGATAATAATAATATTATTATTATATGCCATCACCATGTTTTGCATTATATTTTCCCTATATCATGTTTAGAAGACCTCCTTGAAGTGTTTGCATCAACTTCAACGACTGGAACAAGGACATTAGAACAATGTTGACTAGGAACAGATTCTAACTTTACCTGATAACAGTGAGTCAGATTTGTAGCACCCAGCTATCAAAATATCTTTGACCAAGCCACCAAAATAGCATTAGCCTGTACTTAATAGCAACATGCTGCTGTTTAATTGTTATTGCTCCGTATTGTGACTAGGTTACCCTTGTGAGACCAAGAGCCTTCACTCTATATGATGACAATGGAGAGTAAATGGCTGTTTACATCTTTTTCCTCTACCACCTTCTATCATAATATTATTTAAAACATCCTCAGTGAATATCTATTTCCAATGTAACAGCATCAATAACTTGCATTTGTAATTAGGTCCACAGAGCAATATTTGAGTTATTATTAATTAATTTATTATTTATATTTCCATCCCACCCTATACCCAAATGTCTCAGGGCGGATGACCACCTTTAAAACCGCAATTTACAAATCAGTTAGAGGACACCTCTGGCAATGCTGGGTCCTGGCATGGCTCTGCCTGTTAGCTGAGCTAGGAAAAATACAAAACCATATATATTGTCTGGCACAGGAAAACTCCTCACAAGAAGATGGGAAGATTCAGGCTCCTCATCAGTATGAGCCTGCACTACTTGATCAAGGCTCATTGTACAAGCTGACTGCTATAACTCTACTATTTCTCCTGTTTGCTGCAATACTTCTGCAGCTGGCACTTTATACCTTTTATATCGTTTATAATAGTACTTATTAGGCCACTTATCCACCTATATATAATCTTACATATGTATATACAAATAATAATGTTAATTATATTAATATTGTATTCTCTTATAACATTTCAGTATAGGTTTGGTCTGCCTGCCCCTTTAGTGTAGGAGTCTCTGCTCCTCTGTCCATTTCCATCAGCTTAATGCTGATCCAGCTGAACATCTCTTTGTTCAGAGTGTTCCATAATGGTGCTTATCCATGTTTTCATTGATTTTTGAACAGCACTGTGGAGAATACAGCAAACAAACACCTAGATAGGCCGTGTTGCCCCTGTGAATAGGCACTTTCAGCCTCATCTTGGTTCTGTTAGTGAGCTGCTGGAGTAAAAATGGAGGGTTCAGCTCCCCTCTGCTTTTGTGCAGACTCAGTGAAGGACGGCCTATCCATGCTGGCCAGACTTGCCCAGCGGCAATCTCTGTACTGCTCCTCTCATTGTAGTTAAAACATGTAAGTGACTTCCTTTATATATCAGCCCTGTTGGCTGTGTTAGACAACCCGTAACTACCTATGGGTTTGCCTTTGGAGACTTACACAGGCCTGTATTCATCTGTGAATGTCAAAATTCGTACAAATTCATACAAAATTTTGAATGTGCCAAATATTTGTGCACATCCCTATCAGTGACAGATTTTAAATTCCTATGTTCAATTTCTCATCATTGGAGATGTTGACTGCTGCCTTGGAAGAAAACCTACGGCAAACCTGGACAGCATATTGAAAAGCAGAGATATCATCTTGCCAATAAAGGTCGATAATCAAAATTATGACCTTCCCAATAGAAACACATGGCTGTGAGAGATAGACCATAAGGATGGTTGAATGCCAAAGAATTTACTATTTCAAATTTGTGGTGCCCTCTGACCTCTTAAAAACCTCCAGAGGTTAGGAAGAACCCACAACCTTCATAGACTGACTGTTCTCCATCAGAACAAAACTCAATTTGGAGCACATTCCAGAGATCTGCTCCACTTTGGAGCAAATGGTGAATTACCATTCAGACTCCTGGTCTAGCCCAGTATTTATATGAAATCTAAGTAACAGAGTAACACGACTCTGGATCATTTAGTTTTGTTAGCTGCTATTAAATAAAGACAAATTGGAATGGCTTATTAGTAATAAGTCATATTCCATTCCCACTTGGAGAGAAAACTATATTCAACAAGCTCCTGTACATTGTTTTCTAATATTTGTCTAGTAGGATCACACATCTTAATTGCTCTATACAATATTCAATGTAAAATGATTCCCATTTATTTCATACAACAGATAACTGTATAATTAAATTAATTAAATTAAAGAGGAATGATCAGCATTCACTAACAACATTTCCTTTGGGACTGTATATGAGAAATGCTCATTTTATGCAGCAGGCAGAGAAAGGACTTAGGAAGATAATGTTTGCCTGGGGAGAAAACCTACCACGGCTGTCTTAAATGGTTGATATCACAGTGATAAGGAAGGGTCCTGAGTTTTTTATATTACAGTTTTGAATTTATATTTCCCTATTTCAACAAAACCTATTGATCTTCTCTCTTAATCTATAGTAGGGATGAGCAAAGCTCAATTTGCAAAGTCAATTGAGCAGTGTATGTTTCCAAACATTCTCATTGAACCAAACTTGCAGTTGTCTGGATATCCAGAAATTCGACTGAACTGAATCAGTCTACCACTCATAGGGCTTGTTTCTACTGCACCATTTACTCCAGATTTTAATCCTTTTTAAAAAAAAAATCAGCAGTAACTCTGAAATTTCTCATTCCCGCTGACAGCTTATGATACAGATTTGTAGGGGAGAAAACCTCTTCCTCCTCTCTTTTCTGTCATAACCTGGGTGTATCCAAGCCCCACCCCCTATATAAGCCTGATTCACATCGCCATGGGATGAAGAGGGATCCCTACTATCCTGTGGAAGGACGGAAGGAGGGGGGGCAGCAGGATGGAAACCTCTTTGCTTAATCAGGGAAGCAGAGAGGTGTAGGTGGAAGGAGGGAAGGAAGGATGCAGCAGGATGGAAACTTCCAAAGTCTTAATCACTGGCAGAAGAGTCCCTCTTTGCCAATAGGAGAAAGTAGGCACCAGCTTTGCGCATCATCAGCACTCCATGAAATGGCTGGCATTTTAACGTCTTTCCAATCCCTGCCTAAGTAAAATCAGATTCTCCCAGGGTTATGCTCTAATACGTCATTACAATGTATTGTCCAATCTCTAATTACATTGAAAGCTGCTCACTTTCAGTCAAGCACATAACAGGGAGAGGGAGGAAAGGGGAGGAAATTGCAGCTCATCATTGGATCTGATAAGCTAAAAGTATGCAGCTTTTTAAGAGTCAACACACTTTTGCAACCCCCAAGAGGGAAGCTGCCAATTTGAGCTTCAGATGGGAACTGAAAGGCAATAGGATTCCTTCGAACTAGGGATGTGCACGAATATTCAAAAATTCAGATATCCAATTTGAATCCATTGAACATTGACATTCAAACTCAAATCGGAGTTTTGAATGTAGTAACCACAAAAGCTGTGCAGCTTTTCCCTTGGGTCCCTTTTCTTCAGCCTTCCATTTCTCAAGCCTCAGAGTAAAAGGAGCAACTATTTTCATGTCCCATAAGCTTGTAGTACCTGCTCAGCACTACCGGAGAAGAAATTTGTACAGTTGTTAACATATACATTCTGCATACTTGAAGTTTATGCCCAGTTAGCCACCATTGAACTGGCCATGGAAGTCAACCATTTTCTGCTTGGCACTTGATTGGGAAAATGCACTGACTGTTTCTTAAGATGGTGGTGGCATCCCTCCTTCAGAATGATTTGCCTGAGTTTAACAACAGGCCACCTCTCAGGGTGGCTCAGAGGCTGGCTGCAAGGTCAGTTGGAGCGGTGATATGCAGTCATTGTGCCCAGAGACCTTTACCAGGGGTCTTTTCCAGCCATCCAAATGCAGCCTTTGCCATTCTCCCACCCCATGAGTTTTGCCAATTGCTCCTTCAGTCAGTTTTTTAAGGGTGAAATTCTTTTAATACCCACAATGATAGCTCTTAGTTTAAGGCACTTTTTCTTTTTCACCTGGAGCCAAATACAATGCAATGGTACCCATTAACACCAATGTAACTTAATACAATAATGAAAACTAAATTAGATAGACAGACAAATAGATTGATTGATTGATTGATAGACAGATAGATAGATATGATAGACAGATATAGATAGATATGATAGATAGATATAGAATTGTCTCTTGTATTCATTTACACTGAATTCAGATAATGTATTGTCTGTAAACTATCAAAGATAACATATATTTCAGTTGTTTCCCAATAAATTGGTCTAATTTTTTGGCTGATATTGTATTGTGGATATAATACTTTCATTATAAAAAGTTATGTTTGTTTCTCCCACTCTTTAAATCCCTCTTGAAAGAAAAAAAAAGAGGGTGTGCGAGAGATTCATTAGAAATGTTTATCGCACACAAGACAACGTTAACACTGATAGCCTGAAGAAGTGTTGTAGCTTAGCATTTCTGTCCCTGCAGAATCCATTTTTATATTATGGAAATTTCTGCAGACCTTAGGCCATGAGTATTGAACAATTTTCACCTTTTGTGGCTTCTCATTGACCTACAGTACAATATAGGAGATTTTGAACATAAAAGAATAATTGACAACCTTTGTATTACTCCAAGAGATTTTCTTACCCAAGTGGTAAGAAAAGAAGTTTTAAACTTTCAGTTCATTAGGAGTATGTTATTGATAACAAATCTTCAGTGCGTGGGGAGAGGTAAGAGAAAGAAAGAGAGAGAGATGGAATTACTTTCTTTGTCAAATGTTATTTAGATAATTAGTTATTTGGTTAGTTTTTAGCACCAACATTGCATCATAATGTTTGTGTTCACATTATGGGCCAAGATCTTACGGTCAGGTCAACTCTTTCTAAAGGCAGACTTGCATTATATTGATTGTGTATATGGATGTCTGAATTTCCTCCCAAACATTGTATTATAGTAATTCCAGACTTTATATCAGCATTTCACATTTTACACAGACTTAAACCCAGGTTGCGACAATTCATCTGTCTCACAAAAGCTTCTCTTCCTTTTTTTTTTTTTCCAATTGTATCTCATAGACTTTCCCTCTAAGTGATTCCTGCAGCAACAGTTCTATGGATTTGCCCTACAATGGAATTGTCTGAAATGAAACACAATATTAATCAATGACAGTGCCATTTCATGCATTATGTGAAAAAGAAACTAGACCCAGGCAATGGCAGTATGGATTCCAGGCAGAAGTAGGACTCACAAAGGGACATTTGGGATTTGGCAAGTCACTCTCCTCTAAGGCTAAGAGGTGCTAGGTTGGAAACAGATTGACCATTTTCCGTATGTGTTTTTCTCTCCAGGCATTTCATGTTGTCCTCTGTGATAGGTTGTCCTCTGGTCTCGTTCAGGAAATGCTTTTCAATAGAGACCCTTTGGTGTGAATACTGCCAAATTTCTTGCATAATGAAAGACGAAACTTTGGTCACGATGCATCATTAATGTGTATTAGGAAATAGAAGGAGCAGCAGTAACCTCTGCTTCTGATACTGGCACTTTGGCATATCGAATTAAACATTGTGTGTTGTGACAAAAGTCCTTTCTGCACATATCCTTAACATGGATTAAGGATCCATGTAGTCTATGCCTAGGCTTCATAGATCTGCCCTTTAAAGCGTATCTTTGAGCCACCCCCTAACACTGGTCCACTGTCTGCCTCAGGCAAAGCATGATCTGCATTAAGAGGACCCATTTAATCAGGTCTACCAATGGACTACCATTGCCCTGATCCAGAACATGGGAGGTATGCAGAAGACATACGTGCTAGGAACCTTTGTTCCTATCCCTTGGAGGTGTGAGGGCAGCCATTTCCTGTGTTCCTAAAAAAGGGCCACATAATGTAGGTAAGTCCACATGAGCAGTTGTGGTAACATAGAAGAAGACGGGGACCAAATGTGAATCTATTTTCTGGGTTTACCTCCTTTACAACCTATTGCCATGGCAACTGCCAGCAACAAATCAACACTGTGTAATAAAGCACTGTCTACAAGAACTAAAGTCTTGGTGCATTTCCAGTTGGGATCTAAGATTTGCATTGTGGGGAAAAAAACTATTGCACTGTCTTGAGCTTCTTGGAGAGAAAAGGGTATGAGATTTAAATGCCATAAACAAACGAACAATTCTAACTCCTCTGACCAAGTAGATCTGAAGTTTGTACCTAAAATTCAGGCTGCATCCAGACATTAGTTACTTATTCTGCTGTATTTGGATATTCTGGGATATCTAAATATAGTAGAATAAATAACCAAAATTTGGATGCAACCTCGGATTTGTTTAGTTTTTAAAAAGTTATTCCTAAGAAGAATTTTAAAAAAAATCCCATCCATGAAGTAAATTTAGGTCCTTTCTGCACTAGACCTTATTCCAAATTATATTCCAGAATCGCAGGCAGCAGGCCCCTTTATAATCCAGAATAAAGCCCAGTGCATAAAGGGTCCTAGTCATTAGAACAGCACACATTATGTTAGTACCTGTGGGGAAGAGACTCTGTGAATCCAAAAATTGTTCCCTACCATGCAATAAATAATGTTTTTGAATTTTTGTTATGCTTGTACTGCTTGTGATAAATATGCTGTCTGGCGTCTTGTAACTGAAATAAAATCTTCTTTATTGTCTTTAGCATTCTTCTATATTTATAGTTTCTTGCCTATACTGTAAGGACTAAATTTGGAATACATTAGTGAGTTATTTTCAATGTAAGGTCAGGCTGAATGGAATATTACTTGGAAGAAACGTTTGTTTTTCTTCCTTGGAAAGGATAATGCATATTGAAGGCTCCTTGGTGCTCTTAAGCAACTATGGAAAAATCTTTTAATCTTCTCTTTCATTTATTTGTTGTATTTAAATTTAACCACACTGCTTTCATTTGGTATAATAAAAGATCATTGTCTCTACTGAGTTCAATATAAGTGGTTTGCCTCTCCAACATATTGTAGTTCATTCCATATTTAGTGTTTTACTAATAGCTTAAGTAGTATGTTGAGGTCAAGCACTGGTATTGATCCTTTACTATATAAATATTACTATTAATTAGTCATTGACTTGGACAAGTTACCTGACTTTATCTGATCTTCCAATGATTTATCAGAAAATAAAATAAATAAAAAGCACACAACAAAAAATGACTGTACAGGTGAAAATTGTGGTTGATTGCTACAAAATGAATTAAACATTACATTAATCTCAATTGTTTTGCATTAATATTGAAGGAAAATGCAGACCCCAGGGTAAAAGATTAATAAACCGGAGAATAAAAACATTGCCACATCTCAGAGAATATTTTGAACTATAGTGTATACTCTATTCTACTGACGTTTTCTTGAAAATAAGTTCTATTGATATTTATTGGCAGTTTCCTCACATTTGCTTTGGGCCATGCTAGGTACCTCCAGGGTCCATACACTAGATCAGTGGTTCTCAACTTGTGGGTTGTGACCCCTTTGGGGGGGTTGATCTACTCTTTCTCAGGGATTGTTATGAAGTAGCAAAGAAAATAATTTTATGGTTGGGGATTAGGGATAGGGATAGGTTGGGGATCACCACATCATGAGGAACTGTGTTAATGGGCTGGGGCATTAGGAAGGTTGAGAACCACTGCACTAGATCATTCGCTTACCCCATTTCCACACTTACATGGCCTATCCCAGTAGAGGGTGGGCCACCTCATAACAGGGACTTGCAATTAGTTCTAAGCTGGGATGGATTGCTCCTGGCATAGAACAAGGTTCTCAGCAAGTGTCATTTTGCCTCTTTATAAATCTATGGTGAGGCCACATTTGGAATACTGGGCACAATTCTGGTCACCACAACTTAAAAAGGATATTATGGAACTGAAAAAGGTGCAGAAAAGGGCAACCAGAGTGATTAAGGGGTTGAAACACTTCCCTTATGAAACCAGGCTGCAACGTCTAAGCCTCTTCAGTCTGGAGAGATGGTGTTTAAGAGAGACCTGATTGAAGTATATAAAATTATGCACGGTATAGAAAAGGTGGATAGAGAAAAAAATTTCTATCACACAATACTAGAATCAGGGAACATTCTATGAAGCTGATGGCAAAGGAAAGTCGCATCCGACAAGGGGATGTATTTCTTCACCCAGAGGGTCATCAGTTTATGGAATTTGCTGCCAGAAGAGGTGGTAACAGCTACCAGCCTACATGGCTTTAAGGTAGAGTTAGACAAATTTATGGATGACAGATGTATCAATGGCTACTGGAATGAATGCCTAAGTACATCTCTCAGGCTGGAGGGGAAAGCAGGACACTTCTAAGGCCATTTGCTGGGATTCAAGAGTAGGAAAAGGTTTGCTTGAGATGCCCATGGGCAATTGGTGGGCCACTGTGTGTGACGGGATGCTGGACTAGATGGGCTGTGGCCTGATCCAGCAGGCTTTTCTTATGTTCTTATTAGCCTTTACACTATTTATGTATTTATTTCAAATATTTATATACTAGTCTTCTTCCCAGGGCAGGCTACAACTAATAACACAATACAACTAGTCCCAGGACAGGCTACAACATTTAATAACACAAATATACACACATATAAAACATATTTAAAATATAACCAACCAAAAAGTGGGGGCTGAAGATTCCATTCCAGTAAATGGCAAAAGGAAGAGCTAGGTGAATGGTGGGAAAGAAACAAAAGGATGTATATGACTAAAGGAAATTCCTGGTTTCACTGTGAACAAAGATCCAACCAAGTAGTACAACAGGTTTAACTGGAACTTATTTAATCTTGTTCAGTGTTCCTGATAAAGATATCTTCAGATATTTACTGTAGACAAAGGTTGACCTAATTTGCCATATAGCTTCTATTTTCTACCTTTTTGTATAGATTTCTTTAAACAGTGACCAATTTGTTAGTAAACCTCATGTTTTATTATCATAATTCTGTATTACCAGCCTAAATACCAATAATAATAATGAAATACCAATCATTTCATATCAGGCCCAGAGATGTCTGTGCCTTGAAAGAACCTTGCCTTTGCTTGGCACAACACTGAAAGTGAGGGATTCTGGGAGGTATATAGTATCACTGGGTATGATTATAAGTGCACACTGTTTTTAATCGCACACTATTTTCTTTTGAGATAAATATTTTAATTGTATTTTTAATGTATTTTCTTTTACATTATTTATATTTTTATTGGTTGTCTCTTGGAATATGCTTTGCATTAAAAAGGAAGCGATAGCTGAAAATAAATATTACAATAATTCATGCTAAAGGACAATTTATATACTCTTCTGATGACTCAACCAATTAAACCAAAGTTATTTTGGTGCACATTTTGAATTTTAGTTGTTTGTGAAGCTTACATGCCTAGGGACTATGGGCAGTGTAAAGGCCATCATAAAAAATAATGGAGCCACTTAGCCTAGAACTATAAAAATCTAGAAAGATAAAAGTTGGGATGTTCTTCTGTAGTTAATGTGATTAAATACACTGAAGAGGTAGCTGGCCACAACTCTCCATTTGCCCAAAGTATAGGATTTTTTCTAGACACCATTTATCTGGTGTCACCCCTGGTAATAGTTGCTCTGTCCAATCATGCAGAAATACTTGTGTTTGTCCTATGTGGGAATTAACTGGCCTAAAAGCAAATGTATCCAATATTCCAGGCAATTGGAGATTTATTTCTCTGTTCAGATTAAAATGGCAAGGCAAATCACATTTTATTATCACGCTCTTTTTGCACCTTCCCTTTCTTAGATACCAAAAGTCAAATTATTCCACAACTACCCAGAGTCACGTCACACAGAGAAAGAGGAGAGATCCTTGCAATAAACCACAGAGGTATTAATTACCACACTTTTTAACAGAAAAGACTAGAAAAAACTATCAGCCCTTTGGTCTAAATCTCAAATAAAATGTTGTATTATCTTATGTTCCCATGCCATTTGCCCTATGGGTTTATTCCCATGGCCCAGCAATTTGCTATCACACCTCCTCACAAAATACATTTTTTTTTGTTTTGTTTGCATAATGCTAGTGGAAGTTGTTGCCTCAGAGCCAATTGTTTTTTTAAACCCTCTCTGGTTTATTTGCATCTCTGAATGCTTAAATCTATTGACATAATCAGCATCTTCAATCCATTTAACTTTGTACATTTTTCGCTTATGGTAAATTAAATGAGGTGAAATTCCTTGCTTTTTTAAAGATGAGGAGGATGAATAATTAGGTTGAAAATTGTATTCTTTATACGTGACCTGGTGCATTGAGAAAGTAAGTCAACCAAAGTAATGTATTACCTCTAAAGCTGAATACCTGGAAACAGAGAATCTGTTTATACTTTCTACAGAGAAATGGTATAATAATACCACTCTACTGAGGTTAAGGTCAGGCTCAAACATCCGCACTTCCATTTCTGATGCACTCCCCAACCAATGGCTACTAGAACAAATGCCTAGGTGCATCCTTCAGGCTGAGGGGGGGGGGAGGAACTGGGGCGCTTCTAAGGCCATCTGCTGGGACTCGAGAGCAGGAGAAGGTTTGTCCTTGTCTCTGCTTGAGATGCCCATGAGCATTTGGTGGGCCACTGTGCGCGACAGGATGCTGGACTAGATGGGCTGTGGCCTGATCCAGCAAGGCTTCTCTTATGTTCTTATGTTAAAACCAGAAATGTGGATAGTCTAGCCCAGGCAAATTCAATTGCCATGGTAATAGCCATGACAACATCTGGCATGTGCTGGCACATTGCCATGATGATCAGTCCACAATGCGCAACTGCACAGATGCATCTATGCTGTCCCATCCACTTGCAGCAGAGGGTTAGAATGCTGCTCACCAGGAGCTCATTAGCTGCTCCTGGTCAAACTGTGCACAAGTTGTTACATGTCCACAGCTATTGAAGATCAGGGCAGCTGTAGGGGAGTTCTCAGATGTTCTGGGATGGTGGCAGCACCATTGCAAGTGGATGGACCTCCCCCTGAGCATCTGCAGACACTCCAAAAAGGAAAGTATGAACAGAGCCTCTGCATGGTGTCCTTTCATAACCTATGCTGTTATGAAGCAGGAATTGGAAAGTGAAGTGTTTTGAGGACAATACTTAAAAAAAAAAGCTTTTAGAAGACAGTTCTCTTTGGAGCCAAATACCAATACCAACACTGCAGAACATATCAGAACTTGCCATCCATTTGCTAGTGTAGACTATGCCAGGTCCTAGGCGGTGCCTGCTGTAGTGGTCTGCACTAACATGCAGATGGCAGGTCCCTATTCTGGGATATGATCTGAAATAAGGGCCAGTATAGAAAGGACTAAAGCTTTACTTGGTAACCATGAGAGGATCTGTGTGGCCAGCCCTATCTTCATTAGCTATAGAGCAGCAAAAACTGCTCCACAGCCATACTAGGAACACCTACATAGGTGCTCCTATAGTAAGTCCTGCATGCAGCCTTTGCATTACTTCCATGTGCAGGCTGTGCAGAGGAAGAACAGCTGTGGCTGCAAATTCATGCACCACCCATCACCGCCTTCTGCCATATCAACCTGCCCATGCCTCAAGATGTGGAGGGGAGGCCCCCTTACCTTCAGCAGTAAAACAGGTGGGCACCTGGGAGAGGGCCTTCTCAGTGGTGGCCCCTGGGCTATGGAATAATCACCCCATTGAGGTGCATCAGGCTCCCTCATTGTATATGTTTAGGAAGGCAGTCAAGACACACGTCTTTGCCCTGGCCGGGTAAATGGGGACACCTTTCCCTTCCCAGTTTTAGCCACTGGTAGTTATTTGCAGATACTATCATTTTAATATAGATCGTTTACTGTTTTAGTGTATTGGATTTTAAATGCTCTTACCCACCCTGAGACCTTGAGGTTTAGGGCAGGATAGAAATAGAAATAATAAATAAAAATAAAATAAATAGCAACAGTCTGGCACACATGGCCATTGCTATGGCAAAACAGATGTTCCTGGTTGGGACCATCCAGACTTTCCCCAGATCCAGGAAGGCTGGGGGGGGGGGGGAGTTTGGAACATGATGGCACTCCCAACACAAACACTGGCCACAGTCCCTGATCTTAAGTGCCCTCAGTCCAATTATCGTAAAACACTATTTGGAGAAAATCTCTGAATTGGGGCTGGGCCCATTTTTTTCAAAGATTTTGATGTGGTGGCTAATCCGTATTAAAGTCCAAATAGCAGCAGCTTAAGCCATTTTCCCCCCAAAGGAAGGTACAGTGGAGAGACAGAGAAAAGGAGGAGGGAGGGGAGAAAATGGCTAAATGACAAAGAACCAGTTCAGTTTTCAAAGAATAAATGTAGCCCCAAGTGAAAAACATGATATAAATGCAACATGATGGCAAAATAAACAAAGCCTGCTATTCTGAAGTTTCAGTGGTTATTCATCATTGTCAAGAGTTTCTTTACAGTATAACCATTACAGCAGTTCAGAAAAGTGGCAGGTCATCGCAGATGGTATTTCTACATCTTAAGGGTATCCTTTCCAAGGAGAGAGGTGGGGGTGGAAAGACATCCAACAGTTGAAAAACTGCAGTCAGGGAGGAAGCCATGAGATTAAAACTTTTAAAACTCACGTGTGCTCCTGGGAGTTTTTAACTGACCCCGCCCCAACACACACACCAGCTCTGATAATTATATGTACAGAAATAGCTGTAGGCACCAATGTGAGTGAAAGATTTTTTGCTACTGAACAAACATAGAGGCACCACTGCACTGTAGGGACGTCCGTACATGTTCTGTGGGTGTTTGACTCATGTTGAATTGGATGTAAGAAAATGCCCAATGATACAAGTCATACAAAAGTTTGATACAAATCCAGTTCAAAACCCTGCTACGAATCCCCTTCGTATCTGTTTTGAACACATCAAATCCGCTTCCAATCAACTTTGAATCCACTTTGAATCTATTTTGGATCCTTTGCATATGTGACTTTCCCACCTCCCCAGGTTCAGGAATGTAACGAAGCTTTGTACGAATATATAGAAACATTTTATTCGTATTCAAATGTCAGTCTTCAGATGTACCAACATTCAATTAGAATTCGAATGTCCGAATTCGGGCAAATCTGTATGAATTTCAAATATGATGAATGTCCGTGCACATCTCTACTGCATTGTTCTTTTATAGAGAGGTTCCAAACGTGTGAGATCTCCTTGCCAAATGTCAAGAGCTGACTTTGCCTGAAGCTATTTGGTTGGAGTGTTTGTTTCTTGGAGGAGTACAAGTAAAGGAAGGGAAAGGACATGTTGAAGGTCACCCAGAGAGTCATCCGTCTATGGAATTTGCTACTAGAAGAGATGGTAACAGCAACCATCCTAGATGGTTTTAAGAAAGGATTAGACAAATTTATGGATGAGAGATGTATTAGTGGCTATTAGAATGAATGCCTAGGTACATCTTCCAGGCTGGGGAAACAGGCAAGATACCTCTAAGGCAGAGGTGTCAAACTCAATTTTGCAGAGGGCCGGATTAAAAAAAAAAAAGTACTGTCAGGGCCAGGGGGCGTGGCCAGGGGCGTGACCGGGGGTGTGGCTAGGGCACAGAGGAGGGGCTGGGGCATGGCCGGGGGCGTGACCAGGGGTGTGGCTAGGGCACAGAGGAGGGGCTGGGGGCGTGGCCAGGACGTGGCCGGGGCGTGGCTAGGGCACAGAGGAGGGGCTGGCTGTCCATGGCAGCGCCCATGCACTTGGGCAGTGGAGGGTCCCGCCGCGCACTCGCTCGCCTCGCCTCACCTCACCTCCTTTGCGCCCAAGGAGGACAGCGGCGGCGGCAGCGGGCGGTGGCGGGCGGCAGTGGCGGCCAGCCCGGCCCGCGGGCTGTATCTTTGACATGACTGCTCTAAGGCCATCTGCTGGGATCTGAGAGCAGGTTAAGGTTTGCCCTTGTCTTCTGCTTGAGATGTCCATGAGCAATTAGCAGGCTGGTGTCTGGGACTGGATGCTGGACTAGATGGGCTATGGCCTAATGCAGCAGGGCTCCTCTTTTGTTTTTATGAAGGTGCCAAATTATACAGTGTTTCTTTTACTGTCCATTGGTCTGGACCTGGAGGGCTTGCCCCAATCTGCATGAGCATGTGTATTTCAGGATACAGTCTGGAATAAGGCTCAGTGCTGAAAGGACCATAATGACCCTGAGGACTCCGCATAGGGATCAGGTGGCCTTAAGTCTGAAAACATTAGGTCCTGACAGCTCTGTGTAACAGAACTAACTGTCTTAAGTTCATATTGCCTCTGAAAATTAAACTGCTTGAGGTTTATAGGCTGGGGATTTGGAGGATGCTGGGAAATTTGTGAAGCACTAGTGTACAGCTGGGGAGGCCTTCAAACAGAGGAAGTGGCCCTGTGGGTCATTTCCTGCATTCAATGACAGGAAATGACATTCGAGGCCAGCTGGACAGTCCAAAGACTGTACTGACTAAGAGCATGCCATCAGCAGGCCCACCAAGCCTAGGAGTAAGTGCTGGAAAGTATTTCCACTCTGACATTCAAGTGCACTACAAGCACTGACAGGTCCATGTGGATGGCACACTCATCCAGTACACCTGTGCACCGTGAGGGTGAATAAAGGTGCAGTATAAACATATAGCCACAGATTTTCCTATCAGATAAGAATGAAATCGTGCCTTTTAGCCCAAGGGTAAAAATATGGAGAATCATAATTGTGCCTTTGCACTCTGAACGCCAAAGTCTCATATTAGTTTGTATGGAGTCAACTGATCCCTGGAGCTGCACAAGGGCTTTTGGGGCCAGGCCTCTATTAGTTTGCCATATGCGATGTGAAGTGTTATTTGTGTACTTTTAAGTCAAGCAACCTATGTTCTTATACTGATTTTCTAATATTGATTCTGCTGAAATTAGATTGTTATTTCTTGCAGGGGCACAGGGAAATCATAAGAAAGCCATCTGACCTCAGGGATGATACTATCTTGCCATCTTTGGCAGCCAACGTTATAATATTCTTCCACAAGCTCGCTAGGTTCTCTCATTGGGTTTTACAAGTTAATTTTGTTTCAAGATATTGTTTTGCATTTTAAGAAGTTGAGATTTTATGGGGCTACATGCCGTTGTGAGAGATGAATGGGCATTAGAAACATGGAATACACATCTGAACATATTGTTCTGCATTTTAAGAAGTTGAGATTTTATGGGGCTAAAAGTCATAATGAATGGGCATTAGAAACATAGAACACACATCTCTAGATAAATAACTTAAACACCTTCTGTGTGAGGTGTGGAAGATTATTATGCCAGGCTGTTGACAGTTGTGTTTATAGAAAGAGGAAAGGATCACCAAAGAGCAAAGCCGTGCGCATTTTTCTTCTATAATTTATTTTATTATTTGAATTCACACTCTGGAGGAAAATGTCTGGAATTTCCTAAACAAAACATTATTTTGGAATATTTGTTGTAAAAAGAATATGAGATTCTAATGAATAACTTGTACACTGCAGCTTTAGCAATTTCCTTTAGCATTGGGAATACTATCAAGCCAATCCAAAGGAGAAGATCCGGTGTCGATTCATTACATGCCACAAAAATTAAAATTTTAAAAGATGAATCATGTATATTTATATGCTTTCAGCTACTATATTCCAGTAATTAAATACACAAAGCGATCACATTCTAGAGGCTGACCTGTCCATTCACATTGGATCAAATGACTTATTCAGCTGTGTGTTGGGGGAGGGGGGAGGAAGAGCCTTAAATAACATTTTCCTTAATAGTGTGAAAAGTTAATTATCAGTGTCAATTAGAAACTCAGTCACAGAGTAATTAAATTGTAACTGACAAGGGTTAATTACTTCTATTGTAAATTAAATGATGTGTATCATTTGGAAGACTGATGCATGGATAGTGCCTAAACTATATTATTATTATTATTATTATTATTATTATTATTATTATTATTATTATTATTATTATTATTATTATTATTGTTGTTGTTGTTGTTGTTGTTGTTGTTGTTGTTAATCGGGAACTAAGTGCAAACTATAGGCATCTTTTTTTGGCTCCATTTCTTTCATCATTTATAAGAATGTAGAAACAGAAACAGCACAGACTCAGTTTGGTCATAATGTTTACTATCATTACAAAGAATGTAAGTAATAAGATGGTAAGTGTAAGCACAAAGACCTCTAAAAAGTCCAGTACGCTGCTATCCTTTGATGTAAGAGGGAAGTTAATAAGAAAATAAGATAATATGTGCTGAAAGTTTTAACAGAATCTTCAAATAACTGTGTCATATAAGTCAAAAGATAAACATCAGTTTATTTGTTTATTGCTTTCGTATGCCACTCTTCACCTTGAGGTCCCAGAATGCTTGACATGAGTACAGCTGCCATACATAATATGACGTTCACTCTGTATGAGGTCAGGCCACCCCTGGGAGTTGATGGACGGTCTTCCCAGCTTGCTCTTCCTCCTTCTCTCCTCAGGAAAGATGGCTCTTCTGATGACAGCTGAGAAAGGGAGTGCCACTACTGAGAACTAATGGAGGATCTTCCCAGCTTGCTCTTTCTCTTCCACTTTCTGCAGGCGAGATGGCTCTTCTAGTGACCACTGAGGGAGGGAGGGCCACTATTGGGAGCTTCTGTTGGAAACTTTCCAGCTTGGAGGCCACAGCTGCACTCCTTCCCAAGCATTCCCAGTCTTCTGAACATACAGCAGTGCTGCTGCCAATTGAGGAAAATGGAAGACTTGTGCTAGATCTTCTTGAGGTTTATACGGAGTAAGACGTCATCCTCATGTGGGACATGGCAGGTAAGGACAGTTAGTTTGTTTTCAGCATTTGTAGCCTGCCTTTCTTCCAAAGAGAAGTGTTGCTGAATATTAGCATATAACAATAGAGGACACTTTTTAATGTTAAACTATCATTGATCTAAGTCACATTTCTTCCTCACTAAGCTTATTCTGAGGTGATTCTAGATTTCCATGCACCTTAACGCTAAGGAATGTTTGTTGCAGGGCTCATGCTAGATGGAGTCCACCCTGTGATGCTGTTCATTTCGACTGCATTAGCTGCTTTCCACCTACTCTGTTGCTTTGTTTTGATTGTCCACTTGCATTGCAAGATTGTCCGACTGGCAGGCCTCTTACTCCCTGCTCCCATTATGTTTTCACATAACTAGATATGAAAAAGATTTTTTTTAAAAAAGTATTCAAAACTGATCCTTTATTTATGGATGCCTTATTTATATTGGGTAACAGGTCTTTTTTTAACAAATGGGAGAATCTCATTGGGAGAACTTCAGGGTGCAGCCATGTGCTGAATAAATACTGTTTTTGACTGTAAATGCATTCTCAAAGCATCTTATCCAACACAGAACTTCACAAATTTTCGTTGAATCCTTGGAGCAGCTGAAAAGCACTTATTCACACCCAAGTTTTAATCCAGCTTCAGTCCACTTTCAGAGCAAAAGAACACATTGGCAAAGTGAACAGTCATTTTCTTTCTGTATTATTTCACCCAAAGGTGGATCTTAGGAGTTAGAAAATGCTGGAAAAAAAAATCAGCTTGCCACTTTGCTGATGCATTCTCTCACTACAAAAGCAGTCTGAAGCTGGATCAGAATTTAGGTGTGAATGCAGCCTAGAGAGTGTGATGTCTGATTTGTATGATAAAGCCTTTGGTTGAAGAGCTACCTTGATTTCTCCTTTCAGACACAGTTATTTGAGCTTTTATTGTGGTTTTTTATTAATTGAATGTTAAAGCCATTCTTGTATTGGTTGTTGTTGTTTTTAAACTCACCCTGAGACCTCACATTACTGGCAGGATAGAAATGTAAATCAATAAATTGATCAAGTTGAACGGTTTCAGGATAAAGATGACAAAATCCTAAACACAACATGTCCTATTAAGCGAATCAACATTAAAATGCCCATAAGGAACTAACCAGGTCCCAAGGAGTTTTACACCAGTAACTGTCTGCTAAATGCCCGTTTTCAAAGGGTGGTGCCCAATTGGGCAGGACAGGTGATGGTATGGTTGAGAAAAAGAGTTGCACTTCCATGTTCTGCCTGGGATGTTTTTGCTTTCAAAAAACAACAGCAGCTGAAGCATGCTTTAGAGAATGGGTGGTATCACAGAGTCGGATCTAGCTTTCAAGGGAAGGCTTTGCCAAGGGCAACTCAAGTTTGTTCATTGCTTCCTGGGGTTGGGAACCAATTATAATGATGCAATAATTGCACATAGAGCTAGTAACTGGTGGTGAATTAAGGATTTTTTTTTTAAAAAAAACTATCAATGGACTTTCTAACATTAAGATGTGCCAACTGAAAAGCTGTTAGGCAGAAACTACCCTGTTGTGTCTGACAGTGGAGAAATATACCAAAGCAGTGCAAAGAAACTGTCTTCAGGGCATATAGGGTCTCTCTTGTTAATGCAACTGGAGAGAGGAGGCAGAATAGCTCAGTTCACCCTTCTCATAAATAGCTTTAAGCCCTTTTACTGCCTGATATTTCATTTCAGAATTACACGTCCGCCATCTAGTGGCTAAGAGGGGTTTGTTCCCCCTTGAAAAAAACCCAGCTCTTCCTATCTTATTAAATAATCATTGCTGTAAAAGTATTTGTTTAGTTTAGTTCTTTAAAAAAATCCCAATTTGTGTATCTCCAGGCCAAGTGAGAAATCTTCAGACTAACTGATTGGGCTTCTCCATGATGGTGCTTGTTTGAAATGTGACACTCAGGGGCTGTTCACATTTACTCTTCCACAGCTTGATCAGGAATGGCTGGTATGCTCCCAGCTGTCAGGATTCCCTCTACCACCACTCAGCTTCTGGGTGCGTAGCTGCAAGGAGGCAGGGTGATGTGGCCACAGCTGAACAATTGCATGTCACATTGAAAATGTCATGGCGGTCCGCACCACTGCTCAACTGTGGTTGAATGGTATTGCTATACCCTTCCATGCAGTTAACTGTAATCAGGCCCCAAGGTTCTAAAGGAATGCTTTCTCCCATACCAACCTGACCATGCCTTAAGATCAAGTGGTGAGGCCCTCCTGGTCGACCCACCACCTTCAGTAGTGAGGATGGTGGGCACCCTGAAGAGAGCCTTTTCGGTGATGGCCCCCAGTCTATGGAATAGTCTCCCCCTCGAGGTGCATCATGCCCCTTTCTTAAAAAGTGCTTTGAATGTATATTCTGTTTTTAATCTGTTGTTTTAACAGTTGTTACCTGCCCAGAGACCTTCAGGTATGGGGAGGGATAGAAATGTAAATAAATAAATAAATAAATAAATAAATAAATAAATAAATAAATAAATAAATAAATAAATAAATAAGATTGTTGCCAGATGTGTAAAAAATTCCTGTATTCAGCCATATGAGGCCAGAAACTAGAGGACTAGCTTGATGGTATACCAGGAATTCTGCCAGCCTTTCACCCAAAAGGACCCAAATTTCCACATCTTAGTATAAAGGCAGGCACTTTCTTCACTCTTCCATGTACCATATTTCGTGTGACCTGTACTAGAATAGCACCAGATCAATCAATCGAAGAACTGATGTGGAGCCAGAAAAAAGATAGGAAGCTCTGACATTTCTCCAGGGTAAGCTGCCTGCACGATCCCCCCCACCCTGCCCGCCGCCCCCGCCTTCACTTTGCATCAGAGCTAATGGGATGGAACTAAGCATTTGTGTGAATGGGGCCATTTCAAATGCGCTAGGCTTCGAATTTGCTTCACAACCCCGCCACCACGCTTCATGCCTCTGAATGCCCTCCAAATCTACTCCAGATCAGCTCTGAAGCTTTGAATGAAGGCACAAAAGCTTTTGCTTATGCAAGTGAAGGTCAGTCTTCGAATATAGCTGATATTCAATTTGAATGTGAAGTTGCAAACCTCTGCAAGTCATACAAATTGTGAAGGGGATGAACATTTTTCACCTATCCATCCCTAGTATGGGGCAATGCTAGCTTCCGTTTTTAAAGTTAATGGTTCCTTGTGTTGTCTGGCGGTACCTGATGTTTCTTATTTTACAGGTTTCATTTGGCTAGCACCTCTATTTACAATTCAGAATAATCCATCACGTAGGGAAGGAAGGAAACTACCCCATCTAATATAGTTATTTATTTCTAACTGTTTATATCATAACATTCAGTAAAAATCATTAAGGTAAAACATAATGCAAGTAATAAAGCAATATAAAATATGAATGAAATGCAACCCTTCAGCTCTTGCAGGGCAATATTAGGAGGAAGCCAAACATCAGATGGACTAGTTGAATATCCCCACTGTTAAATCTACTGATTTTATTTATTTATTTATTTATTTGTATTTTTATCCCGCCCTATACCCAAGAGTCTCAGGGAAGGTTACAACATATAAAATGAACACATTAAAGCCAATAACACATTAAACTTATTAAAACCATGGCAGTGTCTGAATGTGTGGAGGAAAAGGCTGCTCCTTTACTTAGGCAAAGGCCAGGGTAAAGAGGTGCGTCTTCACAGCTCATCTAAACACGTAGCGTGAAGGTGCCTGATGCACCTCAGGAGGGAGACTATTCCACAGTCTGGGAACCACCGCTGAAAAGGCCCTATCCCAGGTGCCCACTCCTTTTGCTGCTGTGAGTGGCAGTACAACCAGGAGGGCCTCCCCTCTAGATTTTAGGGCACAGGCAGGTCAATATGGAAGAAGGCATTCCTTTAGATATTTGGGGCCCATGTCTAATACAACTGAAAAGTGTTGAAATTCCTCATTGGCTGTAACCTCAGAGGCAGACAGCAGCCATGTTGGCTCTAGTGTGATATCATCACTGCAATTCGATATGAGCTCTGGGTTTGGTTTGTTTGTACACTGAGTACCACCACCTGTGCTGAAACAGGAGTCTTTCCCACCAGCTTTACCAAGAAATACCAAAAGGAATGAACATGGAGCCTTTTCCTTGAAAACAAAGCCTTATTCTATTCTTATGAAGGGTAAAGCTATGCATAATAGGGATGTACATGGCTACTCTTAACATTTGAATTCATATGGATTGTCCAAATTCAACATCTGAATTTGAATTGAATGTTGGCACACTCAAAGACTGACATTCGAATTTGAATTGAATGCTTCAGAACATCTGTAAGTAAGCAATGCTTTCCTTTCACTGTCCTTGCCAAATAGCAGGGAAAAATTTTAGGGCAAGGGTAAGACTTTTCCCGTCCTGATGCTTGGACCTGCCATGGTGTGCTGCACACTTCTAGGTAATTTGACGGTGCAAAACAAAAACAAAAACAAAAAAAACCACCTGGAAGTGTGCAATCACCAACCCCTGCAGATGTGCAGTGGGTATGCTGGGGTCAGTTGTGGCCTCATGCTTGTGTGGCAGCAATTTCCTCCAATGGAGCAACTCCATATTACTATTCCAGGACAACTCAGACCAATATCAGCAAGAACAGATACATATAAAGGTTTGAGTTCCACATGGGCCACTGCTTCAGACCACCCAAACAGGCTATTTTATGGGGTAATTTCTGGTGCTCCAAGATGTAGGCTGTGTGGAAATATTGCTGCTTCAGGGAGTTTCACAGAGATATCCTATCTTGTGCTTGCTTTGGCAGCACATATGCTAAAATTGGAACGATACAGAGAAGATTAGCACGGCCCTTGTGCAAGGATGACACACAAATTCATGAAGCGTTCCATATTTTTTTAATAGAATAAAAACAAGCAAACAAACAAATAAATATAAAGGAGATATCCCATCTTGTGTGCAGCTCATACCTCCCATTCTGATGGGGGCATGGCCTTTGCAAACTTCAGGTGTAAATATCATGCAATTAGCCTCATCTTAAGGAGAACCTAAGGGTGGTTCCGCATTGGCCACTTAACACCCATTAAGGACTCATTAAGGACAGATTCATAAAACGTCGTCCGCTCTACAACACCCATTAGAGACATATGTGTCTGCATTGGCTTGCTCGAGATCCGTCTCTAATGGGTGTTAAGAGGCCCTTAATCCCGATTAAGGGAAGACTACCTTGGAGGTAGTCTTAATGGGTACTTAATGGGTACTTGTCCTGTAAAGACACATTCATTTAGGATGCATCCGCACAAGGACAAGGGTACTAAAGTGGGCCCTCCCTCCAGCCCACCTGACTGGCTCCTCTGGAGCCAAGCATGGTGAACCGGGGGCCTCCTATCTCGGGGCTCCCCCTCACCCCAGAAGCCACGGATCGCAGCTGCTTGGGCCGGGGTGGGGGGCTTCACCTACACCCCCTACCCACCGCGGGCCAAAGACGCACATTCCCCTCCTTACCTGAATGCAGCCAGGCCAATTTTGGCTGCTGGGGCCCAGTGCGCTTTGTGTGTGCGTGCAGCACACCTCCCTATTGGCCAGGCCCACGCCTGGCTTCAGGAGGCATCCGCACAGCACCCACTCCAAATCTGTGTCTAAATCCATCCTTCCCTTGCGGGTGCGGACAGAAGGGGTGTTACTAGACACGGATTTCTGAAATACAGATCTACAGAAATACAGATTTCTGAAATACGGAAATTTCTTTCTAAACACGTATTTCGGAGGGCTAGTGCGGAACCACCCTAAGAGGCTGCAAATGCTGGATAAGCAGGTGGACCATTGTACAGTACACCTTGCTACGTGAACAGCTAGGAGGTTCCTTTTGGACATGCTGTTTATATTGATTTCATTCAGTTTAGTAAGCTTATACAAGCATGAGGTATTTGGGAAACTGTTGGAGGAAATTCATGTGCTTAGTGATCTAATTTGAAAGGTTCAAAATTATGATTCCTATTTTAAAAGTATTATCAAAACAGATATTTCTATTCCTGAAAAGGTCATCTGCCAAAACTTCCACAAGCATTTCTGGCTGGTATGCAGAAGTCTTTTCAATAGGTCAGAGCCAAAGATCAGCTGATACCCAGAAAACTTATGTATATACTGTATTTTTCTATGATGATTTTGCCTTTTGCAAATCTAATGGAATGTAGAGAATCTTAAAATATTGATTTACTGCCGGTTGTTGAAAAGAGCAAGCAAGAGATGAAAATATCTTATTTCTACTAACACTGGATGCATTTTTAATAAGCCTTTCAAAAACTAAGAGAAGAACAAAAAAAATCTTAAAATATTTTATTGTATATTTGCTCATCTATTGATATAACACAAGAAAAGGCCAAATTACATTTCTTCTTGGCAAAATGATACATTTTGGAAGTTCTACTACTATAATTGGTGTACTAACCTGTGCAGAACAATCTCAAGGACAGTTGCAAAACAATTATAATTCATTGCAAATATTATCTCAAGAGTGACAAATGTAATATAACATGAAGATCCAATATTTTTCAGAATAATAATGCTATGGTAGTGAATATCTGTAGCTTAGGTCTGTTTCTGGAATTCTCCCAGCTGCATTTTGCATTTGCAAATATTTCACTACCCAGCTAGGTCACATCTTCAATGATGAACATTGTGGATACTGATTTTTTTTAATGCCCTCCAAGAAACTAAAGAAGAAGAGTTGGTTTTCTATCCTGCTTTTCTCACCCATTTAAGAGGACTCAAAGCGGCCGACAAAACTTTCTGTTCTTCTCCCCACAACAGAACACCCTGTGAGGTGGGTGGGGCTGTGAGACCTCAGAAGAGAGCTGTGACTAGTCCAAGGTCACCTAGCTGGCTTCATGGGGCAGGGTGGAATCAAACCCGGTATTCCCAGATACCAGTTCCCTAACCACTAGATCAAAGTGGCTCAAATCAAATATTTGAGATAGGAATAGAACTTTGCTTAGTAGTAGAATGATGTTAAGAGTCCCACTACCACAAAGAAAGGATGACTTGCATAGGAGTAGGATCACCACAAAAAAGCCCTTCATCTTTGTTACTGTCCTCTGAACTTTTGTAGGCTGTCATACTGGGGAAGGATATTTCATATAATCTTCTATAGCATAGCATTGTGTTACACAAACCAGTACAACAGCCCTGGGCCACAAGTATTTGTTTCCATTGCACATTTCACAGTAAATACTACGGGGTCCTGCGATTACAAAGAGGGAGAACTCATGAACTAGAAATGGTGGCACTGTAGGGAGAGTTGGCACAATGATGGGTGAGTCATGATGCATCTTATGAAACTGCACTTTCATCTGCAACAGATCAAAGCCTTGTTTGATATGATCAAAGGAATTCAAATGAGCCATGTCAATAACTCCATTTTCACCTTGCCTTTCGGCCCATTACCAATTCTGAGCTATGTAAGATATTTACAGATTGAAACTAGCACTGTAAATTTGGCTGATAAGCCTACTGGAAGCCACTGCATTTTGCTAGAATGAATGCAATAAGAATGAGTGCTTGGCCACTGTTTGGTCTCCATCTGAACTCAGGCTGAGTTCATACAGAATTCTTATTAGAACTACTACTTCTGAGGTAACTTAAGCTTCATCCAGACAGCACTTATGTTATTCATGATATTTGGATAATCTGGAATAAAATGTGTCTGCATATGCTTTACTTTGGATTATCCAAATAATGCAGATTGTGTTCTGTCAGGATGAAGCGTAAGAGACAGTTTAAAGTTTGCTGATTGGATTGCCCACATACCCTCCTCTCATGAACATTTTAGGCTACAAAAGATGGATTACAGATGAGGGCCACAGACATCCTGAAGGTCCTTTTTAGCCACTTTTATGCTATGTCTGAATGCCGCCTCAGTTGTGCCTTTCATGGCCTCTTCAAAGTTAACCTGAGATATAAGACACTGGGATAATATAGCCATAAGGTTTCTGAAGCCATATTTTTATGACAAAAGTTCGGTTTGACAGGTATGTGGTTGACTGCTGAACTCAGGAGGAAAAGGAGATAACCAAGCTGACATAAAACCAAAATATCAATTTTATTAAAATAGTAACTGCAATGAGAAATAAACTTATTATGCAGCAAAAGCAAGAAAATACAAATGGCAAAAATTAGCACTTGCTTGCAATGCAAGAACAATATGGTGTATCATGAAAAGAACAAAATATAAACTTTTAGCGGCAATGTAGTAGCAACGAAGGTATGCTAGCAGCATTGCTACTTCAACAAAGCCAAGTGAAGAAGAAAGGTTGACTTGGGTGAAAAATAGTAATCAGCTTTGCATTCATATGAATTCTAATATTCACGGGCAAATAGAAAGGGGCCTACATTTATAGGCTGCTCTTTGCCCATGAATCAAATGTATCCAAACTTCATCAAAACTCCTTAGAAGCTTTGACAAGGGCCAGATCTACCTACCCCCAGCCTCCTCTCCCCCCAGCTGTGCCCCCTTACCTGCAAATCCAGCCACCAGCAGCACTGCACCCTCCTCTGGGGCTCAACTAGGCCTTCCAAGAGTGTGCACACAGGATTAGAGGGTGCCCCATCCAGGATTTGTAGGATATCTCTGGATAGGGATGGCCCTAACCTATATGTGTGCCTCTGGAAGGCCTAGGTGAGCCTTGGAGGAAAGTGCAGTGGCAGTGTAGGTAGCAATCAAAGGCACTGCGGCTAGTATAGAGGTAGAACTGTTAAAATGGCTCTACTGCTATACATGCAGGGGGAACATGTAGTGCGGATGTAGTGTCTGGGAGTTTCTTCTGTCTTCACCTTTTCACCAAGTGCAAAAAGGCTTTTAGATGAAAGCATATTAAATCTGCTAGAACCATGTCTAAATATAGTACCTCTGCTACAAAAGTTACTATTAATTAAAAATCTGCTTTGCCAGAAGAATGCTCAAGGTAAACAGCTACTTTCTATACTTATTCAGAAACCTATTAGTGTATTAAATGTAGATGTGGAACAAATTCCCAAACTGGAATTCATAGGCATTGCGCAAGTCTCTCTTGCTCTCACTTTTTTACCATAATGAGGTCTCTTGCTTTAAAGTCTGTTTCAGATAATGGAATCTGATCCCTTCTAGGAATTCTGCCTAAAACCAGACTTAAAAAATATCCCAGTGCCCAGCTGCCAGATTTCATGACAGTTATTATGCTTACAGACATCAACAAATGAAGAATGAAATCCTCAGGGAATGCAAGTTTACTTTGACATTTGTTAGTCTTCAGTGGACCAGAAAAATTAACAGGGGACGTAATCATCCGATATGCCAAACTGTTTGGTACATCAGGTGTGATAATTGCCAGTTTGTCATAGTAGTGCTGGTTCACTGCTATGTTGCTAAGAATCTATCAGAAACTGGAGGGCAAATTCTGCATTATTAGAAACTGAAAGCAAGTTTAAAGGACATTATCTGAATACGTTGCTGTTCTATTCCCTATAGCAGTGATGGCGAACCTATGACACGCATGTCAGCACTAACAAGTGTAGCCATTTTCGGTGACACGTGGCCGCATGCGGCCACATACAGAGAAGAATGGGGCCGCATGCCAAGAAGGACGTTTTAAATGCTTCAAACGGCTCAGCCATGCCTCAGCTCAGGAGCTGCCTCTGGCTGAGACCCACGCAATCACGGCCCCCAACCTCACCGGGCTGCCTTTGTAGACCCCTTCGATGGCCCGGGCCGCTGTGGCAAAGGTGGGAAAAAGAGGCATGGACCTGCTGCCAGAATGGCAAGCTGCTCCCAGCGGTAGCCATTGATACTGACCGGGCCTCCCATGGAAGCGGCATAGCTGCTGAGAGTTCTGGCGGCGGTTCCACACCTCTTTTTCCTGCCTTTGCCAAGACGGCTTTAAGGAGGGTGGAGGAAGCCATTGTGCAGGAGCCAGCTGAAATGTTAATGGCCGCGGCAGCAGCAGCAGAACAGCAGCAACAGTACCGAGTCTGAGTGGCAGGAGTCCTGGTGGGCTGGCTGGCAGGAGGCTACTGACACTCTGCCACCACCACCTGCCTCCTCCTCCTCACTTGCTGCTGCAGCGCTTTGAAGCAGAGCTATTTGAATTAAGTGATAAGGCTACATGGATTTGGTTTCATTAATTCTCCGGCACTCAGAAGGGTTTTAGTCTTGGAACAGGTAAGACACTAGGGCCATGTTCCTATTGCCACTTTAAAATGGTTTGGAAACAGTTTGGATCCTCTTTGCCCCAATTCCCAATCAGTTTCAGGGGTATTTTGAGGATTATTTGGCTAAAAAATGAAATAAAAGAACACCTGTTTTTTCAGGGGTTTTTCCCCCAGTTTTGCTTTTAAAACTCTTCTTCCTTATTGCTGTGGGGACGCTACAGCAGTATTTGGGAAAATATATCATGAAGCAGGGACCAACCCCTTGTCAGATTTGTTAAAGTGCCAGATCCATATTCAGCAGAGAAGTAACAATTCATCCTGAAAGGATGTAGCAATTCACCCACTCCACACTTCACACTAATAACAAAGTTTCATTTTTCACTTCCCCTCACTTTCTCCTTCCCAGGAAGCACACACTGGAGGCGCCTCTTTGGCCTTGCTGAGCCCTGGGAAGGAGAGAAGCACCTACCCCCCATGCCCCATCGGTGACTGAACGCTCTCTGCTGCCCCTTTTTCACTTTTCTGCATTTGCGGCACAGTGAAAAAAGCACCAGTCCTGAGAGGAGAGGAGGGGGGGCTGCAATTCTCCACCCTCCGCCACATCATTGCGGGATCCAATCGGCAGGTAGGGGGTAGGGCCCCAGCTGGCAAGAGGGGGGAAGAAAAGATTCCCTTTCCCTAATGCAATTCTGAACCATTTTGGGTGGGGACAGCAAAGGGGTTGATAGCCATTTAAAGCAATTTAAAGCCACTGAAGTGGGGACTGCCAGAATCTGTGTTTGAATTGCTTTTTTTTTTTTAACCATTTTAAGAGGCATGAGTGGAAACAGGGCCTAAGAGTGATTCCTCACTGGCTGGTAGATCAGGCCAGCTCATGCACTAGAAGTCTTCCTTCTACATATTGGTGCACACTAGGAGAGACTTCTAGTATGCTTGCTAGTCTGGTATACCAGTCAGTGCAAAATCACCTTAAACTGTTTAACTCCAACAAGGAGGGAGTGCCAAGGTCCAGGTCTATTCTGGCATCTAATAAACTCCATCCTACAACCAATTGGACTATGGAGAGATGGCTGTGCCACTAAAGTTTTGCACCACCAAAAAACGCCCTGCACAGCTTCAAATCAGGCTCCTTTAATGCAACAAATCTCTTTCTGATCTGCTGTAATTCCAAATCAGCATTTTCTATCCATTTTGGGTTTCAAGGAAGCCTAATGAATCTGCATTCAACACTTCTGGAAATGACCAGGGGCACTAGCCAGTGAGACTAGTAGGCATCTCATATGCATGTAGTTTCAACGTAAATTAATTTGGATGTGTTTAGATTCAATTTAGACCATCCTTTCGATATTCAAAATAGGAATGTGTACCAATTGATCATATATGGACAGTATGCATTTTACATTTTATTTTATGTTTTTACCAGGAATTGCTAGGTTCCTTTCAAATAGTATCTTTCATATTCATCTAAAACCAGTCTGACTAGATCGTTTCTTTGGTCCTTCTGGAAACAGAGATCTTTTTGTGCATTCATTACTCCAACAGACAAAATAAAAGATTATTATAGTATTACAACATAGTTTTGTCTGTAGTGGCGAATTATGCTAACGCTGTGGACTATGTAAAGCTAGTAATTAGTACTCAATTTTTAAAGAGCACAACCACAAATTCCCCCATTTTTCATGTTGACATGGTTGGCCTTGGCTCCACAAATGTCTTGATAAAGGATGCTCTAATCATACCATAATGCCAATAAACACACAGCATGTAATTTTTCCACCCAAATATTCAACTTGCTGTGAAGTGAATCCAGTGGGTTTCAAATGAAGTTTACTTCCTGAGAAAGTCAATATGCAAAATTGCAACCTTAATCATTTGACTTCTCTTGCATTTCATTCTTTTAAGCATAATGATCCACTTACATATCTAAAATCCAATATGCTGAGTGATAACACATATGCATACATTTTACCCATAATGTTGCATTAAAGTTTGGAAAATTCATGCCTTTGATGGAAGAAGAAGAAGAAGAAGAAGAGTTGGCTTTTCTACCCTGCTTTTCTCACCCATTTAAGGGGACTCAAAGCGGCTGAGAAAGCTTTTCTATTCTTCTCCCCACAACAGAACACCCTGTGAGGTAGGTGGGGCTGTGAGAGCTCAGAGGAGAGCTGTGACTAGCCCAAGGTCACCCAGCTGGCTTCATGGGGGAGGGTGGAATTGAACCTGGTATTCCCAGATAAGAGTCCGGCTCTCTAACCTCTAGACCAAACTGGCAGTGACGATAGTGATAGAGATGATGATGATGATAACAATGTACAAATCATTTCCCATTACAACTGGAAACCCCAGTGAATGCATGCAATCAGACAGGAATTTTTAAAAGCATTCTCTTTAAGAAAAGAGCCCCTTTGCCAGATGCACACAAAAATGCCTTACAATGGCTCCAATACATGGCTGAGAATGTAACTTACTTTCCCACATTGCTGCCTGCATTCACTTCTAAATCAGGAACACCTCTCCTGACTAACAGGTGCTACACACTGATTGACGGTTGGTCCTCTCACAGTGGGAAACCCCCCACCTCTTTGCTAATACAATTTCCTGCTCGAGCCAACTTAAATAAAGAGATTCCTTTGATGCTATGAAATCCCAAATGATGAAGAGATTCAAAACAGGGTAAACTGAATGCTGGCAAAAGATAACTGTCACTTCAGACCCAAATCCACCTGCAGGGTACCTCTTTAAGTATAACTAATCACACCCTTTACTATATGATAAATAAGATTTGGGAGATGAATTATTAAGTGATTTCTCCAATACTACCAACAAAAATCAGAAAAAAATACAAAACTTTTGTAGCACAACTCCAAAGTACCCAATGAGCCTAGGGAAATGATGCCAAAAGTAATGTTTTCATAAGTAATGTTTTCATGTGCGTCTATGGGTCATACCTTAGATCACAGATAGGTACAAAGTTTCCTTGTAGAGTAAAAGCAAACAACCCACAGGTCTTCTATGGAAGTAAAAAGTAAGATACAGGCACTATGGCTTCTATTATTCAACCCAAATATGTATCTATTATTGAGAACCTAAAATCTTAATGATGAGCATTTGGTCTCCATGTGTCTCTGAATATATCTTTTAACAGACAAAAAAAAGGGGATACTTTTCCCTAAAGTCTCTTCTGCATTTCTCACCATAGTTCTTTAGATGCCAGATGACTTTGTCATTTCCTCATACTTTCCTAGCTTTAAATTCTTTTTAAATGTGCATTTACTGTATTTTGATAAAGTTGTACCTCACCTGTACAAATAGCTTTATTATGGGGCAACTATCTAAATGCAGTAAAATAATATACCCCTCCCATTCCTAATAGGGAAGCCTCCTGCTGTGTGACAGTTTATCAGCTGAATTCACCATCAGAATGGGCAGAATGTAGTCTGCACAATATATCACCCTCTCTAGCCAAGGGTGTGAATGATGCGCTCATAGTCCTATGTGTTTAATGATGGAGAGATCAAAGGAGAAGGAGTGATGTGCTCGCATTTGCTCCAAATAGCATAGATTAGCGTCAAGTCACTGCAACAGTAGAGGAAGCTAATTTGTCAACCATCAAATATTGCTTTAAACAGGAGAAACATGCTGCTCTGGCATATCCTATTTATGTGACACAGATAGGGACAGAAATGCATCAAAGAGTGAACCAAAAAGGCAGCTTCTGAGAACAGCTTCAGGCAAGATTACTCATGTATGGATCTGAAAAGTACTTAAAGAGTTTAAACTCATGGTAGTGCAGAAAACAGAAGGCAGACAATGGAGATCAGGCCCGTGTGACCACAACACTCCCACACATTCCCAGCACATTCTGCGAGGAGATGCCAAATCCAGGGTGTTCCATTTAGACACAATCTCCTATCCTCTTCTGTGGAGTTATTAAAAGCGTGTGGATGCTGCTGAAGAAGAGCCATCTATTCAAGTTCAGGGATATTATTTCAGAAGTTGGCTCAGCTCTGAACTCCATGCAAATCCGTTTAGCAGTTCGGAATATTCTCTCTCCTCTTTCAAAGCTCCTGCATCCAGATGGGAGACACGGTACAACAGTTTGCTTCCAACCTCATAGGAGGGCCTGCCAAATTCAAAGAAAATAAAATACATCCAGCATGAATGCATCAATTTAAAAGACAAATCCAGCTAATTATTCTATTTGGACACATATGAAAGGCAAACCGAAGAGCAAGCAAGAAAATTTAAAATATAGACATTAACCCACTCAGTATTTGAAGCTTCAAGATGGAAACTTTTCTATAGTTTAGTTGTTTTTGATATCCTTCCAATGTGGTATGCATGCGTAGGGCATGATAAGAACATAAGAGGAGCCCATCTAGCCCAGAATCCCGTCCCACACAGTGGCCCACTGGTTGCTTATGGGCATCTCAAGCAGAAGACAAGGGCAAAACCTTCACCTGCTCTCAAATCCCCAAAGATGGTCTTTAGAGGCAACCCGCCTACCTCCCCACTCTGTAGGATGTACCTAGGCATCCATTCTATTGATACACTTGCCTTCCATGAATTTGTCCAACCCTTTCTTAAACCATCTACTGTAGGCTGGTTGCTGTTACCACCTCTTCTGGCAGCAAATTCCATAGACCGATGACCCTCATGATGTATGATTGAATCCTGCTAGTGCACTTCTTCATACAATTGGCTGAGCACTGTGAGAACAGGCTACTTGGTTGGATGAGTGATGGGCCATTTTCGCACTTTCCTTGTTAAATCTGGATTAAGGAGGACCAGATCTTTGTGATCCGGTCTTTGGGGAATCCAGTCTGTTGTGTTCTGGATCTTTCCAGAGACCCCATATGGCCACACAGGGAGTTTAGCACCCGATAGCAATGGGTGCAAAACAGGGTTGCTGGGTGGGCACCATGGAACCCTTCCCTAGGCCCCGATCAGGCCTGAGGAGTGTGACGGTTTCTGGGTGCAGCCTGCAGGCTGTTTGGCTTTCTGGCTTTGCAGGCTTCTAGCTAGCTGCAATAGCCAGCCTTGTTGCAAACCCTGGGATTTGGTCTGCAAAAAAGCGGGAAATCCTGTGCGGGCCCTGTTGCAGTCATTGGCTGGAGTAAGGTTTTGGAGGGAAAAGCTGTCCGGGGATCTGAGTGCTGGAGGGGCTAGAGAAGGAGTTCCCACCAATCAGGCTGGAGGGACAGCAACCTCTGTTAGGAGTCTCCAGCAGCATTTTATTGCGGCTAGAGCCAATCAGGATCAGGGGTGTGTGTATAAATGAACACAGAGTACAGCAGGAGTCTTCATGCTGGGACAAGAGCTGAAAGGAGAAGAAGAGCTGAACCTGAAGGAGCCAGACCAGTAGTTGACCAGGGGTCTTCGTGCTGGGACTGAGGCTGAAGGGAACAGAGGAGCTGATCCTGAGGGAGCTGGAACCAGTAGCTGACCATTGGGCTGTTGGCTGAGCGATTTCTGAAGGGGACAATCAAGGAAGATTGGGGCTCCGAGGGAGACTTCGCTAGCAACTGACCAGGCTGGATGATCGGAGAAGCAAGGACGGACTGGGCCTTGTGATCATCTAGGGCCACGTTCTGGTACACTGGCTTGGCTTGAGCTGTGGCTGAGCAAGTCAGAGGGAAGAACGTGGAGAGGTTTGTCTTTTAAAAGGGGACTATTTTCCTTTAGAGAAAGGGTTAGCTCCTAGCTTTAAGAGACTTGCAAATTTAAACCAACAACTACCTGAACCTTATTATCTTTTTAGTATTGCTTGTGTATAATAATAAACTTGTTTTTGTTTACTGTTGAAACGCTTGCTACCAGTGTTTTGTGTCCACGCTGTAGTATTCACTTGGCCGTTGCACGAACCCAGCATCCTAACAGGGCCAAGCTACTCCTCAGAGAGGGCAGGCACTAACCAGATCGCTGGGCATTGTGGCAAGGAGGAAGTTCTGTTGGTGGTGTGGCACGCTTGGCCCATGTATACGCCACTCTGGGGTTGCTTCCTCAAGGCCCACCCCTGTACCCCATTGGCCTGATGTGCATCCAGAAGGGGGCTCTGTGATCCAGTCTTCATGGTGGAAGACCAAATTGAAGGCATGATTAAACGAGTCCATCAACAATCCGGATCTAAGGGCCCAAAGACCCCATTAGGACCAGAATTGGGAGGCACTTGTGCAGATGATGTGTCCCTCTTGAGGTCCTAATGGGGTCCTCATGGGATTGTCCGTGTGGAAGGTAGATGGAGGATCCTATCAGGTTCCTAATGGGGTCTTCAGGGCCTGTGTAGAAATGGCCATGGGTTCAATTAGTGGAGCAAACCTTATATTCTTAACACACAGCATTTCTTTGCTATTATAGAATGACATTTCAATTAATAAAATTAATAACTGCATTACAGACGAAGGCAAACAATTACCAGAAATAATGTTGTTTACAATGGTATCCCTTTATCTAATACTTTCCTTTACATTGCATCTAGTATCTTAGGATGCAGTCAAGACAGTGCTTATCTTATTATCTTATTATAATTCTAATGAAAGATAGTATTATACTGTTTTTACTCAGAGAATCTTCTTATTTGCCTTTTTATAAATACTTGTACGTTTGGTGTATTTGTTATAGCCCATTGCGGCATAGACGAAAGAAGTCACCATTTGGGATGATCGTTAAAAGCCACTGAGGAAGACCACTTGTCGAAACACGTCTGGCTTTAGATCCCCATTATTTGTTTTTCTATACACCATTCTTTTTGTCTTTTGTAAACTGTTATTAACTTTTTAAAGATATTATATTTTTACCAGTAAATTTACTATTATTTGTATATAAGGGAGTATATCTTTTCCTCCCCCTTTTTTGGCATCAGGGCACTTTATTTAGTTTTCTCATATTAGAAGGACCTTGGTTTGTTTCTCCTTGATAGATCTTTTGTGTTCTCTCTGTTGGGTGGATCCTATCAGGTTCCTAATGGGGTCTTCAGGGCCTGTGTAGAAATGGCCATGGGTTCAATTAGTGGAGCAAACCTTATATTCTTAACACACAGCATTTCTTTGCTATTATAGAATGACATTTCAATTAATAAAATTAATAACTGCATTACAGACGAAGGCAAACAATTACCAGAAATAATGTTGTTTAAATGGTATCCCTTTATCTAATACTTTCCTTTACATTGCATCTAGTATCTTAGGATGCAGTCAAGACAGTGCTTTTTTCAGGTGACCTTTAAGAAAAACATCCCATTCCCTCAGACACACACACAAAAGAGCTGAACAAATAGTTTTGCCACACTGCAGTTTATATTTGCCTCTGAGTCAGGCAACACCTACCCTGACTAGGAGTGCTACTCACTGATTGGCCACTTGATGGGAAAGACAGAGATGTCTTCAGAGCTATGAAATTCCAAATATTGAAGAGGTGTCCATTCTGAGGCTTCAAAATGGGGTGAATGCAGTGGGGAAATACCTGTTGTTATGGACTCAAAATTGCCCAGTGGGCATTTCTTTAAGCATGTCTGATCCTCTTGCTTATGTCTCCTTGGCCCTAACAACAATGGCATGGTAAAAGGCATGTTTCACAGGATGTATTACATTGTATTGCTCCATTCCCTGCTGATTTCAGCGGTTGTCTTAAATAAATTATAATAAAGTGATTAAAAAAAACTCCACCCACCCTTCCAACACAAGCTCCATTGTTACCAAAAAAAAGTCTACACTTTACATTATGGCACCCAAGATGAATTGCCTTCTCAGGAATTATTTTGCAAATTGCAAATACTAACTTTCAAGGTGATAATTATTGCTTGTACACATTTTGTAAACTTTTTGGGAAAACATTTAGTTTTTTCTAATTCATGCCTGATTGTGTATACAGAAATACTGTCTGTATATAATTTATTCCTAAGTAAGAAAAGAATGAAAGAAGATAGCATATAGTCTGTGAACAATCATGTAAAATAACACCAAAGTGAGACAGCATCCCTTACATAAGATATCTTTGTACCTGTTAAAAATTATTGTCGGTTAACTACCATCTCCCTGGACAAAATGTAATCATTAGGTATTGAAGATGATTTGATAACAAAATACCAGTTACTACTAACTATTGGATCCATACTTAATAACCACATATGCAGATCAAAATCTACAGTTCCTATACTGTAGTTCTTGAACCAATTTTTTTTACACGTCCAAGGGCATTTCTTCACTTACCATTGGACCTCTCCTGTGAGCATGCTATGCCTGCACTGGATGCAGTGTAGACCAGCCTGGGAGGCCCAAATTGGCCACACAGACCATGACAGTGGTGACGGTGTTTTAACAGGTCCACAGCTGTATCCTCACAATATAGGGAAGCACACAAAAAGAAGGGGACCAATTTCAGCGGCACACAAAATAGCACCACTGAAATGAGTCCCCTAGGCCTACAAACCTAGTTCCTGGCTGTTAGACTTCACACAGCAGACTCCAAAGATGAAGTTCACTTTGGAATGGCACTGTGAGGCAATGGGCAGCAGCTGAGGAGGAGGACAATGGGGTGGGATGGAGTCTGTGGACTTCAGATGAGCCTTTTCTGGGATACTGGGACTGTCCCAGCTGGGAACAGTTCCTGTAGAAGTCATCCCTGCTGGAACGCTCCAACCATCACAGGTGCCTAAACAACCTAAGTTTAAGTACAGAGGGGCTAGGGGGCAATTCTGCACTGACCAATATAACAGACCAGCAAGCATACCAGGAACCTCACTTCAGCACCAGTGTGCTTGCTGATCTGATTACACCAGCCAATGCGAAATCACCCTAAGAAAATTTTAATAAGTGCCAATTCACATTAAGTGATCTGGGTGTACTTCCTAGGTCAGTGGTTCTCAACCTTCATAATGCCGTGACCCCTTAATGGAGTTCCTCATGTTGTGGAGACCCCGAACCGCTGGGGCGGAGAAGCTGGGAGGTGGGAGGGAAGGGCGGTGGGAGACTCGTCGCGGCCCCTCTGAAAGGGTAGTTTGACCCCCAAAGGGGTCCTGACCCCCAGGTTGAGAACCACTGTCCTAGGTGAATGATTTGCAGCACAAATCACAATCAGCCATTGAATCTAAATCTCATGGAGTTCAAACATCAATTTTAATGGAAAACAAGATGGTTTGGAAGGCAACGGCAATGCATCTTTGTAAAATCACTTCTATATTATATACTACGGAAGATAAAGAAGTTATAATGGTTTGGAGGCTATCCCTTGTGGTAATATATGCAGACAGGGCTGGATTAGAAAGAAGAGTCAAGTAGATGGTAGAGGAATTATACACAGCATGGAGTGTTTGGAAGAGAAGAGAGAGGGGAAGGGAAGGGGAAGGAGAACTGCAGAAAGCAACTAAATAGTTCTAAAATATTTTAGAACATTCCCTGAAATTTACATACATGAGCAGTCTACCTTCATTCTAAGAAGTCACCAAGCCTATAAGGATTCATGACATATCCACTTAATTTATACAGATTAAAGGCCACTTTATTTGTTGTAGAAGAAATTTGTGTTAATGTTCAATTTAGCTCTACTCTAAAAAAAAAGGGAAAAAAGGTTACCCGCCCCCCCAAAAAATGTTATGCAGTTTGCATGTAAAATCTACATCATCAGAAACAACAGCAATCCAAAGAGCAATGTGGATAAAAACATGAGATCTTTTTGTGCAATGAGTAACCTGAGGTCATATAGCCTGCAATCCACGAGAATATCTTTTTGACTCTGCTTGGCCTACAGAAGTTTGGTTCTGTTTTTAGTATTTAAACTGCAATCAATAGCCATGAGAAACTTAATACTGCAGGCAGGATTTCAACAGGTCAAAATAAAGATAAAATTAGTCAAGTGCCTCTAGTACAAGAGGACTGGCCATTAATAACATCGGTCTCTCAGTAGAGAGAGTTCAGTACAAGGAAGGAAAAAATTCTGAAAATAGAATGTCTTCCTGAAAGCTGTGGATCACCAGGGCCAGTGTGGATCAACAGCTAAAGTGCACAGTTAACCAGCATATTGTGCACTAGACTATGAGTTCAAATCCCAGAAAAGTGAAGAACAAATGGGCTTAACTTGGCTGCATGTACCCAAGGAGTTCCAGTTAACAACAAACCTGATTGTGTGCTGCCTCCTGGTGGTGAAAATAAAGATAAAATTAGACCAAACTGTAGCAAGAAAAGTTGGGTCAAGCACCTCTAGTATAAGAGGGCTAGCCATTAATAACATTGCTCTCTCAGTAGAGAGAGCTCAGTATAAGGAAGGAAAAAACCCTGAAAATACTAAATCAGGGTTTCATCAGCTTCATTTACACTTTGCAGCACACCATAGTAAAAGCTATGGCTATGTCCACATAGCACTCTCCTGAAATGGAGTTGAAGAAAGGGAGAGTGGATGAAACCTAGGATAACAGCTATAAACAGCTGGCATGGCTTGGCCACACTCTCCAAGTGGGCTTGTGGGTGCTGCTGACACCAACTGACTGACTGCCAGCCCATCACAACACCAGGCCACAAACACACAGGAAGCTTCACGGCTTGGTCTCTAGCATTTGAATTGAACAAGACAGGTCATCTGATTGTTCCATCCCTTGCATTTCACCCCAGAGGCCTCAAGTCATCCTTGATCAACATATGAAAACAGCCTATGGTTCACTCAGAACAAGGAGCATATGGGTGGCTTCACTCCTCCTAAGCTGGAAAACAAGATCATGAAGCAGATGGGTTGGTGAAAACTATTCTTTTTATATTTGTTCTTTCTCAACCCATCACTGGGATGTGTTAGCTGGCTTTCATCTATTATTTGTTTGAAAGGAAGGAACCATAAATGCTAGTCTGCATATAGGATTTTACTTTAAAACATTCTGGGATTGAACAGTGGGAAGTAGTATAATTTTTAAAAAAACTTTTCCAAGTTCCCTTAAGGCTGACAAAAGCAAGTATAAAAGACAACTCTTTTTTTTTTTTTTTTACTGACCACCAGGGAGCAGCACGTGGGCGTTTTTGTCTTTGTTGGGACTCATAAATTTCAGGAAGCCAGATTAAGCCACAATCTTAATCTGGTTTAATCCAGCTATGCCCACCAGATGAGTCGCAATAGGGATTAAACTGGTTGTGTGCTGCCTCCTGGGGATCAGTAAAAAGGAACTAATGCCACCCATGTTTTGTACCTACAACCATGTATGTCTAATATATGAGGGTTTCCCTGCAATTCAGAGCTCATTGGCTGGAAGCCTTGCCTGGGAGCAGAACCTTGCCATCCCTCCACGGGTGGTGGTCTCATGGTGGCAGCCTAGACTACTCTGCCCTCTGGATGACTCTCCAGCCTGACTGGGCACTTGGTGGAGATGATTCTTTGTGGGACTGGGACTTTTTGTCAGCTGCTTTAGACTCCACTTGGCCTCAGCTGCCTCAAATGATGATGATGATGATGATTTGGCTTATTTTCCAATATTTTGCATGACCTAAAATTTTTATAATGTATTTTTATTATAATGTTTTGATTATTACTTTGCGCTGTATATTTTTCTTTTTGCTGTAAACCGCCTTGGGCAAATTTTCTTTTGGAAAGGTGGTATGCAAATAAAATGGAAATGAAAATGAAATTCAAAATAAGGAAGGGAACCCCCTCCCCCCCCAAAATCAGTCTTAATATATATTCTGTTTGATTTTGCCAGCTCCTTTACAAAGTTCTATCCTACCACACATTATGATGCTAGCTACCACTTTTTAAGAAGAAGAAAAAAGCAGATCATGTTCTCTCCCTGGCTCTTTTCAAAATCTGAAATGGAGATGAAGAAAGGGAGAGTGGGTGAAACCTAGGATAACAGCTATAAAACTAAAATACTAAGAAAAAAATCAATGCAATGCATTATTGAAGTCGAATTCACTTCATTACCTGGAGACTTCCATGTTTCAGGGAGCACTGAGTGGAAGCTCTAAAACACAAAGTGATACATAACGGCAAACTGGCAGTTCAGACCTTCTGAGATTAACATCATATGATCTAGGGGGAAAGTGAGCACATTTAGGTTTCATCTTACGAATGCCTTGATATGGTATCATTCAGGGCTTATTAAGAGTGTGGTTGAATATCTTCAATATTAGTAATATCTCTTGACATATTGCTCCAAGCTTTTGTAACATTTCATTTAGTATGACTTTTAAGTGTATCTGTGTATTGTTTTTTTTTAAAAAATGCATTTTTAAATTTAAATTTTTAATATTTAAATGCAAGCAATCATCTCCAGATGTTAATCAGTAGCAGTAATTGGAAGCAAATAGTTCAAGAGTCAGTAGTCTATCTGAGGAACTCAAAGACTGCAATATAGATGAGGGCCAGGCTTTGGAACTTGGATTATTGCTTCACAGTATCTCCTTGGATGCACATTAATCTGTAGAATTTCACTAGCTGGCACACATGTGACACCAGTAATAGGTCTGTGTGTGTGTGTGTGAGAGAGAGAGAGAGAGAGAGAGTCTGGTCTTACTAAAAGACTGTGCACAGAAACATGTCAGCTGTTCTTACAACCCAGATGGACATGTGGGATTGATTTCCAAAATAGAGACGTTTTCGCACGGGGCTGATTCGAACGCGAAAAAGCCAGCTGTGGACACGTCATCCGCATTGGCCGCGCGCGCCTTGCGTCCCGACGTGTCCGCAGCTGGCTTTTCCGCGTTCGAAATGTAGAGCACTTCGAAGTGCTCTACACGCGTTCCAACGCGGACGAGCCGCACGCAGGCGTTCGGGAGAAGAAGCGTTCGCGCCGCTTCTGTCTCCCGATCGCCTGCCGGCTCGCCTCCGACGCCGCGCGGCTTTGACAATCAGCTGTTTTTCAAACAGCTGATTGTCGATCTGCCTCCGCGGCCGCCGGCGCGCCCCTGGCCGGCGTTTGCCGGCTAAGCCAGCTTCGGGCGCTTTGACCATTCGCACCCAGACGCTCCGGAACGCGTTTACACGCGTTCCGGAGCGTCTGTGTGTGAACGGGGAAAGCGCCCGAAGCTGGCTTAAGCTTTCCGCCTGAACGCGTTCGGTTTCGAACGCGATTCAGTGCGGAAATGCCTTAGGTATTCAGGTAAGGGATGAGAGCATGTTCTTCTAGCCAGACTAGTGTTTCAAGGGACTTTTTGCACTTTGTGTCTTGTCTCTGGGAAGCAAAGAGTGAAATGGCCCAAGTACACACTAAGCATCTGCACTTGCGGATGCTCAGTGCATATGAACCGTCCCCCAAACCATTAACAACTTACCTTCAATCCCTGGTGCTGGTGCTGGTGCCGGTGCATGTGTGTGAGTGTGGTGCTAGCACCAGGGCAACCTGGCAACGCTGTGTGTCATCATGTGTGCCCCCCCCCCAGCATCTCTTCCAGACAGGAAGAGATCCAAATGGTCCAGCTTGAGCCTTACACCTCTGGCGATAGTGTAAGGTAAGTGCATGCAGATTTTCATTCCCTGGGACAATTTCCCAGAGAAGTGCAGGCATGCATTTGCTCATGATAATAGTCTTAAAATGCATTTAAAATGCAACCCTCTCTCCCTCCTTGGCAGGATAAGCAGTAAGGAAGCTAAATATCAAAGGTAAACGGTAAATGACCACCTGTTGCAATGATTTAAGCTATTTTCAGACATCAGAAGTGCCTCAGAGAGACAGTGTGTGGCCTTCACATTCCCAACCCTTCTCTAACCCACCTTCTCTAGCACAAAAGGTTTATGAAAGGGGGAGAGGCAGAATCGTGCAAGAACAATCCCACCTATAGGCCTTCTCTGAGGCACCCTCTCAAATATTTTTTCTCTGTCTGATCAGTCTGACTAAGGGCCTTTCTGCACTTGTCTTTACTCTGGAATATATCCCAGAATAGGGACCTGTTATCTGCATATTGGTGGAGACTATGGAACATCCCAAGTGAGCCAGTACGGTCAAGTGGTTAGGGAGCTGAACTCTTATCTTGGAATACGGGGTTCAATTCCACCATCCCCCATGAAGCCAGCTGGGTGACCTTGGGCTAGTCACAGCTATCTTCTGAGCTCTCACAGCCTGTTGTGAGGAGAAGAACAGAAAGGTTTGTCAGCCGCTTTGAGTCCCCTTAAATGGGTGAGAAAAGCAGGGTAGTTCTTCTTCTTCTTCTTCTTCTTCTTCTTCTTCTTCTTCTTCTTCTTCTTCTTCTTCTTCTTCTTCTTCTTCTTCTTCTTCCATAGTATGCATTAGCTTGTGGCCAGCAGACCGCTATCCCAAGATATATTCCAGAAAAAGGCCAAGTGCAGAAAGGGCCCGAATCATCCCAATATGTTGCCATTTATCTTTTACCTTTGCCGTTGAGCTTCCTAAGTGCTGTCCTGTGGGTGGCGGGAAGGAGGAGGTCTTCTTATGCTGAGGGGCCTGTGTTAGAGGATTCTTCTAATTCACAGACTTGTGTTCACACACCTAAGTTTTAATGGTGCTTGAGTCCAATTTCAGAGAGGGAGGATGCATCAGCAGAGTGGCAAGCTGTTTTCTTTCCACATTATCCATTTCAGAAAATCCACCTTTGGGTCAGATAATCCGAAAGGACAGCGAGCAGTTGCTTTGCTGATGTATCCTCTCATTCTGACAGTGGATTAAAACTTAGGTGCAAACACAAATATATTCTCAAAGCTGTATGTTTGGAGGCAAAGGAAACCCTCAAAGCTAACTGTCTGAAAGCAACACAAGTATGAGCAACAGAAGCCAGCAGCCCAGCTGGGTAGGAGCCTCAAGGTGTGGCACTTGCTACCATTTCATCAGCCCTACAGATCTCCAAACTGCGGGAAAGAGAGTTATTCTCTTCCTCCGCTCGCCTTCAGCCGATACGATGTCTCTGCTGCGGCTCCCCTGGCGCTTGGACAGCAAAGGCATCCAGAAGACGCTTCTTCCTTGACCAAGGCAGAGAAAGGGAAAGCGCATTGGCTTGAGGCAGGAGAAGCAGAGGCTCCTCTCTGCCGGAATGAGCTGTGTCGGCCTTGCAGCGCCCTCTGCTGACGGCCGGTTGCTCACGTTTGCCCAGGCGAACCTCCCGCGAAAAGCAATGGGTTGAAACGCCTCTGCTGCTAACCTAAGCTGAGAGGTCCGTGTGGGAGCAGGCTAGCAAGGCGGGCGGTTTGCAGAGACGTGGAAACTTCGTGGAAGCAAATACTGACGGCATCTGTACCATTTTACCCCCTCAATTTCCTTTCTCCTGCCCAACTGTGACGACCACGCGAGCTCTGATCTTTCCATGCTTCTCAAAGGGAGGAGAAATCGCGTTGAGTTTAGGGTTGTTTTTCCACTTAGCACTAAAAGGGCCCATTAAGGGTCCTTAATGGGTCCTTAATGGGTACTCTAGTGCTAAGTGGAAAAAACCCTAGGACATATTCGGATGGATACCTGGAGGCTCACAAGGAATACTGGGGAAGACGAGTTCCTGTAACTTTTTGTTCCTGTGTGGAAAGATAAATTTCAGCATATGGTCCCTCCTTAGACACATTAAGCTGGATGCACACCTAGGGTGTTTTTCCACGGTCACTAGAAGTACCCATTAAGTACCCATTGATGGGTACAAAAATGCCATTACGTACCCATTAATGGGTACTTAATGGGTACTTTTAGTGACAGTGGAAAAACACCCATAGCCCCCCTCCCCAGGCTCTTTAATGGCAGATAGGAAGAGTTTTCAGTAGGGTTTGCTTGCTGGAATTCTCTCTTCTATACACAGGCAGAAACTATCCTTAATTCTTATTTTTAAAAGTGTGCTATAAAGCAACCCAAAGGATTACAGCGCAAAGGATTACAGCTACTGCCCTCCACTGGACACGTCGTTTCCCAGTGCTGCAGCTAAGGTGGTCTTTATGACATCAGTTACCAAAAATTGCTGATAACCTAACCTACAGTTTCTTACCCCTGAAACTCCAAGCACGGATGGAGCAGCTTTGGCTTTGCTTTGTGTAAAAAACAAAAACAATGAGCTTAGAGTGGCAAACATTTCAATGACTGCAAATGAAATGCCCTCATGAGCAAGGGAACATATGTAACAAACACATATAACACGTTCTAGGTTGCCAGGAAGAACGGGTTGAACTTTTGCTTTAGTTATTTTAGAATTCTCCATCTCCACATTTGAAATGATGACCTACTTTTAAAATGTCAAAAGCAGGGAATGAGTGACAGCATCCTTTAATACTATACAGTGAACTATATTGAATTCTGCACCGTCATTGACAGATTATTAGATTAGATTGTCTGGGCTGTTAAGATAGACCCGCTCTGGTACAGCTCTTAGACTGCAATCCTATACCTTTGTATTCTGTTGAGTTCAGTGCTATTTGCTTCCTGATAAGTCACAGTCTTATTGCAGCAATAATCTTATCAGCCCAGCAGTGATATTTTTCTTAAGTTCATAGACAGAATACCAAAAATCTATTTCCCTGTTCCTGATTTTTTGCAAAGGCTTCCTCACACTTAACTTTCAGAGTGTAAACCTTATGCAAATGTTACACAGTAGTGTTGCTCATCTTGTTGTACGCACGTTACACATATTCACCTCACTTCAGAAAGGATATCGTGAAAAGAGCAACCAGGATGATGAGAAGGTTAGAACATCTCCCCTTGAGATTAGTCTGCAACATCTAGGCAAAGACAATGTTTAAGGGGGAGGGAGGCTGATTCATGGTGTGGGAAGGGTGGATGGAGAAAAAAACATTTAATCTTGTACAACATTGTATAGCACTAGAACCAAGAGACACTCTGTGAATCTGATGAGCAGGAGAGTTAGGACCAGCAAGGAGAAGTATTTTTTCACCCAGAGGGTCATCGGTCTATAAAATTTACTTACAGAAGACGTGGTGATAGCAACCAGCCTGGATCACTTTTTGAAAGGGTTAGACAGAGAAGGGATAGTTGAAATTGCTTTACTTCAGGACACCCATAAAAAAATAAGAAGACAAAAAGATGCCAGCACACAAATTGTCTCCAACAATACCAACCTTAGGGTACAAGGAAGGCCAGGGGAGTTTCAATAACAATTAAGAATGAGGTAGATTTTTGGCTTGAAAGGGGTGGGAGATATTTATATTTATTAAGGGCAAAAGGAATGATAAACTCTTATGGTGGAACAGCACTTGGAGCCCTTGGAATTGGGGAGGGTTTAGAGAAGAGCCAAGTCAGACAATCAGTGGGCTGGAGGCTTTTAACATCTAGGCCTTTTCAATCTAGAAAGGAGATGAATGAAAGGAGACATGGTGGAGGTGTATAAAATGATGTATCACGAAGACAAAAGGCATAGGGATTGGTTGCTGTTCCAAATTATGAAAATCAGAGGTCACTCAATGAAACCAAATCCTGGACAAATCAAGAGAGACAAAAGAAAATTTTGGATTGCAGATTTAGTTGCAATAATAAAATACTCTGACATACGCTAACAATATATCAGGCCAATAAGATTGGAGTGCAGTGGTTGCCAGCAGCGCGTGTAGTGCAAATGGCCAGCCCAGGACTGATCAGATCACCGAGGCAACATCCAAACCAGCATCTGGTCTGGATGTTGCCATGTTTGTTGGAGCCTCTTTTTCTCTCTCTGCTGTTATCGGTTTATTCATTTGTGTGCATGCCCTTCCACTGGACAGCAGAGGCACTTTGAAAGAGCGTATTACTCTCCCTCCTTGCATTGCATTGCCTCTGTTATGGGGCAGAGATCTGAGGGTGGAATCCATCTCTCTCTCTATTTTTCCATTTTACCCATCGTACAGCTTTAAAATTAGAGGTCAGAATTCCTTCATTGACCCTTATTTTGCTATTTTATAGCTGAGATTTAGTGCTTTGGTTGAAGTTTATGCTAAGTGGGGAGGAGGGCTGGCATTTGATCTTCAAAGAGGGTTCTAAAGTTCAGTTAAGGTTAATGTTGAGGCAGACCATATGAATTGCAAGTTGGGTTGAGGATTTAATGGGTCTAGAAGGGAATTTAGCTTTAGAAATATGTTTAGAAGCCTGCAGCCTCAAAACGCTCACACAATCACAAATAATCCTATTAGCGCCTTGTAGCTGAATAGCATACCTTTGATTGACACTAATTGAAACTTGCTGCTGGCTTTCCTTTGCTGTATTTCTTTGCCTATAAGCTACTGTATTGCTGATTTACTTGCTTTTGGTTCTTTTTAATAAAGATTGTTAAGTTTTCTGAAGTCCTATTATCTTGAGCTCTGATTTCCATCTACCCTATCCTAACAAATCCACTCCAGATCAGTTGTATTTTCCTTTCACCCTACGAGGGGTGTGCACCGATGCATTTTTGACATTCAGTTCGTAATGAATCAAACTTTTGAAAACCCATATTCATACGAATAGATCACATTCGAACGTGGTAAAATTCTATTTGATATGAATCTATTTGCACGTATTTGTACAAATATTCAATACGTATCTAATACAAATGAATACACATTTGATACAAACTAATACATATCTGATACATATCCATAACATACCCGTCCTCTGAAAACGTCAAATCTGACCTGAATCCACTTTGAATCCACTGTCAAACCATGTCAAATCCAATCTGGATCCATTGCGGATGTGACTGGCACTCTGTTTTCCACACCCCAATCTAACGAATGTCCAAACTATTTGTACGGACATTGTAACATTCATGTACAGATGCCAAAATTTGTTTGGATTTGTACAAATAATGAATGTTACAAATATTTGTTCGCATCCCTAAAGCCTTCCCTTTTCACGCTAAACTCAGAACTGAGAGCTACATTCCCTATGCCAGTGCAAACCAATTCAGACAATTCACATAACGGCCCCTGAAGGTAAGTAAGCTCACCTCTAGCTCCTAGATGTTCCTCAGACATTTTTTCTAAAACCAGGAGGGACATGCCTGGTTGAAATTGCTTATGAATCTTTTGATTCAGTTGCTTGTGTATCTCCAGTGACTACTACTTATGAACCAGCAGTGCACATACTTGTGCTGTGTCTAGACAACATGTTGTCAAGGGGCTGTGACACCAGTACCACAGCAAGCTGTTGACCCAGTCTAAGGGGCAGTTATCAGTGTCCTAAAGTGAATTCAAAGGCAGCATGCCATGTCTCCAGTATGCAATAAGAGCTTGTGATGAGTTTGCACATTTCAAAAGTAAGATTAAAGAGAACGCCTTTTCTCTTTCAAAGCATTATTCTGATTTATCTCTGTTTTGAAGTCTTTTTCCCTAATGTACTTGATGGCAAAATTCAATTGTTTTTACTCCTGAGCTGGGTCTAAAAGGCCAATACTCAATTTTCTCTTTCTCAGTTTTTATGCAATGTGTATGCTCAAGCACTTGCCAAATTCAGACCTTGGGGATAGTGCGGCCAAGTTATATTCTGGACGCAAAGGGACGACTGTTGGCTTATATAATAGAGCTTATTGGTTTCACCTTTTTAACCTTATAATAAAAAAAAATATTCCTGATATTATATCGTATATGTTTAGAAGATCTTATTTCTGTTTTAATGATTACTAGTAGTTGTGTATCATTTTAAAATAATGGCTTTATTCTCAAGAGATAATATTAACCTAACTGAGAGTTTTTAACTGAGTAGCAGAGTAATCTGACAGACATATGGTAAAGCTAGCAGGGGTAGCTGTAAGAACCAATTTTCTGCTTCTCGGTTTTTATGCCATTAATTAAACCTGGTGATTAGTACCAAATTTTGGCAACAGTACAAGCCAAGTAATATTGGAATCATAGGCATCTTCGAGATTGCTGGAATAAATCCACAGTGAAGGGGAAGATCACAGCTTACCTGCTGTGAAGTGCCAACTGGGTGTCTGGATTAAAGCAACCTCCTGTAGCTTCCGGGAGCTGAAACCGGCACATGAGATGAGGCAGCCAATCAGAATTGAGCTGCCCTCTCTGTTTTCATTGGCTCTTTTCTCTATTCCATGCAGGCTGGTGGGAAGATTTGAATTTTCTAAATACTGCACAGGGAGTGCTGTTAAATCAGCATTAAGTAAATTCACAATTGCCTCGTCACTACAATCCAGCAATTGTCATGTGTGGCACCTCTAATGTGATTGCGCATTCTGCTGCGCAGTATTAACAAGTCTGGGCACACCCATAGAGGTCATCTGTGCAACAGTTTTCCAAATCTCTTCTTCTATTTTCTGTCTGGGGAAGAGCTTTCTTTTTCTTTCCCAAAATGCTAGGCAAGTGTATGTAGAATACAAGGTTTGAGCTAAAGATTTTGTTTTAGAGACCTACGGCCTGTTTGCATCCATCAGTCAGGGACACTCTTGCACTTTCCAGGATGTTCCACCCACATGCCTTGATGCCTCTTCCGTTCCAGAGTGTGCAGGCACCTCCCTGATCTTCAGATGGAATTAGAGATGGAATGAGAACAGGAGCGACTATTTCTGGGGCACCTTTAGGACACTTTTTTTTTTTTTTTTGCAATGTGTGAATGCAGTCAACAGTTAAACAGCAGAATTAGCCTTCTGGTTAAATTAAAGTTAAATTAAACTGGTTAAAGTTAAATTAAACTGTAGGACTCACCTTAGACATTCTTGGAAGTATTTGTTCATGGCAGATGGTCCTCAACGCAACTTCTGAAGCACTGCAACCACCTCTCCTGTGAAGAATGCTGCTGAACTGGTCAAGTACTTAGTAAAATATGCATCTCAAATGATCCTAGTCTAAGCACTTCAAAACAGCACCTTGCTGCTATCTATGCAGTTCAATTAGCATGGAGTGAGAGGCTCTTCTAGGGTTCATCAAGTATGCAACTCAATTAGTAAAGCTCCCTGGATTGGTAACAAAGCTGACATAAAAGGGATTTCTCTGGGCTGCTGAAATATGCAGCTCAATTAGCAATCCATGCAGGTCGATAATTAAAATATGTAACTTGATCTCCCAACTTAGAGAAATGACTAGTCAAACTGTCAGCCTATCTATTAACAGCAATCTCATGTTTGTACAATAGGGTGATGAGAAATATCAACAGATAAATATGATACTCGAGATTTTATTATATGCATACCAAAAAAAATTCTTTCTTTCTTTCTTTCTTTCTTTCTTTCTTTCTTTCTTTCTTTCTTTCTTTCTTTCTTTCTTTCTTTCTTTCTTTCTTTCTTTCTTTCTCTACCTCCCCCTCCCTTCCTCCCTGTTTGGACTCCTAATTCTACTCAGATTTGCTTTGGAATTGTACCATGTCCAACAACAGGTAAGGGATTGTATTTTAAAATTATATTTATTTATTTATTATGATTAGTCAATCGACCATATCATCATTAACTACAAAATATTCATAAGATAACTAAAATTAAAAATAAATACATCCCACAAGAATTAGAAACACTATAAACAGACACTTTAAAACAACAGTGACCCAGAAACATAAAAAACAGATCTCAGGGCTCCAATGACTGATTCAAAAATTTTTTCCTTAACCTAGACGCCCTAGCTATAAAAAGACTGACTCTGATGATGGTAAACCTATCAGAGCCATTAAGTAGCCTCTGTAGATGAAAATCTTTGTTTGGGGTTCGATGGGCTTGTAGAAGGGGCTCTATAAGATGTGTTCTAAGTTCAGAATACGCTGCACAATCCAATAGAAAGTGTGTTGTATCCTCCACGGCCATATCACCCCATATACAAAGTCTATTTTCTCTTGGGACCTTATAGTATCGACCAAATTTCATTGCCGTATCTAATTGATCAAATCTTGCCAATGTGTACAAATTCCGAAGTACTCTAGGTATCGGGATTGTAAGGTATCTTTCCAAATTTATTTGTCGTTTAGATTTGGCTAGGAATGTTAACGCTTTTGAGTTCTCAATGACTGCCAAATCATTCTGCATGGCAATGTCCATAATACGTTGTTTAATTATCAATTTGGCATTAGTTCCAAGATAATTTAGAACATTCAAAGGGAGACCTATATGAGCTAAAGATTTCATCATCTTAGCAAGCCATGGTAGCTTGGAGAAGATTTTAAGTTGTTCCATCAGACAAAGCCTCGGGAGTCTTTGACAATTCATCTGACAGACTTTAACCAAATAATTGAATTGCCTGAGTAAAACTTGGCTTTCTACTGTTAAAACTCCCAATTCGGCTCTAACTGCTGCTGATGAAGTCGAGGGCGAAACCCCTAGGAAGGCCCGCAAATACTTCATTTGGAAAGATTCCAACTTCTGTAAGTTGGTAAAGCCCCATATTTCTGCCCCGTACAGAAGAATAGAAAGAATTTTGACTCTAAAGACCTCTAGGATGGGTCGTAATGTACCTGGACTTCTATGGTAATATAATCTATATAAGGGGCAAGCCGCAGCTGTCGCTTTGACAATTACTCTATTTAAGTGTTTAGACCATGACCCAGAGGCTGTAAAGGTAGTGCCGAGGTATTGGTAAAAATGCACCTGTTCAATGGCCTTGCCATCTATGTGCCAATATAATGGTTTTTTAGAGTTTCCAAAAATTAACACCTTGGATTTCCCTCGGTTTATGGAGAGATTATTTGCCTGACAGAAATAATTGAGCTTTGTCAAAGCACGCTTTAAACCCACAAGCGTAGTTGAAATCAAAACCATATCGTCAGCATATAGAAGAATGTTAACCGGTCTATCTAAGATATATGGGCCATGAAACTCTGGCAAATTTAAAACATCTATTATGTCGTTAATTTTAAAATTATACTTTACATTGTGTTTTTAAAGTTAGGTTAATTATAGTTTATTGCATACCTATGGGTTTCTTTCTTATTCATTCATTCATTTACAGACAAATATTTGTATTCTACCCATCATCAGAAAGGTCACAGCATTGGATAAGCAAAGTACAGATGTAATCACTAAAACTATTATTAAATAGACATAATTAAAATACAACCCCCCGCCCCGCCCCTGCAAAGCAAGACTTCTTTGCTATTTAGGCAAAAGCCCCAACTAAGGCATACGATTAGCAAAGAGGGAGAAAGCAGCTGGTACATTGAATTTAGGACAGCATGACCCTTTCTGCACTTATTTCCATTTTGTTCTGGGTCAGCAGACCTGGATTCACCAGACCCACAGATCCAGATTGTGTAGAAGAAAAAGAAGAGTTGGCTTCCATACCCCACTTTTCTCACCCATTTAATGGGACTCAAAGTGGCTGACAAACCTTCTGTTCTTCCCCCTGCAACACAAGGCCTGTGGGAGCTCAGAAAGAGAGCAGTGGCTAGCCCAAGGTCACTTGTGGAGGAGTATGGAATCAAATCTGGTCATCCAGCCAGATCAGTGCAATTTGCACCAATGGCGCTGATGCAGTCCAAGTCTCCCTGTGACTGCAAAGGTCACACAAGCTTCTTAGCTGCCCCTCCCAATGACTAGCTTTAGGGCCTGGGGTGCTGTTTCAGTGGCATGCTATGGTGCACTGATGGAAAACACACACACAGCCATACTTCAGTTCACGGAAGCATGTTGTCTGCATGCCTCCCATAATCTGGAATGAGTGTGTGGAAGAGAAACATCCCAAGTATCCACCTTCAGTCTATATCAGCTAGAAATCCCAAATCCATACCTGTATATTACTGTTTTGCTCCTTCCAAACAAACCCTTTCTCCATGGGCCCTTAATCCAGAAAATGATGCACACTTAGGGTCAGTCCCCATGTGCATTTTAATCTGAATTAAATCCAAATTTGGGAAGGACCGTCCCCATGACTTATGTAATTAATCTGAATTCGGCGTCCAGATGTCCCCATGCAATTTCTTATTCCCAAGTCCAAGCAAGTCCAGAAAGTGCATAAGATATCACTTCTCATCTTCTCCAGGCCTGCAGCACATTTCTGAGATGGACAACTTTCATGACTTTTTGCCTCAGTCAGAAATAATTATCATGAAGCAGAAAGCACACAGTGTATTTCCAGTGTGCCAAACTACAGAAGTTGGCACTCACTCCATAACTGATTTGTAAGCTCTATCCGACTAGCTATTAGGAAATCTTTCAGAATCTTAACATCTCTGTATTAACTTATCAGCAGCTTTCAGAGTGAACACAGAATTGAAGCTGATTGTTTTTCTAGCTGTGCTGGCAAAGGATGTACCAGACCAAATTAATTGTCATAATTTGACTGTTAGCAACCATTCTCATTCCTGAAGAGCGGAAACAGAAGATGCATTGTATGAAAATGGGGTCAAGATGCTGTTCCTATATTTAGTACAAATGGGCACAATCCAGTCAAAATTAAGCACTTCTGAATACGATTAATTCCAGTGTGAGTGCCAAGCAGCTTTTCATGTGTCTGAATGGCTCATGCCTAAATTGCTTGTCTAAAAAGCCATGTGAATCTAATGAACTTAGACCAAGGAACATGTGCATGTGTAAGGCTACAAGGCTACAAGTGCTGAGACCAGAAAGTTCAAATTAGGGTATAACTCCAAAGTGTGTCCACAAATCCATCCATGAACCAAAGGAGCTTTGCACACCTGAAGAGGGTGAACAGATTCCACTTGTCTCTGACCTTATTAATCTTCCCACCCTATCTCGTGGGTATCAGGGAAAATAAGAATGAGGCACAGATTCTTGGCATGTCTGAGCTTTGTTTGAATGAACAAGCCATATTGGGACTATATGAGTCATCCCAATAAAATTGTTACATTGCATTGTTGTGCTTGCTGGCCCCTTTAATTTATGTCTTTCTTCTGTCCAGTTTTATCTCTTCCTCTGGGCTGTTTTTCCTCTACTTCCTGACAAGCAAGCGACATAACAGAAGCAAATGATAAGCTGTATCAGAAGCAAAATGCATATTTGTAATTGCAGTTACATACGTTTTTATATAGCTATTTTATGCATATCAGCGTTATTTCTATAAATCCAGTCAATGTTTTAAATTTTACATTGATAATTTTTTGCAGTATAAGATTAGGGGGCTTGCTTGCTTGCTTGTCTGCCTGTCTGCATGCTTGGAAGGATTTCTGCTGTTTTGTTCTGTTTTGTTGCTCCTTTAGATTTTTGCATTCCTGTTTCACATTTCCCGTCCCTTAACTTTTCCTTTCCTCATAGCTTTGTGTGACTTATATTAACTTCCAAACCCTCTTTGCTGCATTTAGCAGTTTATTCATTAACTGAATTGAGAGTCACTCATCCTCTCTAGAGAAAGGCAAAATGATATATATTTGAAAACTAATCCAAATCATTCAAATTTGGGAATAAACTTCCTTTTCATTTCATTTTTATTTTTAGGAAAACAACCCGGGTCACTTAATTGATTTGGTTTTCGAGTGGCGCACGTACGGAGAAGTAGAAGACACTTGTTTGTCTGATTCCTCATGACAACACCAGGGTAACTGAATAGACTGTACGGTTGGATTGTCAAGGCAGAGCACTGAGCCAGCAGCCCTGCATACCAGAGGCAGGAGATGGCAGGGGGTTTCTGACAGTTGTGGTGGATTTTAACAGAATTTCTTCAAAGACTGACTAGTTTGTCTCCAACTATTAAAGCATTTCAGAGGGTCTGTTTCCTCTCTTTCTTCGAGGTAATGAGCAGCTATTAACTTAAACCAATGTGCATTAATACTAGCCTTTTCAAGAATGAATAATTAATTCTGTTTGTGGAGTAAGGGGGAGACATTAGGCTGGAACGGCTGTGTGTCAAAACCCTGAAGCTATTTCTTGAAGTTGCACAAAACGTAGCCTTAAAAGTTGTTGTGGTGCTTTCAGAGATGGCATGAGATATGGCCATCCTACAGATGTTTATGTGTGAACTCTGTGTTTGAAGGACTCTGTGTCGTTGCTGTTTTATTTGTGTGGTGGGCGTGTTTGTAAATTGGTTTAAGATCCCGATGCTAGCGAAAAGGGAGTGTGTGCTTGATTTAGGGCTTGGTTTACTATAGTACTTTTAGAATAGCCTTTCAGTGTTCTGAATTTCGCTTCAAGGCTTCTGGGCATCTTATTTTTCACCACCTCCCTTTGCAAGTTGCTCTGTTGTGGTATTTTGGAAAAATTTAAGAATAAATCTGTAACTGTTGTGCTAGTGTTTCTTTGATAGTTGACCATTTGATTATCACTGACACAGAACTGAGACTTTGTAGAATGCTATGTGGGCTGGCTGGTATCAAAGACGGCTGTATGACGGGATTGTCCAAACAGCAGTCTCCCCCTCTCATGAATATTCTGTGCTAGAAAAGGTGGATTTGATAAGGGTTGGGAATGCAAGGGCCACACACTGTCGCTTTGAGGCACCTCTAAGCTGCTCCTTTCATTATATAGCAACACAGCTTGTGTTGACATGTCTCTAAAAAAGCATCTTAGAAATGGCAGTGTATTGCACTCATGTGCTCGTATCATCTCATCTTATCTTGTTTCCAATCCACCTTTTCTAGAATGTTCTAGAATGGCAGAGAAAGTTTGTGAGAGAAGGGAGGGGCAGACTGACATGTGAACAATCCCACCTGTAAACCATCTGTAAGCTGCATCTAAAGCTTCACCCAGACAGCACTTACTTAATCTGCATTATTTGGATAATCCAAAGTAAAGCACAGCCAGACACATTTTATTCTGGATTATCTATGCTTTATTCCAGATTATCCAAATAACGTTCACACCTTTTCCAACCATTTTATTTGTAGACTTTTCACCCTCCATTTTGGCTGCCCTGCATGGAAGTTCACAGGCAAAAAGGATAGAAATGAAGAGGTATGAGCAATCAGACCTCATGATGGATTTAAGGTTTAAAGTGAAGGTGTGACGATGGCCTAGAGGTCCAAAGCTTGACCAAGGAAGGCTAGTTGCCTCCTGGACAGAAATGTCTGTGCCCTTTTCCATGTGCAGGGTTATGGATGAGCAAAGTGGCATGATTGCTGCTTTGTAGTTGTGTCCCATGTTCAGATCATCATGGCAATGTCTGGTTGCACACTGGATGTTGCCATAGATGTTGCCATGGTAATCTGTTCTGCCCTGTCCAACTACACCTCAAGTGCTGCCGTCCCTGTATGGAACCTTACCCATACCTGAAGTTCAGACGGCTGCCACTGTGCAGTCTGCAATTTATTATACCAGCCAGGTCAGTGTGAACAGGCCCACTCAGGATATGGCCAGCCTGTGGCCGGGTAGATGATTCTGGAATCCAAACTCCTTTAATCATTATGCCAACATGTAGTGTGTGAAGGATGGTGGGAATTAAAGCTAAGCAACATCTGGGGGGACATTGGCTAGCCATCACTGATTTTGATGAATTCTTGCCACATTTCCATTACCTATAAATCTTAAGGTTTAGATAGCACTATGATGGGATAAAATTTATGGAGAATGACTTTCTGTCAATATTTTGCCCTGGGTAACTCATATTGCGTCTGGTATAATTGCTTAGTCATGTGATCTTGCAGGCTGTTGATGTACTCCTTAAGTGAAAATGAAATTTAGAGGCTGATTGTAACAGAAAGGGATCAAGCATGTGAGAAACAATGGCCTTTTTGTGGGAAGAGTTGATATATGCACAGATCCCATGGGAACTGCAAGAAAAAGGATGCTCTTTCAAATAACTGTTAAGTCTTTTGCTTATGGGGTGGGAGCTTCATAAAGGTTGTTCAAATGTAACCTAGATTTTATTAAAACAGTGAAAAATCAAATCTATTAATTTTGAAATGAATATTTGGGATTATATTTTGTGACTTCGCTTGCTGTAGAAAGCTGTTAAAATACTATAAAGATGTTCTGATCAACTAGAATTAAAAGACAAATTTCCTCTTATTCAAACTGAAAAAAAAAACATTTTTATAAAATTCAGACTTCTCCCATACTTCATGAAGGTTTTGGACCAAAGCTACACTGATTTCACTGGATTTAGAAGTATAAACATTTTAGAAATATAAATTTTGTGCAATACAGCCAGAATATTTGATTCATTTCAGTGAAACTAGCATAAACAGGGTTTTATGAAGTTGGAGGATTTTATAATTAAATCCATAAAAGTATGTAGATTCAGTTATCTGTTTTCATTGTTAGATCAAACATGCAATCAAGCAAGAAATAATTGTGCTGAGTTATATTCCATTTACTGGGAGCTTATTTTTTCCTCAGTTGAATTAGTTACCCCACAATTCTCAGGGCAAACTTATACAGTTATATTCTGCCAGTTTAAGTGTACACAGCTAAAAATTTCACAAGTTTCTTCAAGTTATATGCTCGTTGTGAATCTACCTAAGAGAATTTGTTTTTCCATTACTGGGGCGTGTCAGACACCATCATTGTATGCATTTAGACATCTGGTGAAGATTTGTCTCTTTACCTTAGCCTTTGGCCAAAGACTCCCTTCCCCTCTCAGGCACAGCAGTTATACACAGCAAACGAGATCACTATTCTGGATTTCGTATTATATCACTAGTCGGGCACTTCCCAAGCACCTAGGACTACGTGATGTATTGGTGAATTATGCGAGCAGACCCCAGTAAAGTGGCTTTTTGTAGTTGGCAGATGGATATTTTGTCAACACCAATGGTTTTTAGGTGCCCACCAAGATCTTTCTCTTTCCTTTTTCAATGTTCCATTTGTAAGCCAAGACCAGGTCTTTTCCGTGTCCACTTTGCCTTTGGTTTTCTCCAAGAACTGTCTATGCAGTGCTTTATTGTTCCAGCTGTCCGTTCGGCATTGAATTGCCATTTTCTGGTACTGGTTCTTGGTTTGCTGCACTTTGAGAAGCTTCTGGTTGTTGACTTCAATCAAAGATGATTCTTTGTTTTCTGCCACGTAATCTGCTAATGCATGCTTCTCTTCTTCCACTGTTTGCTTCACTTGCAAAAGTCCTCTACCGCCTGCTTTCCTGGGCAAGTACGGCCTGTCAACATCATTACGAGGATGTAGTACATAGTGGATCATCATCAGTTTTCTGGTTTTTCTAAGTTGTCCAATTCCAACTGAGTCCAGTTCACAGTTCCCGCAGTATATCTAATGACTGGTATGGCCCAGGTGTTTATGGCCTTAATGGTGTTACCACCATTCAATTTACTTTTCAAGATATTTCTAGTCCTTTGGATGTACTCTTTACTGACCACAAATTTCATGTGGCCATGCTTAACGTTATCCAGTTGCAAGATACCCAGGTATTTGTAGGCTTCTGGCTGCTGGGACCTGATGGCTTGGCCACTTGGCATTTCAATGCCTTATCTTTCAGTAATCTTCCCCTTCTTCAGTGCCACTGTGGTGCATTTGTCCAGGCCAAACTCCATATTGATGTCATTGCTGAATATTCGCACTGTGTTGGCCAGTGACTGGATCTCGATTTCAGATTTTCTATAAAGCTTCAAGTCATCCATGTACAGTAGATGTGAAATTTTCTGTGAATTCCTGGTGATTATGATGATGATGATGATGATGTAAAGACAGTATTTAGTATTACTATTATTAAAAAGGATGGCAGAGGATAAATGATAGATAGGGACATGGAAGTAGAGATGTGCATGAACAAAAAATTAATGTTCATTTTATCATTAAAAGAAGGTCTGAAAGTTCATTTCATCATTAAATTGTATGTTAGAACCTTTGACCTTTCGCATTCATAGCTGAACATTTTTTGGCAGCTTTTCTTCTATTGAAAAAGCCTATTTTCATCACTAGATTACTGTGAAAGTGAAAAAAATATATCAAATTTTCATATTCACAATCCAGGAACATTTTTTGTTTTATCTGAATATCCAGACTTTCATTTTGATGTGAAAATTTGCAGATTTGAATATTTGAATGAGTTTTAAAATGTGAATTTGTTTGTGTACATGGAATCAATGAGTGTGAGCTTGGGCAAACTCAAATTCTATGGTCTGAAGTGCCAGGGTCCATAGAGTCACAAAGAGTCAGACCTGACTAAACAGCTAAGTAACAACCACAATCATAGCCTGTAATTGGACAGTTAAAAAAGAATCTCTGATGCAGCTCTGAAGTTTTGCAGTTATAAGAAGACTTCAAACTCTTTCTGCTCTGAAGCTTGTCAAAGAAAAGTTTCAGGGCTTCTATTGTGGCCATTTACTGGGCTAGGTTAATCAGTGGTAGGGATGTGCACAAATATTCAAAACATCCAAAATTCGATCAAATTTGGACATCCAAATTCAAATCAAATTTAAGCATTCAAATGAATTTTGAATTTTCAAAACATTTGTATGAATTATTCAGCTATTCGTATGTGTACGTACACTTACACGATGAGTACTTGCATGTACACATCATTCCCGCATCCGTACGTATTTGTAGTGATCCATATGGGACGAAAACAGGATGCATACCGGGCAAATACAGGATGTATATGGATGCATACGAGCACATATGAATGTTGTTGACATTCGTATTTGCAAATACGGATTGAAAATTCACATGAATAGATTTGAATGCATTCAAATAGAATGTGAATACATTCTAATTTTAAATATTTGATATATGATTCAAATCAAATCCTGAAAATTGCATTCGTGCACACCCCTAATCAGTGGCTAGGATTTTCTTGTCCTGAGGGAGCTTGAACCCCATGTCTTACATGGCTGTGTAGTAAATAAAATCCATGCTTCTAGTCAGTTTGGTCTTCTTGTTAGAGTGCCAGACTCTTATCTGGTGATTACTGGGTTTGATTCAGCACTTTTACATGAAGCCATATGGGTGACCTTGGGCTAGTCATAGCTCTCTTTCTGAGCTCTCATAGCCCCACCTACTTCAGAGGGTGTCTGTTGTGGGGAGAACAGGGAACATTGTTAGCTGACTTGAGTCCCCTTAAATGGGTGAGAACGGCAGGGCAGAAAAGCCTCCCCCCCTTCTCCTATTACCTGGGGCACTCAAGATACTGATGACTTACAACCATTGACCAATTGGATTGAGACTGGAGGCAATCCAACTTGTGTCTGGAAGGGCACCACTCCTCATTTTTAGCTGACGTTATCATTTATTTCTGAATGAAATGGTCATGGGCCAAGCCAAAGCACTTGATTTTGGCAGTCCTGGACTCACTTCAGGGACATATATTAAGAAACCAAAGTCTGAAAGGAAATATTGAGATGATGTCAGGCATTGCAATGCTAGAGCCAAACTACACATTAGGATGATTTTGCTTTTAAATATTATTACATGTTTGCTTAAGCTGGTGCTGACTGAGCTATTACAGATGTAGCTAAGAATGGCTTCACTTAGCAATGTTACGGCAGTTTCTGAGCAGGTCTCAGATCAGTAAAGCAGCATTCTGGTCTTTAGTTGTCTAAGCATGGGTGACTATCCCAAATCTATCCCATTGAAGGCATTTAATCTAGATTGTCTGCAGACTAGATTTTTCAGTATAGGCACATGCACTGAATTCAGCCACAGCTCATGGGGATATTGAAAGACTGCAGATAGGTTTTCTTTCCACAACTGGCTTCTGTCCAAGCTCTATTAGAAGACAAATTGGCCCTTTCTGCACTTGGTAATTCAGATCAAGGAGTTCCTAAATCCATACTGTCTGTACAGGACTACTGGTAATTTGGATCTGATCCGTACTAAGGGCACAGTAATCTGGACTGGTGGCAGCCATGATAAATCTGTACCAGCAGCATGTGATCTGAATCAAGGAAGGGGCATCTGCACTTCACAGTATCTTTGAAACAAGGGTCGTGTTGATGGTTATGGTATCTTTGCAGTGCCTGTGAAGACACTTCACATTTGCAGTGAGGGTGTCTTCTGTGAAGATACCTTGCTCCTGCTACCTGGATGCAGCATTTGACTGATGGGGATGTGGGCCAGCTGTGTCTGGTGTGGGAGGTGCTGTTGCTGGTAGTTCATATCCAATGATACAGAACAGGGCATAGACATCTTCATTGCATCACTCCTTAGAACACATTAACTCCTGTCCAGGTCACTTAATTCAAATTCCTCTGCTTGCAGTTGATCTGGGTCAAGTTAATCCAGATTCACAAATCTGGAATAAGGGTGATAAGTGCAGAAAGGGCAAATGTTCATAATATGCCACATTTTAGCAGCAGCTGAGGGACCTCTCTCCAGCAACTTTCTCCATTTGGCCCTTTCGATCAATGTTAGTACTCCATAGCAAGCACACCTGGCATAATTTCCTGGAACAAATGGCAGAAGAAAACAGAAGATTTATGTTCTTAAAATGGTCATTACTTCTTTGGAAATGAATAGGTTGCCTGTGGTCATATGTAGGCTTTTATGGCCAGATTCAGACTCATTTGTAGCAGTTTTGGGGCTGTTATGATGTGTTCCAGGTTTCTTCTGAGAACCAAAACTTTCAGATATAGCTTTGATATCCTTCTTTAGAGGATTTTGCTCTTGGAAGGGTCAAAAGAAGAACCTGCCAAACAAGCAACAGACATTTATAAGAAGGGAAACAAGATCTAGGAAGACACCAGTCACTTCTAACTCTTCTGGTCACACTTCTAAAGGCCCTGGTCACACAAGTCTAAGACAGGATGGCCTATTCATTAATTTGATCTGAGGTCGTACCAGTGCTGGTCACACATAGCTCATTATAGGTTGTCCCCAGGCTGCCCTTGCCTTGGGCTACCTTGGTCAGACCTTCCTCTGAGATTGATCTGAGACTCCTCTTGGCTCAAATCTATCTCCTTTCTGATTGGACGCCATTCCATCACTCAAGAGAGGCGACGGGGTGTGTTTGCAGTTCTTTTTAAAACCTGCTACCCCACTTCCACACCCCCTTCCTTTTTTATGTGCTTTTCTTTTCCATGTGATTAAAGTTTAAATTAATAATAATAATAAATTTGAGTAGAAATGCTAGATAGAGGAATCATACACATAAACTGAGGAGAGAAGGAGAGGTGCCTCATGAACTCCCCACGTACTGATTGGCTGAAGGAAAGACTGGATCCACCCACCACAGCACAGTTCAGCCTCCTTTAGCCCATCATCACATTCACATTTGAGGAAGCGAAGATGACCTGACATGCCAGGATGGTCTCAGACCTTGTCAATCCTCTATAAATAGGACTCCAAGTTAAGATGGTCTAATGGGGGTAGGCCAGCTTGGAAAACGAATTAAATAAAAATAATGTGAATAACACGATCAGAGGATGACCTCCGGTTGACCTAAACTACTTATGTGACCACAGCCCAAGCAAGATAGATATCACAATTTAGGTTCTCAGAAGTGACCTGGAACACGGCATAACAGCCCCAAAACTGCTACAGATCAATAGGTTGCCTATCCTCCCCAACTTGCATCTTTCCCCCCCCATAGCATTATCTTCTACTACCTTTGAGGCATTAGACTGCTTGAAATAAATAACTGAGAAAGAAATGCCCATATCAGTCTTACATGTACCTTACTTCCACTTCTGACACAGATGCCAAGAAAACCCTAAACCACAAGATGGCAAAGAGACTAAGGTGGGCCAATCCACCAGCTGAGAACATGTCTGCTCCTGAGGCTAAGCAGGGCAGGGCTGAGTAAATGCCAGCTTGCCGTCTCTACCATCATTTGGTTTAATCATCAACGAAGAGAGAAAATTTGAAATAAAGAGAATATGAAAATTCAAGCAATAAGAAATGAACTGAAGAATTGGAACTGAAGACCTTAAGTACTTGCTTTTTGCTGTTGGCCAGATAATGAACTATCTGCTTATCTATGCAGTATTATTTTTACTTAAAGTAGTCTCCTTTTGGAGTGACAAACATGTTTTTAAAGACCGTTTTTTTTCCTCAATACACCTTTAAAGGTTTTTAATTGTTTCATATCTGGTCAAGATCTTTAAGAACCTCATTTTAATTTGTATGTAATTTTATTATCATTAAGAGTGTCCCTACAACATTTTCCTTTTGTATCTTGTCTCTTTAGATTGTAAGACTGAAGGCAGGGACCTGTCTAAGATTAATATAATATTGTAACCCGCCCTGAGACCTCTGGGTATAGGGCGGGATAGAAATACAAATAAATATGTACCCCACATTACGTAGAACTTTTCTCTTTTTCTTTTCTTTTTTTACAAAAATGTGTACAAAATGATCATACTTATATGCTTGTAACAAAATAAGCATGTAAGTTTTGAGTCAATTTAACAAAATGTGCATGCAAGTTTTTATTCAGTTTATATTTTTCTGTGATATATGCATACGTGTGTGCACACAGGTGTATTTTGGTATATATTTTGAGGCACCAACCAGAGTTAGAGAAGTGTGAAACCAAACAGTATTTTGGCCTTGGCAGTATATCCTTTGGTTACAGGAGATGAAGTCAAATTATCTTCCATAAATGAATACGGAGTAACTGTTCTGTCTGATGGAAACTAAGAAAAGGGATCAAAACACTTCTAGGTTAAATTCCCATTGCCACTTTAAAAACATTTCAAAACAGTTTGGATCCTTGTCATTCCCACCCCCAATGAATTAAAACTGTTTCAAAATGGTTTGGATCCTCGTCATTCCCACCCCCAATTAGTTTAAGGGGTATTTTGAGGATTATTTGACTTAAAAACGGAATAAATAAAAACTTGATTTTTCAGGTGTTTTTTCCAGTTTTGGCTTTTAAAACGCTTCTTCCTTATTGCTGTGAGAATGCTAGAGCAGTATTTGGGCAAATACATCATGAAACGGGTGGGCTTTCACCCTGCAGGACAGTCCCTTGTCAGTTAAAATGCCAGGTTTCCCCTGTACAGGAGCTGGTTTCATTGTAGCAATTCACCCACTTCACACCTTATAACAACGTTTCCTTTCCCACTCAGGCATTTTACAGAGTTAAGGGTTGCACATGTGGAAAAATGGATTACATTAAAAGGTTTACTTCTGGCACCTCTCAGTCTATCTCTCCCTCTCATTTGCCTGCCATGGTGGCAGCTCTTCTCGCTGGCTCGCTGGCTCACTTGCACAGCAACCATATGGGAGTGCGCAAGTGTGCATGTGTGTGTGTGTGTAGGCAGCGGCAGCAGCAGAGCAAGCACTGTGTTGATCCAGGAGAGCCTTGCCTCACCTCACCCAGGTGGGGAGGAGGAGGTCGCCCAGCCTCCGTTTGGTCTTTCTAACCAGCTAGTGGATCCAGTGAAGCAAGTGGGCATCCCTCCCTTCTTCCTCTCTCTCCCCCGACCAGTCAGCCAGCCAGCCAGCCAGGGTGTTTTTTTCCAGGGAAACCCCTGCTGGGAATGGTATCTGTGGAGGTGGAGCGGGCGAACAGGGCTTGAGTTGCAGCAGCCGCTGTGCGCCCTGGGCAATGGGGAGAGAGCAGTAGGAAAAGGCTGAGGAGGGGAAAGAATCACTTTCCCCAATCCGTTTTTGGAAGGGTTTTAAGTGTTTAAGAGTGCAAACACAAAATCAGGGTTGAATCCGATTGCCAGATGCTCCTTTGCTTCCTTTTAATGCGCTTTACATATCAATGTAAATCCCGATGTAAATCGCTTGTATATGGTGCTTTGTTCCTTGAATGGGAATTCACCCCAAGATACTTTGAGGCAACAGAGTAGCTGTTGTTTTGAGACCCTTTCATTTGTAATGGATTCTTCCAAGGAAAACTTTTATGTATTTATAAAAATTTATACTACATTAAGAACAAAAGAAGTAGAAAAGAAAAAAGTCAACAGTGCATTAGTACATATAAAAACACACAATCTAAAGAACGATCAAGAATCTCTCAATTTCTTACCTAATTTACCAAGGAAAAGTATTTTAAGTTGACAAGGCTCCTCATATTTAAGAGGTCTTCCCAGTACTTCCACTGTAGCTTCCATGGTTTCTGGATTAGATAGAATGATTTTTGATCCGATGAGTAAAGATTCTGCAGTATAAAAAGGCCACTGTAGTCCTGCCATAAGGTTCTCTATGCAAAAGTGTATGGAGGTAGTTTTGCTCATCTAGAAAGGGTAGAGAAAGCTTTAGGCTGTTGCTGTATTTGTGTGTGTGTGTGTGTTTAAAAGTGAAAGGGCTTCTTCATTTGTATCAGTTTCATTCATTTGCTCTGTCTGAAAGAACCAAAGGGGGCGAAACCACTGCATCGTACTGCATGTTTGCTGGGCTTTCTTCCCAGGAGAGGATAGTTTTCCACCAACAGAGAGCTCTCTTTTATCCCCTGAAAACAACAGGCATTCAAGACAAACAGGCTTTGTATGTGTGTGTGTATTTTGTCCCAAGAACAGAGGCTTTCATTCACAGATACAGCCGCTGCCACTCTGCTTTTAGGTTCTTTCTGGTCACCTGACCAAGCCCTTAGTAACTTTTAGGCTGCATTAGTCTCTGCATTCTTCAAATTCTTTATTCTGGGCCCTGCAATTAACAGCTTCAGGTTCACTGCGTTAGATTCCATAATTTTCCATTGCTTGTCTTGTGCCCTTGGATGCTGGACTGTTGCAACAAACAGGCAAAGCTGCATATTATCAGCCTGAGTCTCAAAATACTACACTCAGCTCGGTAGCTGGAAAGCAAAACTAAATCAAAAAATGCTGTTGGGGATCCTGTTCAGGTAAAGCAGACTGACTTACATTTGTCTACACTTGCGTGCGGAATCGGATCCTTTCTCAAGCAACCCACTTGTGTTTTGAACCTCCTATCACAATGGCTGTGGTGATTTTAAGGGGTTTTACATTTATGCTATTATTGTATATGACCTGGAGAGTCTAACCTGTCCATCAGGTTTTCATTTGTCCCTTAGCGTACAATGTACTGTTATGCTATGTTTATTATGTGATGGCTACATATTTGTGGACAGCTCTGAAAACTTTGTAGATAACTAGCTAGTTTTCAAAAGGTGGAGTCACTGTATAATATTTTTGTAGGAAATAAATGTATGAGCAGCATCCTTTTATAGCAGCATTGTGCTCTAAGTGCTCTAAGTATGTAAATGTTTTTATATACAGAGTTCTGTATCTATTTTGCTTTGGCAACTAGCAGCATTAACGAAGGGAACAAAATGGTTCAGTGCAGAATAATTTGCTTTCACAGTAATTTAAGTAAAGATGTCTCAGGTGAGATGTAATTTTTTTTCTCAAGCAGGATCAGTCAGGAAAAAGTTCCTAAATAAGACTTTAAAGCTTAAAAACAGCAACAAACAGCCTATATTCTGAATCTGGACTGAAGGGCTTTGGCAGGAGAATGGGACAACCTGTTCCTGTTAAAATATAAATACAAAACCTGGCACAATACAGTTTCTTTCACTTCCCATACCTACCCTACTGCACAGCAAAGTGAAATGTTAAGAGCATGAAAACTTTTTTTAAAAAAATTGCCTTATGATTGAATGTCTTGAGACCCTCCAATTTTTGAAATGGAGTGTTTCGCTTTGGTAAGAATCAGGATGAAGCAGATATGTCAGTGTACATGTGCTTTGCGTAGCTGTTAAGTAGGAGAGAAATCAACATACAAAGCAAAAATATGGATTGGTCAGTTAATCTACCTATCCATAATAAATTAGGTAATGTGTCTTCCATAAAATCTTTGAAGCCATTGCATTTTATACGCCATTCCATAGTTCAACGTAATGAATAAGTAGCTGTCTGCAAAATCCAACAGTTAGGTATAGTGGATGGGACTATAGACCTACTTATAGCCACATCTCCATTAACCATAATAGGGCACTGCATTGTTCCAAGAACGTGCCCACTTTCACCCTATCTCCATTTTTGGCAGCAGTAGGCCGCTTCAAAGCAATCCCATGGGCCATTTTCTAGCATGCTTGCTCACAGAAGTACCTTCTTTGCCAGGTGATTTCTTCCAGTTCTGCAGGGGGGGGGGGGGAAGACTATGGAAAATGGGGCCTCCTAAAGATGCAAGTTATATGTCCTATGGCTACATACACCAGGCCATTCATATCAAAGTAGAACGGGATGTCTGGAAACACTGCAAGGGAATACAGTACTATATATTTTACAGTTTTGTGAATTTGTTGTTTCACTAAACTTACTTTGTCCCACTGTGTTACGGTGCTGCCACATGCCATTGCTGTGAGCCCAGCAGACTGGAAATTAGTGAATCAATTTTCATGTGCTGGCCTTATTTGGTGAAGCTGTTTGCATGAACCTTACTTTCTGCTTCTGTAAGCTTAAGGCAATCATGTGCAGACCTTGCCATAATGTATAAATGTATAAACTAGCCAATTGTGTTGGGTACAACTCTACTGAAAAAAGTTACATTTGCCTTTGTTTTTAATTATAAGCTGAAGATACCTAGTTACAGGAAGCCTGACAGCATACCATCTGTTGCTATTTTACATGTGAAGCAGAAAAAGAACAGATTTTAGTTGATTTGCAACAAAAAGAGAATTTTTAAAGACCCTGTTAAATTCTAGTTTATATTGCTATCAGAATTTTCTCATGACGAACTGTTAGCAAGCCATCTTTGGCATTTTATTTATGTGTTTATTTAAAAAATTGCATTGTTCATTTTGTGGAGTCTCTGTTGTTTTATCATTAGAGTTTGCAGGAGGTGATGGTTTGCACTGCGGATTGTTTAGACATAGCTATTAAGCAGTGTCAGGTGACATGCATGGTTGGAAAGCTAAACCTGCAACCCAATTGCTATCCTTGTCTGGCAAACTCTTTCTGGGCAAATGGAGTAGCTTTGTCAAAGTTGGAAGGGTGTGCTAAACTAGACTGTAAGTGCTTTGAGAAAAAAGAAGTGTGTTCTGCTTCTAAAAGGTAATTCGATGTGTCTGGTATGGAGTAATGCCACAGTTTATTAGTGTTATTTATTTAAAACATTTATTCTACATGGACTTCAAAGGAAGCTCCCAGATCAGCATTCAGCAGGGGGAGTAGCTCCTGGCTGAACTCACTCATGCTGGCCGCCAGTGGCTCACTGTGCATATATGCAGGTTGATGTTTGTACAGATCCAGGTATTTTGCATCCTGAAATACCTGGATGTATGTGTCACATCATTGCAGGAGCACCACCACCAGACTGGTAGGTGCCTCAGCTTTCCCTGCATTATTGCCCTGTTGTATGGACCCAAGTGATAATTCCAGAAGTAGGATCTTTTGGAATAGGAGTAAATAGAGCAATAAGATGGAGAAGCATGGAAACAGCCAAGGATACATACTGATTAAAAGATGAACCAATGATCAGCATAGTTCAGCTCTTCTGGTTCAGGCACAATCTCTCATGCATATGCACACAGTAGTGGGACCTAGATGGAACACACAGGGTGATGGATTTTAGGACCCACTCTGGAAGGCAGCGTCTACTTTTATACCCCAAAATGTACTCTCAAGATGTATGGCAAATGATTGGGAGGAAATGGGTAACCAAAAGAATAATATACATTCAGATGCCTCAGAACAGGTAAACAAGGTACAGGGATTAAATCAACTATTCTAATTTGGGGCCCATGTTTGCATTTTAATCTTACACCTCTCTTACACCACTGCTGACTCGTATGGTGCCTTTCTGTTGCAAGCTGATGAGATTAAGATGTTCTCGTGGCATTAATAGATGAACAAAAAGATGTACAGAAAGCACACAAAGTTAAAGAGTCCTTGGCCAGAGTCAGTGACTCAAGGTTATGGGTGTGTGGCTGTTTTAATCATGTCCTTGAGAAGCCAAGTTGATTCAGATCTAGGGGAAAACTCCTGCAATTCAATGGTCACTTACCCCCTCTAGTTCAGATATCCTGTACACTTGCTGCGCATGGCTGCTTTTAAAAACATAAAACAAACTCATTGTTTTTTACTTATTTAAATGTTAGCCAGTGAATTTTGTTCATAGATATTTATTTAATCATCAGAAGTCTTGGGATGAATTTGTAGCCTAACTTTGCTAATAATTAAATCCTATTTTGGGTGATAAAAAATGATGCATTTTTTACAATTGATAGAAGCATCCAGAAAATGGTTAAAATTAAGAGTTGGGGATTAGGAAAAGGTGGGTTCCAGTATTAACATAATAACAGAACAGAAAGAGAAACAGAAATCTAGCCTGCAGGACCAAAATCACATTCTAGAATCCACAGAACACAAAGTTCCTCCTCGCATCAATGTATTTACAGTATTATTATTATTTTTAATTATCCTGATGTGGGTTAAAACAAATGCTGCCTGTTTACTATGATCACATAAGAAGTACAAATGTGTTTTCTTTCTTGTGCAAACCTGATACCCCTGCTTCAAGGTCCTAGTGTTATTGCTATCAATATGATGGAAATTCCCACTAAATCCTTCATGTTCTTTACACTCCATCAGCTAGCATCAACAGAGAATGGAGCAATAATTTAGTGACACAGTAAGAATTTCCACTGACCATCATCAGTGATGCAAATTCATATCCCAGCCAAGGGAAAATGTAGAATCATATTTTTATTTCAGAAATATGATTATGTATTATAATTTTGGGATACACACATCCAGGGAAAAATCTCTGCCACACTCAGCCTGGTACCATATAACAGAGATCTCAAATGGAGGCTCTTCAAATGCTCTTGTGCTACAATTTCTAGCTTTCTATTCCCAGCATTCCATAACAGCCCAGAATGCTGGGAGTGGAATTCTGGGATTAGTCTAGAAACATCAGGTTTGAGATTCCTGTGACATCAGGTGTTGCTGCTAAGATTAAAAACAGGTGGGACAAAAAACTCATCCCATTAAGTTCCCAAGATTAATCACCCGTTTTACCTAAAAAATAACTCAGACAGAAGGGTTAAAAAAGATGCTGAAGATCATCCAACTGGAACTGTGACAGTCAGCATAAAACAGCTTCACCTGTTCTTAGTTTTTGAGAGAAATAAAAACTTCCTCTGGCTGTCCCATTGGGGCAAATATGACCTCGCCCCCCCCCCCAAGAATAAGAATAGAAAAAGCAGAAAGAAAATGGCTCATCACTTTGCAAACATGTTCTCTCATCTTGAAGGAGGATGGAAGGTGAAGGAGCCTTAAAAATCAGGTGTGGCTGGGCCATAAGATTCATTTTGGATTCTATTGGGAAACGTCCCTCTAGTTTGACATTTCAGCCATGACTAGAGCTTCGTAAGTGTCACTTTTGTTCTGAGGTATATTTGTTTTGTAATGGGTAACGTAATGCAGTACTGCATATTTGTTATAAGTGTTTGTTAATCTACTTACTTCCCACAAGATTAATTCTTCTCTTTTTCTTACCTTGATGTGTGTGACTAAAGTGTAATTTTGTTGGATTAGTACTAAATGCTTTAGGATTTTCACTTCGTGCAGACTGACTTCTCGTCAAAAGTCTATTCCCTTGGTGCATTCTGCCCATGGGAATAAAGTAGGCAATCAAAGCTCCAGAGATAAGGAGGAAATCATTGCCAAGTTATTGACATTTCAGATTATTCAGAAGATGGCTTTTGCAAAGGGAATGCCATTCTGACAGTTACCATATTTTCCGGCGTATAAGACGACTGGGCGTATAAGACGACCCCCAACTTTCCAGTTAAAATATAGAGTTTGGGATATACTCGCCGTATAAGAAGACAACACCCGGCGTATAAGATGACCCCTGACTTTTGAGAAGAATTTCCTGGGTTAAAAAGTAGTCTTATACGCCAGAAAATACAGTACTTAGATCAGGAACCAGGAAATCCTCTCTGTGGCGCTCCTTGTTTTAGCAAGGCAAAGAGTAGATGAAGAGGATTGCAGGTTTTGCTGTCCTTTTTGATGGTTTAAACTCAAGCTCTTGAGATAATTATTTAAAATAGTTAGATACTGCTTCAAGTTAAAACATGATTTCACAGTGGTGGTGTACAAAATAATAATTGTTATAAAAATTAAATAATTAAAATTAAAATAAAAGATTGGAAGAAACAAAGAAAGCCATTCTTGAAAGGCCTGGGTTAAAAGATAGGTCTTCAGTTGATTCCTAAAGACCAGGAATGTAGGCAGCAGCCTACAAATATCAGAGGGGAGACTCTTCCAGAGAGTGGGTGAGACCACAAAAAAAATAATATAATAATATAGCTTATTAAAACCTAAGCTTTAGTATGACTGCAAAATGGAAGAAAGCAGAACTAAAAGCACTATGTATATGAGCTGTACAATGAAACTGAGAATTAAAGAAAAATGCAAAAAAAGGTACATTTAAAAAGGACCTTCTAGAAGAATCTGGTGTGTGTCACACTCCCAAAGCACATGGTCACACCTTTACTTTTTACCTTCATTTTAACTTTCCTGAGTGGATAGTCCACAGATAAAATGGATAGAAATGAAAATGGTCTGAAGAAGGGTTAAAGTGAAGCTGTGACCATGGCCATTTCAGCGTGGGCCCTGAAAACCCTTTAGGAACCCATGCGGAACAGATCATCCACCTACCTTCCACATGGACAGCCCCACAAGGACCTCATGAGAGACGTCATATGCACAGGTGCCTCCCGATTCCTTCCTAATGGGGTCTTTGGGCCCTTAAATCAAGATTTACAGTGGACCCCTTTAATCCTGTCTTCAATCTGGTCTTCCACCATGAAGACCAGATCGCAGAGTGTACTTCCATGAACGTGTCAGGCCAATAGGATCCATGGGTCGGCCTAGTGGAAGCAACCCTTGAGTGGTGTACATGTGGGCCAATCGCACTGCACCACCAGCGGAATTTCCTCCTTGGGCCTAGGGGAGGGTTCTATGGCATTTGCATGGCAGCCCTGTTTAGCATCCATTGCTATCAGGTGCTAAATGCCCTGGGTGGGTGTATGGGGTTTCCAGAAATACCTGGAACATGATGGACCAGATTCCTCAAGGACCAGATCCCAAAGATTCAGTCCTCCTTAATCTGGATTTGATGGGGTGGGTGCGGAAATGGCCAATGGCCAAAGAGAATCTTGTACTGCTAGGGCTATGTGCAGACCAGTTTAAGAACCACTGAGTTAAAGAAATGTCAGAGAATGTGGAAGACAGGAAGAAATAGCTTAATTATGCTGATGGTGTTTCAATTTCTCGTTATCAAGACAGGTTGGAAGGTTATGTGCCGTGAAATGCACAATACGATGTAAATAGAAAAATAATCTGCAACTGTTCTTTGCAGTATAGAGGGTAACTGTGTGTGGGTTGTAGAAGGTGAACCAATACATTTTGATTTTGTGGCTGCTTGGTAATATGTACCAATAATTCATCCAACTGTAGCTTGATGGAAAGAGCTCGTAAGTGAATTAATTAGTTTGATGTTAGGTAAACTATCTTGGGAGACCTACTGGCCTGAAAGTATGAGATATTACATGAAATATGTATAGTATATTGACAGCAGTCTTCTGACCCCTTGAAAATATAGTATGCTCATGTATTATAAGCTATTATGGAGAACCCACATCAAATGAAAGGAGCCTTGACCCACAAAGGATTGATTACACTATCAAATACTGTCATTCTTTATGGTTGCCAGATTTCTTTTTCTTACTTGCAGTTTTCATAGCTTCCTTTCAGAATTCTTTTTGGGGACCTGGTTATGTTTCCAAATAAAACTTGCATGTATACAAACACTTATATACTTATAAACCCTTTTCTGCTCTTACCTGCTTTAATGCTGGCTCACTAGGTCTGGAATAGCCTGCCCTACTGATCCAAATCATAGGGGTGTGCGGGCAAGATCAATACTGTCTGTGCTGTTGGTGCAGATCTGGATTAGCTCGTGCCTCATCTGCAAAGCTTCTGTGAGCTTTGCTGTTGCACCTTGTGGAGCTGAAGTCTAGGGGGAAAGTTCTTAGCCTTGGGGTCTCTAGGGGGTGTTTGCCATGGTATGTTATGTGTGCTGTTGAAAAGCACCTCCCCCCGGCAATCCCCAACACAGGAGATGGCTTCAGCAGCTTCCCATATTCCGGATCAAGCCCCAGTGGTCTCCCTGGTGTGGACCCAATTAAACGAATCCATCAGTGATCAAGTTTAAGGCCTCACTAATCTAATGTAGATTAGTGAGCTGCGTTAGCAGCAAGTGGGGTCTACTTGATCCATGTTGACATGTGGGAACAGAGGCCTAGAATGTAAGGATGTGCACAAATATTCATATTATTCAATATTTGTATGAATTTGGCCAAATTCAGATTCAAATCAAATGTTGAGACATTTGAAGGCTGACATTCGAATTTGAATAGAATGTTTTGGAACATTCATATAAAGCTTCATTACATTCATGAACCTGGGAGATAGAAAAACTGCTGCCTCAGTCACATCTGCAATGGATCCCAGAGCAGATTCAAAGTGGATTGAGAGCAGATTCAAAGTGGATTCAAGGCCGATTTGATGTGTTCTGAGTGGATACTTATGGGATACATCTGGGATATCTAGTGAATATGTATGGGATTCATATCTAACATTTGTGTTGACTTTGTATGGAACATTTGTGTGGATTCGAATCCTACCACATTTGAAGGGGATCTATTTGAATGAACACAAATTTTCTTGCATTCAATTTGATATGAATCAAATACAGCAACAACAACATTCATGCACATCCCTACTAGAATGTCGTCTCCCTAGACCCTTAATAAGGATTAAGGGTAGATGCAGAAAGAGCCTTGATTTCTCTGTATTTTTAATTAAATTGAGAAGTTAAAATTTTATATATGTTAATTTTTCCCTTTCTTTCCAGATTGCCGCAGAAGTTGTTCCAAATTATGTAGATCCTTTCCAAGATGAGGGAGTGGAACACGTTTTGGATTATAGGTCATCGTATCACTGACATGTTCTGAAGAATATGGTATATTGAAAGCACTGGCGTCTGAATAGAGAAAACCAAGTATGCACCATCTCTTTGGGCTTGTGTTGGGACAAAAGGACCTTTCACGGGCAGGGGACCTCTTCTCTTTAGAAGATTCTGAAATAGAGGGATGTCTTTCAGAGGCTCTTGACCAAATTAAAGCCATTAGTTCATCTCCAGTAAGTAACACATTAAATGTTCCTTCTTAGAGCGTGAAATATGTATTTGTTTTGCAGCCAAAAATATGGATATTTCAATACACTGAAAGATGAACAGGAAGTGTATACATGATCAGATGCATATATAATAAATACAGCTCCCCTTTGCCAGCTATTAAAAAAAACTAATTATGATTAACATTGCAGAATTATTGCAAAATTTAAACTACAAGGGATCAGTGGAAATGAAGAGAGAATAAGATTTTTTTAAAGAGGGAAATCAAAAAATGGGAATGGAATGAATGGAGTCTGGCATAATTTATATCTACCTGCAAATAAATGGAATAGTAGAATGGTTAGGTCAGCCTGAAAAGAAATCAGGTGACATTCCGCCCCTTTTTTGTATACTACCGTTATCATTGAGAAATGAGGAGATGAAGAACAAGCAAAACGTGAAAGCTAAAACTTGAGTGCCTGCAGACAGAGTTGTTTAAATTTGCAGTTTAATGATAAAGCTCTGTATATTTACTGCAAAGGGGAAATCGATCATCCCCACTAAATATAAGCTTTGTAGTTTCCTGTTTAAGGAGGTATTGGAGGGACAAGAGTGGGTTCAGATAGCCAGTGGGTTTGGTGTTGTCTCGTTTGCAAACTGCATTGTGATTCCCATAGTGATGACCTGGTGTGTGGCAGAAGTTGCTGTGGCTATTGCTATGACAATGCAAATTGTATGGGACAGACTGTCCACAATATGAGGGCTGCCGGTTCAACATGAAAAGGCCCTTAGTGACAAAGAGTCATTGCATATGGCGCAAAGTAGCTTTCAGAAAAGGAATCACAGCCCCACCTACCCCACAGGGTGTCTGCCGTGGGGAGAAGAATAGGTTTGTCAGCCACTGAGGGTGCATCTCCATGCACATTTTGGTCCAAATCGAAATTGGATTCGAGAAGGGGCACCCCCATGCATTTTAGATTTGGTCCGATTTCTGTGGACCAAGTTGCCCAAACCAGGACCAAATTTGGTCCTGGAAAAAAACTCTTCTCATTGTGGTTTGGTGGCATGGCATGCATTGCTTTGTGAGCCAAGCTTGCACATGGGGATGGTCCCAGACTATTTGGGCAGGAGATTGGCGCTTGCATCATTGGGAGGTGGGATTTCATGTCCTATGATCGCTGTTCCTGCCCTGCACATTGGACATTGCAACTGCTGAGATTTGGGGGGAGTAAATGGTGTTAAAACCAAAATGATGAGGGGCTCGAATGGCCTTCGCTGCCCCACAAGATTCTTTTATACAAGTATTCCACCACCACCCCTTCCCTGATCACCAAAGCAAGCAGGATAATGGTTTGATTTTTTTCCCTTTCCACAACAAGTATGCCACCCCCTTCCCCGAACGCCAAGGTGGGCATGATAATGGCTTGATTTTTCTCCCTTTTCCATGGCAAATATTCCACCCCCATTTCCCGATCACCAAGGCAGGCAGGATAATGGTGTGATTTTTCTCCCTTTTCCGCTTGCTGGGTGTTCTCACAGTTCCTGGGTGGAGCGGAGGTGTGCAAAACTGCTCAACTGCTCAACTGCTGCCAAACCTTGTAGTGGCTTCACTCAAACAGCTGGGTTTTTAAAAATTATTATTTTTGCCATTCAGTCCTGGCTTCTCTGTGCTGCTAAGGGGGCGGGGGGGGGGATGCGGCATTTCCAGCAGGCGGCACAGGGGTGGGGGTGATGTCAAACCAGGGTTTAGCACAGTTTGCATGGGGCAGCTGTATTCATATACAGATCGCGTTAATGGTAATGGCATGGGGATGGGCAAGATTTGGTTCCAGGCCTGAACTTGGTCAAAAGCGAGCCACTCCCACACCAAATAGCTTGCATGGGGATGTGGCCTGTGTCCCTGAAAAGTGGGGTATAAAAACCAACTACTATTCCTCTTCCCCATCCTCTTCTTTTTCTGATCACAAATGATCTTGAGTTAGAGAAGGAAGGGGAGGCAGCCTTCTAATCCCCACCTCAGAATCACAGCCAGGAATTCCTGGCTTCCATCTTGGCAGCAGGAAGAGGATGGTCCCTGCCCATTAGGATCACAGCCACCATCTTAGCTTGCCAGGGAAGTTGCCCCCCTTGCCATTAAAATTGAAGCCAAGAATCACAGCTGTGAATTTGGTGATATTGGTGGGGTTCATCAAACACAAGAAATGTCCCCAAGGGCTTTTTCCTATATTCGATGGTGGTCAAACCGTTATGGTAGCAGGATGGAGAACCATTACAGTGCTCTATAAGTGCTTCTGATGGCATTGCAAGGAGACTAATGTGTCCATTCAGGCATCATACTTGTCCAATGCATTCATTGCAACATGATGGAGCAGGATTATGCAGATCGTATACCCTTGTGGTTCATTTTCACAATGCCATAAACTCACTGTGTGAATCCTGTTTACATCTGGAGTGTTTCCGCACAGGGCCTGAAGACCCCATTAAGACCCCATTAGGGACCCTTGTGAAACAAATACTAAAAGACCGTTCCGCACAGGAGACTTCATTAGGACCAGCCAAGGGAGGTCTCTTCCACACAATGGCCTCTCAATTTCGGCCCTAATGGGGTCTTTGGGGCCCTAGATCCAGATTTCATGGAAGACCTCGATAATCGTGTCTGAAATCCGGGCTTCAGCCTTGAAGACCAGATTACAGGACATGCATCCACATGACTTACTGTGCAGATTGGGTACTCTGGGGTGGGCCTCCCCCCCCCCATGTAGCTGCTCCAGAAATGGGGCTTCAATGGCAGGTGGGGGCGGAGGCAATCCCCCATTGCCGCCTGCCATCGATGCCCCATCCCTGGAGGGTGGCAGCTACATGGGGGATGGGGGGAAGCTTGTGATAGAGCAGAGGTGGAGATGGAAAGCCTCCCCCTCCCCCATGTAGCTGCTCTTCTCAAGCCATGAGGTACAGATGGCAGGCGGCGGCAAGGGATTGCCTCCACCGCCAACTGCCATCGATGCCCCATCACTGGAGAGGAACAGAGAGAGAGGAGGCAAGCCTCTCCCTCCCCCTTCCATGTGGCTGCTCCTTTCCAGAGATGAGGCATTGATGAGAGGTGGCTGCGGGGGTTTGCCTCTGACGCCACCTGCCTTTGAAGCCCAATAGCTGGAGCAGCCAAAGGGTGAGGGTAGGGGCTTCCTCTGACCCCTCCATTTGGCTGCTCCTCTCCAGCAATGGGACATCTGGAGCAGGGGATTGCCTCTTCTGCCTGCCACCGCCCCGTCGCTGGAGAGGAGCAAAGGCAGCAGCAAGCCTCCCCCTGCCCCCCATGTGGCTGCTCCTCTCTGGCAATGGGGCATCAACATAGACAGTGGCAGGGGATTGCTTCCCCCCCCACCTGTCATCGATGCCCCATTGCTAGAGCAGCCAAATGAAAGGGGCGGTGGCTGCCACCGCCGCTGCCTCACAGGGTGAAGGAAGTGGTAGAGGCGGTGATTTGAATATGTGGCTGCCGTTGTTGCCACCTCCTCTGCCAGTTCTACCCCCCAGGAGGCTGCTTCGCTGCTGGGGAGGAGGAGGAGGGAGGTAGCGGGGGGTGAAGGCAGCCACAATTTACTGGGGGCTCCCACCCTGATGGGCTGCGGCCGTCATCAAGATACGGGGCATGATGGAGGTGGCGTGGCAGCTACAGCATTATGCCCTCCCCTGATTTGCAGGTAGGCCATCAGGGAGGAGTGGTTGCCACCACCCCCATCTCCGCTTCATCCATTGTGGCTTGGGGGAGGGGTCAGATGGCGATGCAGATCACCATCTTCCCCCCTCAGCATCTCTGGGTGACAGACTTACAATCATCGTTGTGGGGGTGGCCGCACCACCATCGCCACGCCCCTGATGGACAGAGGTGGCAGCAGCAAGCATCCTACTGCGTCCGCATGGTGTCCTGCTTAGCACCCATTTCAGTTGGGTGCTAGCAGGTCCATGCTGACACATGGGGTTCTCTGAATTTCCTGATCTTTGAGCGTCTGTGCAGAAACACCCCTGGATGCAGCCTTATTCTGTGAATGAAACATACTTTAGAAAAATGCCTTAAAATTAATTTCCACTAGAGGGCCTCAGTGATATGTTTCTGATACAGTGTATTACACACATTCTCATAATGCTCAAACTCAGAATCTTACAAATGAAAGCAGATGTGGACTGGCTAGGAACTGCAAATGTCTGTGTCCTTTAATGCTCAACCCCATTCAGAAAAGAAAACAGAGGGGGTAGTTAGTAAGTAAGTAATGGAATCAAATGTTAGGCTTAGAGCAATTTTCTTTTAAAATACTGTATGTCATAAGAATATTGAACTTTTTAAGCTTAGAGGGAAAAGAAAGTGGTTTGGACAGGATGCGGTTAATGGTTTATAAAATTACAAAGGGGCAGATAATAGGGTGGTGTATGAATTTTTTTTTTGCATTCGAATTTGAGCCAAACTGAATATCCAAAAATTCAATTCGATTTGAATCTGAATGTCCGAAAATCCGATTCAAATCCGTACGTTCAAATGCTAGATCCGTATTTAAAGTTACAAATGCTGACAACATTCGTATCTGTTATATGTATCTGTGCGCGTTCCGTATGCCATTTTATCCTGCACTCATCCCATATTCATCCTGCATTATAAGTGCAAATACGCATAATATTTGCCCAGCTACATATGTAATACATACGAATTTGTACATTCTAATCATTTGAATATTTGAACGAATGTTTCAGAAAATCTAAAATCCATTTGAATGTCTAAATTAGAATATTAAATCCGATTCGAATTCAAATGTTGATATTCATCAGATTCGAGTCAGATTTTTTAATTTTTGAATATTCGTGCACATCCCTAGCAAATAAGCACTTGAAATTTTGGGCTTTTTCTTCATGCTGATTTATGTTAGGGCCAACACACACACACACCCCAAAAAAATATGGCTTTATGGAATGGGTAACTAACATGCAATTTAGTTCTGTAGGACAAGTACAGTGTCCATAAAAGTGAATAATTTTTTTAAATGATTAGGTCATTTATCTAGCAGTAGCCTTTAGAGCTGAAAATAAAAGAGCCATAAGGGATGTTTCTCATTTGATGATTATCTGTGGCAATGAACAACCAGAGCAGTAGAGGGCCACCCCCACTGTAACCACTGATATCCCATGGAAATTAGGACACCATTGAACAATACAGGCATTTGGTTTGATCTAGCCGCAGGCAATATCTATCATTTCACAAGTGGAGTACTTGAATGTTCAATAATATTTAATTAATTAATTAATTTCCTGCCCCAGTATTTGAATACTGGATTGAAACTTAGGGAAAACACAAGCTCACAGAGAATTAGATGACGTGGGGCATAATTCTTTAAGCAAATCAAATGATTATTTAAGTATAAAGGAATTAAATTATTTTCTTGCATTGTTTGGTGCATTTAATGACAATGCCTGTGCCTGTCACAGAACAATTGCAAAATCTGCCTTCTCCTCCCTCCTTCCTCCTGGTCCTTCCCTTTGCCCATCAGCTTTCATACAGCCAATAATATTTGGCAGGATGAAGGCCACCACAGAGCTGAACATAATTCTATTGCTTTCAGCCCTAACCCTACCAAATTCCTATATTAGTGCCAATACTCTATGCAACTGGAAGATTTTCTTCACATTTCTTGCTTCAGAGTTTGAGTTTGTTTATATAATATTTACATTTCAGGCTGCAGATATATCTGAGCCAGCTGGACCTCTTTCAGTGTTCAAAGGGCATAAGCATATGATTTTAATATCATATCGGAGTCTGTCTTTCCCCCTCTTCTCCATCCTTCTATTTTCCCAGTGAAACTTTTTCTTTAAAAAACAAACAGTTATGTTGATATTCTGTCTCTGTTAACGTAGAGGTTTGTTGAGGACTATAAAGGGAAAGGATCACAGATTCTTGATATTGTGTCCGGTAGCATGCAGCTATGGATGACTGAGTGAAAAAAATCTGTGTAGTTTTCTTGGCAGATAGAAAAATTGTCATCTTCCTCCCAGGAGATGTCTGGGAAATCAAATCTGCAGACTTCTGCTTTCTAGACAGTTGTTGTACCTCTGAGCTATAACTATGCCTAATCAAAGCACAGGCAACTTTTATATGCAGCTTAAACAACCAAACATTTTGATGGTTGAGGTGTCTCAGAGATGCTTTGCAGGTGGGATTTTGGGATGAATGAGTAATATGTCACATTTGTTTCTGTAAATGGACTAAACATTTTGAGGGAGGCCCAAAGAAATTTTTTGGGGGGGCTGATCCCCATCTGACCCCCTGGCTACAGGCCTGCACTCCCCTCTCTCATGAACTTTCTAAGCTAGAAAAGGTGTGTTACGGATGGGATGAGAACATGATGGCCGCATGCTACTACCTTTAAAGTGCTGAAGAGATGATGTTTCCCCCTCTGTGCGTGAACACAGCTGCAGTATTAAAAGCCACTGCGACCAGGGGACCAACAAATTTTTCTGGAGACCACATACTGCACGTGGTTTGAGCTCTTAGCCTCCTTTGCAAAAGATGACACAAATAGATACAAGATTTTGTAGGTTCCTGTCAGATGTTTGATAGACCAAATAAGCAGGTACTTGTATTACCACGCTAGGAGAAACTGATATGTTGGATTTCTATTGCTGAATTGGCTAGTAAAAGAAAGTACCATTTCTGCACAAGTAATGGAAAATAAGTAACTGAAATTGATCCGATTAATAGTTTGGCCTTGACCTGAAAGGAGTAGAAATTTCTACCTTCTTTGGATTTTCTGAGGACATTTGGATACCCCACATGGCTTCACAAACTAATGGCAACAACCATTTTTTTCCCCAACCAGGACTACCAAACTAATGACAACGACCAAGCAGTTGTAGAGATCTGTATCACTCGGGTAACCACAGCCATCAGGGAAACAGAGTCCATAGAGAAACACGGAAGAGCCCTTGTTGCTCTTTGGGAATCATGCTTAGAGCACAACCTGAAGCCTTCAGGAAAAGATGAAGACACACCACATGCAAAGATTGCATCTGATATTATGAGCTGCATTTTGCAGGTAAGAATGCATTATAAGGGGTATCATATTAGATACATTGTATTTCAAAATAACCAATAGTTTAGTGAAGCCACCTTCCACACTGGGCCATTAGACCAGACCAATGTGGCTGATGGAACCAATGCAAAGAGACATTCCAAATTGACTCTCCTTCTCCTGCAGCCACCTGTCCAAAAGAAAGTTTCTTTTCCACATTTTTCAGGATTTGTGACCTTAGTGAAAAATTTTACAGGGAGAATACCTTCCATAGGCTGAGCTCCCTTTAAAAGAAGAGTGTGTCTCATTGTCATGAAATCTGTTACCCTGTCTTTACAAATTGGAATGACTCCAGCATGTCCTGGAAACAAGCAGAAATGAGATATGTTTTTGATGTTGCAAGTGAACAAGATGAATTAATCCCCCCTCCTTTTCTAACAAGGTACAAGGCTTACATCAGAAATATGAACATATTACTTCTTTGGGGTAAAGCTATAACTGATCTTTCATCCTATGAGTACTTTTGGGGAAAATTTCATCTAGGGCCTATTCGCACTTGGCCTTTTTCTGGAGTATTTCTCAGGATAGGGGTCTGTGGTCCACATGCTAATACAGACTCTAGCAGACCTCACTTTGGGCCAGCTGAAGCCTGCACTAGCATATGGACAGCAAGTCCCTATTCCAGGATATATTCCAGAATAAAGCCAAGTGCGAATAGGCCCCTAGTCTTGTGAGACACCACTTGTCCTTGAAACCTATTTTAATTTAGCTATTTCTGACAATAGATTTCAACAACCCTAGAGTGATTCTTGCTATTCCACCTTGGCATTCAGGAGTAGCCCCCCAAACTTTAGTGTTTTAAAGGATCACATTAATTTTTTCTGATTCTTGACTGCTTCTATCCCAAAAGAACAAGAACATGATATCAGACAGGGAGAGAATACTTGCAGACCTGGTTTTACATCAGTGCAGTGGCAAATAAAATCTCTCTGCATGCCCAGTTCTCTTCATTTCAATTTCAAAATTCTAGGACCAGGTCCAAGTAAACATTTTTACGCAATGAAAGTTGAAAAAGCCATCCTGGATTCTAGGCAGGTGTTGATTTCCAGAAATATAATTCTTTAATAAACAGAACAGACCTCCATTGTCTCTTCTCTGCTTGTTATTTTAACTGACAAAACAAAGTACTGGTTGTCTGGAACATATTAATTGCTAATGAATTGGTTATACTTTTTGAGATGCAAGCATGTAATATGTTTCACTTGTTTTTGAGATCTGTCCTAAGTCTCTCTGTAGGTCCTGTTGCTGTTTCTCCTCCTACCTTTCTTAGGAAATCCAAACACTGGAGGAGGAAACAAAATACAACACCAGAAAAAGTACTAAGGATTGCATTCACACCTAAGTTTTAATCCAGCTTTTTTCTACCTTCAGAGTCAGAAAACACATTATAAAAGTTTTCCTTCCATATTGTCTAATGAAAAGGTTAGATAATGGTAAAAGAAAACAACTTGCTATTTTGCTTAAAGTTACTGAAACTGGATTAAAGTTTAGGCATGAAAGCATAGAGAGGACCAAGTGGCAGGTGACAGGGACATCTTTAGTCCACTCCAGGGGGCCACAACCCATCTGTGTACTGTTCTGTCTTCACAAGAGAAATGTTCTGATCTTGTATAAGACAGTTTTATATATTCTTGGGATGCTTCTATTAAATTCAGGATTTTCAAATGTTCTGTGGCCATGTGGGAGTATCCCAGGACTATGCTGGGACTGCCATGCCTATCTGCGGCAAATTATCCTAATGTAGCCCAACAATAGAGGAGTGGCATCCCACATTATTGCCAGTCAAGAGAAACTAGTTCTCAGCGTGAATTTTCTCCAAATAGCTTACTTATCTGGATGTTTGATCCCACAATGTTCGACCTGGAAATTTATTTTTATTTATTTATTTACTTTCTTTATATCTCGCATTTTCCTCGAAAAGGACTCAAAGCGGTGTACAAACCAATTACAATAAAAAGGTAGTATACAAAATTGTAATTGTACAAACCAATTACAATAAAAAGGTAATATATAAAATTTAAACACGGACCATTAAAGTATACAGTGATAGTAAAGTGCATAAGGCTCAGGTGGCTATTATGCATGTACAGAACCAAAACTGACTTGGAAATTGCTACTGTGCGTGTGCAGTGGGCCATTTTGTGCCATGGAAATACCTGGATGTACACAGCATGCCATCACAGGAGCAAGTGTCCTGACAGGCAAGTGTCTGCAGTTGCACTGCAATTTTGGAAGTGTGCTAACAAAAGGTGTGTCTCAAGATGTTTCTTGGTCTTAACAGGTAGACCTAAGTCAGGTTTTATGAGATGATTGAAATCTGTTACTTTTTGCAGTGAAATTGCCACTTTTTTTTTCTTCCACAGAATTATAACCGTCCCTCAGTCATGGCATGGGCTATTCCAGTGGCAGTGAAATTTCTGCAGACAGGTAACAAAGAGCTGTGCAGGAATATGTCCAGTTATCTGTCACTTGCTGCAATTAGCAAAGCTGATCTGCTGGTTGAACACACAGAAACGATTGTAAAAAGTGTTCTGCAAGGTAAGAAACAATGGTGAAATAAGTGTTTGCTTTATTTTTTTTCTCTGTCTTGTAAGGTTTTTTCTACAGATAAATAGATATAGATATTATATATAAAAATAGAAATTGCTTCAATATTACAGTTTTCAAGGGTGCCTTCAGACAGCTGGAGGAAATTCTGGGCTTCTTTTGTTTTAGATTTTTTTATTGATGGATTACAAAGTTAATACAATATAGTCATGCCCATTATATCTCTACATGATATTTCAACATTTTATATTTTTCTCCTTTCCCAGTTTCTGAATTATTCTTTCTATTGCTTTCAGGAAACCTCTTTTTATTCTCTTCATTGCCAGTTATCCCTCTATGGGCATGATTCCACTTGAGGAATTTAAAGGAGAATTAACAAAAACGGATGCGAATGCGCATTATGCACATTCCCATTTTTTTGTTAATTCCGCTTTAAAAAGCGGAGCTCAGTGGCAGTGCAGCAGCATCAGTGGTGGCCAAAAAAAGGAAGGGAGGAAGGAAGGAAGGAAGGGCAGCACTAGCTCGCTCACCCGCCACCCGTGTTCTTCCTCCCCATGCCCTGGGAGCACCACGGCTGCTCGGTGAGAGTGACGGCAGCAGCAGTGCAGCCCAAAAGGCCAGACAGGTGGACGAGGTGCCAGCGGCCGCTGCAATGGCAAGAGGGCGAGGCGGCAGCAGTGGGCAAGAGGCAATGGCAGCTGGCGGGAGGGTGAGGCAGTGGCGGCAGCGGTGGGTGAGGGGCAATGCTGGCTGAGGCCACAGGTGCAGGCAGAATGGCAAAGCGGAGGCCAAAATGGGAGACCGGCAGGCAAACGAGGTGTGGGCACCATATACTTTCCCAAAACGGGAGCAGGAATTGTTTGAATGTTTTTTTAATTCATTTTTTTCCAAATTTACTCCTCCGAAAGTGTGGGAAGCCACTTTTCAATGCAGACAGAGTGCTTTGGAAATGTTTTGAATACGGTAAAATGTCCCAGTGGCAACACGGTCTATATGTTCTTGCCTTCATCTGCCAGCTCCTGCTGTTATTGTTCCTGTTGCAAGTACCTGGATGTCAGCCAAGTGCCCACCAACTTCCCTTGTCTTTTTTGCTAAGCTTGGCTAGAATCCAGGTATTTGCAACAGGAAAAATAATGCGAGAGACTGGCAGAGGGCAGTAAGCAATTGCTAGTATAGGAAGAAGATAAAAGGAGAGTTGGCTTTTCTGCTCTGCTTTTCTCACCCATTTAAAGGGACTCAAAGTGGCTGACAAAGCTTTCTGTTCTTCTCCCCACGACAGACACCCTGTGAGGTAGGTGGGGCTTTGAGAGCTCAGAAGAGAGCTGTGACTAGCCCAGGGTCACCCAGCTGGCTTCATGGAGGAGTGTGGAATCAAACCTGGTATTCCCAGATAAGAATCTGGCTCCTTAACCGCTAGAGTAAACTGACTCCTGGATTTCCCATAATAACGATGCTTCAAGATATTGCCTCAATTTCCTGGAACTATGTTGGGGATGCTATGGATATGTGTGGCATTCCCACTGTAGCCCTAGGAGAACCACAGGTTTTAACCCATGTATCCCCCTTTAGTTACTACTCCATGTGATTGTGTAGGTTGAGGGCATTCTGTTGGGTAACCAGCCCTGTGCACGTGTCTTTGTTGGTGGAATATATAGGCAGGACTGCGTCCCTTTTCATATGAGTAACTTAAAAGGTAAAGTACAGGCATCTTTCTGTTTGCAAGATAATATAAAAAGCTTGGGTATAAGATATGGAAACTCTGAGAGTTTTCTCTCTGGGCCTTGCCCAAAGATTTGGAGAAGAGCAAACATTTAGCATTGGGTTGGCTGGCTTACCTGCAGGGCAGGGGCTACTGGAAAGATGAGCTGTGGCTTCGTGTTGCTAGGATTCCCCCATCTAATCCACATTTTCTGGCCCTTAATGTGAATTAGAGGTGGGATGGAAACACTAACATGTGACAGCTAATATCTATAAGCCACCTTTGAGCCACTTTTTAAGATGTGTGTTGATGCCTATGCATTCATCTTCTACTTTTACTTCAATTAGTTATTATCCTAATATAACCAGAAGATGTACGTGCATGGAGTAATCTTCAATATGATTAATTTACCTGTAGAAATATGTAAACTTATATCTAAATCTGGAAATTTATGTCCACTTTATCATATAGATTCTGTGGTTGAATGCTAAAATAAAGCACCTTCGAGAACATTATGAGAAATGTTGGTCTGGTGAAGGATTTTTATTTACAGTACAATTTATAAAAATAATTTTCAATAATGTTAGTACAAAATCAATTTACAATATAATACAGCTGTATCCATTTCAAACTAGAACACTGTATGTATCTGAATGCTAAGTTGGCTTCCAATATAAATAATATTGTGAACAAGGCACTAGCTTTAGTAAGTTGTATATAACATTCTCAGTGAACAACAGCAACAACAAATATGTCTTGACTCTTATATGCTCATCTGAAAAAAGAATTCACATTAGTAATATAAAATCTACAAACAAGAAGTGTCCAAAAGACAGAATAATATTAGCTTTATAAAGGACAAGTTCCATCCACACTGGATAAAATTTCTTGAGCTGCCATCAGTTCAAAAGGAACACCTATTTGCAGTGAACAGAGTGAAATTGAATATAGAATATCTGCTTTAAAATAGCTGTCCCCCAAATAGCTTTCCAGTATCTTCAAAGCCGCATTTGATTATGTTTTTGCTTTCTTCTCTAAGATAATGCTGTATCTATACTTAGGTCCAGAATTGAATGCATTCAAGAAAACCTTTGAAAAATATCTATGGGTGCAAGATGTTGTTTGTTCAGTTACCTCAGTTCACCCTTCTGGCCAAGCAAGGAGTTGACAGTTTGGTTCAGCTATGTCTGACCCTGATGGAACTCATTTGGTTCAAGTGTCTGAGCCACCTGTGGGATAAATTTGGCATTAGGTTCACAGCTGAACACAGATAGCTTGACCAAAAACCCAACATTGCTCTTTCTCCACAGGACTTACCCCCCTGCCGCAAATTTATTTGGGTGGCAGGGAATGCTGTGGGCTGCCTGGCATTGAACTGGTCTACTATACTCAGTAAGTCAAGGTCATAAGTCCAGGAACCATCTCTTGACAGACAGGCAGCAGGAGTGCTTAAGGGCAAGGCCACTTTCTTGCTTTCCCCAAAACTAATCTGCCCATCAGCAGAGGTTGCCACTCACAAAACAATATCAAAAAACCAAATATCAAAAATGAGTAGGGCAGACATTAGTCTTTCTGAGCAAATGTGCCAGGAAGAACCCCCCCCCCCCAAAATTAAGTGGATTCTTTGGACCATTTAGTTGGTCTCACAGTTGCAGAAGATGTTAAACCAGCCCAAACAGTACCAGGACTGAATTAGACTGGAGCAGAATATTTCATCTATGAATACATTTTAGTTCAGTTCAGCTCCAAAACTGGTCAAACTGTTGTGTCTGCAGCTGATTTGAGCTATGACTATAAGGTTGTGCATATATCCCTAATACTGGCATATGGAATCCTTTTGAAATAATTACTTGTGACAGTGATTCCTACATCCCTATGACTGAAATTTCTTGGGGTGTGAAGGCTTCCAGGTGACATTACATCTAATTGTTTTGCTAGCAGCTAAAGCTCACATGCGGATCCCCATCTTCCAATTTTTGCTCAATACAATGCTTACAATTGTTGTTCACGTATTCTTCCTCTGGAACCATAATTTCTTCCTGGACTGATAATAGTAGAGAATAAATAAGAAACTAAAGCATTGTGACTGTAGGTATTACAATCACCTGTAGGCTTCCCACCTTGAGAAGCCTCATTCATGGCTATCTAGATAGCACCTTATCCTTCAGGCAAATTTCTTTTTCCTACTCTATTTTTTAATTGAGATTTAAAGTAACCTTCCCTTGGAAGCTTTAGTAAGTGACTGGCCTGAAGAATTTCAATTGTTTTGGTTTGCTTGATTTTGTTTACTTTTATATAGGCTTTTGAAGAGCATTTATTTAGGGTCCAAAAATATACTGAGCTCCTCCATGAGGCAGAATCTCTGTAACTCCCCACCCAACTATGTTGCCTCGAATGTTACAAGACTCATCTCCAGTTTGTCTTCTTATTTCTTGGTCACTGAGGACTCTATCCCAAATATTAAACCCAGTTATTTTTCCAGAAAATGCTAAGGACTCATTGAAACCTCCTCCAATACAGCAACCATTCTTTTCTTGTCCAATCTGCAAAATTCCTCCATCTGAAATGAAATGGTTTTCTGCGGTTTCTGAAGGGCCTGCTGCAAGGTTTCCATTGATCCACAATGATGTACTTCCATTAATGGAGTTCCAGGTGGCACATATATGAGTCCATTGGCCAGAAGAAATGGTATTTGGGGCAGTTAATTTATTCTCATCACTGCGTACCTTAAGAACTACAGAGCCATAGCTCAGATAGAGCTGAATTTCATAAGGATTTCTTTTTGTTCCATATGAGAAAACAATTGTTTTGTCCAAAATTTCAGTCACTTTAACCCAAGTGCAAGCAGTAAAGGAGTACATTTGCATTCTACTAGTTGGTTGAACACTCACAAAGATTTTTTTGGATCGCATTGGAAATAAAAGAGCTGTCTCACAACCTGAAAAAAATAACAGAATGAAATTACCAACCAACATAAGAATGTAAGAACAAAAGAGAAGCCCTGCTGGATAGGCCACAACCCATCTCACCTAACATCCTGTCTCACATAGTGGCCCATCAAGTAGAAGACAAAGGCAAACTCTTCACCTGCTCTTGGTTCCCTTCTAATGAAGCATCCTGCTGGTCTCTCCAACCTGAGGGTGGTACCTAGGTGTCCATTCTAGTAGCTATTGATACACCTGTCCTCCATGAATTTGTCCAACCCCCTTTTAAAGCCATCCATCCTCTGGTGGTAAATTCCATAAACCAATGACCCAGTGGGTGCAAAAATATTTCTTGTCAGTCCTAACTTTCCTTCCCATCAGCTTCATAGAATGATCCTTGGTTCTAGAGTACTACAAGATATATCTTTTTCTATCTCCCTTTTCCACACCTTGCATGATTTTGTAAACTTCAGTCAAGTCCCCTCTTAAGCACTGAATTTCAAGGCTGAGTAAGTCTTGCCATTGCAGCCTGATCGTGTAAGGGAGGTGTTCTAACCCCCAATAATTATGATTGCCCTCTTCTGCCCCCTTTCCAGTTTCAGTTTTAACTACAACCAAGTTAAATTACATTCTGTGTTTTGTACCAAAAATAACCCTAATTATCTGAATACCGGTTGTGTTGCAAATATTGCATTATCTGTGCACAAGTGGGAAGTATGATTATATATGCAGTATCTGTGCATCCATTCTAGTAGCCATTGATGCACCTGTCCTCCATGAATTTATCTAATCCATGTAACCACAGCTTATTTCACTCCTGTGGTGGCCTAGAGCCTAGATCCTAGACCACATGTGTATATGGCCTTAGTTTAGTGACCAAGTGCACAAATAATGTTTTCAGCTTACAACCTGAAGTAAAATATTACAATTTGGAACACACATTCTACCCAAAAAGCCCCACACCTACATTTGCTTTATCCCCTTTTTCCTGTTAATTATTTGGGGGCTCTCCCAGAGGCCGTAGTGAAAGTTTTAGGACAAATCAGTGACAACCTCCCCTTTCCAAGTCAGTTCTGTTTACTAACAGGCACTTTTGAATTTAGCCCATTGCGTTTGATTAGTTATACTTATCCCTATTCAGTTGTTTGGTGAAATACTACAGGAGTGTAATGCCTATCCCTGTTTCCTAGTCATTGGGACTTTTGCTGGATTCTTCTAGTGCTATCACACCTACACTTATAATTAATACGAATATGAATATGGATGTACGTGAAGGTGCCCAAGGTTGAACCCTCTTACATCAAGTCTACATAGAGATATCAAATCCCCAAAGATGCTTTTTAATACAACTCCCATAACTTCCATATCTCACCAGAGGCATAACTGCATTAAGAAATTCTTCTTTGCAGGGATCCAGGAAGCATCTGACTGACTGCTAAACTTTAAATTGTACAATAATAATTCTACTGTATTTATAGTCTTTGGTCTCAGTTCTGCATGGTTCGGGGACTTGTTTTGGGTTTGTTTGTTTGCCCAAGGCCATTCCAAACCAGCTATGGCCTTGTATCTCATTCTGTCCTTTTTTAGATTGGCTCCTGATAGCATTTAATTCTTCACATGTGGTTAAGGATTTCTAGACTGTTTTCAGTCAGGATATTTGCTGGTCCCAGATATGGCTGAGCATAATGAACCAGCTTTTTAAATTGGATGACAATGCATCACTTCTAATGAAACAAATAATTAATAGTTGCGAAGCCAGATATTTACATAATCTGCTGGGCAACTTGTTTGATCACTTTAGCAGCATCTTCCTCAGATTCCAATTTTAAATCATAGAATCCTCCATTTGGAAGGACAGCAGGTACTATCCTGAACAATTCCTCTAATGTCTGGAACCCTTGAATTGGATCAACACCAGACATCTACTTGGATTCACTGTTTATATTTTCTTCATAATATAGAAGTAATTTACTATTTTCCCTTCAGGGGGATGCTGGGTACTCTTTAGAGGAGTGTGTAATGCTAGCTGTTGAGTTTATATTGAACCAGCAAAGTGTCATAGAAAGTCCATAGTTCTTTTCATAGGAGCTTAAGGTACAGAAGACTCGAACTACCCTTTTTGCAACTTTTTGTCATCAAGTGCTTGATTTAACACAACATTATCCAATGAACAAGATATTGTTATGTTGCTTACTCAGTGTCTACTTAGGAACAGGAAGCAAGTTCTAATTCTTCTAATTAATCATTCCATTGGTCAGACCTTCCTAGATTTAAAAAGCATCTTGAAATCACAATTGATAAGCCATGTATGTGTGTGGGTGAGTGTGCTGAGTGAGAGACTGAGTAAAAAAACACACACCACACACAAACACTTTGCAGCCGCTAAAACATAGGGCATAAGGGCAGGATTCTGAAGGAATTCCTCTTTAAAAAGCCAAAAGCTGCATAGAGGCATGGGTTTTTAATTAGCCAGATTTCTAACGTTATCATGGGGTAAGCAAAATTAAAACCAGCTTCACAAGACACCAGCAACAGTGTGATCAGAAGATCCCTTAAGAGTCAGCCTGGCGGGAGTCCAAGATATGTGAGAAATCAAAACCAGTTGCTGATGAAAACTCTCTTTAAAAAAAGATATTCTAGAGGGATCTTTGGGGTATTTCAGAAATTTCTTGTTTTTAATCATATTGTGACTTTTCTTTTGCCTATCAAAACAAATGGAACCAAATTCTGTCTTTAGTCAATCTGCTGTGAATTAAAAATATGTCTTCTGAATTCAATGGAGTCTGAAAGTAATGACTTCATCTGTTGGACAAAACTAGTGAGAACAATCTGGATAAAGATAAGCACTTCTATGTCCTGTTACTTTCAGTGGGGTTGATTTGTGGCTATATACTGCGGCCAATATGTAGCTGTTGTTAACAAACAGCAATCTTGCATCTCCCCACTTGACTACAAAGTTTACATATACCTACCCATGCCCTAATATCTGCAGATGAAGCCCTCTTGGCTGTCTCACCAGTAGTTAGTGGGGTGGGAATGTGTGGGAAGGCATTCTCAGGTTATGGAATAATCTTCCCTCTGAGGTGGGTCAGGTACCCTCAATTGTATGCGTTTAGCAGACAGGTGAGGATACACCTCTTTACCCTGACCTTTGGCTGAGGGAAGAAGATCCACTTCTTCCCCTGTCATTGTTTTAGTCATACTTTGTTTATCTGGTTTTATTGTGCTATTATTGTAAACAGTGCAATATGAGAAAGAAATATGATTGATAAATAAATGAATAAAATAAAAGGCATAATATCACATATTAATTTCCCTCACTTTTTAAACAAGAGAGCCAGCAAAGCAGAGTAGGGTGGAGAAGCTTGAAATGTGAGATCACATCACGTATCCTGCATTACTAAATGCTACAAAGAACGAGGAAGAGGAAGTAAAGGTTTGCCCCTCACAGCTGCAGCCATCCATCAGCAGTCATATTTGGTTTTGGCATAAAACCAGGAAGAATCAACAGGGGTGAAGAGTCCTTTCTGTTAGTAGATGATGGCTTTCTTTACTGTCCTGTCAAAGTAAAATGAAATCTTTCTTCCTCATTAATTTGATGTATCATATTAAAGACACATCCAGAAAGAAGTGTATTCTTAAAAATGCTAATCAAAGAACCATGAAAAACTCTTTGCAGGTTTTTTTAATAGTCTTTTTCAAAGCAGAAGAAAATGCATGTGGGGTATTTTCATAATTAATTCATGTAAATTAATTAATGCCTACCCATTAACAATTTAACATCCTGTTTGTTAGTAGATAATTTCTTCTATTCATGTACAAAAATAAATAAATAATTTATTTTGTTTGTTTGTTTTTAATTCTACTATGGCTACATCCACATCAGAGACTTTGTGCACTCCTTGGCCGCATCCCCATTGCAAGCTTATATTGAATTCAATACGGTTTCAATCCTCGCAGACCCCACGTCAGTTTGATTTAACACACTTTCCACGTGTTAAATCGCTCCAAAGCGTTGTAAATGTTAACCCTCATTTCAACAGGTCTCACTCCGGTTCCTGCGCTTGATACATGTTACATTTTTTACTGTGGGGACCGTACCGTTTTAAGGGATGAGAATCCATGTTTAGGGTTTCCCTCTCCCAATTGCTTGCTTCCAAAGACAGTGATGTCAGTGTAAAAATCCAACCTTCACTGCAACCGCTACAGTGTAGCGATCGAACCACTTCACACCTGATAACAATGTTGCAATTTTGTGCAATTCTAAAAGTTCTGACCTTTAGAAAGGGAAAGGGAATGTTTAAAGCAAGGGGGCTTGAGTTGCTGCTGCTGCTGTGTGCCCTGGGCAATGGGGAGAATTGCTGGCTGCCCGCTGCTGTTTTTTCCTCCATCCAGGCAAGCAGCAGCCACCCAGCCAGGCTCCGTGAAGGGGTCCCTTATGGGTGGCGTGTCCATGCCAGGAGGAAGACGTCAGGGCAGCCCCGAAAAGCGGCTTTTAAAAAGTAGCCACTGGAGTCCCCCCTTGAGTCACGTATGCCATGTACGATCCTAAGAATCCAGATCGAAGGCGATTAAGTTAAAAGTAATGGGAACAGGCAAATTCGCGTTTGCATCCCGTTCTATTATTTCGGTTACGGGAAAGCGAAATAAGCTTGTAATGGGGATGCAGCACTTGAGTATCTATAGAGTGACAGCACATGGAGGCAGCAAATCAACTGTCCCATTTTACTGTTGGATCAAAAATGGCCGACTTCCTGGACAATTCCCAGTCTGATGCTAAAGTAACTTGGGGCCTTTCTGTACTCAGCCACATTCTGGAATATATCCCAGAATAGGGACCTGCTGTCTGCATTGTAGTGCAGACTATGGAAGGCCCTAGCTGAGGCCTGCCATAGTCTGCATTAGCATGTAGACAACAGATACCTCTCCCGAGATACATTCCAGAATAATGCCAAGTGCAGAAAGGGTTATGTATGGTGAGACACATTACAACTTTTGAACTTTTGTTGCACAGCTACAAGAATTTCAGAGGGCAGGAGGTATCTGCCACATAACTGGCACACACCCTGCCTCTGTGGTGGGTCTAGAACCTCCAACCCTACAGAAAACTTATTTCATAGCCATCTGGATTCTGTCTTTGGTTTATGAATTGATTACCTCAGAAATTACTAGAGGTAAGAGTAAGAATGCTCAGCAAGGCTTAATGTGCACTTATCTTTTCCTTAACAGTGCTTTCTGTTTAGGAATATGAACAAATAAAACAGGATTTTACCGAATTAGCCTAATAAATGTGTGACACATGTTATTGGTTATTCAGCCATCTGTCTACTGAGTATTTCAGGTTCCCTATACTGAAATAAGATAAAAGAAAAGCAGCTTTTATCTGAGGCAGTTTCTTAGGCAGTTATTACTTGGGAAGCAAGTTGCTGACATTGCCAGTCAAATTTCCATCAAGTGGTGCCATTCATGTGGTGGAAGAGCAGGAAGTGAGGAATTATGGAAATTGCTCCTTTGTATGGTTAGCTTCAAAAGGCATGAGCCATGGTTTTTAAATTATGCTAATGCAGCTGTGGAATTTTGGGGGGATTATTAGAAATAAATACTGCATATAACTGCCCTTAGTCCTAGCTGGGTTGAAATTTAAGAGGTAGGGGAAATAAGATTACATTAAAGCTTATATAAACAGTTATTTTATTAATAGTTAACAGAAATGACATATGAATAGTGGATTCCAAATTTCTGTACTGGAATGGTCTGATATTTCAAAGGGAGCTCTAGGGGGAACTTTCTGATAGATCACTGTGCAGTTCTGCTACAACAGGGTGAAAACTAGTCAGCTTTCCTGAACCCCTGTAGAGAATCTGTTATGCCCTGAAGCATGAGAATTGATGAATAGTCTGTTGACATAATCAATGAGCTCATAGGGTCAATTTTTGTTCATAAGTAGTCCCTGAGGAATGCTGTTAAGGAGGCAACAAGCAGATTACTGGAAAGGGGTGGGAAGGAGAGGGCTGAAAATAAAACACAACAGAGTCTGGAGGGAATGAGCATTATTTCTGCCAGGTAGCATTAAGGTCGGAAGTCTCCAGTGGTGATATTGCAAAAGGACTGCAAAATGCATTCATATGTGTAGGCCAGCTTAGGAGAATTTCTGTTGGCCTAACATAGTTGAGATACTAAATTTGGCGCTTCTAAGTAGCCTTCAAAGTCAAGTTCAGCTTGAATGTTACATGGTATGTTCAAGCGGGTTGCAAGTTCTATAGACAAGAAGAAAACAATGACAAGCCACTTCTATCTGCCAAAAGGTTGCATGCATGTGTCCTTGTAGCTGGCAGCAGTTGGTTCCAACTCGATGGTACCAAACCACGGCAAAATTTAGCTTTCATATTATACACAATAGACATCTGTTAGACTCAACCTTCTCTCAAACACTGTGGATCTTCTCATACTGCACTGTAACTGGGTGAGTCATTTAACAGGATTATCAGAGTTGTTTGGAAACAGACACAAGAGTAATGCAGCCAACGGAGTTAGACTTACCAAATGGCAATAAACGCTGTGTGGTCCTTTTTTGGGACTCTTTCAGCTCAGCTTTTGTTTCCTGCAGCTCTTTCCACAGTGAGTTCAGGACGAAATCACTCCCGCTTGTGATGTAGCTGGATCTTTCTTTCTGTGGGAAACCCCTCTGCTGAGCATCTACCTCTGTTCGCCTCTGCCAAGCTTGTTCCAGGTGGCTAAGCCTGCTGGACATGTTTTGGCTCAGCTGCAGGATCTCTTCAAAAATCTTTCCTTGTGTGGAAACGTGAAACATCCCAGGAAAGTCTTCAGCTTCTCTGGAGTTCTTTGCCAACATCTGGCCTATTTGGCTGGAGATCTGGGAGGTAGTTTTCTCAATGAATGAGCTACACGTGCCAGCAAAGTTTTTCATAACCTGGAGCATTTCCCCTCTCAGTGCTTGCAGTTCCACCTTAAGGATTCCATCCAGGGACTCCAGCAGCATGCTCTCTTTCATCTGGGAGTTCTCAAGCATGATGAAGAGCTTGTCCCATTCCGTGTGCTCCCGCTGACAATCGCAGGCAATAGCTAAAGTGAAACGAAGGGCAGTTGCCTGTTATACTACATGCATTTCTGTGCTGGATGTGTTTTCCTCAATGGAAAGGGCTGCCTAAAGAAATACACATCCTCCAATTCTCTGCACGCTCCCAAAATATCTCCCAAGAAGACAGAAGAAAGGCTATGGGTTGTTTAATGGATGTTATATGCCCCATCGTAGCTGTTTAAGAAAAAGAATCAGAAACATACGATGGAAAGATCTGCCTCTTTTCCTTTCTTTCTGCTAAATCTTCTAATCTTAACACTTTTTGCATCCGCTGGCTCCACTCTTTACAAAAGGGAAAGGTTAAGAGACATGAACTCTGAACGTGCTCTGTTTTTGATGCTGCTGAAGCAGCTTGTAGCTAAAGGCTAGACAAAATAGGCAGAAAAGCAAAGCAAAACCTACTTACTTTCTTCCGTTGCAGGAATTTCACTTTCTACTTCATTGTCAAAATTCAGGAAAAAGAGGTCGTCGTACTCGTCATGGTTCTGTGTAGATGAGGAAGAGCAGAGAACAAAAAGTAGGATCACAAAGTAAAACATTTCTTGAGTACGATTCCCAGCTGTTTCCTTGAATGGAAGGTCTCTGGTAAGACCCTGAGCAGAGATGATTCTAGCAGAGGGAGTCTCAGAAAGCCCTTAAATAATGCTGTGAGTGCCTGAACCTGAATGAATGAGTAATGCTAAGGCTGGTGCTGTAACAGGAGTGCTTCTGGTTATTATTAATTTTTTTTTGGATGGCAGTTGTGAGGAGGGGGAGGCGTGGAGATTGCACAATCCTGAACCTTAAAAGTTTATGCGGCTGGATTAGCAAAGAGGGGAGGAAACTATGGAAAAACTGTTCTTGCTCACTGCAAAGCTCCTTGGGGACCAGATTTCTTTTTATTTTTCTTCTTTTCTTTTAAATTACTCTGAAGGATAAGAAAAAAGGCAATTAAACTGAGAATTTGCTGTTTCAGGACAGTTTTAATGTGTGTACCAGACGATTCTTCTTCTTTTCTTTTTTTAAATTCCTTTTTAAAGTTGAAACTTCCCAACGCTGAGTCTGTCTCTGGACAGAAAGAGACAATATAGACTCAGCTTACTTAATCCATATTATTTGGATAATCCAGAATAAAGAATGGAAATCCAGAATAAAATGTGTCTGGATGTGATGTGCTTTACTCTGGAATATCCAGAATGTGGATTAAATACTGTAAGTGCTGTCTGGATGAAGCTAATCATGGGATCTGAGAAGATCTTGCAATGCCTTGTCATTGACCCTGCCAGACCTGGGAAACCATCATGGGCTCTTACCTGTGTCTGTCTGCATCTTCCGTGATTGATTGTTCCTTTTGAAAATATCCAGATGCTAGGCATGCTCCCACCCACTTCCGTTCGTTTTTTCTCTCATGCTTGACTAACATCCTGGTATTTTCAAAGGGAGCAAACATAGAAGCAGCAAGTAGACACAGGTAAGTGTTCACTATTTTGGGAACCCTGACATTGTTACTGGATTTCCTGTAGTGGCATTCCCAATATAATCCCTGGGGAACAGTAGATATTAATACACATCTGGAGACACCCTGAATGCTTTTGGATTTCAGAATTCAATAATGCAAGCATATTGATGTATCATTAGTGTTTACTATTAATAACCAATCCATATGATGTACAGTTCCCTAAGAACCTATTTCCTATAACACTGAATGACAGCTGCTGAGATGTACAGTGGAAGTAAATATGATCACAAGTTGGCCGGATTCTGCATCTCCTAATACTGGAGTTCAGCTGTTCATCAGTTTGTAAAGAGAGACTAGGAAGATTGCTGTCAATAAAGTGTTTAGATGCTGGACACATTTCTTCTGTACCCATCCCCCAAGTGTCTCTAGCATTTTAATTTTGTATGTATCCAGAACGCACAGTCTAGGAAACCTAATTCTATCAATGGACAGGCCTTACCGTATGATTTTAGTGTGTGCGTGTGTGAATGGGTGTGTATTGCTTCTGTATAGATCTTTCCAAGAAATATTATTTACGAAGAAATTTATGAGTGACATGTCAAAGAATGCAATAAGATACATTCAATGACCTATAAAACAACACAAGAATCTTCAGATGTAGTGGGTATATTTAGCTTGCAGAACTTAAGACTGAGTAGAGATATGATAACTGTCCACTACTGTCTCATGGGCAGTCTCATGCTGAAGGGGACAGATTTGTTTTTTGTTGTTCTAGGACAGGACTAAGATCATGGGATAAACTTATTCCTGCATCCTCACAACCGGAGATTATAGCATTTGCACCCCAAAGTGCACAGTGGCTACATGTTTCACACCCTGCTCTTTTACTTGCTTCAGACCTAGGGAACTCTGAAGATTCTGCACAGACATCTTTTTCATTGTCCTGGAAATGCACCTGGAAGTCAGTCATTTTCAGCATGATGAAAAAATACCTCAGTGAGTAGGTAAGTAACTTCTGTGGCCTCAAGGTATTTACATAGCGGTGGTGTGAGAGCTCATTTTCCCACTCTGTGAAGAGGACATCTCCAAGGGTGCTTGCTGGCACTCAAGTGCCATCAGAGGAGTTCTTTAAAACCAAGAGTTTTAAAGAACTGGCATGTGGATGCCATGCTCCTTGGATCTACACCATGTCCTTTCTGACATTTGGGTGGATGCAGCACAAGTGTATGGAGATTGGCACTAGATACTAGGACGTTTTACTAAGTTCTCTTAAACAGTGCAACCAACTATCTTACTTGGGGTCTTTCTGCGCTTGGCTTCATTCTGGAATATATACTAGCGTAAATTCCTGCTGTTCACATGTTAGTGCAGACTATGGTAGGCCCCAGCCAAGATCTGCCATAGTCTGCATTACCATGAAGACAACAGACCCGTATTCCAAGATACATTCCAGAATAAGGCCAAGTGCAGAAGGAGCCTTAGTCTTTGGTTCACCATCACTGGAGGTTTTCATGCAGATATTGACTGGCTATCTATTAGGATAGTTTAGCTGTTTCCTGTATCACATAGGAGGTTGGACTAGATTGGAGTACTTCATGAAGTACAGTTCCCAGGATTCTGTGCCAACCCCAGAATGGCCAAAGATTCATGCCAGTGATTTGATTATACCTGAAAAGGTCCCCTACTGGTGAGCCAGTTTGGTCTAGTGGTTAGAGAGCAGGAGTCCTATCTGGGAATACTGGGTTTGATTCCACTTTCCTCCATGAAGCCAGCTGGGTGACCTTGGGCTAGTCACAGCTCTCTTCTGAGCTCTCACAGCCCCACCTGTCTCACAGGGTGTTCTGTTGTGGGAAGAAGGCTTCAGTCAGGGCTACTACCAGACAGTGGTAGAATTCACTCCCCTCTCACATTCATGAGGTGCCTGCCATACTATCTCCCAAGTGATTTCTCAAGACTCTGACCTCTTCCATCAGGTCTTCCAAGACTAAAGAATTTGCCCTCTTTATTATGTTGTACTCCTCCGCCCCTTGAACTCTGTTGAATATAAGTTTTTAATGAACTGTTTTATCTTGTAAAGCCACTACAAGATATTTTTTTAAATAAGTGGCATTAAGTAAATAAACTTAACATTCACCTTTGACTTCTGTAAAGTGCAGAAAAACAGGCTTTGACATGGAAATCAGAGTGATCTCTGTGCCTTCTTGCAAAGGCCCACTCCCAGGGCCTCTTCCAGCATGATGGAGACTCTTCAAGACAATAAACAGCAAGGTGCAGGAAGTGTGGACATTCCACCCCCAACTCCAGTGGTAGGAGCAAGTGCCTTGATGTCAGTGCTCCTGATGCTGCCAAGGTGTGAATGTAGCCTCGGACTGAAATCAGAATTATTACAACTAGGACAATCATCTGCAAATGATTGCTTGCTTTGGTTTCCATTTCACTTTATGGTCTTGAAGCATGTCCCAGCCAGAGAAACAGAGAGTGAAGTGCCATGCCATGATGTTGGGTTATTTTTATGAGACATCAATAGAAAAAAAAAGATCTGTAGAAGATGGACCTACTAGTTTTGAAGGGCAGTCATATGGCTGTTGTCTTGACTAATGGGGTGTGTACAATGTGATCTGGCTGACCCATGTAAACATAGATATGCCCTTTCTGTACATGAATTTGTTTTCAGTAGCTGTTTTATCACTGAAGAAACATTTGGATTGGCCTCAGAGCCAACATCCACAGTTTGCAAATATTGAAATGTTTATGGATAGGCTGCTAAGATGTTTGTTGATATGCTGCTGCTTGGCCTTTCTAAAGAACTGTGGTTACTATACTATCTGTTATGCACTCTGAGCTCACCTTTTTGCAAGAAAATAGCACAAAAATCCTAAATCTGTGCTGAACACATTACTTCTAATCCATGCTTTTGGTTATGAAGTAATTTAGGCTCAGTCCAAACAGTGGACATTTTTTACTGTCTGTGGATTAGTGATTTGCACAAATGGTGTTTGTTTGTTTGTTTTGCATTTGATTCATATTCATTCGAATGTAAGAACATTAGTATTCGTTCAAATATATCCCCTTCAAATGTGGTAGGACTCTATTGGATACGAATGTGTTAATATACGTATGAGTATCTGATATGAATGCATATGTATTCTGTTACATATCTGCTATGAAACCATCAAATCTACCTTGAATCCACTCTCAAATCATGTCAAATTCACTCTGGATCTGTTGCAGATATGACTGGTGCAGCCGCTTTCCCACCTCTCCATTTCACGAATGTTCTAAAGCATTTGTATTCATATGAATGCCAATGTACAAATGTCATAACATTCAGTTCGTATGTGAATGCCTGAATTCATATGAATTCGTATGAATAATGAATGTAATGAATATTCATGCACATCTCTAATGTGGATACAATCTAAATGTTGACAACAGCAAATGTATTCATAGTTAAGATTAGATGAGTACAAAATAAGGTTTGTTTCCACACTTACCTTTGTAGTGGTCCATAGAGGGATCCAAAGGCCTATCTTCCACACACTGGTGCAAGACAGAGCAGACCCCACTTCCTCTGAGTATGCTTTGCCCCTTGTACCCTTATCCCATGCTAGGACTATCTGGCATAGTATGGACAGGACTACTTAGGTTACTCAGGTTAGCGTAGTGAGATATAATGAAATCACTGTTCCAAGGCATTCTTATAAGGAAAAAGAAGAGATGAATTAGGTATCTCAGAGTACTTCCATGTAAAGACACTGCATTCGTAAATTGGCTAACAGGTTTATGTCATGCTGACTCAGGGTTCTGTGATGTTATCATTCTACAAATCGTCTCTCTTGTGGTCTGCATTCTGAATACTTTCCCTTGAAAATCTTTTCAGTGTGATATTATCAGTGTAGTTTTCCTGAATGTGTGGGAGACGAGGAAAGTTGCCTACAGTGTGCTTGAGGAATGTTCATTGTTATTTTTTAGTTTTTCGTTAAAGCTTTTTACTTCTAAAGAAAATAAAAAGTTTATTGTTTTTAATGTTTTGATAGTTGGCTTCCTCAGCCATCCACAAGCATCTGCACACATTAAAAGAGCTGCTCATAGGTCACAGCATGGGGATGCTTGAATTCCCATGTCTAATCCACCTAAAGGCCAGATAATGCATTTTCTGGCTTTTGATGTTTTTAAGGTACTAGCATGTGAATGATACCACCTCAAGCACTTCTGAGTTTCTTTCTTATACTATGGATGCACCATACTGTAGAAATGTTTAATGAGAAAATAAAACTTTCTACAACTCATGTCTTTCACTGTAATAAAGTAAGCTCAGTACCACACCTATGCCTATGAGGTGTTGGAGGTTGGGTCAGTGGAACATTGCATGAAGTCTCTTCAATAGTCTGTTAATCTCCAGACATTTATTGTGTTATGGCGCCCCGCCTCAGCCAAGGGTGGATTCCTCATAACTTGGCACTTTCAGCCTAAATACCCTTTACTTCTTATTTTACTTAGTAGTGTTGTTTAAAATGGCCTTTTGATACACCGATTCACTTTCGCTTTGGCTGGCAATGCTTTCTCCTGTTTCCGCCAAGGACCAATGGTGGAGAAAGACCTCCTGCCATTGGCTACAGCGCAGCTACCTTTACTTTTTTAAAGGAACAGGAACCTTGTCATCAGCATTCTCTCTCTCTATAGTCTACTATAATAAATACTTCAGACTGAGCTTTGTTGTAGGGAACAAATGCTGTTGCTTTATTGATTAACTTCTGAAGGTAAAATTAAAACGATCTTTGAAATCACAAACTTGTTTCACTGTCTGATCACCACTTTGCTATCATAAGGATTCTCCCTGGCTAATCACCACCACCCAGGCCTAAGAACCCGGATCTAGTCTCAGTATTTGCCCTCACAGGAACAATGAATTCAAACAACCACATCAAGAACTAGAACCACTTTCCCTCCTTGGCACTGCCTTTTATACCTGGCATTCTGTACCTTAGCCTCTTCCCATTGGCTGAGCTCTTGGGCTATTTCACCCCCGCCTTATTCTATTCTAATGAGCTCTGCCCACTGCTTACCTTTAAGTACAGCTGTGCTGCTATAAACTATACTTATCAAATAATGAGCTGTTGCACATTGTATTCAGCAGAACAAACCATGAAAGGGATAAACTTAAACATATAAAGAAATTTAAGATCAACAGCATTCTGACCATTAAACATTAAAAACTGAATAGAACAATGCCAATAGAATAAGGACAGATCAAAGTTAAACTAAACAGTTTTTGTCCAGAAATGAGCAACAGCAACTGCACCGTTTCTTGGAAACAGCTAATCTTTCCAATCCAAAAGCAGAAGCATCTCCAAAGATAGAGATGGTCTTTATAGTTGTTTGGCAACATATTTAATAAAATCAGTAGCTAATGGGCCTTATGTTTTCATAATTCTAAAATATCCTGTAGATGACCACTTTTTAATGCCCTGCAATAGTGTCAGTCATCCATGCTTGACTATCCTCTTCCCAGAATGCACTAGTTGTGAGACTGAAGCCCACAGGTGGGGGGGTGTGAGGTCAAAAACAGGGCAAAATTAGTAATCTGAAAATATATATTATATAGTGATGGACTAAAAGATGGACTAAGTATTCAGGGGGATGCTTTATTTTCCCTAGTCATAATTTATTATCCAAATAGTGTCCCTTTGGAATAATCTATTAGGAACTTTTACCTCACACCTTTTAATTCATAAACATCCAACTACTTTTCAGGATTTATATGAGAAGGCACCTCTGGATATAAGAATGGACATCTGTGCGCATGCTGTACATAAAGTAAAATTAGAAATCCCAGGTGGATCTCCGTGTCTCTTTTATTGGCAGTGTGTATGAAATATATCCTTCACTCTAAATCACTGTGGAAGCTTAACAAACATGAGTGAATAATGATAATCCCAGGGCTTCAGTCCCAGAGAGCCTCTCTGTATTAGCATAGTGGTATGAAGAAGAGATAAATACCTTATTTGGTTATTTGAACTCACTCATTCCTGCTTGGGAAGGCTTGGCAGGTAGGGCCACATTGTACATTCATCAAACGACTAAATGAAAGAGTTTTTTTCCCCATTGGTTCAGTGGAACCTCCCTCTTTTTATGAGAAACTTCCTGTGTCTAGTCTAGGTTGCTGACCTGCTATGGTGCAAACAATTCTCTATAGCTATCATGTCCATGAGGCAATCCTTCCCAGTAGCTGCTGACTCAGAGATTGCTAGACTAAATAATTCTGTGATGATGATGTTCATTCCAATGTCCATGTTGGAAGAGGGCAAATGTGTCAAAATTGTTGTTCATTCAGAACATCTTGAAATTGGCACCACATTTGCAGATTCATACGTAACAGTGATAAGCATCTGAATGACTGATTCAAACAATATTATGCAAAAAAATGTCTGCTTGTTTTGTTTCTTTCCAAGACAAACTTGGTGGCTCCAGATGTTATCGCAGACATTTGGATTCTAGTTAGAAATATAATAATAAGCTATGCAGGGTCGGGCCAAATCATGAATTCAGAATCTTTTTCTAACAGAATCCAGCAGTTACTTTCCCCTGAGAAGCTAAACACTGTGGCCTGTGTGCTGACACCTGAAAGCAAGAGAACTATGGCCCTGTCCCCAAGCAATTTAAAGTCTTCTAAAACTCTTCTTTTGCCTCTGAGCGCCCCATGCCAGGGTTTTTAATGAACTTCCGGAGCTACAAAACGAGGAAAACCCGCAACAAAAAAAAGTGCCCTTTAAATAAGACTTTCAGAGCTCTTTTTGGAAGTTGCGGGTTTTCCTGGCAACATTTACCTTGGGGACGCTCTGTGGCAAAAGGGGCGGGGATTGCCATCTGCACACACAGCAGTAACACAAGCAGCTTCCCTTTCTAAAGCTCAGAACTAAAGAGCCAGAATCATGCAGAATTGCAACATTGTTGCAATCGCTATGAGGTGTGGAATGGGTGGATTATTGCTGGGGTGGATTTGACAGCAATAACAGGGAAAGTGGTGAGAATGAATGTTTGCCGGCACGAGAAGCCATTTCGGGGGGCAGAAGATCTGGGAGACGAACAGAGAACCGATGGCATTCCCGCTGGCACCCTATCAACAAGAACAGGGGCGGGGAGAAAAAGATGCGCGCAAAGAAAACACGGCTCCCATGGGGACAGAAGGTGCGTTAAAAACGCACATTTTGCTGAGCCTCATGCGGACGCTTATCCCTGATTTGCATGGCACTTTTAAAGTCCACTTCAATAGAGTGACAGTAGAGGGACAGTAGAGAAGTAAATAAGTCTTTTGGGGACGCAGCCTAGGTTTTGTTGTAAAGCAGTCATCGACAGGGTGGACAGTATTCCTTTTTGTTGTTGTTCTGTGGCCCCCTCCCCCTTGGTTTATTTTTTTCTTAAAAGATATGAAGGTAGAAAGCCAGCAGTGATATGAGATATTTGTGGAGTACTGCACTGAGTACCACATGTATGACTATATCACCTCTGAACAGAGATTGTGGGTATGTGTTTGGTGCTAGGAGCTCCTGGTACTTAAGAAACAAGTGTGATCCTTTGAGGCAAAGAAATACAACTGGAATAGTTGAGGGAGGCAAGTGGTGGAATCCCACTTGCGGAGCGGCAGCCCCTTGGTTGTTACAGAGAATGAGGAAGAGGGACATCTGTCTGAAAGAGAAGAAACGCCATTTTTAGAAGGATCCCGTTCCTTAGAGAATGAAAAGGACTCTATTCTGGGGGAGAATTTGGCTATTGATTCTATCATTAGGAATGCGGATACCAGAATCTCATTAAAGGTTTCTGATTTGTCTCTGTTCCTATTAATTCAGTTACTATTTTGGTATTGCAAATGTAGAACGATATAGTCAGTGTCCTAGATGCTGGAAAGGAGAATGGAGTTGACATTCCTGGTAAACAGTCTTGAAGGTTTGCTCTTGTGCAACTGATGAGTGATCTGGTTATCATTCTGTGTTAAGAGAGTGGCTGGATTTAAGTGAAATAAGAAATGCACATTTTTCTTCTAGAAAGTGAATCCATGGAGGCTTTGAGTATGTTTAGAAGATTTAGAGAGTGAAGCCATGTAATATAGTGATAGGCAGATGTTTTCCATATGTTGTCAGCATGGAACTTCAATCATTTGCAGGCCAGCTTGTACAATGTTTCATGTTATAGATTTCTCTGTGAAGCCTGGCTTCAAATTAAATTGTGCACGCACATCTTCAAGCTCAGTCTCCAAGCTGTGTGAGAATATATTCTGTTCTGGTGGTTTGCTTTCATTTTTATTCTTGCTCAACTTCCCAGTCCCAGACTGCTTCCTAACTGGTTATATTTCAGTTTACCTCTATGCTGATGTTAGATTTTTTTTAAAAATCAAACATTGGTTCCAGATTTCTTTTAATTTAGCTTTGCTAAACATAGCAAGGGTGGAAGAGAATAGTTAAAATGTATTTGCCCGCAATAATCACTCTTACAGTGTACTTTAGTGCGCAGTTAAATACCCAGTTTTTCAAGCAGAATTAAAACAGCTTTGCTTTAAACACAATACCATATTGTCTTACTTATCCACATTCCACATTAGATAATGTTTTGATTTCTTGATGCAACATGGGTTTGGGTTTTTGGGTTTGGGTTTTTTTTTGTGTGATTGTGTGTCATATGTTTTAACACAAACATCAGTTCCCTAAGTATTGCTCCAAGAAATCGTGAATAATAAATGTCTGATTCCATGTTGTTTTATCTTTGGCTTGAAAGATGTTCATTGTGAATAACTTGCTCACAAAGAATATAATGTAGACTCCCTTCTGTTATATATATATTTTTTATGTTCTTAATAGGCAATTCCATGTTGCTACGAGTGTTACCCTGTTTGTATGAAAAACAGTCACAACTCATTAACAGCCACATGAAAGATCTGGTAGGACTGATGCCCCATCTGGAACAATCTGAACAGCACCATCTATTACAACTTTTACTGATAGTTGCAAAGAGAAAACAACCGGAGGTAACTTTTTTTATTTATTGTTTTACATAGGAACATAAAAGAGGCTCTCCTAGATCAGGGCACAGCCCATCTAATCCAGCATGGCTCACACGGTGGGCTGCCAATTTCTTCTAGGCATCTCAAGCAGAAGACAAAGGCTCTCCAATCTCTGCAGAAACAAGGACCTAGCCTGACCTCCTGCTAAAGTGCTCCTGAATGTGGTTTCCACACCTGGAAGCAAGATGGATGCAACTGGCCATGCACCCTGACCATTCAACATCTCTTGTGGCATTCATTGTCATGTGGTCTAGGTACACATCTTGTGAGGTCCTCGTGGACTGTGTGGATGTTGCCTATTAGACCTGACTTGCAAAGGTAGACTAGGCCCCAGGCAAAACAGGAAGGTGCAGACTGAGAACAAAAGTACATGCAGAGTGCAATAATAAGCAACCCAGTTCAGCAGTCACCAGGAATCTTCAAAATCTCAGTAGCTGCACCTCTGATTCCAGGTGTTCTACTCTTACTCTATTATGCCATCTCTTAACATCTATTCTATGCTGAAGGAGTCTTCATTGTCCCTTGCTACCTGGACATGAGAATATCTCTGGCCCTTTTCATGTTTGGCCTTATTCTGGAATATATCTTAGGATTGGGTTTTGATGTGTGCATGTTAATGCAGACTATGGCATGCCTCACCTGGAGCCTGCTGGAGCCTGCACTAGCATGCAGGCAGCAGACCCCTATCTTAGGATATATTCCAGAATAGTGCCAAGTGCAGAAAGGCCCCAGGTCTTTGGGGCTCAACTTCCTCCCTTTTCTTCTTGTTATCACCTGACCTGGATTGGGTCAGGTTTATTTGGTTCCTTCCTAAAGAGGATGGATACGTTGTCCTTTACGTACTGTGGCTTTTTAGGAGGCTGTCAGAGTGACGTGGTGCTACACCAGGGCTTCCCAACATTTTGTAGTCACATCCTGGTATTTATAGCTGCAAATAGAGATGATTGAATTGATGATGTGCCAGTATGGGCTGCACCAAATGGCAGCCTGAATGGGCATAGAGTGAAGAATGACTTTTTTTCTCCTGGAAAGTGCAGGACTGAGCCATACCCTGGTTGATCAGCAATAGCATGTCAGGCTGACCCAACTGCCCTGGCCCCTGATGCTGTGCTGTATTTTAGCTGCTAAAGAAGGCAGGGCCTTTTATCACCAACCCGTTGCTTCATTCTCAGGCCTTTGCTCCTGCCTCTCTCTCATCCTGTCCACAGTAAGATCAGAACTTTAAGCAAGAACTAATGGCACTTTCTTCAAGATAATTTCTGCTGTAAATATCATATTTGCCATTCTAGGCTCTTTCTGTACTTACCTTAGTGAATCCATATTAGCTAGATATATTAGCTAGATCTGGATTACCTAGAGCCGAATCAACCACAGGCATTGACTGGGCTTAAGAACAGCAAATGTGTGCTAAAGAGTGCGAGCATGGATGCCGACCACATTTACCTGGTATACCACTAATCCAGAGTAGTGAACTCTTAGCACAGTTGTGATCCAGATCTACTCTACTCCTGTGCAGGCAATGGGCACGTCCACGTGGAATTTTAAAAAAAGCAGGGTGGAAGCGAGACACCTTAATGTGAATCTTAATTCGCATTAAGCTGTCCGGATGGTAAGGGAGGACAACCTGCCCGTCCCCCTGAAAACCACAGTAAATCCGTGGTAAACAGGGGAATCCCTCCTCCTCCTCCCCCCTGACCCTGAGCCCTCCTACACACACACACACACAGACACGCACGCACGGGCAGACAGACAGACAGGGGAATCCCTCCTCCTCCGTTCTCCCCTTCCTCCTCCAGCCCATGGAGAAAGCTCCGTGTCTCCCTCCTTTCCCTCTGTCACTTGGGGGGCATGTGGAAAAGGAGGTAGACACGGAGCTTTCTCCATGCCAGAATCCTCACTCAAATCCTGCTGTTTGTTCTGCATGCTTGCTGGCTACAAGTCTGCCTTGTAGCCAGGAAGCATGCAAGGCAAAGAACAGGATTTTAGCGAAAGGGGAGATAGTTGCCATCACAGACTTAGCGGCAGGGACAGCAAATCCCCACCCACTAATGCTGCAATTGCAACCCCCGAGTGTCCCCCATGCCCCCTTTATAATGCGCTTTTGGGCCCTCATTCGGGGGGAGTACAGTTATAAGGGGGGTATTTCAAATGAGAGGATTTTATTTCATTGTAAAACTGATTTAGGGCTTTACATGCGGATGCTTGCGAGGCGAAATAGCTTTCGCCTCGCAATCGCCTTGCCATGCTGACGAGCCCAGTGTGTTCTTACCAGCTCCTTGATCTGGATTAACAAATGAGTGCAGAAAGGGCTCTAGATTTTCAATGCTGGCGTGGTGAGGAAGCATAAGGAATTGTGCTTGATAGAATCAAATTATCTTCTGGTTAAACTTCTTGTTGGCCATGTCTACACAGCTATGGGGGGAAGTGCCTGCAGCAGGTCCCTCTGTAGGAACCCCCACCCTGTTCCATCACCAGGCACTTGCTAGTATTCAGTTGTCACATGCAGGTGCCTGATGAAGTGAAGGACAAGGAACCTGCCATTGGAACACAGTGTTGTGCCTTCACCCTCAGGTGTCCCAGGTGGGCGCTTCACTTACCCGAGGGCATATACTACTGCTGAAAGTGGAAACATAATGCCTGAGACTCTCTTGGGAAGTGCTCATGGTGGTAAATGGAGACATGGCTTATATTTTGGACAGTTCTCACCATGCAGTTAGTATATGGTAAATTTGCAAAGATAATTATTGGGTTAATAATTGTCAGAATGCCAGCAAACTATATAAATAAATAGCGCAACAGAAACATTTCATATATCAGCTGTAGTTCACCTAGTAATACAAACAGTATGGAGATGGAGCACAGGGCATTATATCTTTGTATACAAGCCTACAAAATTTATAGAGTATAAATTTCAGCAGTGTTTGAAAAAAGAAACTACCAAAAATGTTACAGGAATTTAGTATCCATCTTGCAAGTACAGTCAAGGGAATGTTCTCAAAATATATAGCTGCAAAAGAAATAAAAGTCCTCTATAAAAGAGACTTCCTTGTCTGATGAGGCCAGTTTTAGTCTCTCTCTCTCTCTCTTTTTTTTTTGGAGCCTGGGTTATCTGACACCTTTTGAACATAATTCTTATTCTCCTGTTAAAGTCTATCATGGGGGCATTTTTGGTCCTGATCTGTTAAATAAAATAAAATAATGGGGGGAAATCCCATGCATGATTTTGGATTTTAAAAATGAGTGCAAGCAGAGCGCAATCTGAGAAAGGAGGCATGGTGCCACACAGAAGTAAGCAGTCTTTCAGGCAGAGGGTTTGAAGCTGGAAGCTTCATGCTGGGCATACTTCATATATATAGTGTGCATTCATGTTCCGTAGAGATTTGGAGCCCAAGGCTGCCTCCAGACTAGTGGAATAAATCCACATTTAAATGTAAAAGCACAGTATACTTACTGCACAGTGATGACTGTGCATCCCAACAGGAAAGGCACCTCCATAGCTTCCCCATCAGAGCTGCAAAAGTTGAGCAGGTGCATGATATCATGCAGGTTGAAGCAGCCAATCAAATTTTGAGCTGCTCTTCCTGCTTTGCCAGCATCTCATCTTCTTTCCTCACCTTCCTGCCTGCATTGGTTCGAAGCTCCAAGTTTTCTGTATACCTTGCAGCGAGTGTCATTGATCCCACATTAGGTGTGCAGTCCCAACCATATAATGTGACACCACCACAATCAATCGTTGTGTGTGACGGCTGAATCGGGACTGCACATTCCAATGCCTAGTATAAACGTGTCTGAATGCAGCCCAAGTGATCAGGGATTTTTTATAGGTAAAGCCAAATTCCTTAAATTCAGCTCAATAGCAGAATGGCAGCCAGTTCAGTTCCTTTAAGACTGGGGCATCCAGCCACCAATGTCCATCAGTTGCCTTGTTGATGAGTTAGTTACAGCTTCTGAACTTCCCTGAAAGGCGGCTCCTCACAGAGCACATTACAAGATTCCAATATGCAAGCTTTCAGAATGTGGATTACTATGGCCAAATGGCCTCTAACCAGGAATGGTTGTAGCTGTAGTGGCAACCCCCCTTGGTGGTGAACCCATCAGTGGATGGAATGATTGTAGCTGTAGTGGCAGCCTGCCTTGGTGGTGAACCCATCAGTGTTTGGACCATCAACAGAATCAGCATTTCTGTATTAATCTTGAAGTGATTCAATGGAGTAAGCAAGGATCAGCTGTTTCCAGGGGCATCTGACTCCTAGGGACCAACCAACAGCAGCCACAGCCAAGCAGTAGCAACAAAGTAGCAGTAGTAGCAGCAGCACCAGCCAGAAAGACAGGCAGCTGAGTCTCTCACCATTAGGCTTTCAGAGTTAAATAGTAAGTTCTTCTTCACTCCAGGCAAGGTACCCCATTAGCTCTTCTTATTTTGATTCCTGGCACCACTTCTTTTTTTGCATTCTGATCATATTCGCTTAAGAACATAAGGAGAGCCTTGCGGGATTGTGCCACAGCCCATCTTCTCACACATGGTGGCCTATGAATTGCTTTTGGGCATTTCTAGCAGAAGAATAAGGCAAAACCTTCACCTGCTCTCAACTTCCTGTAAATGGCCTTTACAGGCATCCTGCATGTCTCTCCGGCCTGGAGGCAGTATCTAGGCATCTATTCTAGGTACGTATCCTCCATGGATTTATCTAATCCTTTCTTAAAGCTATCAAGAAGGGCTGCTGACAGGTACTACAGTAGAAGCATGCTGGGCACACACATGTGGTCCCCCAGAGCACTTAAACACTGAAGCTGAGAAACTTTGATTCCCCAGCTTTGACATGTACACCAAGGGCTGTTTTGATGAGTATAAGAAATGACTGTGGGAATTGGCCATTTTCTGTGTTCAGTAGGACAGAGAGTGCAGTTATAAGGTAACTGCATGCTGTTAGAGTTCTTCCTACCATTCTGCCACTATTGCCTAATGCACAAGGATGTACAGAGGTGTAGCACCTGAATTATCAGGACAGTCTCATGGTGCCATAACAGTCCTGTGTGGATCCTGTCTAGATGAACCTGGCATTTTTCCAAGGTCACAGGAAGTAGACTGGAAGCGTTTTATGTGCTTAATGAGTTGCTGAGCTTGGTGCTTATTTGTGATTCATTTTTTTAGTCTCAGTCTACATAGCATAAAGAGTATATTCCATTTTCTTTGCTAGGTTTTTTTTTTGGCAGCCCCCCACATTAGACAATTTCTAGCAGTTTGCTCTCCAGTGGCGCAGTAGCAAGCAATGTGCTGTTTCAATGCCCTTGATACTGCATCTTCCAGGAGGAAACTATAGGAAAAACCATAGCTTCCCCTTTTTAAGCATCTGATGCTCCAAACACTCCAGAACAGCAGCCTGTGGTAGGAAACTGTAGCCTCCATAGCTGCTTGGGGATGGTTGGTATGACAGTGAGTGTCATGCCAAGTCCAGGGCTGTAGGTGGATTGCAAGATTAAATTTAGAAGCTTTTGAAGGCAGATGAAATTACATGGTTACTGTTGAAGAGAAAGACATGAGAAAACTGGGGGACTGAGGGGGAGATTTTAAGAAATTATGAATATGAATGTGAATATAAATATGAATATGAATATATGTAAACACAGAGATTGCTGCATTTCACAATCTAGGAGCAAAGTTCTTGAAAGGAAAGAAGAATGATTAGATCATTGATAGTCTGTAAGATGAATGTTCACGTAGATGATGAGAAAAGAGTCCTGTCTGGATGGAGATACCAAAAATCGGGAAATGCAAGAATGATAAGAGTCATAAGAAAATAAGAGGAGCCCTGCTGGACCAGGCCACAGCCTATCTAGTCCAGCATCCTATCCCACACAGTGGCCCACCAATTGCTGACGGGCATCTCAAGCAGAAGACAAAGACAAAACCTTCCATCTATTCTCAACTCAGAATGCAAGTTATATATAAGATAGTTTCATCTTCCATCTTCTCTTTTTCTCCCAGTTTTGGCACTGTATATAGACTTTTAAATCTGGACACATTATATAAATTATCCTTGTGTATATTGCAAACTGTTGAGATACTGCATACTTCTGTGGTTTCCTGTTGAAACCACTAGTTCCTTCTCATCACAGGCAGCATTCACAGTAGTATTCAAATTTTGACTTTTGAAGCTGGGAAGATTCTCAGGGCCAGATATCTGTCCTTGAGCTCTATCATGCTTATTTCAAAAGAAATTAATAGGTGTCCCATTGGATGGGATTCATTACCTGTGTAATTCAGCACCATCCACTTGTATTATTCCAGAGTCCTCCAGTTCACATGCATCTGGGATCCCTACTGAAGTCAGAATGCAACAGAACAGAAAGGTTGGGGAAAGAATGAGTTCTTCCACACAGATATAGATTGTCCACCCCCTCACAACCATTTTTGCCCTTGACCAAATGTAACTTGTTGGACACACCTCCAGTTCACTACAGATGTGGCTTAAGGGTAGTTTACATTGTAACGTAAGTTTCCTGCTTCAAATCCATTTGCACTGGGGACCTCACAAAGCCCTGTGATTAGCTGTACTGTGTTTCTGTACCCTTTAAGGGTCTTGATAGATCCTTTTCAGCAAAATACTTTCTTCTCCCTGACTTGCACTTCCAGCCTGTGCCAAGCATTAGTCACTGCCATTCAAACACTAGAGGGACCTAGTGGACCCTTGCATCATTTCCCCAGGCTCCTGAAATATCCACCTCTGGGCTGTTTTCATGTGCATCATGGAACTTCCACAACCCTGAAACTTCAGTCTGGGGGATTTTTCATTTTTCTGTTTCAGGCTCCCAAAACCTGGGCAGCTGCTAACATACTTTGTAGTGCCTTGTCTATTCCTGGCATTATGACCAAAGTTAAGAGGAGCCCTGCTGGATCCGGCCACAGACCATCTAGTCCAGCATCCTGTCCCACACACTGGCCCACCAAATTGCTCAGTGGTTCATGGTGTGGAAGCCATCACTGTGTCCCATTTCTATACTTGTAGCAGGAGTGTTGAGTGTATTTCTCATGTTGCCAAGGTTCTGAATCCTAGCCTCTGCAAAACTCTGTATCCTTCTACTGCAGCATTTGGCATTGATTTAAACCAGCTGAGAGCCTGGCTCCCTAATTCCATTCTTTGCTCTAGGCCTCAGAATTTTAAGGTTTCCCTGAGGGCCGTGGGAATTTCTCTTGTTATGCATTTATTATATTTATTTGAGAGCTTAATTCAAACATTTTTTAAAAATAAATAAATAAAGCTTCATAAAAGTCTAAGGGGAGAAATTTGAGAATTTTGTACTTTTTTCTAAAAAAAACCCTTCAATCGAAGGATTTCCTTAATTATGAAATGATTGATCTATGAGTTTGTAACCTCAGGCGGGCAGTAGGGTACTCATTAGTCTTATACAGAGTTGAACTTTCATTGACTTCTTTGAAAATTATATGTAAAGGTAATGACAAGCGGAACATTTTTGTGGAATTGGATTAGCATTTCTGTTTCCTTCCTTCTCTGTTTTGTAGGTGCTCAAAGAATGTATCCCCTTTCTAACTGGTCACCTTAGGGATCCTCATCATAATGACATCATCCTAAACATACTGGTAGAAGTATCAGATTATGAACCAGAAATACTAGCTGATCTGCTTCCTGTACTGAAAGAGATTGGAGAAAGTTTCCCAAACCTGATTGGACAAGCAGCAAAGATCTATGGGGCTGTTGGACACATTGATGAGGTATGGAAATTCCTCATATGCCAAGGATTAATATGAGCAAGCAGTTTATATTAAAGATTGAGGATTTAAAAAAATTAAAGAAATTTACTAAGAACAAATGCTACCTGCATGTTAGCTTTAAATTTATAATCCTATATTAATTTGTTGTAAATATATTGTGTGTAGTTGTAAAAGCAGAATATACAATGCAGAAAAGTAAATAATAGAATAATGATGATGATGATGATGATGAAGAAGAGTTAGCTTTTCTACCCCACTTTTCTCACCCATTTAAGGGGACTCAAAGTGGCTGACAAAGCTTTCTATTCTCCTCCCTACAACAGAACACCCTGTGAAGTAGGAGGGGCTGCGAGGGCTCAGAAGAAAGCTGTGACTAGCCCAAGGTCACCCAGCTGGCTTCATGGGGGAGGGCGGAATCAAACCCAGTATTCTCAGATAAGAGTCCAGCTCCCTAACCACTAGACCAACAAAAGAAGCTTTTGCTAGCCCACAAAAGAAGCTTAAAGGCACACACACCATCCACTACAGTGAGTTTGCCGGAGATGAGAATTTGAGGGCCATCCAATCCCAATTCTAAAACAGAAATCCAAAAATTCAAGTACCTTGATGTGTCTCTAATGCCACTCTCCATTGCATAGGGCAGTGATGGCTAACCTTTTGAGCTCGGTGTGTCAAAATTCGCAAGAAAACCTAGCTTAACTTGGGTGCTGTGTCACATCTAGAAATATCCATAATTTTGTGATATTTGTGGCTCTAGTAAAAAAGTTATATTTTTGATATATGTATTTTATTAAAAGCAAAAACAAATAATTCTTTACACTTGCTAAATCTTCAATTGAAAGTTGGTATTTCTTACACTTCAAGAACAAGCAAGCACTACACGCCCAGGTGCCAGGGTGACCATGTGTGTCACCCAAAAGGGCTTGGTGTGTCACTTGTGACACGCGTGTCATAGGTTGGCCATCACCGGCATAGGGCATGGCTGCGTATCTTTGCATATTGGCTAAAACTGTCATCTTCACCTAAAGGTTTAAATTCTCTCATCCTAAATGATAACTACAATTCAAGGTAGAAAAGTTTTCTCAGGAAGTGCTTTTGATGCCAAAACATCGCAAGGTTCTGTTAATATTTAGCCAGTGTGTGCTAGGCAGTGTTGATCAATTGGAACATTCTGTTTTGTCTTAATACTCGTTCTTTTAACAGGCCTGTTGAATTTTACACAAAGTTGTCAAATCATTTTAAAATTTTTTCCATTATGGCTTTAAGGAGAAAAATCAAGAAAATCCTCAGCTGAGCTAGACTTTGCCCGTGTAGTGAAGGAGCCACTGAATCTATAGTCCCTGTGTTGTTATATCACTCCTCTTCCAAAGATCTCCATCTGAAGCTTATAATCCCCTTTTTAGTGAAGTCTCAGCGTGATCCAGATATGCTTCATCTTCAACTGTCAAAAAAAGATTCAATTTCCCTGAAAGTTGTGAAGTTATACAACAAAAATTCATTTCTTGTTAAAGTTTTGAAAGCTTTTAATTATTCATTTTGCTCGTTCTGACTTAGTTGATTGTGACGGTTTCTGGGTACAGGCGGCAAACTGTTTTGCTTTCTGGCCTTGCAGGCTTCTAGCAAGCTGCAATAGCCAGCTTCTTTGCAAACAGCTTTTTGCAAGCCCTGGGTTTTGGGCTGCAAAAAGGGCGGGAAATCCTGTGTGGGCCTGAATGCAAGGATTGGCTACAGCTGATTTTTGGAGGGAAAAGATGTCTGGGGATCTGGGTGCTGGAGGGGCCAGAGGAGGAGTTCCCACCAATCAGGGGTGAGGGACAGGAGTTTCTCTTAGGACTCTCGAGCAGCATTTTATTGCAGCAGTTTTCCCTAGGAGGTGACAGCCAATCAGGGCCACAGGGAAAAGGGTATAAAGGAACACAGAGTACAGCAGAGGGTGTCTTCGTGCTGGGACAAGAGCTGAAGGGAACAGAAGAGAGCTGAACCTGAGAGAGCTGGACCAGTAGCTGACCATTGGTCTTGTGGCTGAGTGATTTCAGAAGGAGACAATCGTGGAGGATTGTGGCTCTGAGGGAGACTTCACTAGCAACTGACCAGGCTGGATGATCAGTCAAGCAAGGACGGTCTGGGCCTTGTGATCATCTAGAGCCACGTTCTGGTACACTGGCTTGGCTTGAGCTGTGGCAGAGCAAGCCGGGGGGGGGGAGGAACGTGGAGAGGTTTGTCTTTTAAGAGGGAACTATTTTCCTTTAGCTCCTAGCCTTAAGAAACTTGCAAATTTAAACCAACAACTACCTGAACCTTATTATCTTTCTAGTATTGCTTGTGTGTTATAATAAACTTGTTTTAGTTTACTGTTCAAACCGCTTGCTACCCGTGTCTGTGTTTTACACTGTAGTACTCACTCGGCCGTTGCACGAACTCAGCATCCTAACAGGGCCAAGCTACTCCTAGAGAGGGCAGGCACTTGCTGGAACGCTGGGGATCGTGACATTGATGACTGAAGCTACTGAAATTATTACTGCTGAGAGTTAATGGTATACATGGGATCAAAATACTGTTTCAGACATTTTCTAGAATATCCAGTATGGCCATACCCATCTTTTGTGGGCACTGAGGGCCTTTCTGTATTCCTCTGTCCTGTCTCAGACAGGGTGGGACACACTGAGGTGGGTTGGTACTGGAGTTGAACAGTATTGTCTGTGTTCAGATGGCCTGTCCTTCTCAACACCCTGACACTGCCTCAGGAGAGCCCTTGGAGTCAGCACAAATGTTCTGAAAGCCAGTAATGAACATTTCTGACTGGGCTGTTTTCAGCAGAGACCCACTTCCTGAAGTTTCTCTGAAAAGGGTCTCCTTTGGTATAGCAGACCACAGAGGCATGCTATCCACATGCTTCTATTTTCTGGTATACCCACCCTGGGCAGGCCTTGATGTTGAGGTCTACAACTACATCAGATTAGGGTGCATGTGGACAGCCTCCCCTGGAGTGACCGGAATAATTCCAGGAAGGTAAGTGCAAACAGGCTCTGGGAATAAGTATTTCTTAAGGAATGGAAAAGTTAAAGCTAAAATGTGTCCACAATATGTCCAAAAATACAAGAAAATCTAATGATAATATACCTCTGGTCTAGAGGCTTAAAATTACTCTTATATCTTTCCATTCTGCAACATTATGTGGGGTGCACAGCACTGGTATAGATTAGAAACCACATGACAGGGCTGTTTCATACAACCTGTCACAGGGCAGATTCAATTAGCTTGCCCTTGAATAGTTGCACATTCATGTACTGTTCTCCAGAGCATCTTAATCAAGGAACTTCAGGAAGCAGTTCTCACTCAAGGCTGACCTAGCTCAGGAGAGGTGTACTATGGTGATTGCCATGCTATGCTGTTCCTTGTATGGGTCATGTCTGAGCCAGAACTGTTATTTTATGTGACTCACTCAGGGGATCTTTACGTCAATTGCCAGTGACAGCATTTAGAAGTTAGGAGCTGTACTCCAACAACGTGTTTTACCTGAATACAAAATTCCTTAGTCTTACAGTTTCACTGTTAGATCATACAGCCTACTGCAGCACAGCCTAGCCTTCCACACAGGATAGCAGGAGGGAGATAATGCACTGGGCCTTACTCTGGATTATATCTCAGAATAGGAGCCTGCTATAGTCTGCGCTAGTATGTGGATGGCCGTCCCATATTCCAGGATATACAATAGTCTGGAATAAGACCCAGTGCAGAAACAGCTAATGCTTTCAAAACTACCAAGATTTGTGCAACCATTTCTTTCTTAAAAATCGTAGGTGGTTACGCTAAAGTCTTTTAGGAATTATGAATTATGGTTCAACTGTTTGGGGAGCCAAAATTTGGCACATTTAAAAAATTGATCAAAATAAGTGCCTCTCACTAGGCTTGTTCCTTCTCTCCAGTTGCAGTAGATTAGCAACAGAAAGAAATACCTTGTTTGTGTGGTCTTTATCTTGTTTGTTGTATAACCACAATAACTATTGAAGTATGTGATACAGATAGATCAGGTTTAGTGGGAAAAGCCTGAAAATTCAGGTCTTCTTGCCTGTTCCTGACGCAGAAACAGGAACTTTTACTTCAGGAAGTTCTGCTAAATACTAGATTACTTGAATCCCAGTGCTTGCCACCAGTTGTAATGCAGGACATATATCCCACCAGTTGTAACCAGTTGTAATAATAAAAATATTATAATAAAGCTGATTGCTGCCACCAGATGTAATGTTAAATGTGCTGCCACCTATTATAATATAGAGTGTTTTTATAATGTTTCAGTTAGAGTTATTTTATTGTTTGGGTAGCGTGTATTTATATCCTAATCAAGGATATAATGTCAGAACTTCCTTTTAAAAATATTTCTCCCTGCCCTTTAAGGCTGAATAAGATGTAGCAAAATGGAGTTCAGAAACTCTTAACCTCCCCCACTGGTTCTCTCTCCAACCAGTCAGGGATACTGTAACATTAGACTGAGAAATCTGGCTTGCTTAGATTCCCATGACAACGGAATGAACCAACCCAAGTCCTTCTTTAATAACAAGAAAGTATGTTTATTATTTACAGTTCAAGCTTCAGTTTCTTCTTCTTGTTACGACACTTTAGTTCAACAAGCTGTATAGTCCCCTGCTTTCCCTTCAAGCTTAAGGACTCTCAAAGTTCATAACACATGGGCATCAATTCATATAACGTGTGTTAGCTCTACTTTAAATAGCTTCTTTAACAATGAAAACCAACTATCATTAGACTCAGGACCCCTATTCTAGCTTCCTCAGCTAAGAGCCCGTTTCTCCCCCTCGTTAACCTCCCTCCAGGTTTAACGATCAAAGGCAGAGAACCCTAACTGTTCCTCCAGGCTCCCTTAAATATGGGCCTGGCTGGCTAGCTTCGCTCTGATTGGTGGAGACTCTGCCAGGAGTTTATTTCACACTCCCTCTTGGAGAGCTTGACTAGCCCCTCCCTTAAACTACTTACCATTACTAAAACACACACTTTGGTGACACTTTTGAACGTCTGGACATACAGTGTTCGCCACACTTTGTATTTTAACCAAAATAACTTAATTTTGGGGTTGAGGGGTCCTAGTGGGCATCACAGGGGTTGAATCCAATTGCCAGATGCTGTTTGCTTCCTTTTAACGCGCTTTACATATCCATGTAAATCCCAATGTAAATCTCGGTGTATATTGCGCTTTATTCCTTGAATGGGAACTCGCCCTGAGTGTAGTGACCCATATTGAGGATAAACTGAATAAGGATTATGAGGTATTAGGTGTGGTCAGAGTTAGTGGATTCTGAGTCCAGCTTCTTAACAAGACAGACTGTTCCAGCAATGAGCGAACATGTTCATTATTAAAGTCAGAATAAGATGGCTGCTATTTGTCCATGAATATGGCCTTTTTTGTAACATCATGAAAAAGGTTTTCCCAAATTTTTCTTGCCAAATTTCATTCATCAGTTTGAGCTTTTTCCCCTGTAAAAAAGCTACTTTATTGGTTTTAGAGATCAAACAAAGTCAATGTTTTCTTTCACTTCCAAAATGGTTTATTTCAGTGTTTATTCTAGTGCTTTTTGGATGTAAATGCCTTCTCCTCATGAAATCTGAGGGTGTGCATATACTACCACACTGTGTATTGTAGAATGAAAAAGGAAACGTAATCAGGGGCTGAAAAGGCAAATACTTATAAATTTAAGCTTTTGAATTGTGGTGATGGAGAAAAACTTTGAGAGTCCCTTGGATTGCAAAATCAAATAAAGGAAATCTACCAGGACTGCTCAATGGAAGGGCTAATACTAAAGCAGAAGCTCACATACTTTGGCCGCATATTGAAAAAACAAGATTCACTTGGAAAGGCTGAATCCACACCTGCGGAAGAAATCCAAAGTTAAAGCTTAAAAGAACAGCTTACCTGCTGTGCGCCAACCACCCACCATCCCAACTAAAAAGCAGCTCTGCAGCTTCCTCCTCAGAAGATGCAAGAACTGAGTCAGCACATGCGATCATGTGGGATGAGGCAGCCAATCAGAGTTGAGCTGCTCTCCTGCTCTTGTTTATCTCTTCTCACCGTCCTGCTCGAACTGACAGGAAAATTCAGATTTTCTTAATACTGCGCAGCAAGTGTCCTTAATCCAGGATTAAGGTAAATGCTCAGTAGCGATGGGATAATGCACCATGACGACGACCATCAATCGTCATGCATGATGCCCCAATCGCATCTGCACACTCTACTGTGCAGAATTAACTTGTCTGGACACAGCCAAGGATCCAGATGCTGGGAAAGACTGAAGGCAAAAGGAGAAGAGGACAACAGTTGATAATGTTGTGAATACTGCAAATGTGAGCTTGGGCAAATTCCAGAAGATGGTAGAAAACAGAAGGACCTGGCATGTTATGATCCATGAGGTCACAAAGAGTTGGATAAGAATAAACAACATATCTCTCTAACACAAATAGGTCTTTTGATTACATTTATAAAAAAAATCAGTATTCACGCTTCCTGGGTCTGATAGAATCTCTTCCCCTAAATAGCTGCTCTGGACACCCAGTAAAAGACCTAATGTATATTTTGCAGTTAATACACACAGATGATTCATGAGGAAAAGCTTGCAGGAAATGCATCATTTGGCTCACTCATCCCTCAGTTTGATTTGACTTGTTTGGGATGTGTTTGCATATCTGAGCCTGAATCCAGATGGCCAAAAGAAGACCACCTGGGCCATGGTCAAAACAAAACAAATTAGGCTTTTTTTATGGCACCAGGGAGACGTAGTAAGATTTTCATGAGATCAAACCCTCATGAATTAATGCTCATTCAAATTGTTTGTTTGTCCACACATTTCAGTCTCCCTGGCCACAGGTCAGTGACAGAATACCTTCTTCCTCTCCACTCCTCCCATCCTTCCCCTCCCTTTTTCTCTGCAGTTGGGTGCAGTTCTTTCAGTCATATTTTGGCTTCTCAAGAGAGGGTACAGTAACTTCTCTCTGTCACTGCCCACTCCACTATTGCCTCTTTCCCCTCTTTTTCTGTTGTTACAACTGATTTCTGCATGTTCTTAGTCTGGGGGGTGGAGCATGCTGGCATGAATGCTGTAGATGACAAAGTACGACATGCAGTACTATGTTTGCTGAGAAGCCCACCACCAAATACAGCAGGATCTTGATGGTGTGGCAGATAAGCAACTTTACACTCAAAGCACTGTTCCCCTCCATCCAAGCCTGAGTGATGAAACACACAGTGGCTACTAAGACTAGGGACACGCATGAATGGGCTTTTTTGCCATTCATATTTGTTCAAATAGATCCCCTTCAAATGTGGTAGGATTCTATTTGATACGAATGTATTTGTACAAATTCGTACAAATATCCGATACGAATGGATATGTACGAATGTATACGTGGTATCAGATACATATCCGATATGTATCTGATACGTATCCCCAGTTTTACAAATGTCCAAATGAATAACAAATTTTTATGAATATTTGTTTGCATCCCTGCAGAATCCTTTCAGGAAGGGTTTGTTCAGGCAGAGGATCTCCCTCATTGGCAGTCAAGGCAGGACGGCATAGTGGAACTATGCTGCTAGTACAGTCTTATTCTATCTGACCCCCAATGTGATGATGCCAACACCTCTCAAGAATACCCAGAAGTTCAGGCATTGGTGGAGAGGGAGAGGGAAACTCTCCCTCTGGCCACACATGAAAGTCCAGATGCTGCCTCCAATAGTCCCCTTGCGCAATCACATATTTAAATAATGATCTGAAATGGTCTCAGGGCTCAGATAGTTCAATTACAAGATAGTTCAAATGGTAGAGGATTAGTCCAGAGACAAAAATGGAAAAGCATTTTTGGGCTTTTTAAAATTTATTTAACAGTCAAGATCAGGGATGGTGGCTAGTGTTTGCACTGCGAATGCTCACTCATCCTGAACTTCACGCAGACCTACCTATCCAGGATCATTCACTTCACTGTAGCAATGGCCTTGCACACTGGCCCCTCGCTATGGCAATGGGTGTCATGGGATCTGAAAGTGCGGCTTCAACCACCACAACCTGTCTCCGTGCAGCCTTTGCATGGAAGTAATGTGAAGACTGCATGTGGGATTTTATCAGGAGTCTGCTATGGCTCCACAGCTAATAAAGATGGGGATGGTCATGGAAGCAGCTCTACGGGATGTGTAAGCTCCATGCCAGAGCATCCCCCAGCCCCCAGAACAGAAGATGGCCTGAAAACAAATCATCAAGTGTGACTGTAGTAAGGAGGCTGAAGCCTGGTGACAGCACATCATTGCATATCTGGTCCACAGTTAATCCCAGGCATAGTAAAATTGCTCTTGGAGGTGCTGTGCTGGTAAACCCAAATAACTCAAAGGGCATTTAAGTGTCCTTTTCTGCTTCCACCATATGGAGAGGCAACAGCTACAGGGGCAGCTTTCATCGGTTGCTTTCTGCCTGGAACAATTAACCATGGCTGACTTCCATGACCATTTCCTATGTGTTGCTTTAATGGGGTGAGATGGAAACTTAGAGGCTGTAGGATCATATTGTCATCTGGTATCCTTAAGTCTTCAGTATTTTCCATCTTATCACAGTTAATCACCAGTATTGCATATTTACCAAGCCCAAATTCCATGTAATATGTTTGCTGAATATACACATTTGTATTCACTTTACAGAAAGGAGGCAAAGGCATAAAGTGGAATTCCTTTATTCAGCTATAATTTAGAATTCTAATTATCCAGGTTTTTAAATGGAGTAGCAGCATATAGATGCACAAATACAGTACTGCTAATACTGTTATTAGATTATTTTTTAAAATCTTCAACCGTAACTTACTAAATCAACTGAAGAATATTTCTTCCTCATTCAATCCACTACACCAGTTTTCCTTATTTCATATTTTGCAAACTGATTTTCTTGAAACATGACTTTTTGATGATGGCTGTGATGTTATTTTTTTTTTATCTTAAAATATATTTTGGAGTGTTGATGCCTTTTGTATCTGTCTTGCTTCACTCCATAATATTTCTTGGACATCCATAAGAAAAGACTGTGGTATTTTGTTCTTCAGTTTGCCATGCAGTGGCTTACCTATAAGTTAATAAATCTTACTTTATGAGAGCCTAGCCATTGGCAGAACTAGAAGACAGATTGTAAGCTCTGTGATAAATGACCTGTCTTGAAATCTATAGACCTACTATAGGTGGCTGAACTCAGAGAAACCCTAGAGTAAGTCAATAAAAGTTTTATCAAATTTTTTGTTGGTTGTATTAGACATTATCTTTGGTCAGGAAGAAGATGCCCATAGTAACATATAAAAATAAAAAGTGTGATGAGATGTTTGAGAAAGGTGACTACATGATTTTGACCTCTAAAATTAGGAATCACGATCCAGTTCAAAGTGTTAAGTATGGACAACAGTGTCCTAAGAATACTGAGGGAGGTAAAAATAGGGAGATATTTTTTAAAAGTTCATTATATCCACTATCCTTTACAGCTGGACTGTTTTGTAGTTATATCTGTTTTCATAACTAAGAAGACAGATTCTTATTATAGTCCTTAGAGAAAAATGGCCCATGAAGTGTTGCATTCACACACAGTTAAAAATAATAATAATAATAAAAAGCACCTCTGAGGTGGCTTAAAAATAGATCTGATTTGCAGACAGGACTTTTTAGATGCCCGCCTGCCTCTTCCCCATCTCACAAATGTTCTAAATTAGAAAAAGGTGGTTTAGAAATGGGATGAGACCATGAGGGGCACATTCTGCTCTCCAAGGTGCTTTTCCATGTGTGAGAACAAGTCCTTATTATTACCATTATCTGTCTTCCTGTTTAGTGTCTTGGGTGGTTTTCTCCTGAAATATAGTACTTAATACAGATAGGTATACTGTTTACAAGTCCTGCTTAAATTTCCTGTCTAAACTATTGTAAATTACAGCTGTTTTAACATTTTCTTTGCTTACATAATGTTCTTATAGAGATGGCATCCATAAACCCTGCAGCAGCTTTCTTAATTAGAAGCTTGTAGATTCACCTTGACCAAAGGCAAAATAGTAGTATTTGGAAGTCTTTATAATCCAGTGTGTCCGATATATTGGAAAGATACAAAGGACTAAGCTAGCATTTTTCAGCCTTTCAAAAGCTGTGGGAGAAGTACAGTTGTGCTTCATTATTCATGGTTAAAATGCTGCATCTGCAAGTTTTTGTATCTTTGGAACTGCAGAATTGTATAGAATTTTGGCATCTGGGACCTGCAAGAACATAGATTAGCCCCAGAGACTGGCAGAGTTCCCCTAGTTCTTTGAGGAAATCATTCTTTTTTCTGCTTGAGGAAATCATTCTTTTTTCTACTTCATAAAGGGTACATTCCCACATGACTATTTTAGTGCAGGTTGGACTACTCTGACCCTGCCTACTTTGACCCATGCTACTTTGATCCGAATATGGGGCCGAGCGCACATCTCAGTCCGTTCCCACCTGTTTACTGATAAATGGAACTGAATACGAATAGTGCCTTTCCCACTCACTGCCCAAATGCCTGGCATGGAGAAACAGGACGTTTCAATGAGATTGAGATTGCGTGTGCACATGTGGGTGGGCTCCCTCTGCTGCCAGAGGACCCTTGGGGCGGCCTCTTCTCCTTCCTTCCTTCCTTCCTTCCTTCCTTCCTTCCTTCCTTCCTTCCTTCCTTCCTTCCTTCCTTCCTTCCTTCCTTCCTTCCTTCCTTCCTTCCCTCCCTCCCTCCCTCCCTCCCTCCCTCTCTCCCTCTGGCTGGCCAGCTGGCCAGCCACGCTTCCTCCTCCTCTCCATTGCCGCTGTGAAACCCCACACACATGTGCCTGTCATTGGCCAGAAGGCTGCAGCTCCACCTCAATTAGCCTGGGACCGTTCCCATTTGGGGGGGGGAAGCAGGCTCAACTATGAAAGGGTAAAATCCTGCTTTTCTCAGGGGCTTTTCTTCTCTGGATTTTCCCAGAATAGCCCTCATAAAATCCGGACATAAGAACTTGAGTGGGAACACTGGATGCCGAATTTGGGTTAATTGCAGAAGTAATGGGAATGCTGGATACTGAAGTCTAATTCAGTGCGAAATTAAATGCCTATGGGATCACAGCCAAAGAATATATTTCTGCCATCTCAAGCTTAATTTGCCCTGTTTGTGGGGATTGAATTGTAGGCCAATGGCACCTGCATGGATACAAGTCTCCTATCACAACCCTTTAAAAATGGATTTACCATTAGTTTCACATTCAGGAGAACCTTTTGCTCTAGCTGGATGAGTAAAAGCAACAGTAGGCAAAGAACATGTAAAAAACGTCAACTGTCCATATTTCTGAATAAAGAAAGGTATTTCAAATGGCGAAATCACAGCTCCTGCAGACATAGGGGCACAAAAAAAAATTATGTAAGGTCATACCAAAGATATTCAGGATCAAATGGAATGAACTGGAATAGTGATTCTGTAGGATAGTATTGTCTTGAAAAAAATAATTAAAAACTTTTATCGTAATACACATTATCAACCCCTGCCATTCCAGAATAGCTTCTTTATAAACTGTAGCCTAATTTGTTCTTGCTTGTTTTGTTTTCTTCATTCCTATGACAGTAGGTCACAAGTTTTGACCAGTTGCTCATTGTAAGTTTTGTCTGCAGAGCAAACAGTAAGTTCTGTGTACAGAGCCCAGAATCGATATCTCAGGACCTAATGAGAAGCCTGTATTGTGAAAAACAGTATTTCTAATTGAGTAAACACCACATTTTGTTTGGTTGTATTCCCAGGATGATAAGTTGCCAGTCTGATCCCTGGCCAAGGAGCTTTTAATTGGCTATGGCTAATAGTCAGTGGACAGATTGCCAGCATCTCTGAGTAATTTGCCTCTGTTTGCTTCCTCCTGGGGAAGCAGAAAAGTTAGGGAGGTTTGAAATACTTGTTTGCTTTTTTCAGCCTTACTTCTGATGGTTGGGGCAACCCATAAATGGGCGGGAAAGGGACAAAAGATCACAAGTTTGCATAAGTTCATGTCAAGCCAGCATTGCAATTCAGTGATCAATATATACAGTATTGCCATAGTGGGAAGATTATGAGCAGGGGACCTGTCTATGTGCTGTCCAGATGTTCATAATTGATGCACATCTAGGTCCACATACTCTGAGCAGTCCCCCACCCTATAGGAGGCATCATCCAATGGATGAAAAACTTTAATCGCTTTTGCAATTTGTATGAATTGCAAATGTTCAAAACTTCACATTTCAATTGAATGGCTATATTCAAACACTGACCTTCACATGTGACGTGAAAGCTTTTGTGCATTTGTTTGAAGCTTTGTTCCATTTGTGAAGGTGAATTCACGGATTTGGAATGAATTTGCAAGTGCAAGTGGTGCTGTGGCAGGGATTGGGTGGTCATGATGCTGCCGATGAACATTCAAGTCAAATTCAAAGCCTAACACATTTGAAGTGGCTCCATTCGCATGAATGCAAATTTCCATTCCATTCACTTTGATGTGAAGCTGCCGCTATTGGTAGACTGGACCCACGCTTTCAGCACTTCAGAATGGGGGCGCTGACAGCATGTGGGCCCAGTGTACCGCAAGGAGCAGTGCATCACCCCGGCCGGCCGCTTGACCACCACCACAAGGTAAGTGGTCACATGGCTGGATGGAGGGTGCTACCCCCTGGGTGCCGGTTGGCACCGAGGGGGACCCTGGCAGCTGGGGCAGCCCAATCCAGGCTGTCCCAGCTGCTAGTGCACCGGGATGGATCTTCAGCCTCTGCAGACCCTAGGTGACAGCCCGCAGGAATGCCCTCCCCCCCGGGCTGGGTCCTAGCGGGGACGTGTGCACACGTGATTTACCTCATCGCCGCTGAGTTCAAAGTGGCAAGCCTGGCCGGCGTCATTGTGCATCTGTGTGTGCTGGCGGTTCTCACTGGCCAGTTACTGTAACCTGCCAATCAGAGCCAGCGGCACATGCAGCTGCACAATGATGCCGGCTGGGCTCGCCACTTCAAATCTGGCGACGACTAGGTAAGTCGCATGCGCACATCCCCAGGTGGGCCCATGCTCAGCGGGGTGCCAATTGGGTCACCTTTTATCGTAATATACATCGGCCCGCAGGAACTGGGGAAGGGACAGGACAGGACCGACCGACCGCCCCTGGGTCGAATTCGACCATACTATTTTTGTAGGCTGCCTGTTCAGTTTTTAATGTTACTAGTGTCCTGTGCAGTTTACTGCATTATTTATATTTTGAAAATCACGTACATATTGGGTGAGAAGCTTCACACCTGTTTCTAGTTGGAGTGTTTTGTAAACAGATGCAAATATGTAACTTCAAGTTACAGGCTGGGACAGTATTTCCTTATACATCTTCTACTGTAGTTATGTTCAGTTGTGCATCCTTTTTCACATTTGAATCAAAAACAAAGTTAACAAACAAAAATAACATTTGACAGGAATTTGTGCAGCATGTTGATTTTTCTTCTTCTTCTTTAGCCTTAACATTAGGGCAGTGGTGCAAAAGGGTGAAAATGGAAGCTCTTCCCCCTGCTGTGAGCTAGTTTCTCGGCTTTGCTTGAAGTCCATACAACACCAGCAGATTTTCCTTTGATCTAGCCTATTTCAAGTTCCTGTTGATTTTGGCATTCATCAACAGAAGATTTGCTGGCAGCAGGTAGACTTCAAAAAAAGCCCATGAGCCAGCAGACGATGGAGCAAGGATCATCCATTTGTGCCCATTCACACCAGCTGCCCTTGATTTCAGTGCCATTTAGGTGTGTATATAGTTGCGGGTTAACTTCATCAAACATGCAGTGATGACCTAGATAAGAGATTTAGAGCTTTACATGATCAGTAATTGCAGCAAGCATGTTGATCATCTCTTGAGGCCTTGAAACTATCCTCTGGGTATTTCCAAAAGAAGGGGGCTTCAGCATAAAGTGGCTTAGAGTAGAGATGAACAATCAACAGTTCTAATTGATTTCCAGATATGGCTGAGATGTCAGATAGATAGGGCCACAAGCTCAGATAGACAGAATGTTGAAACACTGGATAGGACAGGGAATTAATGTCTGACCCTGCTTAGCACGCTGTACACAACTAAATGTAATCTTGTTGCTATATTACATACCTTGAGTTATGCTATCTCCCTGTGTGACACTCAGTTAACACTACTGTTATGATTCAAAGAAGTATTCAAATCTAGAGAGACTTGGTGATGGCAAATACCAGGAACAAGATGAATTCAACCTTGGAACCTTATTCACTTATTGGAGTACTGCTTCAGCAAAGACTCCAGGTCTCTCTTCCTCATGCTGGTGTAGTATAAGGGAACCCACGCCTCCTGCTAGAAGGCTCCACCCAAACTGAATGGAGAGCAGACCTGACTACATCCAGCAGTCCAGGGGCTGCTAAACCAGATTGTGAAAGTATGCAAATACAGCACTTGTCTCCATATTTCAGTTTAGTGGGGAGGATCCTTACTGGTGGCACACCAAATTGTGCTACTGAAATAGGTCCCCTGGGTCTCTAAGACCAGAAATTTTCATTCATCCACATAAGAGTTTGTAGAGGCAGGCTGTGAAACTTCCAGGACCTTTAAAGTCAGCTAAGCAACTGCTCCAGAACAATTGTCCAGATGTGGGCATCACTGTACCAGGACACATGGATGGATTATGGAGAAGGACCACTCCAGCTGATCCTGTCCCACTAGACAGAGCAATACAGTCCAAGTAAGTGTGGGCACAGCCCTCATTAGGGTCAACTAATACAATTAAATTCTCTATATACAGTACTGTGATTTCAGAAATATGTTCTTTGAACCAAAGTCTGACTGATGTAGAAGTCAGCGAGCATTATGAGGAGGATGCTAAAGTCTATTCAAACTTTCTCAAGCATAAAAGTCACACAAGGCCAGCTTGCTCATTATCATGTTTGACATAAAATCTCACACAGTTTCTGCATGAGACACTGCCAAGTAAGGAAACATTGTTGGAACATCAACATGATCTGATTGAACACTATGCAAACTAAAATAATATTTTCATTACACACTGCTCCGGATTTTGCAACCCATCTTATGTTCAAAGAATGGATACATAAAATGCAAGAATATATGTAAAACATAGGGTGCTTCCACACAGCACCTCTGAAATCCGGATCTAGTAGATCCAGATTTCGGAAATCCGTGTTAAGGTAGATCTGTATCTAGTAGATACAGATCTACTAACACCCCTTCCGTCTGCACATGCAGTGGAAGGATGGATTTAGATCCGGATTTAAGGTCAGCGCCTGCACAGAGAGCCTCCTGAAGCCAGGCGTGGCCCTGGCCAATCGGGAGATGCACAGGACACAGGCACGAAGGCAACCGGGACCCCGCAGCCAGAATTGGGCTGGCTGCCTTAAGGTAAGGAGGGGATCCCACTCAGTCACCCCCAGAGTGGGTTGGGGGGGGGGTAGGTGAAGCTCCCCCTGGCTCCAGAAGTGGCGATCTGCCACTTCTGAGGCGAGGGCGAGCCCCAATCGGAGTCCCCCGGCTTACAGAGCCAATCATGGCAAGCTGGGGGGCTCCGATTTCGGGGTTCACCCTCGCCTCAGAAGTGGCAGTTCTGGGGCCCCAGAACTTGGCTCCAGAGGGCCAAGTTAGGGACCCTTTCGCTGTGCGAACGCATCCGTTTCAGATGTGTCCTAACAGCGAAAACACCCATTAAGACTACTTTTTATGTGGTCTTACCGGAAACCGATTTAAGGGCCGCTTAACACCCATTAGGGACACATCTGGCGGGAGTCAATGCAGAAGCGGACTCCCGGATGTGTCTCTAATGGATGCTTTTGTGCGGACATGGTTTTCCCAAGTGTTTAAAATGTAGTCTTAATGGGTGTTAAAGGGTCAATGCGGAAGACCCCTTATATTTTATGGAAAATTCATGTAAAAGCATTGAAATATAAATATACTTATATAGATATACAAATGTAGCATTTAAGTGTAAACTGGACATTCTTAAAAATATGCAGTAAGTAAACCTGAACTGGATGCTATTCGACAGACTTATGCTTTTCAGTATGTCCCTGTATCAGAACTCCTGTGCTTTATAACCTACCTGGGCTATATTATCATGAAACAAGATTGATACTTCCTTCTTATTTATCTGGTTAAATGTTTAGTCTTTGACATTATATTTCATTGACTTCTCCATTTCTCTGAGTGGTTCTGGTCTTCTGACTTAGCAAAGTGTTCAATTACAGACTTGCTGTGCCCTGACAAATAATGCTTATTTAAAGGGAGGATCTGGATTAGGAACTCGAATCACTAGTTTCAATTTCAGTGACATCCGGAAAAACTTTTGACACGATATTTTAAAATATTTATAGAAGTGGCAGGAGACATTTCAAGAACATGACCATGATTTGTCACCCTCACCTTTGGAAAATAAACAGGTTGTGACCAATGTAACTTTACAGCCAGGAATGGTTATAGCTCAGTGGTAAAGCAAACAGCCTAGAGAACAGAGGGTTGCAGTTTTGAGCCCCAGCCTCTCCCTGGAAGTTGGCAATGGCAAACCACTTCTGTATTTCTGCCAAGAAAACTGCCTAGAGGTTCCCCATCAGCCAGTAGTCAGCCATGTTCTTGGTGGTATCCAGCAAGAACCAACTTCATAACCAGAATAAAATGACTGAAGTTGCAATTATAACTTTATTTGCGGTTAGGATTGGATTGCAACTCATGAATAGTTATGCTATCCTGGGCAAAGCAATTCTTCCTGTGTTGTTCTCCAGTTCTTGCACCTTTCATTTATTATATATCTACTGAGATAGATTTCAGTTATGAATTGCCTGGCACAATATCTAACTATTCTGAATAGCTGCCTTTAAAATATATGGGTGAAGTTTCTTTTGGCCAAGCCTCATTATTTTATAATCTTTCCAAAAACAGTAGAAGCCATATTGGGCAATTCTGAAAGACAAGGAAACTAGATTTGCCATAAGAAATGGAATTGGGGTTAAATATTGTTATTCTATCCCTTCCAGAGCCTTAACCAAAAATGCTAGCAACCATGGCCAAATCCACATTGCTTTCAAATTGTTTTTACATGTCTTAGCGGTCTGCATTCTCTTTAAATTATGTCTTCTTCATAAAAAACCACCTACATTTATTCAAGAACAAACATGAATTCATGAGAGCTAATCCATTTCTATTCTTAACTGTGTTTTCACTGTTTCATCTAACAGACTTCATAAATTGTGTCCACACAATTAAGCATCCCATCTAATTTGGCCCTACAGTGACTTCATGGAAATGGTAGAGCCTGGGAAGAGGTCATGTGTCCTATTTGTAGAAATGACTCTCCTCACTCTGTGTCTAAAGAGGACTTACCTTCTTTCTCATCACAATCCCCCCAAAATGCAATATTAAAGCGTAAACCAAAGTTTGTTTTTATGTTTATATTTATAATTTATATCCTGAAGGTCTCAGAGTGGGTTACAGTGAAAAAGAAACTGCTACAAACATTAACTATGCTAAAACAACAACAATGCCTGAAAGGAGGGAAAACTTTTCCATTAACAGGTCCTCCATTCTTCAACCAAATGGGCCCACAGAAGTGGCAGTGAGTCATACTCTTCCTGAGGTGGCACTATATGGCATTTTACATCCACATGACATGCTTTATGGCCAAAAATATGGCTGACCATTCTTTCATTGTGCTTGTGAAGGGTTTCAATGCATGCCTGAACTGACAGCAAGAAGGAAGACCACTGGGGTGCTGGGTAAAGAAGTTTCTAGCACACTTCCTTCCGTCCATTTCCACATCTCCACAATGGACTGTAGATTGAAGACATTACAACTGCTAGATCCATGTGTTACAGATCCAGAGGCCTCCTGATTTCTTAAGACCAAGCAAACAACCTAGGAAAGACCCAGTGGGCCTATGAGAGCCAAGTAAGGGCATTTTCACATTTCTTGGTAGATTGAACCAGCAAGTATATTTGGCATTGATGGTACAGTCTAAAGAGGCCTCACACCCTCCCAGGATGCCCAAAATGGCAGTATACCATATGTTTATTGCAGTGGTTGACTGGAGCACAGAAATGTGTGGACAGCACATGACTCATTATTCCAGCACACCAGTTGCATACCAGTGCAGTTGGTCCCCTGGGCCTTTGGAGTGGCATGAACCTTAGAGACACCACAGGGGCTGGAATGGAACAGGTCACCTGAAATCCAAAGTCCAGGAGACAACCATCCCAACGTGGCCTGGGGCGTTTTGGCACTTAGCTTCCCATCCACTGGATGGGAAATGTGCATTCTCCACTAGTACATACTAGCGTTCACACTTGCAAATGCTAGTCCACACCAAACCAAGCTCCACACACCTGGAGACTTACTTGAGTATAAGTATTAGTATGTTCCACACAGTGTGACTACGTGTGTGCTGGCACTGGTGCCATGTTGATGCTGATGCTCTGCACATGCACAGTTGTGTTTGGGGTCATCTGAGGTGTCAGCACACTTGCGCAGCACCTCAGATGACCCCAATCCCAGCAGAGGTGTGAACAGTTGCTCCTGTGGCTGGGAAAGGCAGGGATTAGGATGCGTGTGGTGCACGATTTCATGCACCGCCATTAGTAGATGCTGGGGTAGCTTCTAGTAAGGCAAGCAGGAGGCATTTCTGAGTTGAAAACACCTCCTGGAAGTGCAGATGCTCCTTACCAAAAGCTACCCCAGGGTACATCCCCAAAAGACTTATTTGCCTTTCTAGTGTCCCTCTACTGTCACTCTATTCAAGCGGACTTTAAAAGTGCCCTGCACTTCCGGAATAAGTGTCCGCATGAGGCTCAAAAAAACACACATTTAAAACACACCTTCTGTCCCCACGGAAGCGTGTTTTCTTCCCCTGCATCTTTTTCTCCCCGCCCCCTCTCTTGTTCAAAGGAAAAATAGCCATTGGTTCTCTGTTCATCTCCCAGATCTCCGTCCCGGCTGTAGCCATCAGCCGGGCAATCCTTTGCTCATTCACTCTAACACAGAACACTGTCAAAATCCACCCAGTAGAGCAGCAGTGACTTTAAATACACCCACTTCACACCTCATAACAATGTTGCAATCCATCCACTTTACACCTGATAACACTTCACGCCTGATAACAATGTTGCAATTCTTCGCAATTCTGACTCTTTGAAAGTTCTGTGCTTTAGAAAGAGAAGGAAGGGAAGCTGCTGCAGTTATGGCTGTGTGTGCAAACAGCAGTCCCTGCCTCTTTTGCCATGGAGCGTCCCCAAGGTAAATGCTGCGAGGAAAACCTGCGATTTCCAAAAAGAGCGATGAAAGTCTTCTTTAAAGGGCACGTATTTTGTCACGGGTTTTCCTGGTTTTGTAGCGCTGGAAGCTCGTTAAAAACCCTGGCATGGGGGCGCTCAGAGGCAAAAGAAGAGTTTTAGCACACTTTAAATTTAAGTGTCTGGTATAGTTGGTCAGGTTACCAAAGGTAAGAGTGAAAAGGTCCTAAGTCGCTCTTCTAAAGATGATTATGGGTGCTTCCAGACAACTTACACTAAAGCTGCTCAATGGGGAAAACAGATTGGTCCCACAGTCCTCCCTACCCTGATGCATTAGGGAGGCCTCCTCCATCCACATCCTCAGCCCCCACCTCTCTGACAGTCCTGCTGCTTCTTAGGTGAGGCTGAACCCTTGATAGTCAAAAGTAGTGTGGTTTGAAGGCAAAAATCATAATTTCAGCAAAATGTGCCTTGATAAGCCTCTCAATATATTCTCCAAAAACACTCAAAGGGGAACTACAATTTCCACCTGATAAAACTATAAACATTTGTACTTTGACTGTGAAAAAATGCATGTTTATAATTGGCACGTTTACTCAAAACATTCCATTTTAATTAACAGATTAAATTGGCCTACGCACTGAAATTCTTAAAGCTGAACTTAGCATCATGAAATAATGTTCAGAGTTTTCATCTTTTTTTTTATCCTCTATTTTAAAAATTCAGATATCCTATTTGGTTAGGTTGTTTCCCCCTCACCCCCATATTTCAAAAATTTATTTCTCTTTTATTTTTTATTTGAGTCTATAGCTTTTAATAGTACATGCTTTATGACTCTATACTGACCTTTTACCATAAAATAAATCAAACCTAGCAGTGTGTGATTTGAAGCCATTTAATCCATTTTTTAATTTAAAAAAATGACTGAAGGTAAAATGGGGAGAAAGTTGAAATGCTTAGGAAATGAATAATTAGGGTAGCCTTTAAAAATAATAAGCTAATCCATTATGGTTATTTAAATATATAAATTGCATGAAAAGAAAAGAAAAAGACTTTTTTTAAAAAAAAATTATAACCAAAAAAAATTACCACTTCATTTATCTCTACCCACTTAATGTTTCATAGTGACCTTCTTTCTTATTTTTGTATTTAATTCAGTATTTCATTATTTCTGGAGAGTCTATTACAAAAATCAATTTTTTAAGCATTAAAATTTTGTACATAAAGTTACACTGTTGGCAAAATGGATGGTTTTGGGAAGATTTTAGATGGCAAGTACTGCTCTAGATGAGAAGGCAGAAGGCAGTGGAGCAGCTAGGAAAAGGCGTCAGGAAAGTGCACTAATGGAAACTGTACAGAATCCCAGCATTTGTTGCCCTCTTCACAATAGCTATGCATTACCCATTAGGCATCTCTATGAGGTTCCTGAGGAAGAAGGAAAAGAGAGGGAAGTGATGTTTCCTTTCTGTTATTTTCACCTGAAAAAAAGATGTCTAAGCAGAGTCTGTAATGTTTCTCCTGTTCTTCCTAATAATATTGTTGCTTCACTGACATTTTTCGCCCATCCTGTGTCCTCAGAGTTCACCAACAGACATTAGCTTGAGGGCATCACCTGAAAGTGACACCATAAAACTACCTTTCCATTTCCCTAGTGAAGTGCTGGGTAACTTTGGGACATGGTGGATGTTTGAAATGCGAACACTTGCTCCTTCCCTGATATTCAGGTCCTTTTGGTGCCCCAGGGAAGTGAAGGTGGAAAGGGCTGTAAGATTGTGTCCAGACATAATACAAAAAGAACCTCAGGCCCTGTCCCCAAAAGACTTATTAGCCCCTCTCAGCTTCCTCTGCTGTCACTCTGTTATAGCTGACTTTAAAAGTCCCCTCCACTTCCGGAATAAGAGTCCCCATGGCAGCCGTGATCTAAACGGACTTTCTGTCCCCAAGGAAGCCTGTTTCCTTTCCCCGCATCTTCCCCCCCGCCCCCTCTCTTGTTAAAAGGAAAAATAGCCAGATCTCCGTCTCCTGAAACAGCTTCCCGCCCCTAGCAAAGGCAGATGAGCGCTCATTCATTCACTTTCAGCACTTACTTTCACTCAGTTCTCTGTTAGAAAAGGCTTTCTGCCCCAGCAAAATCAGCGGCTGCAGCCGTTGGCAGCGCGATCCTTCGCTCATTCTCTTTTAAGGCTTTCACAGATCACTTGATAACAATGTTGCAATTCTGAGCAATTCTGGCTCTTTTTACAAAGGAAAGGAAGCGAACCTGCTGCATTTCTCAGATGTGTGAATGCTTTTTTGGCTGTATTTGCCACGGAGCGTCCTCAAGGCAGATATAGCGAGCAAAACCCGCAAATCACCGAAAGAGCGCTGGAACTCTTCTTTAAAGTGCATGTATTTTATCGCAGGTGTCTCACTTTCCTAAGCTCCCTAAGCGCCTTGTAAAGCCTGGAATGGGGCCGCTCAGAGGCAAAAGAAGAGTTCCAGCAGACTTTCAATTGCATGGGGACAGGGCCTCAGAGTTGCCTCAAAGAGATAGTTTGTAGCCCTCATTTGCTTAGCTCTTCCCTAATCCACATTTTCTAGCATTGAATGTTGAGGAGGTGGAAGAGGAGACTGATGTGGAAGAAGAAGAAGACTTGGCTTTTCTACCTGCTTTCTCACCCATTCAAGGGGACTCAAAGTGACTGACAAAGCTTTCTGTTCTCCTCACAACAAACACCCAGTGATGAAGGTGGGGATGTGAGAGCTCAGAAGAGAACTGTGATTCACCCAAGGTCACCCAGCTGGCTTCATGGAGGAGTGTGAATCAAACCCAGTATTCCCAGATCAGAGTCCTGCTCCCTAACCACTAGACCACAATGGCTTGGAAGCCCTCCCTAAGCTTCCTTGGAGGTGCCTCAGATATTTTTTTTTTTGCTTTTTTGCAGTGTGTTTGATCACAGTCTTCAGGTCTGACTAGATACTGTCAGTAATAACTAGGCCATCTACAGTGTAGAGTAGATGATTTATTTGTAAACAGTGAAATCAGCTACCAAGCTATTCTCACTGAAAATAACTCAGCCTGTACAATATTTCCACTTATAATTTTCCACTTACTAGGGGTGTGCACGAATGCAATTTTCGGGAGTAGATTCAAATCAAATATCCAAAAATTCAATTCGATTCAAATCTTTAAAATTTAAATTTACCCAAATTCAATTTGAATTAAGCAAATTTGAATCTATTTGTTTGAATTTTCAGTTTGAATTTGCACTTATGAATGTTGACATTTGTATGTGCCTGTTCGCATCGTTACACATCCTGTACGCATCCATACACATCCGTCTGCATCCCGTATTCATCCCTTATACAATCCGTTTTCATCCCACACAGATCCGTAAAAATGCGTATGGATGCCGGAAAGATGCATACATGCAAGTATGCAGCATGTATGAACCCATACACATATGAATGTCTGAATAGTTTGAACAAATAGATTCAAAAATCTGAAATTCATTCAAATGTTTAAATTAAAATTTATGGACATTGATTTGAATTCAAATGTCAGAATTGGTATGAATTCAATCAAATTTTGAATGTCTTCAAATATTCGTGCACAACCCTAGTACTGACATATTTACACTGTAGCACTCCTTCACACCTTTAGCCAATCAGGTAGGAGTATTATCCTGCCAAATTTGAGAGTCATGTGGCAGTGATAGAAAGGAGCTCTTACCTCCATCTCTGACTAGGGATAATTTGGCCACGGTAATCTATGCTCTGGTAACCACCAGATTAGGCTACTATAATGTGTTCTTTCTAGGGCTATCTTGAAAACAGTCCAGAAGCTGAAACTAGTGGAGAGCACAGCAGTCTCTGGGAATCTCTGGCCAAAATTACATCACACCAGTCCTGAAAGATCTGCACTGGTTGTCTATCTGCCTATTTAAAGTGTTGATGCTGACATATAAAGCCCTAAGGGGCTTGGGCTCTTGGTGTCTGAAGGACTGCCTTCTTCCATATAGACTTGCCTGTGTACTGAGATCTCAAGGAGAAGCCTTTCTTATAGATCCTCCTCTTTCAGAGGTACAAGGGATAGGGATACTCAAGACAGCTTTTTCTGTGGTGGCCCCCAGACTCTGGAACAGCCTTCCTCTTTATATGTTTTTTGTATCTCCTTAAAGCATACCCTCTTCACCCAGGGCTTTGATGTTTAGCTTCCTCTGTTTTACTGCTTTATATATTTTAGTTTTTACTATTCTACCCTGCCCTTCTTGAGAAGGGTGAGATACAGAATCTTAAATAAATGAGTAAAATTGGGGACTTTCCTTGGTGACAGCCGATGTTCTGCCTGGTGGAAACCTGTCCCGTCCTTCCCTCCTGGCTAACATCTTTCCCCCGCTTTTTCTACTTGTCAGGCTCAGAGGGGTTGTTTGTAGGTCATGGCAGGTATGCAGGCAGGCAGATCTCTACTGGAGAAAATACTCCTTGTAATGTTCTTAAGGGATTTTTCTCTTTTTCTCTTTTTTAATATGAAATGTGTATTACTTCAAGATGTGATAAGCCAGCCAGATAATGTGTATGGGTATATCTCTACATTCTGATGAGTAGGGACCAGAACATCTGCTAAAGCCCTACCCTGATGGGAGCACTGGGTGAATGCTTGTAGAAGTGAACTCAGAATCCTTTGAAAATTGCAAAGGATGCTGAGATATAAGCCATCTGATTGCATACTACCTCAGTGATTGTCTGACAGCTTTTGTTGTTTCCATGGTAATGCTAGCCTTGGGCTGACCCTGGTTAAAGACAAGCAAACAAGTGAGGAAAAAGAAAAAAAGATTCTTTGTGTCTGTTTTGGCTCAGTTTCTACTCTTAAGTTAAATGCACACTTGCAGATAGCTTTGCACAATGCTGTGTCTGTTTGATTTTTTTTCATAATTTAAGGAGCAAACCTTTGTAACGCTCTAATGATTTATCCCAACACTGCTGATAACTTTACCCAGATAAGCCTAGAGTTAATCTGTGTTTTCCTTGTATTTTTTGAACCAGCAAAATAAAAAATTAAACTGTTGCAACACTTGGTACCAGCATCATGCTCCTGTTACCAAATGTGATTGTATATCATAAAAATATAAAATCTGTTTCCCATGAAAGCCTTAAATATATCCCCCACTAAGCCTATAATAACAGTGGTAACTGAAATACAATCACTTCTACCCAAGACTCTTGATCTTAGTCGTGGTAAATATGATTGCTTTCAAGTTGATGAGAAGTTTGAGTTTTTTCCCTAGCTTTTTTCCATATTAATTATATACATCATAATGATATTGTTTATTGTTCCTTGACAATACTCTCTAGATGAATAGCAAAATATCAACCCTAGTGGATTCTTGCCAGTTGGATCAAAGGAGGAAAGGACTAGGGGAAACTTTTCCTACCCAATTCTATTGCAAATGTTGTTTAGGAAACAAAATTGTTCTTTAGATGTTAATTAAGCTCTTGTTTGTTTGTTCATCTCTCTGTCTTTTAAAAAAATGAAAGAGAATGAGAGAGTGCATGTCCTTTGGTTTTAAAATAAAATAATTTCATTTTTTGAACCCCTGCTTTGTCAATTCCAAGAAATGAACTGGTTAATTTTTACATTTGTATATACATTTCACTAATGTGATTTTCTATGAACATACGTCGTAATTGTCCTTTTGCCCTTTCTTCACTTATAATATTTACTCTATGTAGTGTCAGTGAAATACTAGGGAATTTGAACAGTATCTATAATCTCCTTTCCATTCTCATATATATTTTGTTTAAATTATTTAAACTAAGACCGTTTCTGCACTGGACCTTATCTGGTAACAGGTCTCTATTCTAGGAGATAATTCAGAATAAGGCCTAGTGCAGAAAGGGCCTTCTGCACTGGGCCTTATTCCAGATTATATCTTAGACTAGGGACCTATCATCCGTATGCTAATGCAGACTATGGTAGGCCCTGGCATGGTCTGCCATAGTCTCCACCTGCATGCAGATTACTGGTCTTTATCTTAAGAAATGCTCCAAAATAAGGTCCAGTGCAGAAGGGGACCAAGTTGTACATGTAATTTTGTAGTCACAGAGGTATCATCCTATTTTATTTTTTTTCCAGCAAAGGAGCCACAAAGAGTGGACTCCTAAATAGAATATAATGAGCTCTGAGACCGTTTTGAGTGTTCACCGTTCCCAAGGTTTTAAAAGAATCCACAGTTTCTAAGGTCCCCAAACATGGATTATTTGTAGTTGGATCAAAAGAGGTCTCACTGCTGGTTTTAGAAATATTCTGTTTCATTTAGCAAAATGGGAACTCAAGTATTTTTGGCAGGGAGGAAGCCATGCTTTAGGGGTCTTCTTCATTATGGACTCTTCACTACAGGCTAAGAAAATTTAGTACTGGCTGAAAGGAGAGGGGAAGGAGCTGAAGAATGAGCAGAGCTCACTGTAGCTCAGGCACCCACAATGTAATGAGATCAGGAGTGAAACTGTCTGATTTCAATAAGAGGGACTCCCTGGCAGCTTCTATCGTGGGATTGCAAAGTGTGTCGACTCTTTGTGTCACAGCCTGCTCCCTCCCTCCTTCCCTCCCTCTATGATCACATCTGCCATCCACCACTTTATTTATTTATTTACATTTTTATCCGACCCTACAGTATACCCAAAGGTGGTATACTGCCAAAGGACTCCATGATCTGATGTGGGAGCAGGTTTATATAGAGGGTAGGGTTTGAATTACCTGCCCCAATGAAGTCAGGGTATGACAGTATCTAATTGCTGACTGCATGGGGAGGCGGGTCTGGTGAGGAGAGGAGAGAAGGGAGGGTTTTTTTTCCCTTGCTGGACACTGAAAAATAGAGAGTCCTCATTATAAGTGGGAATTTTAAAAAACCAGACCTCACTGCTAATTTTTTTTTAAAAAAAAAACACTTTAAAAATGGATTAAATTGTCGAGTAGGAACTTGACCATAGTTTTAAACAACTGCATTTGTTTAAACACTATCTTTTCTTAATATGTAGGAAAAAGCCCGGATCTGCTTAATCTACTTGGTCAATCAGCTGGCCAACATGGAACATTCATTCCACCATATTCTCCTGCTCGAGATCAAGCATATCACAGACACCTTCTCCAATATCCTGGGCATCCAGAGCAGAGATGTTTATCGTATGAGTAACAGCTTCACTGCCATAGCTAAACTTCTCATCCAGCAGCTAGAAAGTGACACAGCTTCTAAGAGCAGGTAAAATTAATTCTCTCATCTGGTTATCTAGGTGCCATTTTTTGTATCACATATATGAATGAGTGTGGTATGTTATACATACTTTGGTTCTGATATTTAACTACATACAGCCTTTCATCTTTCTTCTGTTATGAGACCTAAGGAGCTATACATATAAAGTGGGGGGAAAGTGTAACCACTTTCCCAGACATTTACCCATCCAAGTACTGACTAGACCGGACCTACTTCCACAAAGTGCTAACCTCATGGGCTTTGAAACTACATTGTGATGTTGCGTGTGTCATGTAAGCATCACATGTTTCATTATCATTGGTAATGTGACTGGACGGTTTTATACTTGCTGGAATTTTGATTAGCCCAACACGGTGGTGCCTTGCAAATCACATCTGCAAGGGTGATGAGTTTGGGATAAAGCTCTGCGCAGACGCGTTGTCTTGACTAGACGGCACGCCTGCACAGAATGCCTCCTGAGGGCAAGCGCTGCATCCTGGGTGCCTTGTCTCAGAATTGAGGCAACGCTGACGAGGTAAGGAGGGGATTCGCCGTGCTCCCCCCAGGGTGGGCTAGGGTGGGCTTTAGGGAGGCTCACCCTGGCTCCAGAAGCGGCAATCTGCTGCTTCTGGGGCACGGACGAGCCGAAAGGTAGGAGTCCCCCGGCTAGCCATGCTTGGCTCCGACGAGCCAATCATGGTGAGCTGGGGGAGGGCCCTTCCTAGGCACACTTGTGCCATGTGGACGCATCCTAAATGGATGTGTTTTCACGGTGCAACACCCATCAAGCACACTTCAAATGTGATGTGCAGTTAGCACACATTTAGCACACTTTAAGTATGGATAGGTGCGGATGCACCTACCAGAAGTGTGCTAAATTGACCCTGCAAAGCGGTATTGCTGTGCGGACACACCTCACCGGAAGTGTGCCACACAGCAATGCATGTGCGGAATGGCTGCGCCAGAAGTGTGCTTAATGGGTGTTAAAGGACCTGTGCGGAAGCATCCTTGGTATTTTCTCGTGGGCCAAATACGATTACACTGTGGGCAAGATTTGGCCCATAGGCCGGAGTTTGACATCTATAGCCTAGCAGACAATGGAATGCTGGATGGAAATTACAGATGACAAAGTTCCTATAGATAAAAAAAAAAAAAATCTTCACACAGTTGCAGTGACTACAGATGGGGCCATGGAAGCATTACTGATTGTGGACCAATCTCCTTTCCTCCTGCCTGTATTTTCCAGTGTTTGGTCTGCTGAAAGGCCTTTCCCAGCTTCTGTCAGGGACATTCAAACATCACCAATGAATTTGAGCAGCCAGGTTTCCATCCTCAGTTCTCACTCAGCTTCTTTTTTCATGTCTGAGAGTGGGTTGAATATGCTATATGCTGTGTGGGCAAGGTAGGGTTGACATCAAAGCAACTTTGACATCAACCCCATGTGTGGTCATAAACTATAGACAATAAATTTGTTGGCACTTCCATACTTCATCTGTATTACTGGTTGAAGGAAATAACTTAGACATGTCTACTGCCCACAATAGAGACAATTCATTGTATAGGTAATTAATATTTCTAGGTTGTTCCTACTTTATGCAGCTGCCCTGCCCATGTGGTGTGTTGGCTGATCATTGAGCCATATAATTTATTTCTTTATCTCTGAAATTACCTTTTGGTACTAACATGGAAATGCAATGGCTGAGTAAAAAGCATTGTTAAATTCCGTATAGGAGCAGCCCACTGACTTAATATTCATTTTATCATAGAACAGGGAATTCTTAGCTTTAAATTTCAGTTCAGTCATCTTGAACTTATTAAGTGCCTTCGGCAAGTCAGTGTCTTAGACCTTTGCTTGCAATATAGAGGTAGTAAAACTCTTCAAACATGCTATATAAGTACTAAATATATCTGTTACTTTTATTAAGAGCATTATTATAAACACCTGTAATACTTCTGAAGGATTTATTACTTCTGTAAAAAATCAGGGTGCAATACAATGTGTTTCCCCAAGCTCTTGTTCTGTCACTTAGTTATGACTCCATGAACTTAGAATCCCAGGCCACGGTTCTTGCTCAGGCTAGTTAGTAGAAAACACAAAAGGAAGTGGAGAAGAGAAATAGGGTTTTGATGTAGTTCAACTAGTCATTTTGGCCATTAGTTAACCATCTTAAGATGAAATATCGGAGACCATAGAGATTATTAAGTCAAGTTTTGGTTAAATCATCTTGATTAAGGGAGGATCCATACTCTCAGGATGTTTGTGGGACTTAGCAGTCAAACCAGGTTTTCTGTTTCTACAGAATGCTCTGAAAATGCTGGAGAGCCTTCAAGCAACCCATGCAGTAATTTTACTCAGGGCGGGGAAAAACTATTCTAAGGGTGCCTGCCAACCTCAGTTGCTCAGGTCTCTGTGATGCAGGCACCTAGCAGTGGTGAGAGCAACCTAGGCACTGTACTGGTAAAGCCCAGTAAAGACCCTTTTCCAGCAGAGGCAGGGACTTACTTCTTTGAAGGTGATAACTCAACTCTGGCACTGAGTTGACAGCTCTGAAAACTTGGTGGACCAAGGCATGGGACATATGGCCATCCGAACCCTATTTGACCCTACCTCAAAATGCCTTAGGCTTCAAGGTATGGACACAGCCTAAGATAGACCAAACAAATGTAGCTTTAACAACATATAAAGAATTATTTTACTTTCTTTCTTTTCTCTTATTTATCATCTGTGCTGAGAAGGAGCATTTAAAAACCTTGTTACTGCAGAATTTGAAAGCTTTCTTATTACTTTGTGATGCTTTGGTTGGCCTAATGTTGCCTTAATATTGCTTCTCTTTTTCCCTTGTGGCTTGAAAGCTGGCCTTGCTTTCTAAACTACTCCTCAAAAGTTTTCTGGGAAGACTTTGAGGCGTTTCATAATGCACATAACATTTAGGCTTCTTCTGCATTCACTAGTGATCCAGATTAAGGAGCCCCTTAAGCTGGATCATGAGTCTCCTGATCTGCATGCTAATGAGGATCAAGGAGGCCCCACTCCCACTGGTCCAGCTCCATCTGTAATGGACAGAGCCAGATCTAGATTAAGTAGAACCTTAATCTGGATCTGTTGTACACTCATTTAGTTCCAGAATCATAGAACATAGAGTTGGAAGGGACCTTTGCATTTGTCCCTATTAAATATCATCCTTTTAGTTTCAGCCAACTGTTCAAGCTTATTTAGATCTTTTTGAATCCTCTCCTTCTCCCAAGGGGGTTGTTCCAGATCACAGGAGGCATGCTAATGGCATGCCTCTGTGATGCGGAACTGCTGGGGAGTGCTTTTCAGTAGTATGCCAGAGTGCACTGTCGTTCTTAGTGGTGTGGATGAGGCAGTGATGTCAATGTAGACAGTGCTGATCTGGGCCACACCTCCAAGTAATCTAGATCAGTGGGACTTCAAGTAATCCAGATCAGTAGGACCCAGTGATCCAGATTAAGAAATACAAAGGGCAGAAAAGGCAGTTTCTCCTCTTCGACATACTGTATATATGAACAGTGGAGCAGTTAGTGAAAGCCCCACACATCTATTATATCACTAAATGGTAGAGAGTAGGGCTCCGCACGAATTGGGTTTTTGACATTCAATTTGTAACAAATCAAATGTTAGAAAATCTGTATTCATTTGAATAAATACCCCTTGAATGTGGTAGGATTCTATTAGATATGAGTGTATTTGTACAAATTCATATGGATATCTAATATGAATTAATACATATCCGATACGAACGAATACGTATCCGATATGTATCCCATAACAAATCTGTGCCCTGAAAGCATCAAATCCAATATGAATCCACTTTTAATCCACTCTCAATCCATGTCTAATGCAATCTGGATCTGTTGCAGATGTGTGGCACAGCTGCTTTCCCACCTCCTCTACATGTCCAGTAATTTTATCCTTAATGATATTTTCCATCACTTTACCCGGAACTGATGTTAAGCTGCCTGGTCTATAACTTCCTGGATCACATTTGCTACCCTCCAGTCTTCGGGCACTGGGTCTGATCCTAGGGAATGATTATATATTTTGGCTACAAGCTCAGCAATATGTTTTCCCAGTGATGTTCAAAGCAGCCCATCCATGAGGGCGGTGGGAGAGAGGCATAATTGCAGTTAGAAGCCTCTGATTTATGTAAACTGCATTTTGATCCATTGTGGGAATTTGCCCCTTTTACCAATGCTCTTCCAATATCTATGTCCCTCCTTGGTCCATTGATTCATTACTGGTTACAGTTTTTAATACAACAAATGTCATGGGGACCTGTTGTCTTTTTCTCCCACAAACAAAACAGACAGACATTAGCTATGGCTTAATATTTGGATTATAAAAGTCCTAGGAACAAGCACCAGTCTCTCTGTCTCACATTTAATACTTTAAAATCCCAGCAAACTTCTCATTTTCATTTTCCACTGGTGTGTAGTTACATTAATATGATATGCCCAGATGTTTTTCAAATAAGCATTCTATTAGCTCTGCACAGCAAAACTTCATAAACACTTTGCTATACTGGTTCCCCAAAGCTAGTTTTAAGTATTTTCATACGGCAAGCTCTTTAAATAGATACACTTTGTCAAATTTCTACTAAGTCCTATTCAGTGCAAATAGCTATTTAAAACACAAATGTATCCTTTGCCCACCCCACAAAAGATAGCAGCAAACTATGGGAACACTCTTGTCCAAATTAACTTGCTTAAATTCCATTGATATTTATAATAATGCAAAATTAAAACCATTAAAGTTAGTAAGATGTAAATATGTTCAGTTTTGGCCAGTATGTGCTTCATTCAGTCTGACAATAAAACCAGAGATCATATGAAAGGGCATCCTTCATGAAGATAACAATGCAAAAACACATGCTTAAAGTAGTTCCCATAATAATGGTATGATTTCATCTTTGAACAGTATGCCGAACTGAAAGAAAGAAGTTGAAAGTGCTCTCCCTCCACATTAAATCACATACCAGTAATTTTAAATGTCCCCTCTTATCCTGGCTGCTGAACTGTTAAAAGTTGTAGATCCAACTTACTGTATGGATTTCACTTTTCCAACACTATTATGGAAAAGAAGCATAGTTTGAACTCAACATGTATTTTACAGTAAAATTCTTAGCATCTTGTGCATAGAAGTATATTTGTTGTTCAGGAGGCATGAAGGACCTGGGAGAAAAATAAGTAGTTCCCACCACAGCAAAACATCAGTTGTATCTCCAAAGATCATTGAACCCTTTAGTACAGTACGCAGTAGGAGTAAAAGAAAAAGGATAATTTTTCCTTGCATGTTAATTAATTGTGTTTCAAGAACAAACAATTTCAGGGCTCACTGTGTGACTAGCAAAGTACAAACTACTTGGCAAGCAAAGTACAAACTACCACCATGTTCACACATTTCTGCCAAGCCTTATCTCCCTTGCTAATATGTACCTCCTGGGAGTTCAGCAAAAGCTCAAAGGGAAGTGCAGAAAAATCACCTGTGTGCCACCCACAGCCAGACATTGGGTGGGAAGGAAGTCTGGATACACCTACCCTAGCACAGTTCAGCCCCTCTAGCCAAATTCCCTGCTTACACTGGACAAGCAAAAATGAATTGACCCCCAAGACAGATTGAGAACCTCTGTAAACGTAGACTCCAGAGAAGCCGGTCTGAGGGGGCACAGCCTGCCTCCAGGACAAACACAGGGGAAAAAAATCTGAGCGATGTGAAGAGAAGATGGCTGGAGAATGTCTTGAACTATGGGTGTGCAAGTACTTCTGATGGAGAGGCAATGCATAATCAGAATTTGGCATTTTTCTCAGGAATAGAGAGAACTCGTGTCTCTAGAAGCAGTAGCAGCTGGCATGGGTTAAACCAGTCAAAGCTACTCCCTCCCCCCAACAAGGAAACACTGGTTTGTGAACATCATTTGAAGTCCATGTGGTACTAGGAAAGCATATTTTGATCCAATGATTTGCCAATCCTGTGCAAACTTTAAACAAAATCCAGTAACCAGTGCTTCATAGAAGGCTAGGAGAGATCTGTGACACTTCAGGAAATGGCCTTGGAAATGGGCCAATTCCAGAGCCTGGAAAATGGTACCAGGCTCTGCAAACTGAACAGTTCATTACAGGATCCGCATGGCAGTAGCTGCTGCAATATAGAGGTCAGGAACTCTTTGGAAGCCACTTTAAAATGGTTTTCTGTTGGTGAGCTCCTGTTGGTGTGGTTTTTGCCTTAGGAAACTCTCTGAATGTGAGACCCATGGAGTCAGCACTGTTCCTCAGGAGACCATGAGCTGGCCTTCAGAGTCAACATTCCTCAGCCCCAACTAGTGTGGTCCTATAGGCCATGCCTAAAATGACGTATAAGCTAAGAATTTGAATGTAAAATATGTATCAAGTTCAAGCACCACCACATGTAGAGAGAAAAGCAATCTCTTTAGCTATTTTGCCTAATCGAGTGTAAATCAGAAGATACATTTTAATGGACTTTAGTCCATTTTAAAAAAGAATCAAATCTAAGCTATTACATTAGAATTAACAAAAACAGGATTTACTAGGCCAGATAAAAAGATAGAGATCAATAAGCTTTGAAATAGGGACATGCATGAATATTCAAAAATCCAATTTGAAACTGACGAACGTGGACATTCGAGCTCAAATAGAATGTCTCCACATTTGAATTTAGACGTTTGAACAGATTTCAGATGTTCTAAAACATTCACTCGAATGATTCCAAACATTTGAATGTACAGATATGTATTATATATGTATCTGTAAAAATATTATACGTATCTGTATGCATTTGCGCTTATAATATGGGATGAAAACGGGATGCACACAGGACAAAATGGGATGCATACGAAATGTGTACTGATATGTATAACACATATAAATCTTGTCGACATTCATATCTTTAAATACGAATCTAACATTCGAACGAATAGATTTGAATGTAACGGATTTGAATCGGGTTTTTTAGTATTCGGATTTTAAACTTTTGAATTGAATAGAATGTTTTGACATTCAATTTGACTCGAATTCGAATGCAAAAAAACCATTCGCGCACGTCCCTACTTTGTAATGGGCACCTTCTAAATGAATACTAAATTTAAACTAGTGTTTATTTGTTTGTTTGTTTATATTTCAATCCTGCCCTATGCCCACAGGTCTCACTGTAAATTCAGGAACAAATTCCCAGCCTGCTGTCTCTTCTCCTCTCCTCTCAGGCAAGATGGTTCATAGTTTTCTGGTAGCAGTTGGACCAGAAAATATATGTGTGTGTGCGTGAATGTGTTGCTGCCTTTAAGAGAAGCCCTAGTGGTAACCACTGGTGTATTTTCACCATGAAAACAACAACATGATTTAAGAATTAAATATCAATTTCTCTGTGACTGATGAAGTTGTATATATGAAAGTGAACCATGAAAAAAATCATGTTAAAGGTTTATTCTGCAATCTCAGGGATAATACTGGGATTCTGTGGTGAAGTTCCATATTAGATAAAGTGAGGTCAGTTGCTTTATGCCTAACAGAGTTTGCCAATTTGTCTATCCTACACAATCTGGCAACATGTGACCAATAAGGTCAGGTCAAATGATATGTACTGTCATATGCTGTTAATGTACAGTAGTCCCTTTTAAATTATATAGACCCTCATAATTAGCATTAAGCAGAGTAAAAAGGTCATGGAAGGGAGATGGGAAATTGCATGTTCAATAAAATGCAACACAGATGTCATTGAGGTTATAAATACGAAAAGCAGCCTTGGAGGAATGTTTGAGATGGAAGCCAAAACACTGGAGAGAATTAAAAAGAAATGTAATGGAACTTTACGGAACTTAAATTGTGAAAATGTTAGACAAACTAACCTGGCAAGCATATATACTTTCAAATTTTATTATCAATTGCCCAGTGATAGAAAATTGGAATGTATGCTTTGTGCTTCTATAAGGAAGGAGGGAGAAATTATTCTATAGGCAAGGCCTATGATTGAGTCTGGAGCTGATTTTCCATCTTTGATAAGTAAATCACAGTAATCTAAGAAATAAACATGCCATCGCAACTTGCTTTTCATTGTTTAAAACTCTGCAACAAAAACAGGGAAGGACATAAAGGAAGTGAAGAATGTTGGGTCTAGTTGTGTTCTGACTTAGGACAATTTTCCTAAGGAATGAAAAGTTTCCTGCCTTTGGAGGCTGCATGCTGGCTCCAAGGGCTGGGCCTAGCATTTGGAGCCAGTGGTTGGGGTTTGGGGTAGCATGGGTTGAGTATCCCAGGGCAATTCTGTCCTAGTGCAAAAAACTGAGTCTGTTTTCAGTTTAACCATATTTATCCCAGTATTGCTTTTCAGTATCTTAGACAGGTTTCATCCATGAAGTTCAGAAGCAGGAGAGGCAGGATTTACTACACTCAGGAGGTGTCCCAGTTACATAGCAGGCACTTCGTGGCTTCTAAGGTTAGAAAGGAAGAAAAGACCTGTTGGATCAGACCACAGTCCATCCAGTCTCACAGAGTGACCCACCAGTTGCACCTGGACATTTTCAAACAGAAGACATGGCTAAAATCCTCACTGCAAATGGCCTTTACAGGCATCCAGCCTGTAACTGGGGTCAAACCAAGGCATCCAAATGGACCATTTTCATTAAATTGACACAATAGAAATTGCCCTAGTAATTTGGCTTGTCACTTCATCACCTCTGCACAGCAGAGGAGATAAATTTGTCATAGATTTTCTCCCACAATAATTTCTCCTGCTCTTTGGCTAGGACAGCTCTAAATGTAGATTCTAAATCTCCATGGTGCCATGTGGACAGGTTGTTAGCTGGTCCAGTTGCTTGCAAACTATGCTGGTGCTTGAGGTGCCTCACTTTGCCTATATAGATGAAGCTACCAAGGTCTGCAGTGTTGGAGCAAAGCTCCAGTTGGACCCCTATTTAGGATTTCTTTGAACTGTATTTTGACCTACAGCAGCAGGTCAAATGTGGTTTAAATGGTTAAAAGGTAAGGTGCTAATTGGGGGCTCACCTTCCCCACTACTGGGTGGGCCATTACCACTTTTAGCTTACCTGTTACCTAGAAATCTTAATTAAAGTTTACAGAAATTAAGCCAGGAACATCTGGCAGGTCAAGCATAGGCTCTGTCGCTGAGCTGCAGTCTCTTGTTCCAACAAGGAAATTACTTTTGGATTCCACTGCCGGTGCAAGAGCCAGCCCCATGTGCTACTGCATATTTTGAATGAAATTTGTGACTGTGCAAAACCTAGAATTTAATGTAGACCAGAGTATAACATGAATGAACAGATGGTTGCAATTATTACTGATTAACAAGTGCTTGTTTATTAAGAAAATGATAAGAGACATAGGGAAGAAGTTTCCTTTAGCTGTACGTATTAGCATCTGATGTGCAAGTTTTGGTCTTGCTGAATTTGATGGAAATCATTGCCAGTTGTCTGAATTTGAACATGCCAGGGCTTTCTAAGTTTGTAATCTTACAGTAAAAGCAGATCACACATTACATCTTCCCACTTTTAGTAGACTACCTCTCTTCACAGGATTCCAACAAGTTAGACAGGAAGTATCTATTCACATGATACATCAGTTAAATTAGATGTGGTGTTGGGCACCAGTTTGAATGGCTTCGAAAAAGATTTGGATAAAACTCACTGAAGTCCAGTTTGCCTTGAGAATGGAAACAAGGACACTATTTTGTTCATATCCTGCTTATGAATTTCACAGAATCATAGAATTATAGAGTTGGAAGGGACCTCAGGGTCATTGAGTCCAACCCCATGCTCAATGCAGGATTTCCTAAACCATCTCAGACTGATGTCTCTCCAGCCTCTGCTTGAAGACCTCCAGTGAAGGAGAGCTCAATACCTACTTTGGCAACCTATTCCATTGACTGATGGCTCTTATTGTCAGGAAGCTTTTTCTAATATCTAATCTGTATTGAGTCCCTTGTATTTTCATACCATTGTTTCTAGTCCTCCCATCTTGTGTAAGTGAGAATAGTGACAATCCCTCTGCACTGTGACAGTCCTTCAGATACTTGAAGACTACTATCATGTCTTCTCTTTGGCAGGCTAAACATTCCTAGATCCTTCAGCTGAGACTGGGGGTTTCTGTCCTGCTCCACCCCTCCTTGCTCCCCTCCACTCATGCCTTTTACCTCCCTCTCTGCTTCCCTGATTTTGCAAAGAGGGACTCTCCTGCCAGCAATCATGAGACTTTGGAGGTTTCCATCCTGCTCCTCCCCTCCTTCCTCCCCTCCACCCACACCTTTTGCCTCCCTCTCTGCTTCCCCATTGTGATCTGAATCAAGCTTATATAGGGCATGGGATTTGGATCCCCACCCCATGAAATCAGGGTATGATGGAAAAGAGTGGGAGGGTTCTCCCCTAGAAGTCCACATAATAAGCTGCCAGTGGGAATGCAAAAAAGCCCAGAGCTCACTGCTGATTTAAAAGACCCAGATTAAAACCCACCTGGAGTAAATTGTGCAGTGGGAACCTGCCCTTTGTGTCTTATGTAGGAAGAATGTACTTCACTCTGAGAACGTATAGTCTCTTTCTCCACCAGTTCTTTAAGAAAAAGTATTATTCCAGTTTGGGGACTTTGGAGCAAGTATCATGTTACACCAGGCTTATCCTCTGTGTTTTTTTAATTATGATTTATTATTTCAGACATAAGAACAGGATTTGGTCTTCAGCTCATAAGGGCAAGAATCCAAGTAAGAATCTATGCTCAGGTTCCATTATATAATTAGGGACCTCTAAAAGAATCTTCTATTGTTTGGGGTAAATCCCACATCTTATGAGATTGGTTTGCTCACAGGATTGATGACTGGACACAACAATTCTTGTTTTATCTTGTGTGCTGACAAAAGCTGCAGTGACTGAAAATTATTTTAAATGAGCTGATATTTCCTGCTGGAGTTGTGTGTGCAACACTCGCAAAATCACAGCGCCGATGTAAGAGCTTAATCTTTCACTAGAAGGTTGTGACTGGCTTGTCATTTCTTGCTATTCCATTCTGTTAATGACTTTCTACTAACATTCATTCTGATATTTTATTTCTTCAGTTTATTTGCCCTCATCTGAAAATGAAGGTGTTTGCTTCAGACCAGAGATATGCACAAACTAAAATTTACTGATCTGATTTTAATCGAAGCAACTACCCTAGGTTTACATTGAACTTTTTTTTAACTACAGGGTGATTCCAGTCACATGAAAATCAAGGGAACCATATTGAACCACTCTTGGTTTGCTATGTTTCACCTGGTTCATTAGAAAACCCCTTACAGTGCCCCTTTTTTTTCCTTAAAAGAAAAAGTGATAGTGGTTAAAGCCAGCATAGATAAGTGCCAGTTTTGAGCAGCTTTATTCCATTACAGAAGTTGCACAGAACCATCATGGTGCTGAGGGACCAGCCTGATAGCTCAGTATCACTCATCTGTGCACCCTTGCTGCACCACAAAGGTGTTTCTAGGATGCAGAATATGCATATTGTTCCATCCTCAGTGCACTCACTCTGCTATTAATAGCTCACCAGAGTGCAATAACTCCAGAATAAGAACATTCACTTTGGTCTTCTGGTTAGAGTGTCGGATTCTTATTTGCTAGTGTCCTGAGGCCAATTCACATTTGGCCTTGTAGTTTACAATAGGATGTCATCTGGGCAGACACATCTGTTCTTGCAGGAGGTGTTTACAGCCTAGATATGCCTCCTGCTTGCCCAGATGTTAATCTATTGCAAATTAGCAGTGGTGCACTCTTATCTGAAACTTATCTCTAGAAGAAGAAGAGCTGGCTTTTCTACTCCACTTTTCTCACCCATTTAAGAGAACTCAAGGTGGCTGGCAAAGCTTTCTGTTCTTCTCCCCACAAGAGAACACCCTGTGAGGTAGGTGAGGCTGTGAAAGCTCAGAAGAGAGCTGTGACTAGCCCAAGGTCACCCAGCTGGCTTCATGTAAGAGTGCAGAATCAAACCCAGTATTCCCACACAAGAGTCCGGCTCCTTAACCACTAAACCAAACTGGGACCTCAGATGACCCCAAACGTGACTGTGCATGCACAGAGCGTCATCATTGTTGGGCACCATGTGACTGGACGCATGTCTGGACCGAGGTAAGTTTCCAGATGCAATGGGGTTTAGGCTGATTTGTACTAGCATTCTCAAGTATTGCCCAGAGTAGCAGCAGATATGTGACAGCACACTGCCACTGTCATGGTCCTTAAAATGGTGAGTAAAGATCATTACAGGAGTTATCTTCGCTTGCTGTGCTGTTACGACAACCACGTGAAAGTTGCCATATATTGTACATTAACTCTTTGCTGCCTCCCTTACCACATCCTTCACTTGAAGGTCCCAGGCAGGGTCACAACAATAAAAAGATAAATGTACGAGAACCTAAGAGGAACCCTGCCGGGTCATAGGGATGTGCATGGATATTCAAAAATACGAATATCTAATTCAAATCCATCGAATGTTGACATTCAAACTCGAATCAGATTTTCAAAAACCTGAATTTGTACATTTGAACTCAAATCGCATTTTTGAAAATCCGTATCAGATTTTTTGATCATTTGAATGTGTAGATTTTAAATAGAATGTGTCTATTTTAATCATTGTCTCTGTTATTGTATGTTATTACTGTTTTTAGATTGTACGCCAATGGCAGGTTTTACTCTTTTTTACTTTTTACTCTTTGGTTATTTTACTTTGTACAGTGCTGAGTACATGTACAGCGCTTTAGAAATAAACTAATAATAATAATAATAATAGATTCATTTCTGTCATTTACAAATCTGCACAAAAATTATACGTATCTTGCACTTAAAATAAGGGATGCATAGTGATTTTTATGGAATGCACACAGATACATATAACAGATACAAATGTTGTCGACATTCAAATCTTTAAATACGAATCTAACATTCAAATGTACGGATTCAAATGTTATGGATTCGAATCGGATTTTTTGACATTCGGATCTTAAATATCCGAATCAAATTGGATTTTTTGACATTCGGATGTCAAAAATATATTCGTGCACATCCCTACTGGGTCAGGCCATACCGTATCTAGTCTAGCATCCCCTTTCACACAGTGACCCACCAAATGTTTCTGGGCATCTCAAGCAACAGAGAAAGACAAAATCTTCACCTGCTCTCAGCTTCTAAATGGACTTTAGAGGCATCCTGCCTGTCTTTCCTACTTAAAACCAGTGCCTAGGTATCATTTATAGTTGCCTCTGATACAGCTGATCTCCATGAATCTGTCTAATTCTTTCTTAAAGCTATCTAAGCCTAAAATAGATTTAAAGTATAATCCTCCCTCTTGAACTACAACTCTCAGCTTTCAATAACAGCCTCAAGAGTAGCATGGAGTACTGGGAGTTGAATACTGAGAATTGTAATTTAGGAACATTTGGAGTCAGAGCTGTAGTTGAGCATCCTTCATATAAAGAACAGGAGGAATCTTGCCTCAAAATTGCCCACGTTTCTAGGAGTAGTAGCAATGGCATGGAAAGATGCCCATACATGAGGCCTGTTCTGTACCAGAGCTGTCCTAATTGTATACCAGAGGCCTAATTGCGAATAGGCCTTGTTTTTCTTCTACGTGGCTCAGGGTTCCATATGAAACTATGCTCTAAACTTGTCACTGTACTATTCTAGACAGAACCTCTCTCTGGAATTGTCTATAATGATTGCATGTGAGCTTAGAAGTTGTAATTAATTTCTCATTTATTCCATACTGTTTCAGTATATATAGTGACAACCATAGAGGTGCAAACACTCACTGAAATACATATTCACGCAAACGTATCACTTGAGTTCATATTTAATATCAAAGTTTTGCAATAGGAAAAAGCGACCCTGATTTTTATTTTTATTTTAATCAGGTTAACAATGGGCTTCATGATTTTGTCTCTCAACACTTCTTCCTTTAAGAAGCTTTTTGTTCATATACTATACTGGCCTGAATTAATTTACATGGGGAATTTTGCGTATATCAGATGTAATTAAAACCATGCATTACGAGAATGTCTTTGTCTTAGCGTGTTCCAAAGATACAGGTCATTCAGCCAACAGAGCCTTTTCTTTTTTTCAAATGAATGAAGAATTTCAATTAGCATACTGATTTCATCTTGCAAATCAAGCATGGTCAACTGAATATCAAACAGAAAAAGCAGATCTACTGAAACTTGCCAATCACCATTCACAAGAATAACAAGGCATGCAATTTTGATTTTATCTTCTTGCTTGTGTTTATTTTACTCAATAGCTGGATGAAATTGCATTTTTTCCTTTGCAGGAGAGACTTAATCTGACATATATGATCTGGCTGTTTTGGCCTTACAACATTTATTGTCATTTACCCCCCCCCTTTCCCTCTTTTGAATATAATGATTGAATATAATGAATAAATAGCATTTGCATTGTCAAAAATCCTTGATTATATTTATATTTATTTTATAAATAACTGCTTCCAAAATGTCTGGTAGGAACGACATTATTATGATTGCAATCTTTTCTCTTAGGGTGATTCATGCTAGGACTTTCTGATGCAGGATCCATACTTGATTTCAGACCATCCATAGAGAGCAGAACAAGTAACCAGCATCCAGACAGTGTCCAAAACAATTTTAGACTTCATCCACACACAGTTTAAAAAAAACTTGTCTCAAAAGCAGCATAGAGGTAGCAGCAACCACATCCTGGTGCCTTAATCCACCTTAAAGGCCAGGAAATCCACTTCCAAAATGCATGCTCTTTTTTTTTAAAAAAATATGGATTAGAGATAGAATGCAAACACTAGCACCTTTGACTGTTTCCACACTTCTGTGTGCTAGACTGTTCCAGCTAGAACCACTCCTACAGTTCCTAGCTGGGGCCTTTCTGCAGTTTGCCTCCCATCCAAAGGACTGGAAAAGTGCATCCCCACAAGTGTGCTCTAGCATTCGCACTTGTGAATGCCAACCCCCCCATGCACCTGGACACTCACCTGTGTCCAGTCACCTGCCCAGGTGCTGCCATCTTTTTTTGCACCGGCTGCTGCAACTGTGCATGCACTGGTTCATTCACTGGGATAATGGTGATGTGCTGTGCATGCACGGTGGCGTTTGGTGTCACATGATGTGCCAGGGCACTTGCGTGGTATGTCAGCTGACCCCCAGCCCCCAGAAGAGATGCAGATGGTCCTGCAGCAAAGACCAGCTTTGGGATATGTGAGGTGCACATTGTGTAGTAGACGTGCATGTGGTGGATGGTGGGGTAGCATCTGGGGCCTATTCGCACTTGGCTTTATTCTGGAATATATCCTGGAATAGGGACTTGCTGTCCATATGCTAGTGCAGGCTTCAGCTGGCCCAAAGTGAGGTCTGCTAGAGTCTGCATTAGCATGTGGACCACAGACCCCTATCCTGAGATATACTCCAGAAAAAGGCCAAGTGCGAATAGGCCCCTGGGAAGGCAGGAGATCTTTCTGAGTTGAAAACATCTCCTGCAAGTGCAGATGCTTCTTACCAGAAGCTACCCCAGCGTGTACCAAACGCAAATTGGTCTCTGGAACAATCTGGATGACCAATAACAAGTCTGCCCAGACTCTTCTGGGACAGGCTTCATGCCGCTCTGAAGCTCAAATGAATTTTTGGAGACTCCAGTGGTCAAGAAGGAAAGTTCCTGGCCTCAGAGTTCCAGAGACTCCCATTTTGCTGGTACAATTTGGTACGTGGCCCAAATAGATGCCCCTCCTAGACTGAATCTGCACTTCTGCACACCTCCCTGTTTCATTCTAGCAGCTCCTAGACCTCTGCTCTGTATTTGTGAAGGGAAAGTATAGAAGCATCTTTGCTGAAAATCCCATGTGTGTAATACTGGCAAAGCTGAGGGGCCTGAAGTGTATTATATATTTTTATAGACTGCTAAGCCATAGTGTACATTCAAATATAGAACAAAATTTACCCTTGAAAGGAACAGGCTGTTACAAATGTTTTCTTCTCTGATCTGACAGTGATGCTGAATCCAACCCCATAACACATAATATATCCTGTGTGTTTTCATTTAGGCCAGCAGTGGGCAAATCTAGTATGCAACTGTAAAAAGTAAAAACGCATGAAACATTATACCAACCTTTCTTTTAAACAGATTGTGTTTGAGTATATAAAGAGAATGTGTGTTGTAATGAGTCCAAAACACAAAAATACAGTTTTATATAATGACTGGTACTAATGCATTGGGTTGGGATGGATAATAGACAGGAGGAGTGTAATTCTCAGGTGCTTTTCATTTAATAGGTGCGCATCTGTGGTTTATTATTTCATATTTGACATGAGACTTGCCGGTGTGCAATTTTGCTCCTGTATCATTTTGTCTCCCAGACAACAAGCAAAGTTCATTAGAACTTTCAAGATTCTAATGAACTTTGCTTGTTCAAGCTCTTTGTCCTTGCCATGCCTTATTCCTCTTTGCTTAGTATACTATCTATATTAAACATGTAAAGATTTAAATACAAGTGTACAAAAGTCTAGCCATATAAGACTATATGCAGTTCAGTATACAGTATATAAAAATCAGACTAAATTTTTGTAAATATGTATTTAAATCCTTGGTTTTTTTAAAAAAAAGTCTGTCATTTGTTTTGTATATTGCTTTATTAATTAGAAACTTTGTGGATTTACTCATATGGGTCTTACAATTGTAAATAAAGTGTTTAGTGTACAAGGGCTTGTTTACTATATTTAAAGAAGATAGTAAACTTCCTCTTTAAAGCCTCTTTAAAGACCTTTCTGCACTTGGCCTTATTCTGGAATATATCCTGGAATAGGAGCCTGCTGTCTTCATGCTAGTACATTCTTTATGGCAGACCCCAGGTAAGGCCTCCCATAGTCTTCCTTAGCATGTGCACAACAGATCCCAAGATATATTCCAGAATAAGGCCAAATGCAGAAAGGACCCAGGGTTCATATTTTGGACTACAAAGGGCATACAGACAGCATGCGTTCGTAGTCCTAAATATAAGAAGGGGACCCATTTTGGAAGTACACCACCAGGAAGTACTGCCAGAGGTGGTGCTGAAAAGTGACACGACACCAAAATGGCTCCAGACAGAAACCTCAAAGGCAAAGAACTCTTGTTCCTGGCCTTCAAAGACTGGAATGGATGCTGACTTCAGAGGCTGAGCTGAGGCTCTGAAGCCAGGATCCAGGCTGGCTCCAAACAAGCTGTCCAAATGCTTGGAGAAAGCTAATGATGCTAGTCCACCCCATGATGGACCATATTCACTGGCCCAGACTATATGCACAGGAAGAGCTTGTGTGGTTGAGAAATGGCCCATTTTTCATAACTTGGGTAGGTTTTTTCAGTCAAAAAAAAAAGTGGTCATCTGGATGATACATTACCTCAGGTATTGGATGTTATTTATTTTGCTGACAATTTTCATTCCTCTTGACAGGCCTTTCCTTAGGCTTAAATTTTAAAAAAAGACTGCACAGAAATAGAATGTGATTTTATTTTAGGAAAACCAGGCTCAAGTGAGCGGTGTCTGCTTGTATTCATATATAGTTGGCAGACTCGTCATTTTAATGGGATTTTAATGTTGTCTTTACTTTTAAATATTTTGTTTCTAAACTTGTCTGTGTTTTATTATTGTCTTGACATTTTGTTCTCATTCTTGGTATATTCTCTTTTTTAAAACAACAGAAATAAATATACATATAGTTTTTTATATATGTAGCTATAATATAATATAATATAATATAATATAATATAATATAATATAATATAATATAATATAATATAATATAATATAATATAATATAATATAATATAATATAATATAATTAATATAATATAATATAATATAATATAATATAATATATGCATAAAAAGAAAAATAACTTTGTGAGACATTCAGGAGAAAACATGGGGTGTTTTTCCACTGTCACTAGAAGTACCCATTAAGTACCCATTAATTGGGTACATTAATGCCATTTAGTACCCATTAATGGGTACTTAATGGGTACTTCTAGTGACAGTGGAAAAACACCCATATTCAGCTGACAATCTGAATAATGCAGTTCTCGTTATAGCCAGTTGATTGAGAAAATCTGCCACACTCTTATGAGAAAAGCCACCCCTCACAATTTGAGAAGGCTATTTTATTCCATTAAAATACCTCAGAGCTGGAAACACACAAATGAAAAGGGATCCTGAAAGCAGTGGCTTCTGATTACCTTCAGACTGATAATTTTTTTACTAATGGGTAATAGCACATCTCAAACATTCCCTCATAAATAAGCAAAACATAGGAATAATAAATTTGCAGAGGACAAGGGTTGATTGTAAACTATGCTGGTAGTATTCAGTGAGATTTCATTGAACTTACTTGGCTTATTACTGAAATATTATATCAGAGATAAGGTTAAACAAAAATTGTAGTTGGCTTTGAAGGTGCATTGATTGCTGAGCCCCATTCCCACTCATGAAATAAAATGCTATTTAAAATGCTATTTAAAACTCTTTAAAACTAAGCAAATGAGCATCTGGCAATCGCATTCAACCCTGAATTGTGTCCCCACACTTCAAACACTTCCAAAAAATGGATTGGGGAAAGCTATTCTTTCCCCTCCTCACCCTTTTCACACCCCTCTCTCCCCATTGGCTTTGATCCGATGATGTAGGGAATCCCAACCTCCTCCCTCCTGCTTTTGCTGCCCTTGTTTGATTCCACAGACTAAACACCATTTACATGTTTCACAAAATCATCAGCTCTGCCTGTTAACAAACACAACCCAATCAACCAAAGCAACAGCCCTAGCTCCCCTCTGCAGCAAGCGAGAAGTAACTTTGTTACCATTGTGTGTGGGTGGAAAATGAAAGTGTATGGGATGAATTGTTACTTATTATCAGAAAACGAAACTGTGAAGTGCCCTAACAGAAAAAAGCTTTAGGCTTCCTGGCACTTTAAAAATCTGTCTAGGGACTGTATTGCAAGGAGAAATCCCACCCATTTCATGATGGATCTGCCCCAATATGCTGTAGCGTTCCCAAAGGAATAAAGATAAAGCATTTTAACTGCAAAAACGGGGGGAAACACCTGAAAAAACAGGTGTATTGTTTATTCAGTTTTAGAGCCAAATACTCCTCAAACAAACCCCTGAAATGGATTGGTAATGGGGACAAAGAGGATCCAAACCATTTCTAAATGATTGGTAATGGGGACTAAGAGGATCCAAACCATTTCTAAACTGCTTTAGTCCATGAGTGGGAATCCACCCTTGGAGTCCTTTGTCCACTAAGATAACTCCCAGAACAAGCACCTGTCATCCACATACTACTGCTGACTATAGCAAACCCCACCCCCTGTCACACTTCTCCCACATTGGACAAAGCATGGAACAAACTAGGGTGTCCAAAATGTTATCCTGGCCTGGTTTAGCTGTAGACCTCAACACAGAGGTCTATAACCAGCCCAAAGCCAGTATACAGGATCACAGGGGTGTGCTGACAATACGCTTCTGTGGTCCAATATAGTGCATCCATGCCAAAAACAGCCTGGCCGGAAACCTCAAAGGCCAAGAACTTTATAGCTTCCTCACTGCCTCTGAGGGCTCTTCAGAGATAGTGGTCAGGCATGGAGCAGAATGGGCCATCTGTATGTGGACATCCTTGTCCCACTTCAGCAGCAACCTTTACCTGATTGGGATAGGTTGTGTATCCCAGAAGATGATAGCCCATTGTGTTCCAGGATCTGAATAGGAAGTGTGGAAATGGCCTTCTCCTTCAACTGAAGCCCCAGCTGCACCAAATTTTAATCCATATTTGATCTGCTTTCAAAATGGGAGAACACATCAGCAAAGTGATGAGCTGTTTTCTCTATATTTTCTAGACCAGAGGTGGATTTTCTTGATTAGATGTGCAAGATAAACTGCTACTCATTTTGCCAATGGATTGAAGATGGATTAAAACTTAGGTTTAGCTGGCTCTTTTAAAAGCCTCTGGGATAGACCTCCTTATGGGAAATGAAAAATAAGGTGTTACTGTAAGCTAAAATAGAAATAAGCTCTAGCAAGAACTAGAAAGGTGCCTCCTAAGTGAAACTGATTATCCCTTGAAAGAAGCAGGTCATGGTAGCCCTAAGGATACATTCTGCATACAAAACATGACAGTGATATTTATTTTTCCTTCCCTGTGTAGGGTAGAAGATGTTGCTGAAACAGAATCCGCTTCACAGTTGGATGATTTAAAATCCATCATTCCTGGGAATGACGAAGATGAAAAGCTTCAGGTTAAAATACAAGCATTTGAAGAGAAAATAAATATTGACAATAGTACTCCTGGCTCTGTACGTAGGTATAGTCTAGGCCAGGTTTCTAAAGAAGAAAGGAAGGACATGAGGTTTAACAGGTATGCGGCGATGAAAGATGTCAGTGGCTTTACACACTGATTAGTTTTCCAATACAGGTTTATAAAAACATTACAGTGAACAGCCAAGTTACATAGTACCTGTGGGCATGAAGCATTTAATTGTATCCAGACATCTTGTCAATAATCTTAAGAGCTGAAAAAGATCTCTATGATTTATTTGTTTAACCTGTTCTGTGCTCCAGAGTGCAGGGAAAGTGCAAAAGAAACACAAGTCAATTTGGAAGTTCAGATAAAGACTACTTTCTCTCAGTACAGTGATTCACAATTCAAATGCCAGTTTGGGCATTTTAAATCTGTTGAATTTCCTCCTTCTCCTCCTCTCCCTCCTCCTCCCCCTTCATGTGAGTAAAATAAATATTTGTTTGGCATGTCTGTGCAATTTCCCTGCACATTCAGTTTTGCATGAATACTCCAATCTGACCCTCTGATCCGATTTTATTTTTCTTTTGCACCATCTATAGTCCTTCCTGCCAGTTCCCCAAGCCATTTGCCTTTGCCTTTGTTTGCACCACAGGTCCAAGAGTCTAGCTTTGCATGCTGTCCGTATGAAGGGAGTTCATTCGGACAATGGACAAGAGATGGAAAATGGAGATGTTACAGCCGGCATCTCTTTCACAGATCTCTACCTGGGCCAAGAAGCTGACAAACTGCCTCCCAGCGCAGGCACTAAGGACTCTCAGCTGGAACAATCTCCACTTTCACACCCAAGTATCAAATGCACAGAATCAGAGAATCTGCCAGAACCCATTAAAGGAAACTACCATGAAGGGAGCTCGAAGACAATGAGGGATCCTGTGCAATATCAAGATAAACTTTACTTTCACTTAAAGGAAAATCTCTCCAAAGTGAAAGCATATGTCATGGAAATGGGAAAGAAAATTCCTCTCCCAGATGAGTGTATAATTGAAGGTAAGCAGCCTGACCTTTTGGAATAATAGGAACATTTAAGAATAGTTTTAGTCTCACGTATGCTGTCAGCCAGGCTCCTCTAAGCAGGAGATTTCACATGTACGAAATATGTTTCTACATGAGTGTGACCTTTTAAAAACAAAAACAAAAACCCACCACCTTGGGATTCCTGCTGTCTTATCGGCAGGCCACACTAAGCTCTATTCACTATAAAGCTTATTGACATGTTCTTGTGTGCTTGCTGTAATCGCATCTTAATAAGTGCAAAACATGCTTAGAAGTGGCTCTAGCACACTCTTCATGTCAGTCTAAGTAAATGGATGCATAAACTGAGATATACAAGTGTGATACACATGGGCGCTCATGGTACACTCTCTAGAGATCACTCTTGCCCTGAAAAAAGTATCCCAGGTCAGGAAAGCAGGTGTACATCGGAGGCCATTTACATGATAGCTAGCCTGTCCCAACCTAACTTTGGGGCTGGGGAACAAAAGTTCCTCTGGCTCAAAGCTCCAGAGTAGGGACATTTCCCTGGAAATCAAGAAACAGCCCTGTAAGTTGCCAGTCCCTGGAACAGTTCCTTGGCTGTTTATATTAATGCTAGCAGTTTGCAGGGTAGCATCAGGATCAGAGACCCAGCCTGGTTGGGACATACCAGGTGCAGGGTCTGGGCAGCCACTGCACTCCATGGTAGACCGTACATCCTGAGGTGCATGTTGGAATGAAGAACCCACAATACAAGCATACATCTGTCATGGTCCCCTGGGACCATACAGACGTTGCCAAAATGTATGTCCTACCAAGAAGTCTACAAAAATTTGCTCATGATTAATGGATCTAGTTGAGGAGCCACAGCTCCTTCTCCACTTTCATGGACTTGTTCTCTTGCTGGGGAAGCATTTTTCTGCTTAGCCTTCCATGGTTTTTCTGAAGTAACATAACTTCCTGCAGTTGTTCCTGTGCATTACAGCTGTCAGAGTTGATTTATCTGTTTTGTTTTGTTTTTTTTCATGAGGCACACCGGGGCTAGTCAACATAATTATGGTACCAAAAATGTACAGGGAAAATGCAACCAAAAAGATCAGTGTCTGGAGCAATTCTTTTGTGGGGAAATGTTACAACATTTTTTTGTTCTTTGGCTTAGAAAAATTGTGAGTAAAGGGACAACATGATAGACAACAACATGCAGTCGCCAAGATATAGCACTGTGTAGTAATAGCATTGTATTTTTCCCCCTCACAAAGTATTTGAAGGCTGAGTCAAGCAATGAGGCCAAATGTTTAAATAATTAGGATTGGAAAGTCCTGCTGCTTTATACAACGCACAGCCAAACTCTGGAATGAGCTACCACATGGTGTGATCACAGCCCAACCAAACTGGCTTCAATGAAATAATTAATGGAACTCACCACTCTTGGTGGCTCCTAGTCACAAGGACCATGTAATGCCTCTGATATTGGAGGCAAAATGCCTCTAAGGAGTAGACGCTAAATAACGTGAGCAAGGAATGTGATCAAGCCCCCCCCCCTCTTTGTGGGCTTTTCACAGATTTTTTTTATATTTTTAAACTATGATTTCTTCTTTGAGAGGATTAAGCTCACCCTGCTAGCATGGTCTACTCTTCATCTTGTGAAGCTTGGTTTTTAAACAGTTCTCCCCTGCTGCATGGGTGAGTGGTTGATTAAAATGAGCCGTTCCAGAAACATATGAAGTCCAGTGGATTTCTGAACATTCTGGGACCTGGTTGACTTATGAAACACCAAAGTACAAACGGCCCTCGACACAGTGACTTAAAGAGCCCAGTCCAGTGTTGTGGAATGTGAGATATGATTTGGAGCCAGCTAGAGCACCGGCAGAAGACTGCCTGCCATGAAGTCAACCAGACATGCACAGGACCACATAATTGTGCCAAACGCAGGGAAGGTAGCAAATAAAGCTTACTCTGCAGCCTCCATTGCATTCTCAGGGTGCATAATTCTTAGCAAGATAATTGTATGGGAAAAATGGTTCTTCCATTCCCAGTATAGATTGGAGGTACCACTGCTGCTATTTTGGAAGAAAGATAGTGATTAGTTCCAAACAACCATTTGTCATTGGTGACTTACACCAATCAGGGCATTTTGTCCCTCCAGATACAGTATTGCAGAGATATACCTGGGCCATTTCCTCACTTGCCCTGCTTAGAGTTCCACTCCAGCCTACTGTGGACCAAGCACAGCAGGTTCTATCCACATTGTGAGGATGGGGATGCCATCTGCCTTGGACCAACTCTGGCAGCAATGAGGAGTCACCAAAGCTGATTCAGTTCACACAACTAACTCCCCACCAAAGGCACAATCCATCCATGCCAGTGATTGGTCCAGACCCCATCATTTATGCATTACATGTGATGTACAAGGGCGGAGCAGGACAGAATAGTCTATAAGGATAGTGTGCTTGCTTCCATGTCATGGTTTTGAAAATGATCTTCAAAGCTGGTATAAGCTTTGAAGATGGGGCTGCAATATTTTCCTTGTTCTAGACTGGATTTGGGAACATCAAGGCTAGACCAGAATAAGACAGTTTGGGAAAGTTGTATACGTCTTCAAAGAGGTCTACAGGTAATCCAGAATAGGAACCTCTTGGGATAGTTCTGGACTAGGATGGCACTAGTTCAATGCAGATGAAATGTACTAGGCAGCTGCTTAGTCTGAGCTACTGACTGAGTGCAGAAATGACCTTGGATGCAAAATACGGATACTAACCCTGTACTAGTACTAGCTCAGTGAAAAGCATGAGCAAATTCTACCAGGATACTCATTTTCCTTTTACTGAGTAGTTTGTGAATACTCCCTTTTTCTTCTTTGTGCCAAAAGAAACTGAAATCCTTAACATAGTGGCCTTTAAACAAAAACAAAAACCTGTGTCATTATTGCAAAATTCATTTTTACTGTTGTAATTTCCTGAAAATTCCTTAAGCAAGATTCTTAGGACAGAACTCCCATAGTAAGTATGCACTGTAAGATTGATGTGATTCATTCTTCATGCAGAAATGCACTTATACCATTTGCACATGGGACACCTAGTTAATATTTCAGATACTCCATAAACCACTTGTTCTAAAATTTGGCAGTAATCTGACCAGCTATAATTTTTCCACTCCCCCAACTTCTAGCTTTTCACAAGGGTCTGTTTATGAGTTATTGCTGCACATAATATACAGCTGGTTGCATTAGCTCAAATAGAATACATTGAGATTAAATTAATATTAAATGTAAAAAACATAGAAAAGCAGCAGCCTAGAGGGACTCATTCAATTACTAACCAATATTATGGTATAGTATAGCTATATGGCTGCAGTGCAATATTTATTTACTTATTTCAGCATTTATATTCTGCCCTTCACTTGAAGGTCGCAAGGCCGACTACAACAATATGAAAAATGATGAGTCTGAAAAGTTCTAACAACGGTAGATTTACTGCAGCATGGCATTTAATTATCTTTAAAAATGAAACATTGGGCCTTTCTGCACTGGTCCTTAGTTTGGATCCAGACAGAGACTGCAGGTCTCCCTTCTGCAAGTAAGTACAGAACACAAGAGGCTCCACCCACTGCCAAAACAATGCATCTGCATAAGAAGAAATATGATCCAAATCAATGTATCAGTGGACCTGAGTATCAGGGCTCTTTCCACATGTTAGTGCAGTCTGTACCAGTGTATGGATGGCAGATCCCTATACTGGGATATAACCAAGAATAAGTGCAGAATGGATCATCACAGTCTATTGTGGAACTGGAGGTATGCAGAAGGCACACCTCTGTTCTGGACTACCAGGAGACCTATTTCAGCAGTGCATTACAGTGCACTGCCAAAATTGGTGCCCTGGTGGAATCCCTGGAGACCAGTCCCAAAGCTTGTATGACCTTCAAGGCCAATGTGGGGCTGTACCAGCTCACACCTGACCATAGTCCAAACTAGCAGGTCTGCCTGGGCAAGACCTACTGGTTCAGATAAGAGCCTTCCAGTACCATGGGGAAATTTTAATTTACCTGCAGGGGGAACTCCAGGGACATTCCCAGCCCTGTATCACACTGCACAGAGCTGCTTTTTTATCAGATGTGGTTCCTCCCTGCTCTACCTCTACACTAGCAGCAGGGCTGGGAGAGCCCTGCACACTTCCATTTACACCTCTTCTGGTTGAAAGAGGTGCAGATGGAGCATGTGACCAGGCAGCACAGGCACAGTTGTGCTCCATGTTGCCCAGCTGCCACTTCTGAGGTGTCCCTTTTGTTATGTCTAAACACAGCCTAAGATAGTGACTTCAGACCTCCTAAACATTGATAGTTTGCTAAGATATGAGTAGGTAGTAGATTTTGAAGCTGGGAAAGTTTGAAGGCAAAAGGACAAGGGGACAGCAGAGGATGAGCTGCATAGATAAGCAATGAACATGGGCTTTGGCAAACTCTGGAAGAGTGTTAGAAGACAGATGAGCCTGGGGTGCTGTGGCCCATCAGTCACAAAACAGTCGGACATGAAACTACAACAATTATACAGTATTTCTACCAGTGTACATATAAAGTCACCCTGTGATCTCCGATCCTTTTCTTGTCTTGAACATTTTTTCTTGTCTTGAACATTTTTTCTCTCTCTCTTTTAAAAATAACATATATGTTACTCTAAATATGACCCTTTTCTCTTATGAACCAGTTTGGTCTAGTGGTTAGGGAGCCGGATTCTTATCTGAGAATACCTGATTTGATTCCTCCCTCTTCTTTGAAGCCAGCTGGGTGACCTTGGGCTAATCACAGCTCTCTTCTGAACTCTCACAGCCTTACCTACCTCACAGGGTGTTTTGTTGTGGGGAGAAGAACAGAAAGCTTTGTCAGCTGTTTTGAGTCCCCTTAAATAGGTGAGAAAAGGAGTAGAAAAGCCAAATCTTCTCCTTCTTCTTCTTCTTCTTCTTCTTCTGTGTTTTCCTTTAGAAGTGCACCTTCATACTGAACCACAGATGACAGATGTTTCTTGCTAAACAATGCTAACTCAGGGTGACAAGTTCAGTTGATGGACCAACTCCCAAAGTGACACCTGGATTTAGCACCATCTGTTGCTGGCAAGAAATGCATGTCATAAAAGGATTTCAAGCAACACCATTTTACTTTCACTTTTACAGGGCTGCTTGGCATCAGTGCCAGCCAGACTGCTGGGAGGATGGTTATGCACAGAACCATTTCCATTTGTATCCCCCTATTTTGCCAAACTTATGTTCTTATGGCAAAAATCTGTTCTGAAGAAAATGTCATTTTGTCTGAAATGTTACATTTTGAACAATCTCTTTAGCAGTTTAACACAGCTGTTATACATATACCCGCCTTCACATACATTATACTCCATCTTTAGAACAGACAGGGAATCCAGGCTGCTTTCAGACTTGAATGGGTCTGAGTTCTTTTCCTTCTTCTGAGTCCATTCAGACTTAGTGCTGGGATAATATCCAAATAGCAGATAGTTTGAATCAGGGAAGGAAAGTCTGGAGTAAAAACATTCCCACTGGAAAATTTAGTCCTGATTTAAATCCTCTTTTTTTATTCATGTTGAGGTCCAGTTTTTCATGTTCCCACTTCCACCTTATGATGCAGAATTGTGGGGGGGCTATTTATTTTGGATCTAAAGTTCTTTGTTTAGGCATTTCAGGGAGGGATGAAGAGCTTTTATGTCATCCATCCTTAAAGAAACTTGTGTCTTGCATTTAATTTCTATATGGCAGCTAATTTACTTCTGATTTAATCCCATTCACTGATTACCATAACCTTTCTTTCAAAAATACCACCATTTTTATCACCTGATTTTTTTCCATTAAAAAGACAGGACACTTTTATTGACTTATATTTGTCCAGATGTTTTCTGATCTTCATTTTTATCAGTGCTTCAGGAATTTTCTTACTACAAAGGTAGGCTTAGTGTTTCCAATTTCCTGAAGGACCGGTTCCTTTATTAAATTTAGTCAGGCTACATTAGCTGAGATTTCCAGCCAATTTCTATCCTACGTGATAGGACATTCCTTTCTAAACTTATTAATATTGATTACTTTGACATCTCTTAAAATGAACCCCAGGTTGTCCCCACATGGATTACTAGAGTCAGTGTCATGATGTTACAGACATACTAGCACCCAGAAATATGAGAAACAAGTTCAGTAGGTATTGCTAAAGTCACAGGTGATTTTTAACAGAAATCTTAGATCACAGCCTGACATGGTGAGATGGTGTAAATCTTTTAAGAGCCTTCTTTTAAGGTAAAACAGGAGGGGGAATGACAAAACCTTTTGAAGTGATTAATATTAACCCTTTATTAAAGGAGAGCACTAAAGTATGATTAAAAAAAGGTGAGTTGCTAAGTAGGAGAAGGTGAGTGCATGAGAGACTGAGAGAGACTCTAATGGTCACAGAAACATACAAAGAAGAAAACGAGAAAGTTAGATTTATGGATTGCATTTTTTTGTTATATACACACATCTGCAAAGGAGATGAAAATGGGGCAAATATTCATAGAGAAGATACCTACAGTGGGGTGACAGACAGAATCCCTCTGAGGCCATTTGCTGGGATTTGAAAACAGGTGAAGATCTGTGCTCATCTTCTGCTGTGAGCAATTGATGGGCCACTGTGTGGGACAGGATGCTGGACTAGATTGGCAGTAGCCTGATCCAGCAGGGCTCCTCTTATGTTCTTATATGTAGAAAGACAGGATTAACTATATCTGGGTGACATTTTTCATTTCCACTCGGGTGTTATGCTTTAAGCATCCAGATAGCTGTGGAAAAGGTTGTTTATGGGGCAGGAGGCCAGAAATCTACCTTAAAGGTCCTATTCATACGGTGGTACCTTCTTGGCTCTATAATCCTGCAGAATGCAAGTTCAGCTTCTACCCATTACCCTTTTGTGTTGCACCAGAAATGGCTCTGGAAGTTAGCCATTTTCAGTCCAAATTTATATTAGGCTGCATCCAGACTTATTTGGATATTCCAGAATATCCATGCTTTATTCCAGAATATCCAAGTATGGCAGCATAAGTAAGCAAGATCTGGATGGAGCCTCAGAGTGGGTAGAACTTACGCTCTCTAACCTTCTCCTTTCTCCACTGTCACTTTGCACTGCAGTGGAGGAAGCAAATGCAGATGTAATCCACCCTTGGAGTGATGCATCCTTTATGCCTAAGGAACATCTGACAGTGGATTTTGTACCTCTAGAGCACCCTGAAGATGCAGGCAGGCTTGTTTGCCCGTCAAGCCCTTTTTGGCTGCAGATGCAGCCGAAGGAAGAATAAAATCAAAATTACTGTGTGAAACAGAGTGCAGAGCTTGTATAGTTTCAGAAACTGTATAAAAGGAGCACAATATACATTCAAGGAAGTGTTGCCTGTAACGCAAGCAACACTTTCCTAAATTTTCTCTTTTGTTCAACTTTTAAAGTACAAGACTTCTGCCTTCTTTTTCATATGAAAAACATAATAAAATGAGACAAATCCACAAGGCAAGCTCCCTGCCAAAGAACAAGGCCTGAGAGAATCTCTTAGGCCTGTGGTGTCCTGGGAGGTGCATCTCAGTAAGGATTTCTCCTTTAGGACTGAACTCTCAGTATTGGCTTTCAACTAGATTGCAAGACACCAGCTTAATGCAACAGTGTTTCAGTGAGGTCTTTGCTGTCACTTGGGTGCCACAAGAACAAAGGCAGTTCCCTAGCTCCAAAGGGTTCTGCGGTAAGGAACACTGGGGCTGTGTTCCCATTACAAGCTTAAAATGGTTTCGAAATGGTTTCAATCCTCGCAGTCCCCACGTCAGGTTGGCTTAACACGCTTTCTGCAAGTTAAATCGCCCCAAAACATTGTAAATGTTAACACTCATTTCAACAGGTCTCTCTCCATTTCATGCATTTGAAACGTTTTACATTTCTTACTGTGAGAACGGTACCGTTTTAGTGGGATGAGAATGCCTGTTTAGGGTTTCCCTCCCCCAATACCTTGTTTCCAAAGATAGTGATTTCACTGTAAAAATCCACCCCTTACAGCAGTGGTTACACTGTAGCAATCTACCCACTTCACACCTGATAACAATGTTGCAATTTTGCGCAATTCTGGCTCTTTGGAGTTCTGACCTTTAGAAAGGGAAAGAAAGGAAAGCAGCTGCAGGTCCTGGGAGATGTGTGAATGTTTAAGGCTATGGCTGTGGAGGTAAGCGGGCAAAGGGGGCTTGAGTTGCCACTGCTGCTGTGTGCCCTGGGCAATGGGGAGAGAAGGGGAAAGAATCGTTGGCTGCCCGCTGCTGTTTTTCCTCCATCCAGGTAAGTGGCAGCCACCCAGCTACCCAGCTAGACTCCGTGAAGGGGTCTGTTATGGGTGGCGCGTTCATGCCAGGAGGAAGAGGGCAGGGCAGCCCCAAAAAGTGGCTTTTAGAAAGTAGCCACTTGAGTCCCCCCCTTGAGTCACGTACGCCATGTACGATCCTCAGAATCCAGATCAAACGCAATTAAGTTGAAAGTAATGGGATCAGGCAAATTTGTGTTAGCATCCGGTTCTATTATTTCAGTTTAGTCAAACCGTTTTAAGGTTGTAATGGGAACCAAGCCTGGGACTTATTCTGAGATTTATCTCAGAACAGCATTCTGCTGTCCGCAAGCTAGTGAAGACTAGAGCAGAACCTCATTCCAGGATATATCCCAGAATAAATTATTGTGTGGAAAAGGCCACTGTTACACCCTCCTAGCTCTAGAGGCAACAGGACACACTAGGTGTTTTTCCACTGTCACTAAAAGTACCCATTAAGTACCCATTAATGGGTACATAATGGCATTTTTGTACCCATTAATGGGTACTTAATGGGTACTTCTAGTGACAGTGGAAAAACACCCATTGTCTGTATCCTCTTTAATATATAAATGAACTCTTTTAGAAAGTGCCTAATTGGCATGACATGCACCACAACAGCACTAGGTCCATGACATGTTCAGACACGCAACTCATAACTTTTTATCACAAATTTTGCTGAAATATTTTACTATATATTTGCAATATTTTTCTTCTGTTTGTTATATTTCTCTTGCAAGTAGACTGAAAAAAGCAAATTGATACAAATAATCATAACCTTCTGTCTTCAGATTTGCTTGTGTTGACTTGTTTCTCGTTATTTATTGTATAGGATAAAGCCTAAACATTTGAAAGCTTGTTCATATGTGAATTTTCCTTGCAAAGGAAGGCAGGACTGCCCAGGGTCTGAAATTGGTTGGTGTTTCATGCTGTACTGTGAGATAATTAATACCATATGATGGAATGGATGGAAAAGATCACTGCTCCCCTGCAGTGCTTGCTTCTGGAACCTTTTGATAAATTTAAACATGGCATGAGCCAAAGCTTGATTGAGAACACATGGGCTTCTGCTAGCTCAGTACAACCACAAACTTGCAGAGACACTGGCCAATTTTTCTTCTGAAAATCAGTTGTGTTTTCACTATGCCAAAAGAAAGAAAGCAAGAAAAGTGCTGGCCTTTTATTATTTAAATGCAGTATTAAGCTCCATACTCTTACTGTTGCCACACCAATGGTGAGACACAAACTGGCTTTCCTCTGTAGGTTGATTTTCTTGGTCCCATTTCAGGATTGCTAGTAGCACAACTGGCACTATAAAAGAAAAAGTAATCTGAAAATCAAAGGATAGCAGAGTACTTCTCTCTCTCTTTTTTTACATTCTTGTGTGCCCACAAGTGTTTCTAATTGACACAGAAAATAACTTCAGGGAGTTTGGGGTGGGGAAATGGTGACAAGAACAAGAAGAGTGAAATCAGGGGCAACATCTGCATAGCCAAAAAGTGCCACAAGGAAAAAACCGGAGTGGCATGGTGATCCACCAGGCCCAAAGTCCACTCCAGAGAGCTGCAAGTGTTCTTAGCTCCCCCCCCCCCAATTGATCGATTGATTGAGGTAACCATTCCAAGGGTACTTCCTGTCATCATTTGTTCCTGCTGCCAACACACAGAGTGATTTATCTGCTCCTTGACAGCAAAACAGAAAATGGCCCAGCTGTGGGCCTTTTTGCACTTTGGTAAGCATGCTGATGAAGGTGCAGATCTGGGATGGATTTGGCATTCCATTTTGAACCCATCCCAAACTTACCCAGCGCTTCACCAAGTGCTGGATAAGTGTGGATACCGCTATACAAGCAGTGATCGCATCACCATGGCAATGGCTATGTGTGCCAGTCATTGCCGTGGTGACCAGATGATGGGGCACACAACTATGGCTGCACCGTCCCATGCCACCTTTTATCCAGAAGAGATGGAAGTGTGCATGCTGGAATGTATTAGCCATGTCCTAGACACAGCTAGTATAGCTCCACTGCTATCTGGCCAATGGATGGTCTGGCACACGGAGGGCCACTTGGGGGTTAGAAGAGGGCTCCACAGTGTGGATGCTCCTTTAGGCCAAGTGCAAAAAGGCCCTGTCTCATACTGTGATCAGTCAGAAACTTCACAACTGGATAACTTTCAAAAGTTGAGGGCTTTGTGTATATAGACACCATGGCTCTCAGCTTTGGGGCTAGAGCAAGTGCTCCGGCCCAGAAGAAACCTTCTTGCAGGGTCATGTGGCCTCAACTTCTATCTCTGTATGTTTCTGTCCTGATCCAGATTGATGACTCAGCAGCAGCAGGAAATGCATTCCCTGACCCCTCATGGCACATTTATGACACCGTAAGGTCGTTGTGCAAACTTTGTTGTGTCCAGGGATCCCTTACTTATTCTGCTACATTTAAATATTCTAGAACATGGGTATTCTGAAATTTTCATGTTTTATTCCAGGATATCAAAATATAGCGGAATAAATAAGCAACGTCTAGATACAGCCATTGCTACTAAACTGCATTTTATTCATTTATTCATTTACTTATTTATTTGCATTTTATACTGCCCTTTACCAGGACTTATTATGACAAAAAAAAGTATAAAATGTACATACTAAAAACCCACTGAAGATCAAAATGCAGTTCAGTGAGACAGGGGAAGATTTCTAGCTATTTTTTCATCTTTGTGTCATGGGTCCTGATCTATGAACTAATATTAACAGCCAGGTGGTGGATACTGCCATGTAGCAGAAGGCCTTGTGTGTTTCTGGTTTTTCTTTTAAGTGTTATTCTTCTTTTTAAAAAAAACCTCAAGAGTGTATGAGTCAACCATCACTTGAAAAGATCTTTACATGGTGTTTTCATAAAGAGCAGTTTAAAATAGATACCCCTGAAAGGTATATTATCTAGTGAGAGATTTACGTAGCTAGAACAATGTGGTAACTTGCTCTTTCTGGCAATTCTTTCATTCTGGCTGGGTGTCTTCCATTGAAAAGAAGGAGAAAGAAAAATCTGTTTCATGATAAGTGGATAGCTAAATAACATTAAATAAACAGGCACAAAAAGGAAATACAAAAATCTCACTTATACTGTTGCTTTAAATTCATCAAGACAACCATTTTCCTTTAGATTTAGAGCTCTGGTTTTTCTCTCTTGTCTTCTGTGGAATGCATTTTCTAACCTTCTTTGTTAACCTGTAAAGATCAAATGTGTTCACAATAACCTAGTAATGATCTTGAGTACTGCTGTAAGGAAAACACAGAAAGGGGTACTAAGTAAGGTCACCATATGTTGTTGATTTGAAGAAATTTTCAGTGCTTCAGATCATGATGGGTCCCTTTTAATATTTATCTGTTTCCTACTGCTTAATGCATGGTTTGTGATAAATGCTTGTCACAATCCATGTGGCTTTTATTATTTACTATTTACCTCTTGCTTCCAGAGGTGGCTCCCATTTATCAAAAATCTTCTGTAGTAATGGCCCGCATCATGTCTGCAAGTGTCTCTGTGTCTGCTTTCTTTCCCTGCTGGATTTTACTGGGAAAGGAGATAGACACAGCAGAAAACAGAAAGAGGGAGAGAGTGTTAGATTCTGGTTGAGGAACCTTCTGTCTTTCATCTGGGAGAGAGAACCACAAGTCTCGCTTCTTTCTGGCAGCTATATAGGGGCTACATTTGTAATGGGAATAAGCAAAATATTCTGTGGTTAAAATGTTCCAGCTTGAAATGAAGCATTCTGAGAATTATGGCCCTGAAACAAAATAGTTCCTGAAACAAGAGGTTTGGGGGTTTGGTTTGGTTTTAGGTGCCATTTTGTTGACTGATTTTTGCTGCGTCTTATGACTGCAGGTCTCACACCCACACCCACACCACACACACCCAGCACCAAATAAACACAGCATGAAAAGAATGTGGCTGCTGAGACCACAGGCTGTGCTGTGAAGGCTACCAGTCTAGGGAAGAATGTTCACCTGACAACTGAAAGGGAAATGTGAGCGGTGAGAAGATGAAAGAGTTTGCGAAGAATGCAGTGGGAAGTGTTTGACCGTGGGGTTGTGTTTGTTTGCTTAGGATTTTTAATTCTCCTAAAAAATGTTCTCCAATTGGCTAATTCTTTGGTAAGTTGTGTGGTAGGTAAACACCTGCTGTTCATTATAGCTAAGCCCATGTGGGTATCCCTAGAGTCTACCCACAAGAAATAGGAAACTTGTAACATTTCTTAAATTGTTCCAATGACTTAAACAACTTGAGTGCTGAAAGTATTTCTGAGAACAACCATTGCATTGAATCATTTTTGAGAGTTTGGACTCCCCCCCCCCCCCCCGCAGCTTGGGAACAAAATGGAAGACATTTTCCATTCCCAGTCTTTCTTTTTAACATTTGTAATTACTGCACCCTTCTAATATCCAGCATAACCCACATATTTTACAAGGCTGAAAGTAACAATTGAAAAAATAAATGTGAATAGTAGGGCAGCTTCTGCACAGTTCTAGCCACTGCCTGGGAACAAGTATCTCGGTATACAACATTTTCATTCCCCAACCTTTGGAGAAGGCCAAGAGAGGGCAATTGGAACATGGCGGGGAGTCATCCAGGCACCCCCCACAGGTGATCGTGGCAGCCAGAGTCAGGACTTCTGGCTTTCACGGCAGTGGTGTGGGCTGGTCCATGACAGCGACAGGATGACCATTCACACTTTGGCCACAGTATGCTTCCTTCACCAGCCAATGTGAATGGTCATCCTGTAAGGCATGTACCAGCCTTAGTACTCTACAGCCTACTGGCTGTAGTGCAAATAGGCCCTATGATAGCCCCATGTCAGGAAGCATCCTCATAGGAGCAAGATTTGGCTGTGGATCCAGGAACCCACTATAAGGAGACAGTACATACCAGGGCCTGGGTTAATTCCTTGGCCTCCTTGGAACACCTCTACAGCATCCCCCAAGCAAAGCTGGAACAGAGAAAGCCCTACTCCTCCATAGTACATTTTCTCCATGATGGATGAAGCTATGGACTGCAGTAGTGCCCCAAAATGGCATCCTATCCTGGGCCTGCCCTGGATCTCTTTAAAGAGATCCACTATCAGACCTGATTATTCCAAATTATGAAGGACATGCAAATAACCCACCCCTGCAGTCCTGAATACAGCAGGAATCCCTTTTTGGTTATGTACCATGAAGTGCCACTAAAAGTAACCCAGGAAGTCAAGACATGCTTGTCTGGAAATGCAGAAGGTTTGAAATGTTAGTTCCCAGCTTTTGAAAGCTAGGCATCAGCTTGAGGGGTGAACCTACAAGTGCTAAAATTTGTTTCCACCTGCAAATACCATTCTGCATTGTGAAAATTATCAGTTCATCGTGAAGAAGTGACTTACTTTTAAACTTAAGGGTTGTAGATGTACCTTTTAAAATGAGATAAGGGCTATGAGAAGTGTGTTTGTATAAATATATTCCTTCTATTTATGCTTCAGTTCAGCATTGTATGTAAATAGAATATTCTTAATAGTTTTTTTTTGTTTTGTTTTTAAGAAAAGCAATCATATTGCCAGGAATGTCTTGCTTGTTTTAAAGTAAAACATGAACATGAAGTTTTAAACTTAGTCCTCAAATGTGCATTTTAGATGAAATAAATTGACTAGCTTTTTATCTTGGAATCCTTTACTTAAATCATAACAATCACAGAGAAGTGATTTGTGTGTGTGTGTGTGTGCACGCATTATAATACATTGAAGTGCGAATGTAAACAAGTGTGAGAATATTTTTAAGTAGACAGCAGATGGTATAATTACTTGTACATTTCATTTTAGTAAAGAAAAGCTCTATACATACATCTCATTGCTTTAGGATGACCATCATTCTGGAGTCTCATTAGTGAAAAACAGTTTAGTTTTAAATGTGCTTTTTTTTAGGCAACTCAAAATGTGCTTTTTGGCAACTCATTTGAACAGTTTTGAAAACTTATTCTTCTAAAGTGATATAAGGCCAATCACTGCAGATAGTACAAGTTATATAATAAGACACAGTACTGAAGCAAAAAACCCACAATGTTATTAATAATTATAAGCTGTATTCCTTGAAATATTTACTGTCTTTGGCATGAGAGCTATTTTTTGAAAACATTTCAGTATGTTGCTTCTGTTTGAGTTTTGCCTGGCAGATAGTTAGGAATTCACTATGGGAAGCTTGACCTGGTGTTTTGCCATCTAGGACAGTTTGTAAGAATAGGATCTGGAAATGGCTGCAAAAGGTTTGTCCATTTTGCTCTAGGAGATGCCACATTTTGACAAATCATTTCCTTACATAAGAGGAACCTTGCTGCATCAGGCAATAGCCCATCTAGTCCAGCAACCCATCCCACACAGTGACCCACCAATTGGTTATGGACATCTCAAGCATAAGACAAAGGCAGAACCTTCACCTGATCTCGAATCCCAGCAAATGACCTTTGGAGGCAACCTGCCTGTCTTCCTTGCCTGAAGGATGTACCTGGGCAACCATTCTAGTGGCCATTAATATACCTGTCATCCATGAATTTGTCTAACCCTTCCTTAAAGCTATCTAGGCAGGTTGCTGTTACCACCTCTTCTGGCAGCAAATTCCATAGACCAATGATCCCCCTTATGATACATTTCAAGACTGAGAAATGTTTAAGAAATCTTGGAACAGATGCACACATTGCTTACATTGCTTATGAAATTTTTAAAAAGCTATTTAGCTTATATGACATCAAAATATCATGACTGAATGTATATTGATCAAAGTCTAGACCTTACTACTGCTACAGAGGATGGAAGCTTTGGCATTTCCTGTCACCCAATCAGAATTTTACCTTACGTTCTTAATTGGTACTAAGTGTCCATCAATATCTCATGCATACCTTAAGTACAACTTTAAAATGTTGGTAAACTAGACATGTTGTGTTATGGCTGATCCTAATGACATCTGTATTTGTTTCTAGATACTGTTAAAAATTGTGTTGCAAAGTTGTTCTTCAGCTGTCCCCTGAAAGGTCATTACTGCCTGTACAGTAAATCCAGTTTTACTCTCATCAGCCGACAACCTCAGCTTTGGATCCATATCATGTTTCTCTTTCAGCAGGTGTGTGCAATATGAACATATAGATTGAATCACTTTCCTTGTCCAATTTTTGTCAGTTAAATTCAGTATATTACCTATGGCCCTTTCTGCATGGGGTTTGGGGTCTTCTGTGCTCTGCACTAGGATGTGGGTGGCAGGCTCCTATTCCAGGATACAGTATATTGCAGATTAAGGCCCAGTACAGAAAGGGCCTTAAATCCAGCTAGCACTGTTCTTGATCCTTATAACTGTTGCTGCAAATGTCTCTGTCCACATTCAGAAATAAGTACTTTTCTCTGCTGTATTGATAAGATGGTGTATGATATGCCAGAAACCATATATACATGATATGAATAGGTTAAAAATATGTGAACAATACTGTGACAGATATATGACCAATACTGTTTGGTAAGTTGTCCTGCAACTACCCTTTCAGTATCTTATGAGGCTTTGGTTGGTTCAATAGGTTTTCTCCAGCCTTGGACTGTATGCCATCGAATGACTGTAGGGTCAGTTCATTCCAGTTCTCACTGTATTGGTTGTCCTTTTACTATTATCATTCTTTTAGCCATCTTGAGTTTCCTTGAACAAAAAGGTGGGATGAAATTTTATTAATTATTAATGTGATTAATGTGAGAAGGGCTCCCTTCTGCAGCAACCTCCTTGTCTCCATTTCCTTGCATGGGTGCACCATTTTCTGGGGTATCTCTGTGCAAGGTGGGAAGAAATTGCCCCGCAATGGTGATTTCTCTGCAAGTAATCGCACCAGGCAATGGCCTGCATGATTGCTTCAAGTTGCTTGCCGCTGTCAAAAATGGAAATGGGACAGCAGAATGGGATGATAAGGGCATCCTATTATGATAAGTGGAGACTCAGCCTGAGATTATGTCCAGACATAACAAAAGGGGTGCCTCAGAGGTGCCTTAGAGAGACAGCATATGGCACTCATATCCCAAGCCTTCTTTAATGCACCTTTTATAGCACACAATATTTAGGAGAAGAGGGAGAAGCAGGCTGGTATGTGAACAATCCCATCTCTAAGCTTTCTCTCAGTTGCCTCAGAAATGCTTCCCCTGCCCCTGCCCCATGTGTTATCACAGCCTGAATTTCCAGAGTGCAGGATCTGCCCCACTCTTCTCCCTCATGGCAAGGTAATGCACCAGCAGAATGTAGTCTGGGCCTCACGGACATTCATGTACCAAGTTGCCACTCTGCCACAAGTGCTCCAACCACCTGTGCAATCTATCTGTTAGAAGTGGTATGTCTGGGCCTGTTTCTTCAGACACAGAAAACTACTTGCTTCTGGGACCATTTCTTGTGTTCAAAGAAATAACCTCAGTCAGGAGTTATCACAGCTGAGGAATGAAAATTCCTTGGCTGGGATGTTTGTGCAGCCAGAGACAGTGGTGCTACAGCCAAGCAAACAAGTCTAATGCTCTTCTTAGTAGAATTCTAATTAGGGAAGCCAACATGCAAATTTTGTGTGAGCTCTGATTAGCTCTGAGAAAGCTCCGTGAATATATGCATGACTTTGATCTTTGCTGAATTTACCTTATTTTGATCTGGATCAGTGGATCCGGAAGAACCAGACCCAGTGATCTGGATCATGTCTGGGCGCAGGCTGGATCAGCACCATCTGCACAGATTGTACCCCTCTATCCCCAATGACTAGGAATGAGAATTCCTAGCATCGGGATTTTGGGGCGGCTTGGCATGGCACGCCACTGAAAAGCAGCTCCCCTGAAGTTCTAGATCACAGAGACGTGCCATCTGTGTGTTTCCCATGATCTATAATGAGTCCTGATCCTCACAAGAGATCCAGATTAATCTTTTAATCCAGATCTAGCTCCATCTTGTGCAGATGGAGCAGAACTAATGGGGGTGCAAGGCCTCTTTGATCTGCATCAATATGCAGATGAGAGGCCTGTGATCCAGATTAGGATGCTCCTTAATCTGGCCCTGCAATGAATGCAGAAAGGGCCTTACTTGCTCTCGCAATTGAACCATCTGTTCAGTGGAGGTAGTGAGAAAAAGAGAGGGAAACTTCCTGAACGAGTGAAAATGAGTTGCAAGACAAAGAAAGGGAACTGAGCCCTGCCCACCTTTGACTTCAGCAGTAAAATGCAGATCCCAGCATATTGCGCTAAAGACAATATGTTCCCCACCTGTGCTGTAATGGTTATTTATGAGTGGGCCAGAAAGACATTTTATTCCTCCCTCCCCTGTAGGTCTTAAACACCCTGTGGAGAATTTTGCTGCACCTCATCTCCTGTTGTTGGAATAACGTGTAGTGATTTTAACCAGTATTAATCCTAACCACAGTTTTCTTGCAGGATTTAAGAATGATCAGCAAATTAAAGTTAGCATTAGCTGTGTGTTTATTTATTTATTTACCTACCTACTTATTTATCTATCTGCCTACCTACTTACATTTCTATCCTAAGATCTCAGAGATGATTACAACAACCCAAAGCCATAAAACACTATTCTGCAAAACTTGAATTGTTGTTGTTCTTGTGACTAATTTCACCATTTTATAAATTGGTGCAGTTGACTGTGATTAAGTGGATCCATGGATAGTGGGTCGGTAGGTACAGGGGCACTCCTGTAGTTGTATTCTTGCAATGGTGGCTGGTATCCATTAGAACTAGTGAAACAGCTCAAAAGGGGCTTGGAGATGATAGCTGCCCCATACTAGTGTTCCATTTCCACTTTTAATCCACAATGAACATTATAAAGGACATACTCTTCCCTTAAGGTGAATTCAAGCTGGGATGGAAGGTAACTCTAACATTGGGTGCCTATTAACTATAAACTGCTTTTGAGAAACTTTTTAAAAAATTGTGTGTGGATGCACACAGTGAAACAAGCAGCCTGTTTGCACTTGGCTTTATTCTTGAATATATCCTGGAATAGGGGCCTGCCGTCCACTTGCTAGGGCAGGCTATAGCAGGCCCCAAGTGAGGCCTGCCAGAGTTTGCATTAGCATGCAGACAACAGACTCCTGTCCTGAGATATATTCCAGAATATGGTCAAGTGTGAACAGGTCGTTGGAAGCTGTAACCATGGATCAGAACAGATAGCTCTCACAGCAGATAAGACATTACAGCCCTTTCCGCACTGTCTTTTATTATGGAACAAATTCTGGAATAAGGGTCAGCACGTACCCAAATTAGTGCAGACTAGAGGCCTTTTCGCACAGGCCTTTCCCGAACGCGTGGAAGACAGCTTCGGACGCAGCATACGCATTGCTGCGGCCGGGTTTCCGTCCCGGCGTGTCCGGAGCTGTCTTCCACGCGGACGAGCCGCCCTGGCGCGTTCCGGGAGAGAAGCGTTCGCACGCTTCTCTCCCTGACAGCCATCAGCACGCCCCCAGGGCCCGACTTGCCGGGCCGGCGATCGCGCCGGTGCGGCGAAGCCGGTAGACGGGATGCACCGAATCGGGGTTCCCCTTTCCCCTCTGCCAGGGTCAGTGACCCTGGCAGATGGGACAGGGGAACCCCAATTCGGTGCGTCCCATCTGTCGTCTCCGACGGCCGCTGGGACGTGGCTCCTTCCCGGCTCCGGCAGCCCCAATGGGGCTGCCGAAGCCGGGGAGCCACCAGCATCGGCGTCCTGTCACCCCTTTCTGGGGTGGCAGGAGGTCGATGTTGGGCTGGCTGGGGCCGAGGAACCCCTTGGGCGGACGGAGCGCATCGCTCTGGCCCCCCAAGGGTCCCCCTGCCCCCATCGCGGCCGTCTGCGGGGCGCGAGTGCCCCGCAGATCAGCCGCCCACCTCCCCAGTCCCAAAAACCCCCACCCCCAACCACCCTCCGACCCGGATCGGGCCGATCTTCGCGGTGAAGGTGCCTACAGCGAGGCACCTTCACCGCGAAGATGATACCCCCCCCTCCCCCAGGGCCTGGGGATGGGATGCGCGCGATGGAGGACTTACCTCGTCGCTGTGCAGTCTCGAAATGAGGGTGACATTCTGGGAGCGTGCAGGACGTAGCCCACCTAAGCCCCCTATTGGACAAGCAGTCCAATAGGGGGGCTAGGGGGGCTGCGTGCTGCGCGATCCCGGCATTCCCCCCTCAGTCGGACGTTGGACGGCGACGAGGTAAGTCCTCCGTCGTGCGCGCGTCCTCCCAGGGCCCTGGGGGAGGGGGGAACATCTTCGCCATGTGGGTGCCTCGATGTAGGCACCCACACAGCGAAGATGGCCCCGATCCGGCACGGATTCGGGGGGTGGGGGGCGGGGGACTGATCTGCGGGGCGCGGACGCCTAGATCCAGGCGCTCGCGCCCCGCAGATGGGCGAGATCGGGGCGCGGGGCGAGCCCTTGGAGATCAGAGCCAGGGGCTCTGATCTCCAAAGGGGTCCTGCCCCATAGGGGCCTTGCCCCGGGCCCCATGATGGGTGCCCGGGTGCCCGGGCATCTTCGTGCCAGGTCCCCAGGGCCCGATCCGGGCCCGTAGAGCTGGCACGAAGCGCGGGGCGGGTGGCTTGACAGCGCTGCCCACCCCTTGGGTGCTCTCACCCAATGGGCGGCAGCGCTGCGGCCGAATCCCCGCCCCTGGCCGGCCTTTGCCGGGCCAAGACAGTTCTGGGCGCTTAAGCTTCCCGCCTGCACGCATTCCAAACGGAACGCGTTGCAGTGCGAAAAAGCCTTAGGCCAAGCCCCAGCCCCAGCCATGCTTCATCCACTTTGGAGGAAGCATGGACTGCGCAAGCAGCACCCCAGCTTGATTTATGTTTAGACATCAGTGTTGAGATCTACAACCGGACCAGTGGTACTATACTGAATCATTAAGGCATGCAGACAGTAAGTCCCCATGGCCCAAAATAATATAAGGGAGTCTTTTTGGTAGGGCTCCAGGAAGTGCTGCTGGAAATGGGTCTCCTCCAAAACTGGCCAGGCTAAAAACTCTGAAGTCCTGGGAGCCTTTGTTCTTAGTCTTCGGAGGCAGTGGCAAGGACTGGTGTGGAATGAGCCATTCAAGTGCAGAGAGCTGTATTCCGCTCCACAGACAACCCATCCCATGTTGAGTTGGTTGATCAGGAAAGAGGCCGGCTGTCCCATCCCAGAACATCACTTGCATATGTGAAAGTTCTGTAATTTTAGGCTCCACTCAGTAGCAAATATGGTGGAGATTTTGCCCTTCTGTGGAATATCTTTATTCTACCTACTTTCTCCCCCTTCTTGGCCATTTTATCTAAAGCCACTAACTATTGATATACTTTCTGCCAATTGCATTTCATGTACTTTCCTCTTTCAGTTTCTAACTAGGAAAAGGCAGGGGAAATGAACAGCGTTTCCAGCTCCATCTGAAATCAGTTCTGTCAATGCCTTTCCGCATGCATGTGTGACAGATTTGTAAACTGAACAGCGTATGCACAAAAACAAGAGAGATGGAAGCAATAGTGCCGCTGTTATTAGTGCATTTGACATTCTGTTTTTACCTGCATACTTTCTGCTTCAAAAAGTAAAGTGTGGAATCACACACAAAAAACCTGCCTTCTCTTTTAACACAGGCAACATTTCATGCCCTGGTCTAGGCAACCGTGGGGAACAAAGGCAGCCTTGAGCAGGAGGGAGACCATCTGAGCTCTCGTTTAGTGGGAGGATAAGTCTAAAAGGCAGAAGTTCTCCAAGAGCTCAGAGAAACACATAGCATCAACAATCCTGCTCATGTGCCAAGATTCCCCACAGGGCAACCCCAAAGATGAAAACACATTCCCAGCAATTCTGGGAAAAATTTAAATTTCAGAACCCGTAGGAGTGAGCAATGTTTAAAAACAAGAAAAACCACAACTGGAGACCAGTTTAGAAATCATGGTTAACCTGTGGTTTGGCTTTCAAGACTGCATGCCTTGGAAACTTTCACTTCCCCTCCCTTATCTCTTTCTCTTACTGGTATGCAGTAATTAGTTTGCTTTGATGTACAGATCAACTAGATCCAAAGATTGTTCCTTAGTTCCAAAGGGTATTCAAATAGCATTATGGGTTAACAGATAATGAATATAAAATACTGCAATTGAAACTTTCTTCTTTCAATATTGTCCAACAGAGTTTGTTTCCAGAACCTTTGTCCATGCAAAATACTTCTGTGCAGGTGTTAAAAGCCTTGTGGGGAAAAACCCAGCTGAAGGGAGCACACAGCTTTGAAACAGCAATGATTCAATCAACGTTTCCACACCAGAAGGTAATTCTTTCCCCTTAGTAATCATTGGAGGAACCCAGTGAAAGAACTACTAAAGATAGATATAAAGCTTAAAACTGTGCTGTTCTTATTGACTTCAAGTGAAATGTGAGGAGTTGGCTCGATTAGGATGACTGACAGTCGTTGGAGTTTCCAAGCCAAGGTGGAATAACTAGAATTATTGATTATAAAGAATTATGCAGTAGAATGGATAGAATCAATAGGAAGCCCTAACTGTGTAAAAGGACCTGGAAATGGATGCTAAGAGTGGTGAGACACTTCATGCAAAGGGGGCATAGAACCCAATATAGTGGAAACCTAAAAGATACTTTACATATGTAAACCCGTGTGTAGGGAACATACACAAAGAGGAAGAAAAATATGACAGTATGCCAAATGGTGAAGACTCTGTTACTTGCTAGATATTTGTGGACTCCAACTCCTGAGTGATATCTGCATGGGAAGAAGGAAGAATACCACAAGGATAATATTCCTCCCATGTGGATTAAAGAGGACTGCTACTTTTAAAGTCATGGGGGCTTGTTTTCATGCTGTCCATTGCTCCCACCCTACCAGATTAAAGCCATGGACTACCTGGCTTTGAACTTAATGGCTGGGAGCATCCCACCTGCACATCAGGATAGCAACTGGGAGTTCTCCAGTTGCTACCTTGACAGTCAAGGACATCCTCCCTGTATGTCAAGATCAAAGTCATGGGTTCCCTGACTTCAATCTTGTGTCCCAAGCAGGCCATCAAAGACAGGAAATTGGGTCATGGGGTTGTTCCTATATTTGATAAAACCACCAAGGAGGCAGGAAGGTCTCCCTGAGCTGTGGTGACACAGGGGAGCAGAGCTGCTGCTGAGCTGGAAAACAGCTCTCAGAGCTCTTTCTCCTGCTCTGCCATACAGGTGCTGTAAGAAACATTTATAGTAGCATGGTGGTAAGACAAATGCCAGTCCATGTGGATGTCACATTCATCCAGTGCACTGAATGCATCATGTCCATTCATTCATTCATTCATCCATTCATTCAGTTTATTTGTATACCGCCTTTCTAATAAATTACTCAAGGTGGTTTGCAGCAACCATGAAATAATACAATACAAAGTAATACATCATACATTCAATGAGTACACTAATACATTAAATAAATAATATAACATTATATATAAATGGAATAATACATTATGAAAATTATATAAAGCATTGGGGGAGGGGAAAAAGAGGTAACAATACTGGTTCTTCCTCCAACCCTGTTGTGCAGAGGTGTGCAGATCCTGCTGCTTTATTGCTCATTCAGAGCACCATGGAGGCAAGGTCATGATAGCCAGTGTTCCAGAATAATGAGTGTTGCCCCAACAGCCAGAGGGCAATAGGTTTCTCATCAGTGTCCTATATATACACTGTTGCCATCTAAATAAATAAGAGCAAAAGCCATGAAGTATTAAAAAGTCAAGAAGAGAGAACATCAATGTTGGAGAACACTGCCATCATGTATTGTTTAGTGACTATTGGCAAATTCACATAGTTGTGGTCTATGGAATGGAGTCCAGGACTATACTGATCTCGGCAGCTGTCAACCTTTGCCCCCTATAGAGCTTATAGTTTCAAAGCAGCTGAAACTTTAAAGATGGTAAAGAATGTTCTTTCAAAGAAAAACAAAAGAGTCTAGTTATAGCTATTAGACTGAAGTTGTTGTGAATGATTGGCATGGACTTCACTAAAGAGAAAATTGCAGTTGAGGGAAATTTTTACTGCCTACAATTATCTACTCTTAAAGGAAAATGTATCTCTGTCTCTGTCTGTCAGATATGCATAAACACACACACAAACAGAGAAAGAGACATAGGGACCACGTACACAGCTAAAATACATGGTGTGTGTAGTTGCTACAACATACAGAGGAAGATGAACATTCTGTGCTAAAGTATCTCTTCAGTGTTTTTCTTCTTGCGAGTACTTTGCTGTTCTTAGGTAAACTGGGGAACCAGGTGGAAACCTTTGCTCTGCAACATTTTCATTCTCCCTCACTTCATCCACAATTTGTAGGTGAAAGTAGTCGCTGTTGCCCATTAAGTCTGATAAAACAGAAGCAAAAGCATCTAAGAGAAGTAGTATCAAGAGATGGAATAAATATAGTTTTTAGTTGATGGGACCAGAATTGGGCCTTCTCAGTTGTGGCCCCCACACTGTAAAATAAATCTCCTCCCTCAGATGTGCCAAGGTTCTTTGCTGCCTATGTTCAGAAGATTGGTAAAGACTTGTTTACCCTGGCCTTTGACTGAGGAAGCACTTTCCCCCATTATTTTAATGTTATTTTTAGTATGTTTGTTGAATGAATGAATTTTATTTACAGTCACAGACCAAAAGCAGAAAATAAAAATACATTACTATTTCAGGTCACCATATTAAAAAAAGAATGTGTGTGTGTGTGGTGGTGGTGGTGGTGGGGCATCCAGTATCCTTAGAAGCTTCTACCAAAGCTTCTACAGATAGTGGATTATCTGTGGATGGATAGGGCCCTTCGAATAGGGCTCTATTCGATCTATCCATGAATCTCGGAATTCGGACGTATTCGTCCAGATTCCAAATGCACAAATAATTCGTGCACAACCCTAATTGAAATGAGTGTAGGGTAAAGGGAGAATAGATTCCACCTCTGAATTACTTGGGCTACTTTGCCATTCGGCATTAGCCTTCCAGTCGGAGGATTGTAGGAGTGTTACTATTACAACAATTTCTAAAAATCCACCCCTATATCCACTGGGCTTACAGTCTTGGGGCAGCTGGAACTTTGCTGTTCTTGGGTATTGAGTGTGTGTGTGGAGGAGGCAAAATTCCTTTTCTGTGATATTTAAACCTTTCCCCCCTTCAACCTTACTCACTCCCCTACACTTACAACCTTCTGCAAAGATTCCTATGTTTTCAAAAATGAAAAAAATAAAAGCTTTTTTTTGGGGGGGGGTAAGGAGGCTTGTGATGGGAGAAATGCAAGAAAGGGAGATCACACAGTCACTGTGTGTGTGTCATGGCAGAAGGAGAGTTGCATAAATTTTGAATCTGCACAGGTGACTCTCATGGGCCGCGTTCCCATTATAAGCTTAAATCGGTTTCAAAATGGTTTCAATCCTCGCAGTTCCCACGTCAGGTTGGCTTAACATGCTTTCCGCGTGTTAAATCACCCCAAAGTGTTGTAAATGTTAATCCTCATTTCAACAGGTCTCACTCCGGTTCGTGCGCTTGAAACGTTTTACATTTTTTACTGTGGGAACGGTACCGTGTTAAGGGATGAGAATGCGTGCGTGTTTAGGGTTTCCCTCCCCCAATAGCTTGCTTCCAAAGATAGTGATTTTACTGTAAAAATCCACCCCTTAAAGCAGCCGCTACACTGTAGCAATATACCCACGTCATACCTGATAACAATGTTGCAATTTTGTGAAAGTTCTGACCTTTAAAAAAGGGAAAGGAAAGGAAAGCAGCTGCAGGTCCTGTTTTTAAGGCTGTGGCGGTGGCGGTGAGTGGGCAAAGGGGGCTTGAGTTGCCGCTGCTGCTGTGTGCCCTGGGCAATGGGGAGAGGAGGGGAAAGAATAGCTGGCTGCCCGCTGCTGTTTTTCCTCCATCCAGGCAAGTGGCAGCCACCCAGCTAGGCTCTGTGAAGGGGTCCCTTATGGGTGGCACGTTCACACCAGGTGGAAGAGGGCAGGGCAACCCCGAAAAGCGGCTTTTAAAAAGTAGCCACTTGTGTCCCCCCCCCTTGAGTCACATATGCCACGTACGATCCTCAGAATCTGGATCGAACGCAATTAAGTTAAAAGTAATGGGATCAGGCAAATTCGCATTTGCATCTGGTTCTATTATTTCGGTTTAGGGAAACCAAATTAAGCTTATAATGGGAATGTGGCCATGGTGTGGGGAAAGGAGTGTAGGCTTTTTACTAGACCAAGAGTTTGACCTGAATTGCCCTATTCCTACCTCACTATGGCCTGGTACCTCAAGTCTAAGACAGCACAGCCTATTCATTAATTCAAATTGAAGTATCAGCTGTGTTCACACCTGGACCATTATAGGTCATCCCTGCCTTGTGCTGCATTGCTCACACCTTTCTGCACAATCGAACTGAGCCTCTTCCACTAAGCTCTTGACTCCCCACCCCTTTTGCTACATCAAATCTATCTTGTTTCTGATTGGATGCCATTCATGTCACTCAAGGAAGGCAAGGGTGTGTGTTTGCGGTTCTTTTTAAAGCCTGCTCCCCCCCTCCACACACACCCTTTTTTAATGTGCTTTTCTTCTTCGTGCAATTAATTTTTTTAAAAATAATAATAATACATTTGCGTAAAAGCACCAGATAGAGGAATCATACACATACACTGAGGAGAGAAGGGGAGGTACCTCAAGAACTCCACGCATGTTGACTGGCCAAAATGAAAGACTGGACCCACCCACCACAGCACAGTTCAGCCTCCTTTGGCTCATCCCCCTGTTCACACTTGAGGAAGCAAAGATAGCCTGGAATGCCAGGCTGGCCTCAGACCTTGTTAGTCCTCTAAAAACAGGACTACAAGGTAAGACAATCTAATGAGGATAGGCTGGCTTGGAAAACAAATTAAATAAAAATAATGTAGTAACAAGACCTGAGGACGAACTGTAGTCAACCTAAAACACTTGTGTGGCCACGGCCATACTAACCGTTTCACTTTCATGCAGACAGTTATAGTACAAACTGCTGATGAAGAGTACAATATAACAGTATATACAGAAGGAACCTCCTTTGCCCTTCAGCCTTTCCCTTTCAGTTTTTTGTCTGCCCATCTGCTATATTTTCTCCTAATTCTTTCTCCTGTGAATCAAGACAGCAGCAGCAACATGTGAGAGTTGCTTTTACTCATTCTTTACTCAGCCATTCTTTACTCTGCTCCATGCCCCAGTGTCATGTCTTTTCAGTTCCTTTGAGCAAACAATGAGGCCAGGGGTCAGTCTGTTTCATCTCTGTCGACAGCACTTCCTGGCAGTTCCAGGCAATGAGCAGGGAGTGTTTCTAGCAAGTCCCAGAAGTTTACTTCCCCCCAGCCAGAGGGCTTAAAGAATGCCATGAACAATGTCTCAGAAGTTCACACACTCTGCTGATCTGAGGATTTCTCTAAGGACTGCCATGGCTACAGAGCTGGTGATGGGTGTAGAGTGTGCCACTCTACCCACAATAATGAAGTCTCAGCAGAGTAAGACTTCACTATTTTGCCCATCTGAGACCATGGGTGTTTTTGCACTTCCCTTCCCATCCGCTGGATGGGAAAGGAGCATAATTAACCACCTTTCTGCCCTCCATTTGGACTTCCTGAATGGAAAGTCCACAAATAAAATGGATAGAATTGAAAAGGTGTGAGCAGTCAAACCTGAAGATAGACCGAAGAAGGTTTAAAATGAAGGTGTGGCCATGGCCTTAGTCTCTAAGGTGCTGCTAGAACCCCTTGCTTATTGTTTTGTTAGAGGAGAGGGTTTTACTTTAACATGGCCTCACTTTAAACAATGACTTGTTGGATAAGAACCTTTGCATTAAATAGGGCTCCAATGTACTGTCTTCAAAGGTTGAAGAGGACAAAAAGAGGACAAAAGCTGTGGCCCGTGGTCACATCTTCACTTTAAACCTTCTTCAGTCCATCTTAAGGGCCATGATCACACCCATAGTTCAAGCCATCTTCTGATATATATATCCCAGGGCAGGTCACAGTATAATAAAATCATAATAAAAAAACAGATGAAAATGCATTACTAAAACAGTAACAGTGCCTGCATGGGGAGGTGATCTTCCCTCAGCCAAAGGCCAGGGTGAAAAGGTACACCTTCACCAATCATTTGAACACATACAATGAAGGTGCCTAACGCACCCTGGGGTAGAGATTATTCCATAACCTGGGGACTATGACCAAGAATGACCTTCCAAGTGTTCCACCCTCCCTAACTAATGGAGGTGTGGAACTGCCAAGAGGGCCTCACCAGTAGATCTTAGGTCATTGGCAGCTCTATATGAGAGATACCTGGAAGTGTGCAATTTCCACTACTGTACATGCACATCTGTCTTTTTCCGCCCCTGCCCACGCACAGTGGCTACATAGAAGATGGTGGCTCCCACTGGCAGCATTCAGACAAGTACAATATATTGTTATTTCAGGAAAACTCACATTCAGAGTCAGGTTTTCCCAAAATAGGTTATAGCTGGTTTTCCCCGATATCATGGCAATCCCAGAAGAGCTAAGCCTTAATAGTGCTTACTCCAACTGGATGTGGGTTTAGAGAGACCCTGCAAAATTGGCACACTTCATCAGAAGCACTAGGTAGAAACAACCTAAAATAACTGGACTGGAAAGATTATATGCTTATCTCCGCTACATCCTCTCTTGTCTTCCCCACTTACAGCATATCCAAGCTCTTAATTAATTAAAATTGAAAATAAGAAAGGCACAGGTGGATAGCACTTCTTGTAATGTGCAGTCTGAAAGGAAAAGAAGATGCTTTGGAAAAAGAAGTCTTTGGGCAGAATTCTCTAATATAGCACAAAAATTTCAAAAAAAAAGTGGTTTGGGAATTTTACATGATACATTAGGAAAAGAATGCAGCAAAAAATAGCAAGTGATGTTAGGGCAAGGAAGATTTTGCACATGGTGGTCTGTTCTTTTGTTTCATTTCAGTAAAAGTACATGCTAACCTTCCTTATATTACTGCTGTATCATTTCTGCAAAAGCAGAATGTGTGATGCCTTGGCTTTTATTTGATTTCTATTTTAAAGACTTTGGGAAGTGCTTTTAGATTAGCACAGTATCTCTGCTTGCCAACAGGACTTCCGGCTGGGTGAGCATGTGGGTGGGTTGACCATTCTGTTGCTATTGGAGTTTCCAGAAGCTAACGACTGGGGAAGTCTATTCCTAGCTCGCTATCGCTTACCCGATGGCTTCTAAAGCGATGATGTAACGCCTTCCTTAGGGTTAAGCAAGGGTGATGGCAGCACCCTGACTCTTTAAATGTGATTTACCCTTGCTGTTCTTCCAGCTAAGCTTCTCTCCAGCCTCCTGTCTACCAGCTGGAGTTACTTCCAGTGTCAGAACCCAGCACTGGAGCTGTCAGAGTAGGAATGGAAAGCAGTGAGGTCCAGGGCTTTGTTCAGCAGAGTGTCTGTCTGTCTGTCTGTCTGTCTGTCTGTCTGTCTGTCTGTCTGTCTGTCTGTCTGTATGTATGTATGTATGTATGTATGTATGTATGTATGTATGTATGTATGTATGTGTTATTTATTTGCATTTTTATCCTACCCTATCCCTGAAGGTCTCAGGGTGGATTACAACAATAAAAACAAAATCTAAAATAAGCACACTAAAAACAACAGCAGTAAGGAGGGAAAGTTGGGCCTTTGGTCAAAGGCCAGAGGAAATAAGTGCATCTTTACTGTTCTCTTCAACATGTAAACTGAAGGTGGCCTGGTGCAAAAGAAGGTCCAAAGGCAGTAGTGGATGCAGCTTGCTGAGGAAGCAACGTGTGCGATATTTTGAGTCCTGTGTCTAAGGCCATTTCCATACTTCTTTGAGGGAGGGGGAGCATTCCAGCTAGAATGCCCCCTACACACTGTTTCCATCTGAAGTGGTCCCACTGTCCTGGGAAAAGACCATTCATTCCAGGACAGGCCCTGTGCCGCAACATGTCTCAGCAACCAGTACCAACCAGTTTCTGCAAGGCCTCCTTTGTCCCATTGGCCCAACAGTCGCACATTATATAGGCGCACATTATATATGAGAAAAATGATGGCGTTATCTGACATTCTTCTCTTGGCTTAGGGCTGTATCTAGACACCACTTACTCGTTCCATTATACTTGGCTATTCCAGAACAATGTATGGATTTCTGAGCCAGTATCCTTCTGACCAGGGCAATATGGGTCAAAGAGTCTTGCAGAGACATAAACCAGCATCATTCGTAGCATAACACAGTAGAAAAATTATTCCCCTCCCCTATTTTTCTTGAACATCAGTTGTTAATTATTTTATTTATTCATTTATTTAAAAATGTATATACCACTTCTTACGAAACATCTCCAGATGGTTTACAATTTAATCCAAGAATAAGATTAAAACAATATAAGCACAATATTAAAAACAACCAGGGTGGGTTAAAGGTTTGTTTTTGGTTTTTTGACAGAACGGTGCTAACATTTTTATGCATGATATAGTTCAGCCAGTCTGATTCTAAACACGTGGACTGAAGCATTGGCAGATCATTCTAACACTCAGTCAGTAGTAATGAAGGTGGTTGTGAAGAGAACAAAGGTACCATCTTCACCTGATTCCATCTTGGTGAAAGGCATGTGGGAGCTGTCACTGGAATGAAAGGGCCTTAGGCATACACCTGAGGCCTTGTGGTATCAAACATCATGACTGTGAGTGGAACCTCCATTCACAGCAGCTAGAATTCTGCCCAGTCTTGCTTTAAAAGATCAGAAATGACATCAGAGGTCAGCCAGTTTCAGACTTATATGAAGTGATTCCAGTCACCTCCTCACCAGCTGGGAAGTGGAGGAAAATTCCCACAACAAATGTACCCTGGAACTTGATGAAGGTAAGGATGCTTCAGTCAGGGGTTGGGGAGGTTCACAGGGTGGAAGAGGGCAGGAAACACTTGCCCATCTTCTCTCCTGGTTGCAGGGAGAGGTGCCCATGGCTGCTTCCACACAGGCCCTTTAACACCCACTAACCATACATTGGGAAACCCGCGTCCGGACACACATACCTATTTAGCACACTTCCAGCGAGGCGCGTCCGCATAGTAACGCCCATTAAGCACACATCGGGAAACCCACGTCCGCACAGGCGGAGCTATTTGGTGCACTTCCGGTGATGCGCATCCGCACAGTAACACCCATTAAGCACACTTTGGAAGACCTGCGTCCGCACAGGCGGACCTATTTGGCACACTTCTGGCAAGGCACGTCTGCACATATCCGTCTCTAATGTGTGTTTAATGGAGTTTAACGGCACACCACATTGAAGGTGGTCTTAATGGGTGTTTCTGCTCTAGAACCGCATTAACGCAGGACGTGTCCACACATGGATTGGAGAGAGAACACATGGGGCAGGACAGGAAGTCACCATGTTGAGTGTGGCAATGCGGCGCGGAGCAGCCATGTTGAGAAGACAGGGAGAAGCACAGTCCAGCCATGAATTCCCCCCCCCACCCCAAAGGCTTTGCATCGGGCAGGCGCACAGCTACAGCAGCAGAGGCACAACAAGCTGGACGCGGGGCCCCGGCGGGGAACCCCAGGGCCATTTGGCCCCATGGGAAGGGCCCCACTGGTGGGTGGGTAGCGATGGCATCTCGCCCGGGGCACGGAGCCTCCCGTGGTAGCGGCATCGCCGACAGAGACGGCCGCGGCTCTGTCTGGCTAACAAAAGGGGACCCGCAGCCATGGTGGCCCCAGGCTGCATTGGGGTGCAGGAGGGAGCCCCTCGCTGGCCCCACCGCCTGAGCGGAAGTCTCTGGAGAGGTGGTTCACCTATCCTGCTTCTCCCTTCCATGTAAGGGGCATCCTAGCGGCTGGGGATCATTGCTGCAATCTTCCCTGCTCTGCCCTGCCCTGCCCCCCGCGGTGTCGGCAAACCCGAGATGCGAGGGCGAGAGGGCTGGAACTCTGCAGCCGTCGGCGTGCACGCGGCTCCCCTCCCGGTCCCTTGCTCGGCTGTCAAATGCGGCGATTCTATTCACAAAAAGCAGGCTTTGCTGCCCAGTGGGCATGGGTGCCCAGGCACGCCGCTGATCGGTCGGCGGCCTGTCCCTGGTGCGCCCATGCATGGCTGGAAAGTGGCGGTGACTGATGGCTGAATGCTCCAATCACACTGCTCCTGGGGCAGCCGTCTTGAAATCTGTTCTACTGCATCCACACAAGGAGGGCAGAATCTGTTCCTCGCAATCCGTCCTTCCCACGCGTGTGCAAACAGAAGGGGTGTTGGTAGATCCATATCTAATAGATATGGATTTACCTTAAACCGGAGTTAGTTAAGCTGGATCTACCTTAAACCAGATTTAGTTAATCCGGATCTACCAGATCTATTCTAAACCGGATTTAGTAAATCTGGATGTAAATGCGGAAGCACCCCATGGCATTTGTGTTAATACTCTCAAGGTCTCAGTTGACAGCAGGGTTGTACTATAAAAATGGCCTCAGAGCTCTTCTGAGGTGTGATGTAGCACAGAGTATTACTGGCGACAATCCTGCAATAGGTCTAAACTGTGGATGGAGGCAATCCAAAGTCAGTGGAGCTTTGAGGAAAATACCTGAGGCCTAAATGCAAATAGGCCCCTGGTTTTGGTTCTGAAGCTTATGCAACAAAACGCATCTACGTTTCTAGCCAGTGGAAATATTACGTTTCATCAGCTAAGGAAAACATTTTAAAAAGCCCTTAGAAACAGTTATCCAAATATAAAAGTTACCTTACGCTTTGAGACATGGGAAGGCAATTTTAAATATTTTATTTCTGTACCTATAGCCTCAAATTTACCAAGAAAGTGCCCCTTTAACTGTGTCTGATCACATGCCAAGAGGTTAAGTTGGGCTTCAAGTAAACCAACTGCAGTCCTTGTTGTTGTTTATTTACTTGCTATTTTGAAGGCATTAGGTAGGGATGTGCATGAATATTGGTAACATTTGAAATTTGGCCAACTTCAGCCATTCGAACACAAATCGAATGTTACAATATTTGTATGCTAACATTTGAATGAATACAAATGTTTCCAGACATTCGTACGAATAGTTCAGACATCCATTAAGCTGGAGAAACATATCAGTTATGTATTTATTCGCATTACATACGTATCGGTAATAGATACGCATCTGTTCATATCAGATACATATTGTATATGTATTCATTCATACCCAATATGTATCGAATGTTCAGACGAATGCGTACAAATAGATTTGTATTGAATAGAATTTTACCACATTCAAATTCATTCTATTTGTATGAATACAGATTTTCAAACATCCAATTCATTTCCAATTGAATGCCCCCCCAAAATTGTGCACATTCTCTGAAGTTTCTTTCTGCTTTGCCCAGTAAGTAATCAGGCCTAAGGATTTCCAAGTGTGATAGAAGGGAAGCGGCGTCTTTAATTAATGAAAAGTGACTCCACTGAGAACAGTTGATTATTCAGACTTTGGTCAGTTATACATTTAAAACTACATAAAAGAGAAAAGTAGAGTGGACTCAAGCACTGAGTGGTGGATTGCTACCCAGTGGGTCATTAATTCCTGCTGTATTCTATCATAAAGCTTGAATGTCTGTGGTGAAGAAAGGTGGCCAATTGCGTAGGCAGCTTACATGTGAAAACATCATGCCAACACTGATGTTTTTAGCATCAAGTTTTCTTTTTCACATACCACATATTTTTTGCTCTTAGGGTGAGTCCCCGAAAAACTTATTTGCCTCTCTAGTCTCCCTCTACTGTCACTGTATTCAAGTAGACTTTAAAAGTGCCCTGCACTTCAGGAATAAGTCCGCATGAGGCTCAGCAAAACACACGTTTAAAATGCACCTTCCGTCCCCACAGAAGCGTGTTTTCTTTCCCTGCATCTTTTTCTCCCCACCCCCTCTCTTGTTCAAAGGAAAAATAGCCAGATCTCCGTCCCCCGAAATGGCTTCCTGTGCTGGCAAAGAGTGATCGCTCGCTCATTCACTCTCAGCATTTACTTTCACTCTGTTTGAAATAGCTTGTCTGCAGCCATCGGCCGCGCGATCGTGCGCTCATTTACTCTTAACACTTTCACAGATCACCCACTTCACACCTGATAACAATGTTGCAATTCTGAGCAATTCTGGCTCTTTGAAAGTTCTGACCTTTACAAAGGAAAGGAAGGGAAGGTGCAGCATTTCTGGAAGATGTGTGAATGCTTTATGGCTGTGTGTGCAGGCAGCAACCCCTGCCCCTTTTGTCACGGAGCATCCCCAAGGTAAATGTTGCGAGGAAAACCCGCCACTTCCAGAAAGAGCGATGAAACTCTTCTTGAAAGGGCACGTATTTTGTTGTGGGTTTTCCTGCTGGAAGCTCATTAAAAACCCTGACATGGGGGCGCTCAGAGGCAAAAGAAGATTTTTAGCAGACTTTGAATTGCTTGGGGACAGGCCCTTAGAGATACAACTTCTGATGCTTCTTGCTTCTTCTTCCATAGCTGGTACAGACACATCTTACCAGTTTCTAAAACTGAGTTTGGCAGAAAACTAACTAGACATCTGCATAGCATAAATCAGTTTTCCTCCGCTAGCTTCAGTATAAGAGCATTGCTTTGTACCTGGAGATCTAGGCATGTTTTTTTCTGGGGAAAGGCCGTAAATTGAAAACTAAGCATGAAAATGGCAATTGCAAATCGTGATTTAATAAATTTGGGTGTTTTGTGTTTTTCTTTGAATTACAACTTATCCATTGTACCATAAAAAAGCATGTCAACTTCACTATTCTGTTACATGTCATCAGAGACAGACAGATGTTTTATATCAGTCAGAGAAATTGAGAGTGAATGCCTAGCATTCTGCACATGGTTAAGAAAACCACTCTTTGCTGGAGGTTCTTTTTTGGATGAAATTTGAAATGCTACATTTTCTTCCAGCTGACTGAATCAGGATTTAAAAACATTTTTGTCACAATGACTCTGAAGGCAGGAAAGAACTTATTCATCCAGTCTGTCTGCTCGTTGGCATAGTTCCCTCATCCTGGTTATATGCCAATCTTTCGAAATGCTGACAGAGATATGGAAAATCTATCTTCAGAAGAAGATGGGTGTGGTAGCCTTGTGAAGATGCACCTGCAAAGTACTATCAGTCTAAGCATCAGTCCTGACATGATAATATTCTGCTTTGCTACCTCAGCCACATAGAAGAGGTTATTATTTCACATCCCCTAAAGCAAAGTATGCTCATAATTAAAAGCATGGAAGATGTTCTTTATTTCCTGTTGTTTGATAAACTGATGAGAAATCACCCTGAACCTAGAAAATAAGCCATTATTTGTAGTACAGTCATTTCATTATGAAAACTGACTATTATAAACATTATTTTTGTCAGGCAGATGACAGGCTAACAGTACATAAAAGACAACAACCTTCTTATTATTTGATTTTGTGTGTTTGTGTGCCTCACTTCCAGGTCCTCCGCCTCACTGTGAATAAAAAACATTTCTACTTGCATCTAGGTGAAACTCGCTCCATTTTCCCCAAATCTGGGTTAAAACCTAGGTGTAAAATCTAGGTTAAAATCTAGGTAATAAAATCTAGTTTAAAACCTAGATTTTCAGAGAATTATCCCTCATTGTTGAAAGGCATTTTTGGTTTGAAAATGTGTCATATATAGAGGTAAAATCTCTATTCAAATGAAGCCCTTTGTAGAAATGGATGAAGCCAGCATACTGTACATTCACTTTCCAAAATAAAAAGGAGGCACTGCTCTAAGCCAAGCGGAGAACTCAGTCCAAATGCACAATAATCCTGATGTGTTGATTTGGTCTACAAAAAGTATGGAAAGCAAAGTATTGTCAGAACAGTTGAAAATAAAGACAACTTCTAAACTGATTAAATGTTATGATCGAATATGGCCTAAGTATGGAGGCAGAAGGACCAGTGGCAAACATGGAAACATCTGACTTGGTGCTCCATAGTTTTCAGCATCTGTAATGACACTTGCACGGAAGAGTTCTCTGTATGGACATGCCAACCAGGTACCAGAAGTTACACCAGAGATGTTAGGTCAAAAATTCCAGGCAAAAAGAGTCAGCTTGGAGGTGAGAGGGTGATTCAAATGCTTTCCCCTCCATGGCAACTTCTCTGATCAGGGCAACCCAAGAATACTTCATGCAGGTTTAAAGAAAGGTTGCCCTTTTCAAACAAGGAGAGGATTGTCTGCACTGATGTGGGTCTTTGCAGATGGCCCACTCTCCTGGCAGCCCCACATTGACCATTTGATGCCTGAACACAGCCGAAGACTCATAAGAAGAGAAAGCAGAGTTCCAGAGGTTGGGTTGCCAACATTTAGCACCTGAGCACTGAACACACAGGCTCCTTTTCTTCTTTTCTGAAAACTGTGACATAAACATGCTTTGGACTCATTGCCCAAACCCAGTATCTCTGTGGGTGCCCAGACATTCTAGTCCCACCTCCAAAACATTGAACATGAAGTGACTTTTAGAACACAGTACTGCTCTTTCTTCCTTTCCCTAAGGACTCAGCAAGTATTCTTCCCCCCCCCCCCAGTGTTTATTATTCATATATACAAAAAGAATGAGATTCCATACAACCCACTTAGAACCCATTACACAGAGACAGGATAAGTAGCATTCTTGACATTTCCTATATGTTATTTTTTTAAAAAATTTTAAATCCTTGCTTCCTTCCTTGCTTCCTTCCTTGCTTCCTTCCTTCCCAGAATGCATCATTTACAGTGTGTAGATATCAAGGCCTTCTGAGTCTGGGTGCTGGCCTTGTGGACCAGACACAGCCTTCAAATCCAGCAGCTGAAGTGGGGCTGGGATAGGTCACCTGGCATCCCTTAGTCTGTTCTAGAGCTAGTCAAACCCAGCATAAGCTTGCCTACCTAGCACAGGTTCTGTGATGGGATAAACATGCCTTGTGAAAACAGCCTTGCTTACATATTAATTTAAAAACTACTGTTGCTGGACTCTACTTTTTTCAAAATGTGTAATTTTGAAGTTTACACAATTGGTGAATTTCTGCAATAGTCGAGTATATTCCTATGACTTCAGAAAGATTCATGATTTATGTAATCTTAGCAGATTGCAGAATGTGCTCAAATCAGTACATACAGTATGAGTCAAAGACTTTTTTAAAGAAAAAGAATCAGCTTGCAAAGGATGCTGTGTTTCTTTCTCTGCCTGTCCAAGCACAGAAAATATTTTTATATTGAAACTCAAATTTGTTAGTAGGTGAAATGCTTCCAGATGTATTTATTTCCTCACAGATTTCTGGCCAGTTGCTTCATGGATATTTATCCAAAGACCTCAGCTATGTTACATTTAAAATAAACATAACAACCCTTTTTTCAATTCATTACAAAATCATTTGTGTTTGTGCTGTCATTTGTCAAAGAAAACAATAGCTTTCCACATCAACAATCAAATTAATGATTCTTCATTCTTTGCTAGATCTGGGGGAAATTGTGAACAAGTTCCTTATGAAAGGTGGAGCTGTCTTTTCTAGAAGGACTTAGCTCTTTTATAATTTGTGCTTCTGCATAAGTTTTCAGACACTTATATAAAGGCAGTTCCTGTGATATTACCCCAAATTTAGAAAGGGATAACCGTTCACTTTTAGGAGGTTGTTGGTTGCGTAACTGAGAATTGAATGAGATCCCATTTTGCCACTAGCAAGTCAGAGGTTGTAGCCAAACCTTCACTTTAATCCTTCTTCGGTCCCCAAAACTCACACCTTTTTAGTCCCGTTTGTGTACTTCCCTCCCTTCAATCATACTTTCCTGAGGGTGTTGTGAAGGTGGAGAGGGATGAAGATCTAAAAATGTCTTCTAAAGGAGTCTCATGATGGGAACAGAAAGGTGTGAGCACAGCAACCCAAACTGAGGAAGGATTATCAGGTATTGGGTGTGGTCTGAGTTAATGCGTTTTGAGTCCTGTTTCTTAAGACAGGCAATTTTAGCAAACTGTGACCATGTCCTGAATCTACCTTGCACAATTCGCATGAGACAGTGAAAAGGGAGTCTTTTTCAGTGTGGACACAGCCTCCTACAAAGATAAGAACAGGCTCTGTTTTAAAATCCGTTTGGTTTTCCAATCTGTTATAGGGATGTGCAAAATACCATATGAAATTATTTCCAAAACATTAGAGATGGCTACACTCCTCTTACGTGGATGGATCCTTAGAAACAAAATCAACAAACTCATTTGTGTTCAGCTTTTACATGGCTGCTTTCCTCCTTCTTGAACCTTGGAAGGCAGAGCTACTCATTATTATATTAACTACGTGATGATGTCCACATGTAAGATGGGCATAGATGTCTCAACTATTTTGCAAAGTATCCTAGGAAGTGTTTTCCACACTCCTAGTTTGTTGTTCTAATTTTCAGTTTTCATGGGTAAATAAAGTAACTTACAAGTTTAGCACAATTCACCTTCACAAATATTCAGGAAACCCTTTTCAGTCCCAGCTTAGACTGTGGTGAGGCACAGAATCTTTCTTGCCTTCTCTGAGTAATGTCTTGTATTTCTGGTCTTGAGTTATGTCTAGACACAACACACTGGAAACCAGAGATCCCAAGATCCCAGAGGGATCTACTAATAGGGACTTAAACATAAAGAGGAGCACTGCTGGATCAGGACACAGCCCATCTAGTCCAGCATCCTGTTTCACACAGTAGTCCATCAATTGCTTGTGGGCATTCTCATGACTGACTGATTGATTTAATCTTTAAATAAGGCTTTTGAAGTGTGGTAGGCATAGGTTTATTGACAGAAGACACAGCCATTACCTACATATTGACACATAGGGAAATCACTATTGACTTGCAGCTGCATTCCAGGTGTCATCCAGCTTGAAAATTTATGCAGACTTGCAATGCTTTACATTAAGGATGTTCACGAATGGCTTATTTGCATTTGCTTTGTATCAAATTGAATGTAAGAAAATTCATATTCATTTGAATAGATCCCCTTAGGATGTGGTAGGATTCTATTCAATACAAATGCATTTGTATGAATTTGGATGAATATCCAATACAAACACATACATATCCCATACTATCCATATGTATCCAATACATATCTAATACGTATCCCAAAACATATCCACTCTGAAAGTGTCAAATCCACCCTGAATCAATTTTGAATCTGTTCTCAATCCATGTTGAATGCACTCTGGATCCATGGCAGATGTGACTGCCGCAGCCGCTTTCCCGCCTCCCCGTTTCATGGACGTTCTGAAGCATCAGAATGTTCCGAAACATTTTTACAAATGTCAATGTATGAATGTTGTAACATTCAATTCATATACAAATGTCCAAATTCATACTAATATGTACAAATATCAAATGCTACAAATATTCATGCACATCCCTACTTCATATACGTTGCATGTGAAAGGTGTCTGGAACAGGAGTAGCCAATACCTGGCCCTTCAGATAATTATAATGATCACAAAAGGATTGCAATATTATGCAGAATTCAGGACTGAGATTTTGAATCCACTGCTTACACACGTATTTTAGCCTCTGTCACTAGCAACTGCTGGATTTCATTACTGTTTAATTTTCAGGCAGTAAATTGCATATGGATCAGTTCCTACTGGCTTTGAAGCTTTTTTGTTTTATTTCTTTCTCATTACTTATCTAGGATCTAAACCACGTGCAGATGCATTTGGAAGAAGTGAGGTTCTTTGATTTATTTGGTTACAGCGAGGAAGCGGGCGCCTGGCAATGTTTCATGTGCAATAATCCAGAAAAGGCAACAGGTAAGGGAGTTTTCTCCTGTAATATACAAGTAATAAAGTGTGGGATTTGACAGTGGGGAAGGCTGCTTTGAGCAGATGACATAAATCGTCCAATGAGACAACTAAACCTATGCACTGAATGCAGACAAGCTGCTCCTTACTGAGATAAGGGCTGTTTCCACACTTACCTTTGTTAGTGCAGTGGCAGAACTATTGCTCTTGACCTGGAACAAGGCCATCCACCCCCCTCGTATGCCAGTAAAAGGGAAAGGTTTGCTGGTTGTCCAGACCAGGATGTTCTGTAAAGATGGAGCAGAGTAGGAGGGGGAGAGGTCTCTCTAGTGCGCTCTAAGGTGCAGACAAAAGAGAGGGGGAAATGTGCACTTTGCCTCTGTGCCCTAGAAGGCAGAGTGCTACAGTATTGTAGCCATCTGCACTAGAGAATGGCTAGAACCTTTGGTTCAGACAGCAGCCATTGCAGAGCTCCATGACGGGACCAATTTGCGTGCATGGCACCACCACTGGGGCACCTGCACCACCAGTCACATGCTCCTCCTGCACATCTGATGACTACGAGACCTGCAGATGGAGCATCCAGAGTCTTATTGACTCTGCAGCTCATATAAGCATGGTGCAGTTTTAACTGCACCATCCTTAAACTGTGGGGTGGATCCTCCATGATGCAGGGAACCATTTCTGGTTAAGGAATAGCTCCATAAAGTGGAGATGCTGCATCCCGGAGCATAAGCGTGAAAAGGCCCTCAGAACTGGGTCATGATGCCATCTCGTACCCAGGATGAAACCAACCAAAGCTTCATTAAACTCAGGGATTCTGCAAAAAATGTATTTTGTACAATTAATACTTATATCTGAATGTTGGTTGAAATTCACAGAAAGCCTGAGAAATCTTTGCTCTCAATGTGAAATGTGAAACATAAATCTGATTGTCATGTCAGCAAAGTCTTGGAGCATTGCCATAATTTTAAAAGCTGAGATACACAAGAGCATATAAGAACATAAGTGGAGGCTAGGCAGGGAAGGGTTAGAGGGTCTTCGTTTCTCAAAGAACAGCTCTTTCCTTGCCACCTTTGGACCCTGAATAAGCGTTAAAGCTTCTGCTTGTCCACCTGCATATGGAAGTGAGAAATGAACAGAGGGTGGGAGGCAAATATAGAAAAGGATAGCAATTATTGTGGTCTGGCTCTGGAGAGACATTTAAATTCCTTAAAGAGAAAGGGGCTGGGCGATTCTGGAGCTGAAACACAGAACACTTATCAGTTCTGACTTTGAGTTGGAGCGCAAATGCCCCAGTGTTCAGAAGTGGGAAAAGGTGGAAAGTGTCAAATTGCATGCAGCAACATATGGACACAGATGAGGAGTTTCATTTGAGGTGTAGTGGGAGCAGAGCTACTTCCTGCACATTGGACATGGAAAGTGGCTTTAGTGTGGCAAGTGCACTGGATGTGCGTTTTTAGTTGTGTGTTCCTGATGCAGGTAAGAATCATATTGCACATCCTACTAATGCAGAGCTAAAGTGGAGGGTAGGGTTTGTGTGTAGCTAGACTCTTAATAATCTATGATCGGAAGTGTAGGATGAAATGGATTTAAATCTGAATAAATTTCAACAGAAATTCAGGTTGTGTTCACACACAGTAAAAAATAAATAAACACCTCTGTGGCACCTTAGAGGCATCTGAGAAGTGGCTCAGGGGTTCAGACATCACTCTGCCCTTCCCTCCTCTCATGACCATTCTAGGCTCAGAAGGTAGGTTAGAGATGCTACATGAGAACGCAGCCTTCAGCAAAGACAAGACTACAGCTGCTCTCAGTGTGGTGCCACTAAGGATCCCCTCCAAAGTACTAATGAGCGAGTTGTCTCTCCCTGGATCTGTATGCTGTCTGGTGCAGCCCTGCCCCTTCCGCAAGACACTAGCATGCCCTCCCCCCCAGCTGTATTGATGTGGAAAAACATGGAAAGATGCCATCAGGAGGTAGGGGGAGGTATCTACACAGTGTCATAGAGTTGCCTGGCAGTGTCCCATGGAAGTTGAAATCAGAGATTAGGGATGCAAATGCTAGCCCAATCCCAAAGGTCACCCAGACCTACTTGGGACTGAGTGAAGTGTGAATGCTCCCATCTGGGAGCATCTACATTGCTGCAGCAACAGACATGCATGCCAGGTTGTTGCTACAGTGATCAGGTGATGTAGTGCATGACTGTGCAACCACACACACCCTCCCTTATCAGCATAGCTATAGTTGGTTTCAGTGGATTAGTTTTTACTGTTCCAGAGCTCATAATGATCGGGGCAGCTCTTGGTTGCTCCAGGGCAGAAGACCTCAATCAGGTGCGAATACACACATGCCAGAGCATCCACAGCTGTCCCAGAGGGTCAAGAGGTCCCATAGGAACATAAGAACACAGCCCATCTAGTCTAGCATCCTGTCTCAACAGAGTGGCCCACTCTGGGCATCTTAAGCAGAAGACAAATGCAAAACCTGGTTCTTGATTCCCTGCAGATGGGCTTGAGAAGCATCCTGCCTTGCTCTCCAGCCTGGAGGAGGTACCTAGGCATCCATTCTAGTAGCCATGAACAGTGAAGAACAAAAATGCTTTGTTAATGGTGGAATTGCTCTTGCAATTACTGTTTTTATTGGTGGACTTATTGTTATGCAGCTCAGTAGCATGCCACAAAATATACAAATTAACAGAAACTTCATAAAAATCTGTTCATTTAAAGCAAACAAAGATTTAAATTAACAGTCCTTAAATTCAATTAAGGGTTTTGGTATAGGTGAACTTTTAGATTTTGTCAATGGTAATGTCAATTATATTTTATTATGGCTATATTTTTGACATAGATTTTAAAATAAAAAGTATCAATTTAATAATTAAAATAAAACAACACTGATAATTTATTTTGCATCAATGTTGTAAATATTGTTTCTATTTCTTATATAAAACTATTTGCTTTTCTCCTCCTACTTTTGGATATTGCTCAGGTAAATATCAATTATTCTTTGAGGTCACTATCTTTTTTTTGCACTAGAAACATTTCACTGTTTTGGGCAGATGGAGATATAACATGGAAAACAGATGCCAATTAAAATTAGTTGCCATCTGAAGATAGGAAGCCATTGAATTTATCTAGCAGGATGGAAACAGCTGGCAATTAGGGAGTTTGGACAACTTTCTAATGCTCATTGTTGGCTATTACACAGAGCTGAAGACTTTCTAAATTATTGCTAACATCAGAGAGTTTTGTATGTGTGTGAAGTGCTTTTCATTGTATTTCACTCAGTTCCATTTCCTGCAAGTCAAAAATAATTCTGTGGCATTTTCCAAAGAGAAGTTATTTATTTTATTCAACAGCACATCTGCTAGTGTGTATGGTATAAACTAAAACATTGCTTGATAAAACATTTTTTCCTATTTAACTCATGAACAAAAATAAAGTTCTAATCTGATTTACTTTCCCTGAAATTAATGGTATGTACCTTGGGAAGCTGCATCTACATGTGAAGGGTGGAGAAGCATGGCAAGCAAATGCTTCACACCTTGCTGCTCCAACATGAAGTTTCCAGCAGGGCTATTTTCACACTGGATAAGAACTAGGAAGCTGGCCATTTTTGGTCAGATGTGAAAACAGCCCAACCACAAACTGGATCCATAAGTTACTCCCTCCCAGTTTGGTCTAATGGTTAGTGAGCCAGACTCTTATACAGGAATACCAGGTTTGATTCCATACTCCTCCACAAAGCCAGCTGGGTGACCTTGGGCTAGTCACAGCTCTCTTCTGAACTCTCACAGCCCCACCTACATCACAGGGTGTCTGGTGCGGGGAGAAGAACAGAAAGCTTTGTCAGCCACCGTGAGTCCCCTTAAATGGGTGAGAAAAGTGGGGTAGAAAAGCCAACTCTCCTCCTCCTCCTCCATTAGGTGGAGAGGTCCAAGAGCTGGACGGGGATAGATGACCACTCATACCACTCAGGGCTCCTGGGTTGGGTGGAGGGAGTCCTAGGTATCTCCATGGGTGCTCCCCGAGTGGCTGTAGCTCAGTGGTAGAGCATTTGCCTATAGAGTCATATGTTCAGTCCCCAGCAGCTTCGCAGAAAATGGTAATGGTAGGCTGTTTCTTTAATGTTCTTGAGAAAACTGCACATGTGTTTCTATTTATTCATTAGGCTGCAGCCTTGACTTGATGATTACCAAAGAACAGTAACATTTACTACAAGCTTGCAGTGGGAAAAGCTCCAGAAATTTGTTAATTGCTGGCCAGTGTGTGGATTGGCAGCAGGTAGAGGGCATGCTTTCCTACTACCCAACCCACAGAGTCCTAGAAAACACCCCTATTTTTTAGCAATATAAAAACCAAAGGCTGGTGTAATTTTTTTAAAAAGGCTAGGAGGACCTCCCAGGGCCCCCATAATGGGTTGCTTGGCAGGAAAGGATGCACCATTGTTTTCTTTTAAACCTGGGCATTTCTTGGGTTGTCTGGCCATACAGCCTACTTCACTTTCAGCAGGCCAGACGGGCAAATTTGACTGATTGCATTTGAGCCACACTTTTGTAGGCTGCAGAAATGATCAATGGAAACCATGAGTGCAGGGAAACAATAATATGAAGGCTGATAATGCAATGGAAAGGTTCAATAAAACAGTTCATAAACCACAAGACCTGTTCAGTGCAAACCATCCTACCAAAAAAAACTTTTCATGCCCACTCCTAATTGACTATATGTGACACAAACTGCAAAAATATTCCTGATTGGGTGTAGAGGGATCTGACCTTGTATATCTGACTATGAATTTATCTATGGTATACAAAATCAAAGAAAAGAAGCAGCACAGAAATATAACATTTTTAAACAAAGATTTTTGTTTTAACAAGGTGGAGATAGCTTCTGTAGCCACATAGATCTGCACAAGATGGAGCCATGTTGAGATTAAGGAGGCCCTTAATCCATATCTCTTACGAATCTGTTTAATCAGGTCCATAAGAAGACTAAGGGCTTTGTTCTAAATAACAGAAGGTGCATAGATGACACTCCTCTGTGATCCAGAATTACAGAGGGGGTGCTTTTCAGTGACTTATCACAGCACACCATCAAAACCCACCACTCCCATGTTCCGTCCTTAGGAACTTGCACGAGGCTTTGCAGTGATGGGGAAGCATGGGCTGGATCAGCTCTGTCAGTGCACTCGGGGCTGATCCAGCCCATGCTTTCACAAAATCCCGATTAACCAGACCCACTGATCTGGATCTAAACCAAGTAAGTACAGAAAGGACACTTGAGAACATATCATACAGAAATGGGATTAACATGCTGTGTCCTTGGTCTTCCCTGTGAATTATGGAGGAATAATTGTAGGAAAAAGCAACATGTACAAAGTCATCAGGGCACGGGCTTAAACCTACCCCTTTGTTAAGAGGGCTTTCCTTTTCTGAATGCTGTAAGATCCATGAGGTTTTTATTTATTTATTTACCCGTATTTTCCGGCGTATAAGACTGGGCGTATAAGACGACCCCCAACTTTCCATTTAAAATCTAGAGTTTGGGATATACTCACTGTATAAGAAGATGACGATCCCCGACTTTTGAGAAGATTTTCCTGGGTTAAAAAGTAGTCTTATATGCCAGAAAATAGAGTATTTACTGATTTACTCACTCACTCACTCATTTAATTCTCTGCTATGGTACCCCAAAATACAGAAGAGAGAGATGAGGTGGCCAAAGCTGTAAGAGCAGTATGGACTGTTAGAAGGATCACTTTGTGGTCATTTTCATTTTTTATTCATTTAATGTGTGATGGATAGGAAAAGATTCATCCACCAGTTTACTTCACCACACTGATTTTGCTAAAGCAACCTCCACCACAGAATCAAAGCTCAGCAAGCCAAGAATTAATGATCTTATGGATGCTAGGTCCAACTTCCAGTAAATCCACCAATGCCCAGCCTAATTTGCACCGGCTTATAAGACAAGAATTCAGTTTAATGAAACTATGGAGCTGTAGGCTTTATGGAATAGTGCCAAGAAGTACAAGGCCAGTTGGAAAATGTTTCAGGACATTTTGTATCTTTGACAGTTGGCAAATCTGGAAGTTCCATGTTCCTTTCTCAGTGGCTATTGTGTGTTTTTGAAAGGATATAAAGGTTATTCCATTATTTTCAGAAGAGTACAGCCTGTTTTGAATTATTTTCTTTGCCTTACAGATATTAAAATGTCATGCAGCTGTTGTGATGGCATGAATTTTATATATCTTTAGGGACCATCAAGCCCAAGATCTCAAGGTGGCCCTTAAAACAAGCAAGCACATTTCTGGACTTTGGGGTTCCCTCTTGAACCCATACTCAGTTTCCCATGGTGTTTTTCCTTACTGTTGTAATAGCCTTGAAATGCAATCTAGCTTCTTGATTACAGCAGTTGAAGGCTGAAAAGATGGGGTGCTGTGGAAACATCTGACTTGGGATAGTATTTTTTTTTACCCAGAAGGTCATTGGTCAATAGAATTTTCTGCCAGAAGAGGTAGTGATGGCAACCAGACTGAATAACTTTGAGAAAGGGTTAGACAAGGTGGAGGGCAGGTATATTAATGGTTATTAGAACTGATGTCTGGGTACCACCTTTTGTTTGGAGAGACAGGCAGGCTGTCTTTAATGGTCACTTGCAGATTCAAGAACAGATGAAGGTTTTAACTTTTTTCTTCTGCTTGAGAATGCCAGAAGCAGATGATAGTCCACTGTGTGAGACAGGAAGCTAGAGTAGATGGTCTGTGGCCTGATTCTGTACGGCTCCTCTTATTTATTTATTTTTACTATTTGAAGGTGCATACAGCCTTAGGTTATGGGAATACATCTACACAAAATCCACAAAAAGCTCCACAGTCTACAGCATGTTGTGATTTTTTTTATTGAAAAACTTGAATGAATATGAATACCTCCTTTGATACTATAGTGTCATTAAAGACACACATAGCTCAATAGTTTACGGTGAATGTGTGCTGAGAAGCCTTACTTTCACCTGACCAGAGCAAAGCATCTTTCTGTAGTTACTCAAAAATTTTATTTCCCAAATATCCATCTGGATATCCAACAGCACTTAACTGCCCAAAAGAGGAAGTATTGGATGAAGAACACAGCTCAACAGGCAGCAGGAGAAAAATCTCTGGTTACAGTGGGGAAGGAAGGAAGGAAGAAAGGAAGAAAGGAAGAAAGGAAGAAAGGAAGAAAGGAAGAAAGGAAAAGCCCAAGCAATAGCTTCAAAAAATGGCTTAGGAGTATAGGGCCTGTTCACACTTAACTATCTGGAATGATATAACTATATAATTCCGGTGCAGTTAAGTTCAGGGATAATGACCCTCATATAGATTAGACTAACTTGATTTCAGACTAACTTGATTTCATTTTATGACAAAATCACTGAATGGGTTGATCAAGGAAATGCAGTAGACATAGTATTTCTTGATTTCAGCAAAGCATTTGACAAAGTGTCTCATGCGATCCTCATTGAAAAATTGATCAAATATGGGTTTGACAAGGCAACTATAAGGTGGGTTCAAAACTGGCTTAGTAATCGTACTCAAAGAGTGGCTTTAAATGGCTGCACATCCAAATGGAAGGAAGTGTCAAGTGGAGTACCACAAGGTTCTGTCCTGGGCCCAGTTATGTTTAATGTTTTTATAAACGATCTGGACGAGGGAGTTGAAGGGAAACTGATCAAATTTGCTGATGACACAAAGCTAGGGGGGATTGCAAACACCAGAGAAGAGAGAGAGAGGATTCAAAAAGATTTAGAGAAACTCGAACAATGGGCTGCAACTAATAAAATGGTATTTAACAAAGAAAAATGCAAGGTTCTGCACCTGGGCAAGAAAAATGAAAAAAGCACATATACAATGGGAGGAATTCGGCTGAGCAGCAGCACATGTGAAAAAGACTTGGGTGTCCTGGTAGATCATCAACTGAACATGAGTCAACAGTGCGAGGCAGCTGCAAAAAAGGCAAATGCAATCCTGGGGTGTATTAGGAGAAGCATAGAGTCCAGATCACGTGAAGTTATTATCCCCCTCTACTCTACCTTGGTCAGACCTCATCTGGAGTACTGTGTCCAGTTCTGGTCACCCCAGTTTAAAAAAGACGCTGACAAGCTGGAGCAGGTTCAAAGGAGAGCTACCAAGATGGTGAACGGTCTGCAAACCATGTCCTATGAGGAACGGCTTAAGGAACTAGGAATGTTTAGTCTACCAAAAAGAAGACTGAGAGGAGACATGATAGCTGTCTACAAATACCTCAAGGGTTGTCACAAGGCAGAGGGATCAGCCCTGTTCTCACTCTCTCAAGGAAGGACTAGAAACAATGGGGTGAAACTGCAGGGGAAAAGATTTAGTTTAGATGTTAGGAAAAAATTTCTAACAGTAAGAGTGATCAACCAGTGGAACAGGCTGCCACGGGAGGTGGTTGGTTCCCCTTCAATGGAGGTCTTCAAGCAGAGACTGGACGGCCATCTGTCTGAGATGGTTTAGGAGATCCTGCCTTTAGCAGGGGGTTGGACTCGATGACCCAGGAGGTCCCCTCCAACTCTACCATTCTATGATTCTATGATTCTATATAGATGTTTCCAACAAGGAAGGACCAGTGATGTAATGCTATTCATATAGAACAGCTTCTTATGGTTATCTTTGATCCTGTTATTACACTTCTGTATATAGTCTCCACCATTCCTCCCTCCCTCTAAGGCAAATGAAATTTAGAGCCTGTTCATACTTGGACAGTTCAGTTCTGGACAGTTTTTGGCAATCTTAAGTGATTTCCAGAGTTATCGTTGTTTCCTAATTAAACAAAGATTTAAACTCCCACCCACCCCCGTTGGATCTTATAAAGAGTTTTGAGAATTTCTGAATTGGTATTTGAACAAGTACCAAACAATTTGGGCAAGAACTTAAGTGAGACAGCAGACAATAAACTGGCATGTCTGATTCCTGTACAACTTCTGATTTCCAATTGCAGAAAAAGAACACAAAAACAATTAATTGTTGTGGAGTCCTACAATTTGGAGGGCATTTGCTGAGAGCATGAGACTCTCAGGGAGATCAAAGAAGTTCTGAATCACAGCCTTGACTAACTATGAGCCACTGCTGTGGAATCCTAAGGCCAAAGTAGAGGTAACAGAAACAGAACAATACAGACATTTCTGCTTAAGTCCCATTAGTTTCAGTGGGGCTTTTGTCTGCATCTCTACCACTGGGAATGAAGGAAACTGTCCTCATTTAAGGTCCCTTTGCTGCGTAATGGCAACACAGCCTTCTTCTAGATAAATAGGTTATTGGAACTTTAAGGCAACACAATCTAATAGTTCCATTTATGTCTCCGTATAAAAATCCCACAAATGGCATATTGTTATTTGGAAATATGTTAATTGAAGCCGGATGTTCTAAACTAATTGGCAGAAACCGCAAACTGTTATTCTCACTTTTTTCTTCTGTTTCCTTAATTTAAGAAGCATAATAAGAATCTTCTGTTCCCTCAGTTTAAGGACTCTAATAAGAATATTTTTTCACGCTTCACTCAATTTAATTTGTAAGGGGGGAAAGCTTCAGCATTTATTTGTCACTAATAGAACAGTATTATTGCAACTTACATTTTACCTCTGAATAATTATTTTTTATAATTTCATTTCCTCCCACCTGTTGCTTTTATTTAGAATAAAATATAGTCCCAGTTTATGTAGCTGAAAACCTGAAAACTGCTATTATGGGAAATCCAGCAGTGATACCAGGTTTCCCAGGATAGCAATGCTTACCTAGACATCTGATGGCAGGTGTCACCATTTGAACTGTTGGGGCTACTGGAAGCCAGACAAGAAAGTGGACAGGTGCATGGCTGGCTTCCAGTAGCCTCAAATCTCTCCCAGGTAAATGCAGGATTGATCCATGCAACTGATGGAGGACAGCTGGAGGCAATTGTGGAATCTTTTTTAGATCTTATATTGTCTTTTGCCATCTGGGGGCAGCTTGTATCAGCCAAAAGAAATATAGATTTGTTTCTATCAGTATTTTCCTAATGTAATATCTTTCAACCTTTTGGGTAAAGGTTATATAAAATCATGCATGGATGAAGAAAAATGTAAGTCAGATGCATCAATGACTACTAGAATGGATGCCTAGGTACTGCTTCCAGTTTGCAAGGAGGCTTTGAGAACAGATGAAGGTTTTGCTTTGTCTTCATCTTTAGAACACCCAAAAGCAATTGGTAGGCCACAGAGTGAGACAGGATGCTGGACTAGATGGGCTGTGGCCTGATCTTACATTCTCATGTAAGAACGTGAATAGACATGTGCATGAATATTTGTAGCATTCAAAATTCATACAAATTTGGCCAAATTTGGACATTTGAATTTGAATCGAATGTTGGCACATTCAAAGATTGACATTCAAATTGAATGTTTTGATACATTCGTATGAAGCTTTGTATGGGATTTGTATTAATTCATATGCAATTCATATGGGATTGAACATTCGTATTGAATACAAATCCTGCCACATTCGAAGGGGATCTATTCAAATGAATATGAATTTTCTTGCATTTGATTTGATATGAATTGAATACAAAAAAAATATTCATGCACATCCCTACTTGTGAGAGAAGATGTGCCTTTCTTGGCTGATGGACCCTGTCTCAGATCACTTCAAATGAACTAAATGTGGACTGGGCGAAATGGTATGATTTCTGCTTTTTAACTTTCACAGTTGTAAATCAGGATGGCCAACCTCTGATTGAAGGCAAACTGAAAGAAAAGCAAATCAGGTGGAAATTCATCAGAAGATGGAAGACTCGATATTTTACACTTGCTGGTAACCAGCTTCTCTTCCGCAAAGGAAAATCTGTAAGTTAAAAGCAAACTATTTAGTTTAAAGCTAACAGTGTTCAACAAGTACACCAAACAGCTGAAAGAGACAAATGCTTGTTTCAGCCTGATATTTCTCTATAGAGAATGCAAATAGCATGTGTCATTTGCTAATTATATATTTTACGGTTGATTAGGTTTAGATTTCATGAGTTATTAGCTGTAATGTAGTTTGAGAGAGAGAAAGGGCCTGTTCTCACTTAACTGCATTGAATGGTATAACAATACCAATGCACCACAGTTTAGTTCAGGCTACATGGGAGTGTTTGCACTTTGAGCACTGGTGCAGTTCCTAACTGAATCACCAGCACTTGTGGTGCAGATGGCCCACCCTGGACCATCTTAATTGCCTGGTTAGGCGAAAATGCTGCTGACTGGAAGTGTGAACTGTGAGCCATTTTGGTCTAGTGGTTAGGGAGCTGGACTCTTACCTGGGAATACCGGATTTGATTCCATCCTCCTCCATGAAGTCAGCTGGATGACCTTGGGGCAGTCACAGCCCCACCTACCTCACAGCTTATCTCTTGTGGGGAGAAGAATAGAAAGCTTTGTCAGCTGCTTAGAGTCCCATTAAATGGGTGAGAAAAGTGGGGTAGAAAAACCAATTCTTTTTCTTCTTCCTGGTCCAAGTTGTGGACAGATTTCTGCTTCTCCACAACTATGGAGAATTGGATGGTCCTGGATGCTCGTGACGGTGGCAGTGGTGGGAATTGCAGCTAGAGCTGCTTCTTTGTGGTGTGAACAGACTCAAACATTAGAAATGAAATAACTGAAGATTTTTTTCCTTTGTTATTTTCTGGAACAATAGTGTGAGTCCTATAATATATTACTCCAATTTAGTTAAGATTTGGTTTAATCCATCAGCTGATTAATGCCTTCAGAAATGCAGCAGTTTCCTGGATAATATGATAATAATAACATAAACAACACTGAAACAATATAACCCTGACAATAACTAAATGAAGCTGCTGCTTTGTTTATTTTCTCATTTGTAGATAAAATGCTTTCACTTTGGGTACATTTTTGGAAAACAGTTAATTTGATAGAACTAGCTTGTTGAACAACCATTGCTATTGAACTGAAGGAAGAGAATAGGGTCACACGACCACATGAGAACAAAGCCATGCTTCCCAAAACTGGGTTGCACAAAGGAGAACTGCACTTGATACAATTTTAAATGGTGCAGTTTTTATTAATGTTTTGTTAACGAGCATCTGCAGAATGTGCAACAGAAGTCATAAGATGAGTAAATGCCTTTATGCCACTTCCCATCTTGGTACTAAAATAGTATAGTGTACAGTGCAAACCAAGTTGCTGAGCAGTAGGCTGAACTGAATGATTGTGAATGGCACATGGAAGTCACCAGTAAATCAGTAGCACACATCATATGCACCCCATGGTGTAAAGGGTGGCCATTCCAAGGCTTCAAGAAGGCGCGTGCAAGGCTAAAATGTTTGGCATCCCTGATTCTCCCAAGGTGAGCCCCTTTAGTCATGTCTGCTTGCACCCTACATGGGATGGCTGGAAGCTTCCTAGCTGTGCTAGAAAAGTGGACATCTTTATATAGCAAGAGTTCTGCAGTGGAATCTTCCTGAAGGAAGAAAATACAGTATAAATTCATCTCCAGGACAGCAAAATGCCACCTTGATTGGGTTGCAAGCTTTTCTTGAAATATTCTCCCCTTTCCCAGAAACTGTGATATCCCTGGCTTTGCCTGTCTAGGCCCTTGCCTATGGCTAACATGGTGGTGAGGCTTACTGAGCTGCAGGTCTTCTACATTTTGTCCACTTCCTACAGAATTAGAGGTAGCTCTCCCAAAGCTGAGCCTTGCAAGATTCTTCAAGACACTTGGGTACCACTGCCTCTTCTCATATTTCTCTTTTTCAGAAGGATGATCCAGATGACTGTCCAATTGAGCTCAGCAAAGTCCAAAGTGTCAAAGTTGTGGCCAAGAAACGAAGAGACCGCAGCCTTCCTCGGGCCTTTGAAATCTTCACAGACAGCAAGACCTACGTTTTCAAGGCCAAAGATGAGAAGAATGCCGAGGAATGGCTCCAGTGCATTAATGTAGCAGTTGCACAGGCTAAAGAGAGGGAAAGCAGAGAAGCGACTACATATTTGTAACACTTTTTGGCATGTTTGTGTTGCCTGTGACACTTCGTCACAGATAACAAAAATATCTCTTACTGGAAGGAAGTGAAAGCTCTATGCAGGCTGGGTAGTTATGTTAACATTCCATGGCTTTGTCTCTTATACTGTAACTGTGGGTGATGCCTTACTGGCCAGCATACAAGACCAAAAGCATATTGGGAGTCTTCCTTCTGCATGCCTCACCTGGAACCTCCCTTAGATCACACCAGCACGCGGAAGGGAGGCTCCTAGTACACTTGCTGGTCCAATTAAGTGGCCGGTACAGAATTGCCCTGAGATAGTTGCTACAGGTAGTTGATGCTGTTTTTTCATGGACCTGTTTCTGGGATAGGGCTCACTGACCTGTCTCCTTAGTGCTTCTACTTCCTGCCTGAAAAACCCTCTGAAGAAAACACTGAATTTGCATTAATGAATGCTCATCTCCTTGAAGGAACAAAAAGGAGACCAGTGGGCATGCCACGATATAAATTTCATCTCAATATGATACTACATGAGAAAGCTCCTCAGTAGTACCTGCAGATGCTAAAATATGTAGCTTAAATAATATATGATAGAAATCTGTATATTTTTGAGGACTGAGGCCAAAGCTGGACCCTGCTCCATAAATGCCATGTGGAGGGTTTATCTTATTTTTGGCTGTGCTGGTAAAAAAATACTATATTTCTGCAACGAACAGGAGTGTGGAGTAGTTGGGCTCAAAGGTTCCTTGTGATGTTCAATATGGGAGTATTCCCAGCATGGCAGCAATGTCTATCATGCACTGCCTTACTGCCTCATTTTGACTGTTGTACTTCATTTGGAAAATATCTCTACAATATCCATGGATTTTTCTGCCTTTTCAACAATAATGTCTACATTAACACTGCCTTTCAGCCCAATCTGACTGCACTCCAAATGGATATGGGATCCGTCGGCAGTGGCTCTTGCACCCTGGATATGATAGCCACTATATGTTGCACTGCTACCAGCATGCATCTATTGCACAGAAAGCATAAAAGAGGCTATGTGAGATTGTGAATGGGAAAAACAGTTCTAAATTGGAGGCCAGGCTATCCTGTCTAAATGAAGTTTGATTTAGGTCCAGTGGAATAATGATTGTAACAAAAATCATTAGATTTCCCCCTTTACTTCAGGCTTTTTCTGTGGGGCCTGAAGCAGTCTGTACTAGCATGTGGATGGAAGTTCCTTCTCCAGGACACAATCCAGAATAAGACCCAACGCAAAAAGGGCCTTAGTTTGTGAAAACACTGTAGGTGAACTGGCCCTCGTGGCAGCAATGTACTATTCATATGCCTCCCTCCTAGGCTCACAAACCTCAAGGGTGAGGAACCTTTATTACCCAGCTTCAACGAGTCTTTCTAGACCTATTGTGGAAGGCACAGGATGGGCTCCGTGAAGTTTCTGCATCTTCCAAACTAGGGCCAGGCAACTAGCTGAGAAGAGAGCACTTCAGGAAGTGCTTACACAGTGATACCTGGGAGAGGGGGTGGAAAGTGCAGTCAGATTGTTTTTTCCTGTTCTGCATGGCCCTTGAGCTTTCCCATGGTGCCATTTTCATGAGATGCATATCCTGCCAAATTCTAGCAAAGCTATACTCTTTAACAACTTTCTGAATGTACTTCTATCTGCAATATATATGGGAGGTTCAATCAAACCAGTACCACCTTTGAATTACAGACACAACCCACACAGATGCCTTGTATGTACTGTGAAGGCTTAGGTGTGACCAATCCATTCCAGACTGAAAACAGCCTGGATCCCCTGTCCATCCTAGAGATGAACTATAAGGTAAGGGTGTGACTGCCGCCAAAGAGACAATTTTTAAAAATCATGTCTGATTGCACCCTAATATTGCAGATGGTGATACACCTGTATACGCTAGTCTACAGGAACTCTGAAACACTAGTCTGGATTTAATTTCTCTGGCACTTAATTGGAAAGTACAGTCCACCACAAATCATAACAGGAAAAACTGAAAACACAAAGGCCATGACAAAGGTGAAGGCCTCATACCCTTCAGTATTGCTGTGAGATAGTTTAGAGCGAAAGGTGGTTTTCTGTCTGTAAAACATGAATATTTTGTGTTATTATTTGCATATGGGGTAGCTAATGTTCTGTGCTTCTTTTCTATATGCCCTTGGTTACAATTACTCATTAACCTCACAATATTTTAAAATATATATAAAATAGTTTTTATTGACTTTCCAACGAATACATGGCTTATAAAATAAAACACCATGATTTAACTGCATCATATTCACTATGCATGTTCTTAATTTAAATATCTGTGTAAAACTCCTGACATTCAGTAGAAAAATATAGAAAAAGAAAAATAGGAGAGTAAGTTGAAATTTTGCCTTAGTTACACTACTTTTAGCACAGTATGAAAGACAAGAGATGTGGAAAGGGTAAGAAATATTCTATAGCATATAGTCTGTTTACAAGAGGTTGCCTTGTGTCAGATATTTAAATTTTAATCTCATAGCCATAGAGAGGAGTTTATTTCAAGATCCTTCTCTTAGGCCGCATCCCCATTACAAGCTTGTTTCGGTTTCAAACCGTTTTCAATCTGCGCAGACCCCACGTCAGTTTGGCTTAACACGCTTTCTGCGTGTTAAATTGCCCCAAAGCGTTGTAAATGTTAACCCTCATTTCAACAGGTCTCACTCCAGATCGTGAGCTTGATACGTGTTACATTTTTTACTGTGGGGACCCTACCATTTTAAGGGATGAGAATCCATATTTGGGTTTCCCTCTCCCAATACCTTGCTTCCAAAGACAGTGATTTCAGTGTAAAAATCCAACCTTCACAGCAGCCGCTACACTGTTAGCAATCCAGCCACTTCACACCTGATAACAATGTTGCAATTTTGTGCAATTCTAGCTCATTGGAGTTCTGACCTTTAAAGGGGAAAGGAAAGCAGGGCAGGTTTTGGGAGATGTGTGAATGTTTAAAGCCCCCTTGCTTGAGTTGCTGCTGCTGCTGTGTGCCCTGGGCAATGGGGAGAATCGCTGGCTGCCCGCTGCTGATTTTCCTCCATCCAGGCAAGCGGCAACCACCCAGCCAGGCTCCGTGAAGGGGTCCCTTATGGGTGGCGCATTCACGCCAGGAGGAAGAGGGCAGGGCAGCCCCGAAAAGCAGCTTTTAGAAAGTAGCCACTTGAGTCCCCCCTTGACTCATGTACGCCACCTACGATCCTCAGAATCTGTATTGAACACGAAAGTAATGGGAACAGGCAAATTCGCATTTGCATCCAGGTCTATTATTTCGGTTTAGGGAAACTGGATTAAGCTTGTAATGGGGATGCGGCCTTATTCTCTGTTGGCAATTTTAAATTCTAAGCCAATTTGCTCAACCTGTGGACCCCCAGATGGCCAGCACACAGGAAATATCTGCAAAAGTGAATGGCAATTTGCATGAAATAAAAGACATCAAATAAAGAAAATCCTGCAATTGCCTCTAATTACCCCACCAGACATGGGAGGCAATTCAGACTTTTACCTTTGCTGGCTTCTTTAGGTATCCCAAATACCCAGAAACCAGCAGGGCACCTACCTACTTCCCTTTGGTTTTTTTCACCATATACTTGGACTGTAGCAGTGATAACTAAAGAAGCCAAGCCACAGCCTAGCTCTGCAGCTGAAATCCAGGGGCCCTGGCAAGTAGAGGTGAGCAGCTGAGGGGCTGCTGAATTTGAGGCAGCAGCTTAAGGGCTGCTGCAATGGTCAGTCTGGGATCCTTATTCTCTGAGGTTCACAACGTGATTAATGGTGGACCTGATCAGCTGGAAGATGGTAAATGACCAGGCTGGAGGCAGTACAGGCAGAAAGACCTCAACTTAATTTTCCTGGGTATATGTACAGTAGCCAACAGGGACATGGAGGAAATGACATCAAAGCAACATGGAGGAAAAGCTGCTGTCTTCTGGGGCAGAGGTCCTTCTGATGTCACATCCTGTGATAGGAGGTGGGGAAAATCCTCAAACAGGAAAAGAAGAGTTGTCCTTTTAAAGCCATGTGCTTTGCAGACACCATATGCCCGAAGGCAATTGCAGAGTGGAAAGAATTCAGCACCCTAGTGACACTGAGTGAGTACTACAAGTCTATGGAAACAGGAAAAATATTGCTCCTTTTACTCTCGGGGCTTGAGAGTTGGAGGGCTGAAGAAAAGGAAACCATGGGAAAAGCTGTGCAACCTTTGTAGTTACTACAAAACCAGCAGACAAAGCTTAAGGATCACTATGGCTGCCAGATTTCCCACAGTACGTACTTACTTACTTACTTACTTACTTACTTACTTACTTTTACTTACTTTTACTTACTTACTTACTTACTTACTTACTTACTTACTTACTTTACTTACTTACTTTACTTACTTACATTTATATCCCGCCCCATACCCAACGTCTCTGGGCTGGTTACAACAGATTAAAATAGAATATACATTAAAAGACATTAAAAGTTCAACAAATATAAAACAATATACAGTATGTTTAAAATAATAGTGTCTGTACTGAGAGGAGACATAAACAGCTCAGCCAAAGGCCAGGGTAAAGAGGTGCGTCTTCACTGCCCTCCTAAAGGTATATAAGGAGGGGGCATGACGCACCTTGAGGGGGAGGCTATTCCATAGTCTGGGAGCCATCACAGAAAAGGCTCTCTCCCGGGTGCCCACCAACCTCACTGTTGAAGGTGGTGAGACAACCAGGAGGGCCTCACCACTTGATCTTAAGGCACGGGCAGGTCGATATGTGAGAAGGTGCTCCTTTAGATATTTTGGGCCCAAGTCATTTAGGGCCTTGTAATTCAGAGTCAAAACATTGAATTGGGCTCAGTAGCGAACTGGCAGTAGCAATATAACAGCATATTGACTCATTATCCTGGGACTATATTGGATACGCTCAATTATATGTGGCATTCCCAATATCGACTTGGAAGAATTGCCTGTGTTAGTCCACATCTAAAGACACCATGGCTTGCTGCACTTTAGATGTAAAAAGCAAACAGCAGATCATAATTCCCCTCCACAGGTGTTCCCAGTGCACCAGCTATGAGAAATGTAATCTGGCAACATCTGGCAGGATGCAGTTTGTACACCCATCTCCTAAGTTCTTGTTGCCAGAAAATCTTTTTTGCACATGTGCTCTGGAAAGCATCATGTACAGGGGCACTGTCTCTAAAGATTAATCATGAACATAATTTGAACTGAGTTACATATGTAGTAAAGTTAGGATTCTGCCCACATTTATATTGATGCATGGCATCATTAGGAGAACACAGTGGTTCTCTGGTTAGCTTGAGGTTTTGGATTAGCCATAACTTTTCTAATGAACAAATGAGCTAAGAGAACCTCTGTTGGTATTCAGTTTTTTAAAATATTCTAACTGCTGTTAAAAATCAGAGATTCATTTCTGACTTTGATTTACATGTTATACCTGCCAGCTGTTGGCCATTTACACAAATAACCCTACAACCCTTTTCCATTACTGTAACAGGTCTCACTTCACACCTACTTCATGTGCAGATGAAACAATTCCTTTACACATCCTTAACAGCATTGTTTATCTAAGGGAGTACATTTCAGAAAACTATATTCAAGTTAAAATCTAGATATTTCTTTTTTGGTGAGGCTTTTTGGTCTTCATAATTAACAGATTCTGACTGGCCAATTCCATTCCATTAATTCAGTTCCTACAGGTAACATAGCTAAGAGACCATTTGGTTTTAAGAGTATCTACTCCCCATTTAACAATGGTGCTTGGCCACAAGTTGTAGTTGTTGCATTGGATTCTTGTTCCAGTGGGTGCTTTACTGTGTTGTAATTTCAGATAACAATAATTTATAATTTTACATTTTTTGGGGGGGGGGGGAAACTACCTTTGTTTCTCCAAGATTCACAAATGTTTAGAACTACTCAGATGTAGCTTTAATATTCCTTAATTTTATTACACTTTACCACAAACTTGATTAATCCTCGATTACTCCCCAATTTTACAATTGTTTTAACTAGTCTCAAAGAAATTGTAATGAGTTTGAAATTACTCGATCACATTTATTAGTTTAAATGTAGTATTTTCTCTTGGTCTTTAACCGCAAATAAATTTATATACAAGTGAGAAATAGCTTTCAAAGTAATCAGTCCTGCAAGTTAAGAAACACAAAACACGTTTTGTACTGTATGTAAGTCCATAGCACAAGTAGTTCTGATGGCTACTATCTTAAATAGTACTAAGAAAGGGTAGGATGTATTCATGGAAGACAGATGGGTTAATAGCTACCAAGATATATGTTTGTTTATTATATTTGTATCTGACCCTTCTCCAAAAGGTCCCAAGACAGGTCACAACATGGATGCTATTACTGTTGAACCCCAAGGCATTATGCAGTAAAAGCACCTTAATCAATCCCTCAGAACAGCTGGTCTCCATTGGGAGTAATGGAAATTGGTCTCACTTAAGTTCCCTTTGCTACATAATAAAGATGCAGCCTTTTACCCCATTCCATGGTTTCTCTGCCATAGTTTCTCTAAAGATAAGCATCTTCATCTAGATGACTTTTGCAATGCACCATCCCATCCTTCTGACCTAGACCTAACCTAAGCATGACCTGAGACCCATGGTGCCTTAAAGTATTGCAAATTATAGATTTGACTTCTACCTTCAGTATGGTTGGCAAGCAATCTGTCTCAGACAGATAATATATAGTATTCTACTCCCAGTCTTCACACTGCAATTGGAACAGGAAGCCATACTTAAATCATGTCACATGGCTTGTGACTAGGAACAAAACTCCTTATGAAAGACTCCCACATAAAGTGAGATTTTGGAGAACTCAGACACCAACAGGATATTTACAGATAAAAAGAGATAAAGTTAACAATGGCTGTAATGATAAGAGCTAAAAGTGGAGGAAATTTGACAAACAACCACTAAAATTTTTAACCAGATCCAGACTGCCGTGGCAGCTTGAGATGGCTAGATATCATCCTGAAATGGTAAGGTTCTTGGGATAAATGAAGAAGAAAGTTAACTCCTCGGGTTTTGAAATATTGTAGTATTTTGCCACAGTCAATCAGTAAGTATAAATCAATATTAACTCTGGTTACCTGACAAAACAGAATTGTTGCTGAGGAACTGTGATTATTTCTGATGGAAGCAGATTGTCTGTGATTGCAGTAAAAACACAACTATCCTTTGTAGAGCACTTAAGCAGGGGAAGAAGGAAAAGTACATATATTAGGTCACTTTTCCTGTTATGAAAGTCAACTTTAGATGTCTGAAAGGCCCATGTTAAGAATCTCAAAGACTCTAATAAACCCCTGCCATGAAGGAAAAAGTATAAGATAGTGGGCACAGCCTGGACAAAGATACAAGTTTCATTCCAGAATATTAGCTCAGGAAGTATAACAGCTCCAGAATGTCTAGCAACAGTCCGTATTGGCAGTCATCTTGCTTGAGAAGTAGATTATTGTTTCTCACAGAATGAAATCAGAAAAGGAGTCATGCTAGACCCTGTTATTACTAATGTAGTTCATGGAAATGCTGCACAGAATTTCCACAAAATACAGGTAATGTCCTTTATGTTTACTATCACTCACAGTGAGAGAGAGTTTGCACCTTCACTCCTCTGAGAAATCGTCCCAGGGAAGTGAAATTGGGGGATTGATTGGGCATCTACACTTTGCAATGTCCAGTCTATCCCAAACTAACCTGATGTTTCACCAAGTGCTGAGTAAGTGTGATTGCCTATATTACTAGTGGTGATCGTATCACATGCAGCAAGGGCAGCAAAGGACATACATATCAACCAGTGCCATGGCAACTGAGCAATGGAGTACACAACTGCGGTTGCCCCACCCATCCCACACACCATTGTCTGGAAGAGGTAGGAATGGGTGCATGACAGCCTGTGCCAGCTGGGGTAGAGTCCTGCCGATTTTGGGGATAAAAGCGGCTTTGCACAGGGGCATACTTGTACTTCCCCATTTTGCCAAGGGCAGAAAGGCCCTGAGTTACAACAGAAGTGATTAAGGTAGCTGGTTGATATGTCATGAGCTCAGAATAGGCACCTTCCATCCACATGGATTGTAGACTGTGGCAGGTCTTGCCTGAGACCTGACACAGTCTGCACTAGCATACAGATGGTATGAGCCCGTACTGAGATTTAATCCAAAATAAGTCCCAGTGTAGTCATCCCACTAAAACAGTACCGTTCCCACAGTAAGAAGTGTAAAATGTTTCAAATGCACGATCTGGAGTGAGACCTGTTGAAATGAGTGTTTACATTTACGCTTTGGGGTGATTTAACACACGGAAAGCATTTTAAGCCAACCTGACGTGGGGACTGCAAGGATCGAAACCATTTCGAAACCATTTTAAGCTAGTAATGAGAATGCAGCCAAAGAGTTGGCTTTTCTACCCCACTTTTCCTACCCATTTAAGGGGACTCAAAGCAGCTGACAAAGCTTTTCTATTCTTCTCCCCACAACAGACACCCAGTGAGGTAGGTGGGGCTGTGAGAGCTCAGAAGAGAGCTGTGATTAGCCCAAGGTCACCCAGAATCAAACCTGGTACTCCCAGATAAGAGTCCGGCTCCTTAACCACTAGACCAAACTGACAGAAAGGGTAAGTCTGCAGCTAAGGCAATCAGGACTGCCTGGCACATTCTGGGTCAGAGCATACACACACACACACACACACACTGTGATGCCATCCCAGAGCACCCTGACACACAGTACAGCCCCAGACGTAGCAACGCATCTTTCGCACTGCTGTGCTGCATGGGAGCAGGGCAATGTGGCTGCCAGAGCCATGCACCACGTCAGCAATCACCACAGCAATGGCCCAGCATACATGAATATTCCCATTCACACTTCTGAAGCTCCCAGGTAAGTTTGAGTTCATTTGCGATGGGGCATGGAACACCAGCTGGATCTTAACATCCCAGGGAAATTTAAATGCCAGAAGGCCCTTTGTTTAAGTAGCCACAATCTGAGCAATTTTGAGGATACATGGACATATGAATCTATAGTACAAAAATCTTGGTCCTCCATTAGCACAGGAGAATGAGAATTAATTTGTGTGAAATTGTGCAACTTTGGAACCCTCTATTTTTTACTAAAGCTATCAACAGGCATCTTAACTCCTTCCCTCTAGTCTAAGTGTTATTGAAACAATATGGGAAATAAAGCTGTGAAACTGAAGTGACGCCTTAATTCAGAGCCAGACATAATTGCATGAAATAAGAAGCATGAGGATGTTTCCCTGCAGTCGATTATACCTTGGAACACAATAAAAGGGAAACTTCACCGCCGCACTTTTTTTGCTGCCCATTCAGGAACGCATAAGCAAAAAGTATCAATCAGAATACCAACGAAGCTGTCTAAGCAGACATTTATCTCAGTGAGGCGTATTTTCTAGTTGAACTGCCAAATAAAATTTTTAATGGTTTTGTTTTCCAATGTGACATTCAAAGTAATGTTCAGGCTCAGCCCGAAAGCTGCTGAGCTCATGTTGCCTTTGTATTATTATATTTATTTGATTACTTACTTGCTCCCACACTATCCAGCTCATCTGGAACAGAATTCATCTCTCATTTTGCTTTTGCAATGGATCTGGAGGTTTACAATCTGGGGGTTTATGTGCACAGGATTTTAAGGAAGGGAGAGATCATAGCTCAGCATCTGGACCGCATGTAGAAGGGGCCTGATCTACCCCCTGCCAGCCCCCTGGACGAAGTCAAAGGCAAATCCATTCTACCCCCTTGCTACAAAAACTGCCTGAATGTGTTCATGAGTCACTACAACTCAAATTCAAGTTGAGTTTATATTTACCTATGGAGGACGTTCACACCCTAGGGTGAATTGCTGGGGTGAAGGATGGCATATTGGGAATAGGGTTCCAGTACTGGAAGCAGAGGCAGCCAGTAAGGAACCCTTATCCCTCCCTGCTTTGAATATTCTCTATGACCACCTTGCCATCACTTTTATCTTTCTGGTAACATCCTGAAGGTTCAAGACAGATTTCATCCTCCTTCTTGGAAAGATTTCAGGCCAGGTGCTGCAAGTCCTTTTGGACCATATTAACTGGGGCTGGGGCATCACTGCAGAGCCTTCCCCGGAGTGTCACTGACCATGTAGATCTTTAGCATGGAATGTTCCTTAGCACAGAAATTGCAACTGAAAGTATTCCTGGGCCATGAGCCACTCCAGCCACTGCCATGCAGATATTGGAGCAGACCACATGGCATGCAAAGCCTAGCATCATTTTTCTGGGGTCTGGATGCAGCTCTGGAAAAGATCCCTGGTCACACTAGCAAATCCCTGCAACTCAAGAGGCTACCAAAAATGGGTTGGGAAAGACAGTCACCTTGCAATAGGGCTGGCATGTTCTGCAGCACCTCTCATGTACTCCACATCACAGGTCATGGTGCCCATAGGAGATTCATCCCATGCCCTGGTACGAATCTGCTATGGGCACCTTGTTAAACTATTGTTTAATAGTTAAACTATTGTTTGATAGTTAAAATGTGAATTTTTAAACTATTGTTTAATAGTCAAAATGTGAATTTTCCCATCTCATAAATTTTCAAATAAAAACCTAGCAAACCTTAAAGCAATCTCCATGTGCCTCATTGCTGCATCTATACATTTAAGAACATATGAGAAGCCCTTCTGGATCAGGCTACAGCCCATCTAGTCCAGCATCCTGTCTCACACAGTGGCCCACCAATTGCTTATGGGCTTCAAGCAGAAGACAAAGGCAAAACATTCACTTGCGCTCAATTCCCTGCAAATGGCCTTGAGGAGCATCCTTCCTGTCTCTTTCACCTGGAGGCAGAACCCAGGCATCCATTCACTAAGATAAGTTAGGGTTGCTACTATGAGCATTGTTCAAAATAATAGTCCTCTAAAAGTAATATGAGAAATTAGATTATTATTCTTGTTAACAACAATAACAACAATAATAATTCAGCAGGGCATTCTCATCAGCTAGGCTAAAGAGAGACTGGTCCCATCAACTCTTCTCAAGATCAAGAGATAAATGGCTTTCTTGAAAAAATGAAAGCTTACCCTGTGTATTAAACATCTTACATGTTGAAAGCTATCTTTCTTCAGAATCTGGAATCGTGAAGTTCAAAATCACTGAACTGAAGCACTTCTAATGAAAAAATATTCAGCTTTATATCCTGGCATTTATTTTAAAAAATGTTCTTGTTATTACTGGTTGTGTTCTTAGAACTGTAGCTGTTTGTAACCAATCTATGGAATGGAAAGGAACCTCGCCTGTCCACTACCCCCAATTTTGTGGAATAATACTGTATATTGGCTCCACAAAGGCAATATTCTCTCATTCCAGGAAACCATTCATCTAGCTTGCACAACCTGCCCCCCAAAAGGAATAATGCAATTTAACTTCCACCAGACTAACATATAATCATTTTAATGTGAAGAATGAGGAGTTATTTTCTTTTACAAAAACACTGCATTGGGATGTGTGTGTTTTTTACTTTTGTTCTTTGTTTTTGAATTTATTTAATTTTTTTGAATAAGGATTATTCTGCGGTATTCAGAACTTAGTAGTGCAGCTACAGGTTTCCTAGAACACAGGCTCTAAAGACAAGAAACTGAGGTCACCATTAACTTTTCCTTGCCAAGATTTGTCCTACGTAACACCTTTCAAAGGCCCTTTAGTAGCTCACTGATTGAGAACACTAGGCTTGAACCTCAGGCAACATCCATGCAGCTCCTTCAGGATACACCAAAACCTGGTATTGTTGTAAAGAAAATACATGATGCAAAATTTAGCTACAAGGTGAGTTTATCATTTTGCCTCTCAAAGAGGATCGGGCAAATGCCTGTTTTGTTGGTTAAGAATTTTTTCACACTGAACTATTCTGGGATAGCAGGGATGTGCACAAATATTTGAGACATTCAACATTCGATCAAATTCAGACATTTGAATTTGAATCAAATGCCTATACATTCAAATTTAACATTCAAATGAATCTTTGAATCTTTGAATCATTTGTATGAATTATTCCAACATTCGTATATGTATGGATACATATGCATTACATACGTATTTGTACAGATCTTATTCATACCCGTACGCATTTGTGTGGATACGTACAGGACAAAAATGGGATGCATACAGAAGAAAAACAGGATGCGTACAAATGCATATGGATGCGTATGGATGTTGTTGACATTCGTATCTTCAAATATCAATTGAATATTTCTATGAATAGATACAAATGTATTTTATTCTAATCAAGTGTGAATACATTCAAATTTTAAACATTCGAATTGATTCAAATCTTCAGATATGCTATTCGAATCCAATTGAATCCTGAAAATTACACGTCTATGGAATAGTATCTTAGTTTTTGTTTTTGCAATGTCATTTATGAAGGTTGTGGTGGTTAGCAGGTGTTGGAAGTACTGCTCCTTTTGAAGTCCAGATTCATCCCTTCCCTTCTAGCCTTGTGATTCCATTTGCGTAAAACAATTTGTGCAAAAGATGCTTGAACTTAGGGTGCCTTCAGACATACATTAAAAATGGGAAGCTTACCTTTACTGAAAAGTAATGGAGCTCCACAGGGAGAACAGATCATCCCCATGTTCTCCTGATCCTCTAAAGTATCAGTGAGGGCTCTTCTGACCAGATGGGAGTCCCTCCCTCCCTGATAGATCCTCATGTTCTCGCATAAGGGTGAATTCTCACGAGAAGAACATTATTTTACTTCAGAGCATTGGGCTTTACTTTGCAAGGACTGCAAAGCATCGCAAAATCTGTCTGGCAGGATGTCAGCTACTCTGCAGCACCTGTGAAGTATTCCTTCTGTCTGGGCACAGTCACTATTGGGCCAGCCCCTTTTGAGTTCTCCTGGGCCCTGGTCACACAAGGCTAAGACAGGATGGCCTATTCATGAATTGAGGTCGTACCAGTGCTGGTCACACCTAGATCATTATAGGTCATCCTCAGGCCAGCTCTGCCTTGGGCTGCATAGGTCACACCATTCTCCGAGATCAACCTGAGCCTCCTCTTGGCTCTCCGCCCCTTTTGCTGTGTCAGATCTATCTCTTTTCTGATTGGATGCAGTTCTGTCACTCAAGGGAGGCGAGGGTGTGTGTTGCGGTTCTCTTTTAAGTCTGCTCCCCCACCTCCACACACCCCTCCTTTTTTAATGAGCTTTTCTTCTCTGTGCAATTAATTTTTTTAAAAAAAAATTGTGTAAAAATGCTAGAAAGAGGAATCATACACATAAACTTAGGAAAGAAGGGGAAATGCCTCACGAACTGGACCCCATCCACCACAGCACAGTTCAGCCTCCTTTAGCCTGTCCCCCCACCCACACTTGAGGAAGTGAAGATGTCCTGAGGTGCCAGGATGGACTGAGTCCTCCTCAGTCCTCTAAGACAGGCTAACTGGGGTAAGGTGGCTTAGAAAATAAATTAAATAAAAATAATGTGAGTAACATGACCTGAGGATGATCTGAGGTCAACCTAAACTACTTGTGGCCAGGGCCCTGGGGATTTAGATCACAGTGTTTGCAGAAGGAAACAAATTTTGGATTCATTATACACACATTAAACCAACTGTTGTTCCTCAAGATTCCCTTCTCTCTTTGATAATCCGTTTAAAGAAGTTTGGTGTATTACAGTTTTGGGGGGATAGTTTAAAGTGGACTGATTTTGAAAATAAGATTTTATTGTGTTCAGAAGTATTATGGGGTTATGTTCTGGGCTGTCTGTATTTTTATTATTATTTTTGTTTGCTAAAGCAGGGGGAAAGAAAGCTTGATCAAAAATTCAAAGCATACTTTGTGCTTTATGAGATGGTAGGGCAGAGGTTGAGTGATATGGCCAGATGAACTGAGAAATCTTCATAGATTAAAAGTAGTGTACCCCACCCCTTCACTTCCTCGTGTGACCAGTCTTGCAAAAATGTTGCTTACATGGAATCCTAACGCAGAAGATAAATGAAAAGAATAAAGGAACTTCTGAGTTGGAGGTAGGAACAGCTTCTGTCCAACCACTGACATCCTATCCTTTCCCACCCCTTTTTGCCTTCCAAAACCTCTGCATTTGAACATTTCAAAACTTGGTTTGGATCCAGATCTCAAACTCTTGTGTGGCTTGTTTTCATGCCGTCGAACAGTGTGTAAATTGCATCCCATGAGGGCCTCAGTGCTTTTCCTTCCTTGGGCATTATTATGCAAAGCATATGTTGCTGTGACCCTTCATAATTCTTCAGCAAAAAATGGCAGCGACACTCCCTCCTGGCTTTGCTGGCTATTGCAAGGAGTACAGAATGAAAACATACAATGGCCTTGGCAACAACAGTGCTGGCTCACAGCTCTTCAGCAGCTTAACAAACAGGGAAGATCAGCTGTGGCAGGACAGAATGCAAAAGTCTTTCCTCTTAGATGCTAGCTAGATATCAGATTTCTTCATGGCTGCAGGTGGAAAAAACCGAGTCCTGAACAGGGAGAAGCACTGGCATGGCAGAAGTCAAAACACACCACAAGGCAAAGAGCCAAGGATGCAGTTCCAGCAAATGTTGAATGGTACAGATCATAAGGTCAACTGGCGAAATGGGGTACAAGCAGAATCCCCTTCCTACAATGTGTTGGTTCATAGGCTTTTTAAAAGTACCCACAGCACCGCAAATGGACTTCTTTTTGAAATTTTGGAGTCGTCACAGTTACTTTAAAAAAGTCATCTTGTGGCAGCTCATCTACTTAAATAAAACAGCAAAACACTTGGTAGTCACATTTCAAGTCAAGGTTTCACAGTGAGAAGTTTCAACCTGTAACCCCCTTCCCCAGTCATCACTGGTCATCACAGATATTTCCATGTATCCATGTGGAATACACACCAGTAATTCCATTTCTACAAAAATGATCATTCTCCATTATGAACTCAATGTAGTAAGCCATAATTTAGAATTCCAACATCTAGAGCATGTAGAGATGAAGAGAATTCAGCAACATCTGACAAGTCACTGGGTTAGTCACTCCTGATTTGGGGCTACTTCCAGATACAAACAAAAGAGCACTACCAAAACAAAACCGTCTTTTGGTTAGCAACATTGCATTTGAATTGCTCCACATCCTTGTAGTCTTCTCCATGCAATGCCAGTTCAGGATTGTGAAAATGTGTTGTATTGCTATTCTGGGAAAGCCAGCAGCAAGGCCAGGTTTCCCAGCATGCTTTTCCTCACCTGCAGAAAGAGAGGGATGGGCATGCAGTGAGCTCAAAGAGGTTCTCAGCAAGCTTGCCAAATAGGGCTGTCTCCAGATGGTTGCCTGTCACTGTCCCTGCCAAACAGTGTGCTCTTACCTGTCTGTATGCCTGTTCTTGCAGTAGTGCAGTGTAGAAGTCTGGGTATTTCAGTGATGCAAAATACTCAGAAGTGCATGAAGACCAGGCTTATGCATGCAGCCAATTCTGGACCAGTTTCAGCTCTGTGCATGCATATTGGCCATTTCCACAAAGAACCAATCCCATATCGCTATTCTGGCAAAGCCCAGGTTGGGAATTGTTTTTTCCAGAACAGCCATAATGTTGGATTTCACACTTTCAGAATGGTGTGATGCTGGGATTGCCACAAATAATCCCATGTTGTAGTTCCTGTCTGAAGCAGCCAATATCTCACTAGATGTGTGAGTAAATGAGCCCCAGCATGTCTGACAGGTGACAGCAAGGGGCAATGTTGGGTACAATTTCATAACCCATATTTATCATTGCCATCTGGGAGCAGCCTTTCCCCTCACATACATTTCTAAGAAACAACAACAGCAAAAGTCTCTTGTGATGTGACAGCTTCAGAGCTAATCAATGGTTTTTTTTTCTAGAATGCAATACATTACATTAGTCACCATCATGGACAACATCACATTTAGCTGTATTGTTTCTACATCCAGAATTTGTTTTGGAGTCTTTGAGTCTTTTGGTTAGCTGAATGCTCTGAACCATTGAACTGACCTCACCACTACTTTATCATCAGTGCTCAGGCATGTTCGCCTGCAGCCCTCCAGATATTTCTGACCAATAGCTTCCATCTTTCCACGCCAAGACTTAAGATAAAACCAGATACACAGCAAATATCTCCCCAAGTTAAAATAATTTTCACAGCTTGGCACCATTCCTTCAGTTTCTGGCAGCAGGTGAAGGCTTTTTTATTCAGCTGCTCACTTGTTTCATTGTAGATTTACTACTGGCCTTAATTAGTGAATACAGGCTACAGCTGAATTCTGGTAAGGTGAAAGTTCTTTAGGCAGACAATTCTCAAGCCTAGGATTTGATTTTGACACCAGTGCTGCAAGGGATGGCAAAAGAGCATAAGAGGAGCCCTACTGGATTAGGCCACAACCCATCCTGTCTCACACAGTCAGACCACCAGTTGCTTATGGGCACCTCAAGCAGAAGACAAAAGCAAAACATTCACCTGCCTGCAAATGGCCTTTAGAGGCATCCTGTCTGCCTCTCCAGCCTGATGTACCTAAACTGTATTCTAGTAGCTATTGATTCACCTGTCATCCATGAATTCATCTAACCCTTTCTTAAAGCTGTCTAGGCTGGTTCCTGTTACCACCTCTTCTGGTAGCAAGTTCCATTAGACCAATGAAACCTCTGAGTGAAGAAATACTTCCCTCTTGTCTGATCTGACTCTCCTACCCATTAGTTTCACAGAATGCCCTCTAGTTCTAGTGTTGTGTGATAGAGAAAATATTTTTTTCTTTATCCACCTTTCTATACCATGCACAGTTTTATATACTTCAGTCAAGCACTTTCCATACAGTTTCAGGTTTGGGGCTTGGGTATGATCCTAAATTCCAAGCTGTCACAAGTGACCTCCATGATTAAGGCTGTATCTCCACTTAGCTCCACAGGTGCTTGTCAAGAGCACCAGCCTGAATTGTTATGAGAGTTGCCCTAGGAACATATATTTAGAGTGTTCCCACATACATGCAGGGTTTTTAACTAAATGAATCAAGGTTAATGACTGAAGCTACCCCTTGGTGCCTCCTCAATGGGACTACAAGGTATAACCACAGACCCAAAACTCAGCTCTTCTTCTGGGATTCAAAATGAACCCAGTGAAAGCCAGAAACACTAAGTGGACAAGAGGCTTGTTTTTATTCCCAAAAACCTACCTTGGGGGCAGGTGGAAAACTGGGCCTTTGAGGCAAGAAAGAAAAGGGGTAAACAAGGAAGCTGGGCAATGTTCAGGCTTCCCAAGTCACATAAACAAGCCACACTATTCCAATCAATTCTTCACTCAAATGAAGAACTGCCATTCCAATACAGATGGCCTTGTTTCTGGCCAGGGACAGATCCATCTCCTCCTGAGACAAATCATTCCAGTACAGGGCAGCCCACTTTATAGCTAAATACCAACATACCAACTGAATACCAACATCGAAAACTACCTGACCATCCCACTTCTGCTCCCCCTAAGAAGAATTTACACCAGGGCAAGATTTGAACAACTTCAACTTATGACACAAACAGGGCCCTACTACAATATTCCAAGCAGAGAGAGATTTTGTGTTTGGGGGGAACAGGTGGTGGAGGATGTTGAACATTTTTTTATTTTGACTTTTTGATTGACTGCCCAGCGTACTCTGAGCTCCATTCCAAATATTTGGAACCAATATTATCTAACCTCAGGCCTCGGAGTAGAGAGGACCTTCTAAACTTTCTCCTGAAAGGTCAGGAGAGAGCTACCGTGATTAGCGTGGGTCTGTTTACTCTAAGGGCTATTAAGAAATGAGCACACCATTTGAAAGATAAAATTGGGTAAATAAGAATTTGACCATAAGCAGAAGGATGGTTTCTCACCCTTGCCTTTTTGTTTTGTCTTGTAGTCAAATAAAGTTTTATACCCTGTATACACTAAATGAAGAACTGCCATTCCAATACAGATGGCCTTGTTTCAGTACAGGGCAGCCCAATTTGTACTAAAACAAGAAGGTATTGTGGAAACAGCCTTACACTCAACCACAGTATATTATATTATCTTGTAAAGGTTTTTTTGTTTGTTTGTTTTATAAGGTCACATTATTAATGCCATTGTTGGCTAAGGGACATGTGATTTGCACCATGTGGTGATTTTCAGGAGTGGAACTGCTGTGTTCTGCAAAGGACAATTAATCAACAGTGAATTTAATAATTTAACAGAAGCAGTAGAAATTAGCTCTGGATTTCTTGATAAATCTCTTAGTCTTCTGACACCGTACTGTCATGACTTTAGTGTTGTCTAGCCAAGTTATCTTCACAGTGAGAACATGCCTCCAGACATGACTAAAGCTCTGAATTCCCTGCGCAGCCACTTCCCAGAATAGACGATGGATATTCCACTCTACCCTTCCTCCAGGTGAGGAAAAGTATGAAGTCAAAAGCTACTAATTAAACAGCTGCTTTTTTTCATTATACATTCCCTGCTCCTGCTGCTACTACTGTTGCGCGGCTGCTGCTGCTGATTGATCATCATGTGACCAGCCATATGTCTGGCAACACCACAGCTTTCCCTGGTGTCTAGCAGCGCCCATATAAAAGAAGAACTTAGCATGGTACTGGGAGAATATCCAAAAGTTATTCAAAAAACTAATTTCAATAGTTGGAAGCAGTTATTCATGAGACTAAGCATAGAAAACAAGTTCTCTTCCTTTGCCTCCCTGAAACATTTCCAGAAACATATGAAAGTGAATGCTAGGTGATCACAAAGAGGTACAATTTTTCCTCTGATAATCAGAGCAAGCCATTCTCAGTTTAGGAAAATTTGCTTAATACCTGCAGGGACATCAGACGCTGAAGAATTAGATGTCAAATTACGTAAAATGCTTACATCATTAATCTCCCACTCGTCTAATTAGTTGAAGAAAGATATGAAATAAGATCCTGCTCATACCACGGGGCCTCTGAAACTACTTGGAGCAGTCTGAACAGTGATTATTAATGACAGACCTCTCCAGCTTTGGCACAGCTAAACCCTTTGGTTACCTAACGTCTTCATAATCCCTCTAGTCTAAAGAAATGTTAATATTTTGATGCATGAAATTAAATTCTAGTGTTTAGCCTGCCTGTGCCATTCAAAACTCATGTGGAGAGAATTTTCCTAGCTAACTAGCATCAATAGTTCTGTCCTCCCACAGAAGGGATTGTAGTGAAGTTGCCAAGGACTTGAGGCCTGATCATACTAACCTTGCGGAGATGATCATAGACACTTTGGAACACTCCAATGGCGCACCACAGCAGTGCCTCCATCCCAGAGCTTCCATAAGCATCCTCAGTCCTCCAAAGCTGCTCCCGTATGCAGTGTTTCCACTTTCTTCTGGTGCATTCGCTACGTATGGGTGGGGCGGCTGCAGCTGCATCCCATGTCATGATCACCATGGCAAGAGCCCGGAGCACACCAGAAGCTGTTGCACTCTTCCAGGTGCAAATGCTGTATTTGGCCAGCACAGCCACAACTGCACAGCCATACACCACATAGCGATTGCCACAGAATCAGCCCGGTATGTAGCAAATGCAGCCAGGGCTGTTGCCGTGATGGTCTAGATGGTCTAGGCCAGACCATCCACAACTGAAGTGCTGGTGGTCAGGTTGGGGAGCATACCAGCACTTCAAGTGTGGATGACTTCCACGTCACCTGATATTTGTTTCCCTGGAATGGTATGCTTTAATACATTCTGATAGCAACTAACATGTAAACACAGCAGAGTTTGGGAAGAGGTTGTGGGAGTTGTGGTTCTCAAAAGAGACCTTCCCAAATTCCAAAAATACTTCTACTTGAAACCTTAGGATTTTATTGAGGAACACAGAAGATGCTGCTGGCCTTAACGAACAAAGATGAACTTGTTTGTTACGCTCTTTTAGCTTGTTATTTCCATTTCTAGAATTTTCTAAGCTTGCAGCTAACCCTGTATTTTGTAGCAGGTGACTAACATTACATTAATTTATTCTTCAGATAAACCAATCAACCACCTCCTGCCAATCAATTACAACCTTCAATATTACGGAAGTAGGAGAGGAAAAATGCATCAGCACCCAGTTCCTTGCTGCACTGGGCTTTATTCCAAATGATATTCCAGAATAAAGACCTGCCATCCGCATGCTAATGCCAACAAGGTCTGTGTTTAGACATAACAAAAGGGATGCCTTGGAGTGACAGTATGTGGCCCTCGTGTTCCAAAGCCTTCTCTAATTTGAATTTTCTAGCACAGAATGGCTAGATAGCAATAATGTGGGATATTGCACCCCACTATTATTGTTTTCTATCCTGACAGCACTGCCCCAGCTTTGTCTTTGCATGTTTTGGTTATGTGCAATATAGGTAATTCAGCTGCTATTGAATTCCCAGATGTGCATGTGATCACCTCCACACATGCACTGTCAGCTGTTCCATGCACATCCAGAAAGGTTTTCCAGCAATAGTTTTTAATGCTTTTTACGGTGGAAAAGCAGGACTATTGTGGGGTTGCCTACAATACATGACCCCACAATAGCAGTGCTGTAATAACACTATGGGCGCATCCCCATTATAAGCTTAATCCAGTTTCCTTAAACTGAAATAATAGAACCAGATGCAAATGCAAATTTGCCTGTTCCCATTACTTTCAGCTTAATCGTGTTCGATTCAGAGTCTGAGGATCCTACGTGGCATACATGACTCAAGGGGGGACTCAAGTGGCTACTTTTTAAAAGCCACTTTTTGGGGCTGCCCTGCCCTCTTTCTCCTGGCATGAACGCGCCACCCATAACAGACCCCTTCAGAGAGCCTAGCTGGGTGGCTGCCACTTGCCTGGAGGAAAAACAGCAGCGGGCAGACAGCGATTCTTTCCCCTCCTCTCCCCATTTCCCAGGGCACACAGCAGCAGCAGCAACTCAAGCCTCCTTCACAGCCACAGCCTTTAAAACAGAACCTCCAGCTGCTTTACTTTCTTTTCCCTTTCTAAAGGCCAGAACTTTCAAAGAGCTAGAATTGTGCAAAATTGCAACATTGTTATAAGGTTTGAAGTGGGTAGATCGCTACAGTGTAGCGGCTGCTTTAAGAAGTCGATTTTTATAGTGGCTGTTTGAGGGGTGGATTTTTTTTTAATGAAATCACTATCTTTGGAAGCAAGCTATTGGGGGAGGGAAACCCTAAATAGGCACGCATTCTCATCCCTTAACACGGTACTGTTCCCACAGTAAAAAATGTAAAACGTTTCAAGCGCACGAAGCGGAGTGAGACCTGTTGAAATGAGGATTAACATTTACAATGCTTTGGTGCGATTTAACACACGGAAAGCGTGTTAAGCCAAACTGATGTGGGGTCTGCCAGGATTGAAAACGGTTTGAAACCGATATAAGGTTGTAATGGGGATGCGGCCTATTTTTGTCCCTTCTGGGTGCACCCAATGTTCCGGAGGGGGGTTAGGGGAAGACTGGTGTGTGAGCACAATCCCATCCTGAAGCCTTCTGTAAGCTGCTTCAGAGGCACCTCAGAAATGCATTTTTGCTGCATTTGATAACAGTAACAGCTTAAGTATGCACAAGCCACTAAAGGGAGAGAAAGTGAATAGTTTTTGTGTACTGTCATAGTTAATACTCATTTAAATTTGAAGTCCTATTTGTGCTTAACTCTGGCCTTGGCCAACTGGTCTTTCCCCCCTGCATTGGTCTACCAATGTTCTCACTATGATATTTCATTGCAATGGTTCATTTCACAGTGAAAGCTGTCCCTTGTGGTTGATGACACAGACTCCAAGAATGGAATAAAGGGAAAGGAAGTATGTGGTTAGGCATAGTACAACAGCTGTTAAATGTCTAATGGGGAAAGGGGCCTTGAATATTACTCAACTAGAAGATAACATCTTGCCTGTTCATTGGGAAAGACTGTATTAAAGCAAGATCCATAACCCTCAACAGCACAGACACTCAGAGAAATGCGCACAGATTGCAACTTCCTGACCTATGTTATTTCTTGATCTCAGCATCTTTTGCTCTGCCTTCTTACATTTCTATTGTTTGCAACTCAAGTAAAGAGTTGACTTTGGTATAGCCATTATAGTCAAGATAACTCATCAACCGGAAGGCTCCCAGAGCTGGAGGAAGTCCAAATCCAGGCTAAACAGTCAATACTGAAGCAGCCCTAAATACTACATTCCTGTGTGTACCATTCTCTAAGCTGTCCTGGTCAATAGCAGAATGAGTCCAGGACTGTTTCTGAGGCTCAATTCCAGATAACTGTATAGATCAGGGGTATTTGTCCACAGTAAATGCACATTCAGATTAAGCTCAACCTGTGGTGACCACATGGGTGTCCATGCATGGATTGTTTTTTAAAGAGCTCATATACACTTATGGAAGACAGAGCTCTACAGCTACCTCAGTCATAGGAAGTGGCTGGAAGTTTGTGCGGTGCCTTTATGGCACCATCAATGTGATATGAGTAGACAGACATGTCAACATTGTGTACATTGGATGCGCATGGCATCCATGTGAACCCATACTCATCCAGCTGTCATGCCTCCATAAGTGGAAGTTAGCTGGACCAGCTGCCTGAATGGCCTGTCATCAAAAGGAGGCTATTTCCTGTGTTTCATTGCCTGCCAATCATCAATATCACAACATTCCCACACCAGTATACTGAGACCCTTCTAGTATGGTGGTACGCCTTGAAAAAGAGGTCTACCGGTAGACTGGATCAGGGTACAATTTGGGGCATCCTTGTCTGGTCTACACTTCATCCTGTGCTGATAGAGCCAGTTTGGTCTAGTGGTTAGGGAGCCGGACTCTTACCTGGGAATACCGGGTTCAATTCTGCCCTCCCCCATGAAGCCAGCTGGGTGACCTTGAGCTAGTCACAGCTCTGTTCTGAGCTCTCACAGCCCCACGTACCTCACAGGGTGTCTGTTGTGGGGAGAAGAATAGAAAAGCTTTGTCAGCTGCTTTGAGTCCCCTTAGATGGGTGAGAAAAGCAGGGTAGAAAAGCCAACTCTTCTTCTTCTTCTTCTTCTTCTTCTTCTTCTTCTTCTTCTTCTAGGAAGGGATGTCTACTGGCAAATGCAGAAAGTCCCCTAGATTCTACAAAGATCTTTAAACTATGGTTATGATTTATCCTAATAGGTACACACTATTAATTCTACCCAACCTTCCCAGAACCCGTCCCTACTTATCCTCCAAATTCAGTCACCAACATCACTTCAGATTCACTGAATTACTGGTAGATCCCTTATTCTGATCTGCTCCTCTTTTTATTGACTAAATATTGAAAGGACGTACAGTCTTAGTTTTCTGATTTCCTTGCAGCTGAAATTGGTTAACAAAGGAAAAACCATTATTATACACATCAGTCTTACAGTTTCAAATCTAAGTCTAATAATGAAGGATGAAACTTTGTACAGCAGGAATGAAAGATGGAAAAGATCAGTAGTTGGCTAGACACTGAAGAGAAGAAATTGAAGAAGCAGGAGTACATAGACACATTTGCACTTACGCCTCTGGTATGCAATTAGGACAGCTCTGGTACAGATGCTCTCTACCAGAGATGTCCTAATTGCATATCAGAGGCCTAAATGTAAATATGTCCCATGTTCTAACATTTATCCTATTGGCAAGACACCTCAAACTTGCTTCCATTCTGGACATCAGAATGGAGGAGGCCTCTCTATTGCTGAAGAGGACACACACCACCATCCTGGATCTAGTCCAGTGGTGAAAACTTCACTTCTTTTGAGGACTAGTCATTCAGGGCAAATCATAGTTTCTCAGAGATGTCTCCATTGGACATTTTCTCATGGAAGTAGAAGTAAGGTATTCATGTTGTGTACACTTCTGGATGCCTGGTCAATGGAAGCAGCTGCGTTTCAACTGTTTTCCATGCCCCTACAGTAGCTCATCATTTCCAGGCAGAGCTACAAACAAACATCTATGGGAATCATAACCTTGGCTGTGATACTTCCATAAGCCACCCCAACCCTGAACAGATAGTTGGAGAAGTCAGCCACAGATGTCTCTGGGCTTGCCAAGCATATTGCCAAACATTTTGTTGTCTTGGAGGAGGAAGGGAAGAAGAGGCTCTTCCAGAATGGAAAGAGAGCTTGATTGTTCAGCAAGGGATTGTTCCAAGAATGATGTAAAAAGCATCAAGAATGGGAAGCACCAAGATATCCTAAAACAGTGGATCGCTAGAGGTCCTCTTAGGGAAAAACCTCACAGGATGCTCGTCCCCATGGCAAGGATACTGTGAGGTGAGAGTTAGTTTGCCTCGCAAGTGTCCCCATGCAAAGCCCTAATTTGGGCTACAAGAGGGACAAAATCCTTTAAATGGAAACACCCCCCCCCACTTTTATAACTGTTCTTGCCCCAAATTACAGGGCAGGAGCGGGTTATAAAGGGGGCATAGGGACACTCGTGGGTTACAGTCACAGCATTAGCAGGTGGGGCTTCGCTGTCCCTGCCGCTAACTCTGCGATGGCAACTGTCCCCCCTTACCAGGGCACATAATTGCCCAGGTAAGGGCTTGATTTAGCCCAAACAATCTCGCCTGTTTTAATAATCTTACCAGAGTTCTGCCCTGCTCTTGGCAGCCTGACAGCTGACTGCAGGGCAGCTGTCAGGCTGTCAAGAGCAGGGCAAGTCTGCAGAAAGATGCTTGGCTTTACTGCCAAAGTTCAGCAGTAAAGCCAAGTGTCTTTCTTCTATCAGGAGATTGCTAAAAGGAGGTGTAGAGAGTTGAAATTTCTCTCTTTTCCAGGGGGGCAAAAAACTCAAGCCTCTGCACCCCCTTATTTCCTTGCTTTTACTCCCCTTTCGAGGCAAGCAAGTGGTGATGAGATTGACTTGACTCACTTTGCCTGTCTGCAGCAGCAATGCACCAAAAACTTCCCGCTTTGAGGCCATTTCTAGTGTGATGTAGGGATGTGCATAAATATATGAAAATTCAAAAATCCGATTCGAATCTGACAAATATCGACATTTGAATTTGAATCAGATTTAATGATATTCAAATTTAGACATTCAAATGGATTTTTGGATTTCCAAAAATCCGATTCGGATATTTGAATGATTCGAGTGTATAGATTTGTATCTATTGCATTTGAATTTGCATGAAAATTACGTGTATTTGCGCTTATATTGAGGGGTTAAAACGAGATGCATACGGTATAAAACGGGATGCATACAGAATGCACACAAATTCGTATAACTGATACGAATGTTGTCAACATTCGTATCTTTGAATATGGATTGGATTTTCAAATTTACAGATTCGAATAATCCGGATTCAGATCAGTTTTCTAGAAATTTGGATTTTTACATTCGAATTGAATTTTTGGATATTCAATTCGACTCAAAATTCAAATGCCAAAAAAACATTCATGCACAGCCCTTGAGTGATGAGACACCCTCCCTTTGAAGCTGGGAATGTTTGATGCTTTGAAGGTTCCCAGCTTTTGAAGGTAGCAGAAGTACTTCTGCATGGTGATGTAGATGGAACCTCAGTCTTCATATAGAAGCAGCCTTGCACATTTTTTAGCATCTACTGTGTGTATACAGCTGTGTATCCTAGGATTAAGTGTGAACTAATAGAAAACGAGAATCTATACATACAATTTTCTCTTAGTTTTTTAAAAAATAAACTGGAAATCTGCTCAACTGAGCCCTAAAAATTTACACAAAACTGCACATGAACTGAATTTTTGGCCCATTCTAAATTAACGTGATCAGAGTTGTTCATTTTCAAAAATCCTTTTAAAAAGGTGATTCAGCAAAGCCCTTTATCTGTTCACAGCCATCCTAAGCTGAACATCACTGATAGAATTATGCACTTACATTCTTGAAATACTTCACATGGATAATCCCGTATTATTGGCAACTTAGCTGCCATGGCACTGCATGCAATACAAAAAATAAACAAACATGTTTGCCTTGGTTCTGGTAGGTCCTTCACGTTGATGGCTCAGGACATCTCTTTGTGACTCATCCTCAGTAAGGCATAAATTTTATGGGCTTATGTTCTAGTTTTGTTGAGGCCTCCAGTAGAGATCAGTGTCATAGATGTTGGTGTTCCAAATTTTAAGCCCAAATTCCAGAAAACAAAATAAATTATTTGACAGCTAGCATGGATATTTACTCCACACTCTCTGCACCCTTGAACAATATCTTCCAGGTCCTCTTGTTCCACACACTAACATGTAAGACAGAAAGCCATAATGGCCACACAGCCCTGTACACAGCCCAAATTATACATTTCCTTACATGCTGCCCCTTGGCTATTCAAGCTGTGAAAATAGGAATGACATATCTGAGATTAATTTGCCACTGGCGAAGACTGGATTATTGCTGAAATGTGCTGTACAGTTCGGCATTCTGGTGATCTGTTTCACATTGGACCTTAGAAGCTTGAGTTTTATTCCTTCTTGTTACTATGCACCAAATATAAGGTATTTGGGTTAATTATTTCTTCACAGTGCACCTTATATAAAAAAAATTCTGTGTTCACTGACAGAACTCTTCATGTATACGTGCTTTTAAACTGAATATTAATTTTTGCATTAAACATCTTATGCTGTGGGTTTGTTTGATTGGCTCCTGCTTTTTTTTCTTTTTTTTTTTTTTTGCCAGGGTTGGGTTTTTACTTGAGCGGAGGAGCAAAACCAGCTGGTCCTCTCCACACAGCTACAGAAAGAAAACAAAAGTCACCAACTGCCTGGCAGAGACAGCCACAGTTTTTTCAGTCATCCCTTTAAGAAAAAGCACAAAAAAAGGTTAAAAAATAGTTAAAGGAATAAGCCTACACATCCTTTTTCCTCACTTCAGTGTTATTTGCCTCCAAGTCTGGCAACTCTTTTCTTGACTTTGATTGCTTACCACTGACTGGCCACTCATCTGCCTGGCTTTCCATGGCTTCAATTGGTTGCTTGCTGGCAGCATTTGTTCCCATGCAGAGATTGGTTACATTTCTCTCATCTGTTATTTTGTAGATTCCAGCCCAACCAGCTAAAAGGGAATGAGGAAAAGGCACCCATTCCCAGGCTTTGAGGTAGGGGTAGCAAGACAAAGGCTGCATCCAGACTTGTTTATACTCCAGAGCAGAATGCGCAGTTGCTATCAGGGCATCACACATGACGATTGATGCATCATCATGGCATCACATTGCCCAATAGCAAGAGCACACTTACCTTAATGCTGATTTAACAACACTCACTGCGCAGTATAAAGAAGATTAGAATTTTCCCGCCAGTCCAGGCAGGACGGTGAGAAGAGATGAACAAGAGACAGGAGGGCAGCTCAAATCTGATTGGCTGTCTCAGCCTGTGTGACTGCATGTGCCAACTCAGCTCTTGCAGCTTCAAAGGAGGAAGCTACAGAGCTGCTTTTTAGTCAGGACAGCTGGTCATCACTTCACAGCAGATAAGCTGTGCTTTTTACTTTAACTGCAGATTTATTCCACATGTCTAGAGGCAACCAAAATTACAAAGAAGATGTCTGTGCTTAGGGCTTCAGATGTACCCAGAAGGCACTGCTTTAAATGTGTCTGATTGCACTCTTAAACTTATGACAGTTACTGAAAGTTTCTCTTTAATCTCCCAGTCCAAGTTTTGGTCCTTTTTGCCCTGGTTTTATTCTGGATTATGTTCCAGAATAGGGATCTGTCATCTGTCTGCTACTTCAGAATATATCAGGCCCACATACTGTACCATCTCTGTGAAGGGTGCAATCATGATTAGAGGTATATTCACGTATACAGTCATTTTTTCCTGCCTTCTGCCTTTGATTGCTGCATCATTGGAGGTCTTGCTGCTCCAAAGTAGGTGTGAGGAGATGCCTTGTTTCCATGGCAAATGAGACATTTTTGCCAAGGTGACTTTCCTTAGCCCCTTTCCTCCTCAATATAGGGACATGACCAGAATGTATGGAGTAAAGTGGGTGCTAAAAAGAGAGAGAAAAGGTTGCCACTTCTGTTCTAGATGGCAACATGGCAGATATATGAACAACAAAATAGTTCATGGTAAAACTGGAGTTGACTACAGACTTTTATCTAAAAAGTGGATTGGCATTAGATCGGCTCAGAAGAAAATGGAACCCAACTCTGTAATTTAAGAAGTGCAATTAAAAGGCTATTTTAAAAGTGCTTTCAGCAAGTTGCTGACACAAATGAAGTGCAGAGGTGGGGGGAAATGATTTAAAAGGGACCCAATTGTATCTCCCCATATTCCCGCTGGTGATTTCTCTGCCTCTTGTAGCCAAAATATACATTACATGAAGTTTCACGTTCTTCTTTCTCAGCTGCTTTCTTTCCTTCTTTTAGAAAAAGTGCTTGTGGGGCCTGGAATCATAAAAGGGAGTGTTAGAATTGCAGCAGGATGTGAGGCAGTCCATTAGCAACTGTTTTTGAAAGCAGAAGACACACCATGTTTTATTCAAAATTGGCGATGGGGAAAGATGGAGGGCATGCATTCTGAAGAGGTCTCCTTTGCCTCTTCCTCTTTCTGTGAAGCACTGGCATGTATATGTAAGGGAAAGTTTTCCTTAAGGACATATTTAAGAATTACTTTAATTAGGATAAATTCAGAAATCTTGTGGTTCTCTTGACAGCCATCATAATGCCATCAGCATCTCTGCCTTTACATATATGTCTCCTTGTAATTTAGAGACCTACCAGACCACATGGCAGAATGCTGGATCTCTATAGAACGGCAGCATTTTCTAAAATATGGGCATTTTTTGTGTGTGTCTAGCATCAGTCTTAAATTTCACCCTTTTATTCCTATACTTCCCTCATTCCTGTCTCTGTTAGAAGTACCGTGACAGCATAGATGTGAGTTCTTTTTAAAGTTGAAACCCAGACATCTTGCTGCCATTTTTCCCCTTAGGATGCTGCTTCTGGTAGAGGACCTGTTCACACTTTCCTTTCCAGGGAAGCAAAGATCAGGTGAAGTGGGAGTCATCCACCCTTGAAGTGCTGGTGTAGATCTAGCCCCTACCATCCAAATCGCCATGACAATAGCTGCATGAACATCCGCCATGTGCTGGGCAGTTGCCATGGCAATCACGACATGGTGAGCAATTGCACAGCCATGCTGCCACCCTGCCATGTAGCCTTTACACCCGGAAGAAAGTGTGAATGCTTTGTTCAGGAGCAACCTGGAGTTCACCAGTTGCTTCCAGTCAAGCTGTAGAGTAATTTTCACTTCCCCACATCAGTGTAGGAACAGGGCGCTCTGGGATGCTCTTGCACATTCCAGGACAGGCAAATGGCAAACAAGCCCAGAGTTTGAGCACTATTCAGACCAAATGACATGAAGTGGCTGAGTAGACCAGCACTTTTAAACTAAGATTCATTTTTCTCTATCTCAGTCACAGAATTATTTTTCACTTTTATGGAATGTGAGTAGTCAGAGCATGTGACTTTCAAATGTGTGTCATTTTAACTTAGCTTATTATCAGTTCATCAATTGCAAAATACAAGGACCTTCTAAGTAAAGCTGACTTGTTTTCATAATTGCAAATGGCTGATATAAATTACTAGTTCTTGGTTTTATTTATTTAAGAAGATTTTTATAAAACCCTTTACTGTGGAACCAGTGCTGTATACAGTATAAAACCATTAAAATGAAAAACAGTACCGTCTTAAAATAAAAAACTCAACTAAGAAAAATAATCCAACACAGATCACATCAGTCCCTCCCCCCAAGACCTAGGTGAACAGATGTGTTTTCTCCAGATGTGCATCTGCTCTAGAGACAGTGGATCTATTCACACTTACCTGTCAGGCATACTGTTTTTCTTCTCAACACCCACAGTTTCCCAGAGCATGCTGGAGTGTCCCTGATCCTTTGCTGGGAGCTCCTGGTTGCAGCATTCACACTTTCTACCAGTGCAAACAAAGGGGGGGGGTGAGGGGAGGGCAGCATGGCAATGATCCAGCATGTGCCTGATGTTGCCATGGGAATAAATCCAGGCTAGGACTGACCCATCCACACTTCAAGTGCTGGTGATCAGGTTGGGGGCTGTCTCAGCACGTGAAGGAGTGAAGAAGGAGTTGGCTCTTCTACTCTGCTTTTCTCACCCATTTAAGGAGACTCAAAGTGGCTGATACCTACTGTTCTCCCCACAACAGAACACCCTGTGAGGTAGGTGGGGCTGTGAGAGCTCAGAAGAGAGCTGTGATTAGCCCAAGATCACCCAGCTGGCTTCAGGTAGGAGGGTGGAATCAAACCCAGTATTCCCAGATAAGAGTCCAGCTTCTTAACCACTAGAATGCACTGGAGAGGCATCCTGGTTCATCCCTCAGTGGGCTGGTATTGTTACACCATCCGACTATGGGTGTTTTTCCACTGTCACTAAAAGTACCCATTAATCGGTACGTAATGGCATTTTTGTACCCATTAATGGGTACTTAATGGGTACTTCTAGTGACAGTGGGAAAACACCCTATGTTAAATATGAACTGGCCCTCCACAGCTATACGGTCTTTCCTGAACTGAAAGAAAATAAATTCTTGATAATAATGATTTCTTGTTTTTTAAAATTTTGTTGAATTCAATCATGGCTATTTATCTAGTCTATTTTGTGCCTTCATGCCCCCTCCCCAATCCATTCCTGAACTGTAACTCCCGTGATTCCCATTGCTGGCCAGTATGGAAGGAATTTGTGGGACCAATTTTTCTCTAGACATGTGGAAGAAATTTGTTCAGTTCATGATCAAGCATAATTCTCTAGCCAGTTTCCATTCTTGTTTGCTCAATTCTCATGCATCATGACCTATTAGAATGAATAGATTTTAACCCTCTTGCTTTCAATGCCCTTTTTAAATAATAGAAATTTACCAGCATACAGTTTTTTCATCTCCCTGCCTCTTCCTCTCAGATCACAGGACAATCCATTGAGTTATCTCAGCCTTTTCTCAGGATTTATCCCCTACCTCTCACGAAACTTTCTTAGCTTTCATTGGAATCTATTCCAAGTCGTTAGTATCTGTTTCCAGCTGTGGGATGTCCAGCACTTAACACAATACTCAATTTGAGATCTTCTTATTAGAACTATATGAAGTAATAACATTACTTTCCAAATCTTGTAAAATACAAACTATTTCCCCTACCTCCCTGGTCATAAGAACCCAAGAATATAAGAGAAGCCCTGCTGGATCAGGCCACAGTCCATCTAGTTCAACATCCTCTCTCACATTGTGACCCAACAACTGCACTCAGGCAGAAGATAAAGGTAAAACCTTCACTGGAGGCCTTTTTGCACTACAGCCAAACGGCTGTGGTGAATTAAGGCTAGGACATGTAGGGATGATTTCCCCATTTACACCTAGGCAGGTAAGGAATGTGTGGGGACGCGTTCCTACCTGCCTACGTGTGAAAGGGGAACCCGTCCCCATATGTCCTAGCCCGAAAAGGCTGGCACGGGGACGGGATGCGCCTCCCAGGCCTGTCCCAATTGGATCCAGCAGGACCTAGGGGCGGGCAGGCCAGTCACGTTCCTTCCTCGGTTCCTGCGGATTCTAGGGGACTGGATCGGGTGCCCTACAGCCTGCAGGAACCCCCTCCCCAGGCACCCCCCCCAGGCACCCCCCTAGAACCCTCAGGAACCCAGGGGAAACCCAATGGGGGCAGCCAGAGGCAAGGGCCACAGCTATCAGGGAGGGAACATGCAAACGCGTTCTCTCCTGAACAGCTGTGGTATGGCCGGGGATGGCCGTGAATGCTCTGGCCCGGGTGTAGAGCACGATTTCATGTTCTACACCTGGAATGCAAGTGGCCGCCCTGGGCTGCCAGCCCAGAGGAGGGCGCACTACATGCATTCCAGAGGCCCTCGTGCGAAGAGGCCTCTGCTCTCTCCTGCCTGCAAATGGCCTATAGAGGAATCCTGCTTCCTATCCATTATCCTTAGGTACAGAGGTAAAAAGTAGAATAGCTCAACTTTTCATAGCATTCAGCAAATTAAGACATATTTACAACTAAATATTTACAGCTGTATTCAACTAACTCATCACAAAACAACACAGGATATTTTAGCAAATGTTTCCTAATCTTCATTTACCAAGATAATTTGATCAAAGGAAAGATCTTGCAGGGGCAACACTGGCATGAGTTTCCCCCTTTTTTCCTTAGGCCAAGGTCACATCTTGCTGACGCGGTCCATCTTATTAAGAAAAAGGAGTCAAAATACCTGATAATCCTTCCTCAGTTCATCCTCCATTTGGGTTGCTATACTCACACCTTTCTATTCCTATCCCAAGTCTCCCTTATGAGACTTTTTTAGATCTCCATCCCACTTCACTGGCACACTCACACACACACACACACATACACACAAACTGACCTCTGATAGGATACTATTTTGGTGACTGAACAGTGTGTAATCACATATTTTGTGAGGGAAAGGCAAATTCATGCCGTATCCACCTGATGTATTACATTTCAGCCCCCTTTAGTCCTCTTCCCCAATCACACCTAAAAAAATGAAAATGGATTAACACTCTTTAACGGCTCGGGACTTGTAAAATCAGGACTTGGGAAAGTACAATTGAAGGAAGGAAAGTCCACAAATAAAACAGATTGGACTAAAAAGGTGTGAGTGTTGGGGGTTTGAAGATGGACTGAAAAGGATTAAAGTGAAGGTGTGACCACAGCCTTGCAGTCTCAAGTTCTGTCCTGCAAATATTTTTCAGAAACCACTTTCTCCCAAGTGCAATTGTTTAAATATGTGTAAACTCAATCTAGAGCCTTTTTGTTGAACTGAAGAACAAGAGGTTGCAGAGCTCATAGCCAAGACCCTGCAGTTCTCTCTCTCTCATCAATACTAGCTCATCCACCCAAGCAATTCATCACATAATGTCTCCTGTATTCCTAATCCTTAATATAAATCATTGCCTGGGGGAAGGATGGGTGTTTTTATCCCTCTACACCCTCATCTGGTCTCATCTCACTTTTCCACCATCTCTCCAGTTTAGCAGCTGGTTTAGAAACACAGGATAATTCTACTCTGGAAGGTATACCAGACCAGCAAGCACACTAGAAGCTTCTCTTCTGGACACAGGTGCAAACTGAGAGAGGTCCTAGTATGCACACTGGAGATCCTCATATGTTTGCTTGTTTGATGTACTAAACAGTGTGGAATTGACTACAATTTAAAGGTTCTGCCCAGCAGATGGAGTAGCCACAGCAATGTGCAGAGAACTAGACATCTTATAAGGAAGCTGCCTTATGCTGTTTCAAGCCATTGGGTCCAACTAATTTAACACTGTCTACACAGCCTGTTAGCAATTCTCCAAGCATCTTACTAGAAGAGATGTCAGGGATTGAGTCCAGGACATTCTGCATACAGAAAAGCTCTTTCATATGGTATGATGCTTCCCAAATGTTCAACCAGAAGTCTATAGGAAGTTAGTATGCTGAACATGTGTACATAGAACTTCCTCTCATTTTACTGAAAGAAAAATGATGATTCTTTTTTTGTCCTCAAAGACCAAAATCTCTATTATCAGCAGCAATTTTATTAAATAATAAGCAACATGAAGATGACACTTCATTTATTTCCTCTTTCGTGGTAATAATCTGAAATTTTAGGGGTTTCTTTTTTTCTTAAAGGCAGTAGTGACACTGCTCAACTTGGCAACACATTCTGAAGCATGTGTTTTAAATCAGCTGAATAATGCCTGTATTTTCCATTTTAAGAGCAGCAGTTTACAATCACAATGATTTGCAGTCAATGGCGGCTCATGGAGCCATTTGGACAGGGGGCAAAAGTTGAGGCTTCAACAGAAAGCCTCTATTTAATATGCCCTAAACCTGTTTTAACCTGCAATTTATCAGTGGAGCCTTGGTCTTCTCCCATGTCTCTCATGGTCCCAATCCAGAGGCTGCTGCAGTGTGCAGCTGTGTGCCAAAACAATGTAAAATTCTTCATTTAGAATCCAAGTGGCAAAGACATTGGGTGTTTTTCCACGGACATTTAGTACACATTTTAGCACCCATTAAGGACCCATTTAGGTGAGAAACGGATGACCCCATTTCCACTGCACCCATTAGGGACACATTTGTTTCCACCACGCCTTGGGAAATCCAGATCATATGGGTATTTTTTGGCCTTTAATCCGGATTTTCTGTCTACAATGAGGTCTTCAGCCAGAAAATCCGGATTAAAGGGAGCCTGTTTCCACATTACTTTGGCAATGGGGTCTAGAGGAGGCTAGGGGGAGGGAGCACCAAAACCTAAGCTTCAAAGTCATTTCGAAGTCACTTCAAAATCTGTGCAAAATAGCTCTGGAGCATCTTTGAAGTCTGTGCTGATCTTTGGAGTGAACTTTGAAGTGACTTCGGAGCCACTTCAGAGATTGCACCCCCTGTCCCCCCAAACACCTGGGGTGACAGGCAGACCCCTCGTGGGTAGATCTGGATTTCCAAATGGGTGCTCCAGTGTTTCCACGGCAGGGAGGCTAGTACCCAGTGGAAACAATGGAAACACATTGGGTACTTCCCTTAATCTGGATCTACTAGATCCGCATTAAGGGAAGTACCCATTCCCTAGATCCAGATCTTCTTAGATCCGGATTAAAGGAGCGTGGTGGAAAAACACCCACTGAGTGAATTACAAGTCAAATTCCTAGAATCACTCCCTATAGCCAATATCGTTTGCTATATGGATCCATTGTGGGAATGGGAAATATTTGCAAAACTAAGGCTGAAAATAATTTGTTTCAGGAACAGGGCCAGTGAACTATCCAAGTGGTAGTAAATTGTTCTAGACCATTGGCCCCCAATCTTGTTTTTAAACACATGTGGAATTCTGAGAATGTCTTCTAAGCACTAATCACAAAATAATTGCAAGTCATGGAAAAAATAGTAACAAAAATGGAGCCACTGCTTTGGCCTGTTGGCTAGCACAAAGCAGGAAAAGGAAAATAATTTTAATCATTACACATTTAAATGTTATGTAGAGGTCAGAGGATATAAGAAATTGTTTAAAACATGGGGAACAAAAAGCCAAATTCTCTGGCTGGCTCTTTTCTTTTAATAGATCCAGGTGGACAAGGATTCTAGACTGATCTTAGATGCCCACAAGTTGGAGAACTGGGATCAAGAAAGCACCGAGGGAGAGGAGCAGAACAAATCCAGCACCTAGAAATCAGTTATCTGGGATAACAAATGCTGTTCTGGAGGCCAAGGGGAAAGCTGAGAAGGACGCTGGTAGAAGGCAAGACCCTTCCAAGTTCAGTGTTGCTCACAAAGCATCTTTCCTACCCCAATTAGTCTTTATCAGATAGTGTGCTCATGCATTCCCATCTATATTCATTTCTTGTATTTCAAAACACCAAGCAACCTTGGCAAGTGAAGAAGAAGCTGAGTGCTAAAAACTAAGAACCGATTTTTTTTAAAGTATTTTTATCTCCTAGTTATTCTAACAGGGACAAGGAACCTGGAAACCTCCAGAAGATTCTGCACAAGAGTTCCCATCTTCCCTGGGAAGACTCAGATGTCTTTCCCATAATGGCTAGGGCTACTTAGATTCCAGCAGTATCCTGGTACTCCCAAGTGGGCTTCTATCCATGTACTAGCCTGACCCAACCTTTCATAGGCTGCATTCACACAACATAAAAATAGGAGTTCATAATGGCTGGTCCCAAAGTTACAGAATCTATCCTCAGAAGTAGTTTATATGAAGAGGATGACTGACATCTTTGGAGGCAAATTCTGATTTCATTCTCACCTTCCCCTTCTGAGTAGAAAAAAAGCAGCAACAAGATCAATTTACTGAGGGTAGTTTCTGTCTGGTATGATTTAAATTCAAAATCTCTGTGGTTAAGGAGACACTGGTAATGTAAATGGCAAATGCCCTCCAACTAGATTGGGATCCCATATTTCCACTGTGAGTGTAGCCACAGATTCTGAGATCAGACAAGATCAGCAAAGGACATCTTGGGTGTACAAATTTATATTTTCCGTCATTCCTTTTTTAGGAATTCTCTATATTATTCCCTCCTTCAATCAGCTGTCATAGTCTATGGAGTTATGTATATGTATGAACATAAGTTAATCCAAAGCAATGCTAATACATTGAACTTCCCACTTTCTGAAGGAAGGCTCATTTTTTAAGTGTTTAAATATTGTTTATTGCTATACTTGTAATATTAGGTGTTGGTAGTAAAGGAAAGAAAAGACAACTGGTAACATCAGGGAAGGTTAAGAATATTGCTTTTTGAAGTAGCTCTACGACAAAAGAGGAATGTCCCTTTGACCACTGCCAACTCAAAGGCCTTACGACCCTGATGTGAGATAACTGACAATAATCACAATATTGCACTCATATGAATCCACCTTAAGCTGTTCGCAATGAGTTTTTCTGGTGGATGCTTTTAGGCAAAGAATCAGTGGAGCCCATGTGGCTAAATATGCGGAGGCTTTCATGTAGACATTGTAAATCATCACAGGGCATGAAATCAATGATCCACAAAGAACTTTACTAGGCACATGGGGCTCTTGTTCCTACAAAATTCCCTGTTCAGAGAAGGAAGTCAAACAAATAATCTGGATACACTGGAGCTCTTGCTTGGCCAACAATGCATAGCTTGAGTAATTGCTGGAAGGAAAATAACAATTCAAATGACATATACCTGATCGTCAAAGTTCCCTCCTTTCTTGCTTACTCCCTCTCATACTTTCTAGTATTTTCTAACCATAGTTTGTGTAGAGGATAATCTATGCTTAGTGCTGCCTCTCAAATCACCAATTGCAAATCTAGACTGAACCATGCTTCTAAAGAAGCCAGATAGTAAGCTCTGGGTCCCAGGCTGGAAACCATGGCTGTTATGACTGATTGGCCGTGTCTTCACAGCAACCCTTATTTCACTTTCCCCAAACCGAGATAAAAGAACCGGATGCAAACGCGAATTTGCCTGTTCCCATTACTTTCAGCTTAATCGCGTTCAATCCGGGTTCTGAGGACGTACGTGACTCGAGGGGGGACTCCAGTGGCTACCTTTTAAAAGCCGGTTTTCGGGGCTGCCCTGTCCTCTTCCTCCTGGCGTGAACGCGCCACCCATAACAGACCCCTTCACGGAGCCTAGCTGGGTGGCTGCCTTGCCTGGATGGAGGAAAATCGGCAGCAGGCAGACAGCGATTTTTTCCCCTCCTCTCCCGATTGCTTAGGGCGCGCAGCAGAAAATAAACATGCACACATCTCTCCAAACGGCAGCTGCTTTTCTTTCTTTCCCTTTTAAGAAGGCCAGCACTTTCAATAGCAAGATGTTATCAGGCGTGAATTGCTTGTTTGCTACAGTGAATTGCTATTCGGGCTGCATTTACAGCTTGCTTTGGAAGCAAGCTATTGGGGGAGGGAAACTCTTGTCCCTTAACACGGAAGAGTTCCCACAGTAAAAAATGCAAAACGTTTCAAGCGCACAAACCGGAGTGAGACCTGTTGAAATGAGGATTAACATTTACAACGCTTTGGGGCAATTTAACACACGGAAATCGTGTTAAGCCAAACTGCCATCTGGACTGCGAGGATTCAAAACATTTTGAATTCGAAATAAGGGTGCCGTGAAGACACACCTGATATGTCTGAAAAGAAGGAGGAGACTCAAAGTGGCTAACAAACCTTTTGCTCTTCTCCCCACAACAGACACCCTAGATAGGTAGGGTTGTAAAAGATCAGTAAGAAAACTATGATTAGCCCAAAATCACCCAGCTGGCTTCATGCAGGAGTGCAGAACTGACCAGCACTCTAACCACAAGACCAAACTGGCTCACAAAGATAGGCTCATCTGCACAGGCCCTGCAAGGTGCCGCCAGCTGCATGAGAAGTTTGATATCCACATATCTGGATGCCCCTGGACTGCTCCACTTGCCACAGGAGCTGACTTACTTACCTGCAGGATGGGTTGTCTGACTCTCAGGGTGGTTTGCTACCCCACAGGTGCTTCCTACCACTCTGTGCAGAAGGAGCAGGAAGCATCCTACAGGCTAGTTTATGGGGATTTGTTCACATGTTTGATCAAGAAGGACCAACCTCTGGGGCCATTTCTGATCTTGTGCAAAGCAACCCTCCCAAAACCTCACAGCAGTGGAATTTTCATTCCACAACTACCAGTGTTTTCAGGCTGGGAGGCAAGGAGTGTTTGCTCCACCTCTCTGTGCCCCTCACCCCAAGGGCAGCTTGCATGTGCTTTGCACGAGCCACCCTTAAAGGTGCACAACTGTTGTTGGCAGACGGGTGTTGGTAACACAAACGGGTGGACTGGGAAGGAGGGCAAAAGCAACATGCTGGTTTACTAGACGTGGCAGCAGAACATAAGAACGTAAGAAATGCTCCAACAGATCAGATCCTTGACCAATCCAGTCCAGCTGTCTGTTCTCACAGTGGCCAACAAGGAAGCCTGTCAGCAGGCTGTGAGCACACAGCTTGCTCTGCTTAGTCTCCCAGCGACTGGATTTTGGAGTTACACCACCTCCTACTGGTGTAAAGGATAATGGCCATTGACAGCTTTGGATTCCATGAATTGGTGGGAAAATGTTTTGAAACCATTCAGGCTGGTAGCCAGCGTTAGGGATGTGCACGAATTATCCAGCCATTCAGAATCTGGATGAATACGTCCGGATTCCAAGATTCGTGGACGGATCGAATAGGGCCCTATTCAAAGGGCCCTATCAGTCGTCAAATTGGATAATCCGCCGCCTTCTCCTGGCCACCCTCCCCCAAAACCTCCCCCACTCCCCCGTGGCCTCTCCAGGGCCCCCTTACCTTCTCCAGTGGTGGCACGGGCCTCTTCCAGGGTCCTCTGGAACCGCGAAAGGGGTTCTGAGAGCTACATATAGGCCTTCCAGTTTTACCGGAAGGCCTGTATTTAGCTCTCAGAACTACCCGGGGCCCACTTACCTGGGGGCATGCTCTGGTGGCGGTGGGTGGCAGCAGGCCAGAGAAGGCAGCGGCAAGGTGTTCGGGTTACTGGGGGAGGGGGAGGGTTTATTCGTTCCAGGAACGGATATTCTATAGAATATCCATGCCCAAATCCATGGGGGGTGTGTGTTATGGTTCTGCTGCCCTGCCCCAATTTGTTGTTTAAAGTCAGAAGTTCTAAAGGGAAAACCCCTCAGTAAATTAGCCCTGGCTGGGGGGAGCTGTGAGAACACCTCCGTAGCTGGATACGCTTTGGTACATTCCAAATCTCTACTGAGAGAAAGTTTACTAAGAGAGGGAAAGAAGGCAAGGCCTGTGTTAAAGCCAACATAATTATCTTTTACCTATTACCTGTTACCTTTTCCTTGGTAAGGCAGTAACAAAGCAGTACCAAAACAACAGGAAGAACCATCACGTTGAACAAAAAGAGACACAAAGCCTCGATGACCCCTCAAGTAATAAAACACAGACCTAAACCCTATGAGACCTGAGTGGCCATCAGAGGGGTATTCGGCCGGAGTACACCCCTAGACAGCATCACATCTTGTGTTAGCAAATTTCAAGGTTTAACTATGCATTGTATCAAACAAACAAAAACACAAAAACAAAAACATCTTACCTGTCTAGATTTGCCTAGAGACCACTGGAGACTCACCAGACAAAAAGTGGTCCAGAGACCCTTTCTAAAAAAAGCTTGAGAGACTGAAAAAGCAAAGACAATGTAAGGATTCAATTTGAGAGTATGAAATTATAGGGAAGGTTTAACTAGTTAACTCATTTTAGATCTGTCAGTATCTGCTTACCTTGTTTTTCCAAAAGGAACAAAATATGTTTTATTGCATTCATCTTGCTTTTGTTAGAATGAATTTGGCCTAGCAGTGTTATGCAACAAAAAGTTAGGCTGGTTGTGTTATGCAACCCAAACAAGACCTCTAACAGAGTTTTGAACAATATTCCTTCTGTTCAGAGAGAAAATTACTTGCACAATTCTAGCAAAAGTCCATAGGTCACCAATAAATTCCCTTGTTACTCAGCCTGGTACATTTAGCTCTTTGAACCTGGAAATAGCTGGATTGTCTTTCACACTGCCGAGTGGGGCCAAGCCCATATTTCTGTTTTTGCCTTGGTGTTTTCGTGTCCCGTCACTTGTGGCATAGTAATGGGGTGAGATCATGTTTACATTACTATGCTGACATGTTTGGATGGCTCCCCGCAGAGCAATTTTGAGGGGCTCCTTTATACCCCACACACAGATATACACATGACTTCTAGGTACTGAAGGGGCTATAAAGTTTACATCCCTCAGCCTTTAAAAATATTATGCATTATTTACACATATTCCCCCCTTATTTATATTTCGTTACATTCACTTTTATGGAAATCTCCTCCAAGATTCTTTAAAGCTTCTGCCTCCCTGGCAAGATAATCTACTCATAGGCAATTTCTGGTAAGTAAGGCTGTGTCTCCACACATGGTGTGAAAATTGCCTGGGGGTGGGCACCTCACCAGAAGCACTTATCCTGTTGTACCACCCATTTTGATGCTTGGAGGCACTGGATAAAGTGGTGAAGAAAGCATTCCCTTGAAGAGCACAATGCTGTGCCTGTGATCCCAGACTGTTTGGTAAAGTGTTGTGATTCTTGATGGGCACCTCATGTCACCGAAAATGGGGATATGGCACCTGCAGCCATTCTTGGGCACACCAGAGGCCTTTTTGCACTTAGGAGAAAGGCATCTGTACTTGGAGGAGGCAGCCTCCAAGCGCCCCCTGCCTGCCTGCTCCACACTTTTACTAACATTACCCAGGGACTTAGCAGAAGCATCCAGTGGCGAGCATCTGCACCTCTTCCAGTGCTCCAGGGTTGTCTGAGGTGCTGTGCAAGCACACTAGCACCTAGAATGACCATAGATGCGAATGCGTGTGCACAGAGCATCAGCGTCATCATGGCAATGGTGCTGATGCAAGCGCAGTTGTGAAAGGCACTGCAAGCAAAAGTAGTGGGTGGCGCTCTGAAGACGACCAGCCCCAGGATCGATCACAAGTGAGTGACCAGTTGTGTGGGGTGTAAGTGACTAGCGCTTGCAAGTGCGAGCTCTAGTTAACGTTGGGTGACTGCAGTCCTTTCCCATCCAGTGGATGGGAAGGGAAGTGTTAAATTACTCCAAAGACTAAGTGAAGACACAGCCTACATTCGATATTACTTTTGCACATTCTTATGCAAAGTTTTGCTCAGCTCCTAAGTAAACAGAATCTTATATTTTCTCTTTCCCTTTTCTTCAGGGCTCTGCTTCCCTGTCATGCTGGCGTCGTTCACAGGCCACCTGACTGAAGGCTGGTGAGGGCTGATTAAAGAGCCTCATTCATTCTTTGCTCACTTCTTTCCCCACTCTCCAACTCCTCTCCTTCTTTCTGCAAAGACCATCTCTCTAAAAGGCAAGTATATGAAGAGCGTAAAGGGGGAAAGCACCCACATTGCATAGCAAATGTGCATTAATGTGCAGGAGAGATTCTGGTAGGGGCACAACAGTGTTACAGAGGAGCTTGGCTCCTTCCTGCCCCAGGTTTTGCCAGCACAAACTGCATACTAGTTTCTTCAGCTAGCACAAGACTTACCTGTTCTGTGTGGCATATGCCTATGTGTGTGTGCAATTTCTCCCTCACTTTTGCATTAAGAGGCAATGATTTAGTTTAAAATAGACATGGGAGAGGTTCACTATAGATCCACCCCCTGGCTAATTCTCCTTGGACAGCTGACATTTGTTCCCTTACACTGCTGTAACATAAGCTGCATCAGAGGGGATGGGGGGAGATAGATAGATAAATAAATAAAGTGAAAGTTCCCCTCTACGCATATCCCAGTGTTTGGATTTTTCAGGATACCAGGAAAAACAAGTGGCAGGAAGTGTGGCCAATCACAGAATGGAAACTGTTACTATAGCTGTTTAACCAGTCACAGAGAGGGAAAGGTAGGCAGCCTACCAGCCAGTTAATAGATGGCAACCATTCTCAGGGGAGATGATCCCTGATTTGGAGCTGAATGAAGGTTCTGGGTGCAAAATGAGGCAGGTTTGCAACCTTATTTTGTTTGGAAGGCTTTTTTTGTGCATCTGATGATGGGATGTATTTTTCTAAAGAGATGACTTGGGAAAAAAACTTGTCTGATTGCACTCAACAACAATATTTGCTCAGTCACAATGTATCAAACACTAAGAGATTAATTTACAAAGACTGGGAATAAAACTGGCATTATTTACTAGTGATGTCAAGGAAGCTATCAAAGGTAAGGAAACATCTTCAAAAAATAGGTTCCACTAATGAAGAAAACAAAAACGAACAAACCTTTGTCAAAGGAAAGGTAAACAGAACGTAAAAAGTGCAAAAAAAGAAGAAGAGCATATTAGAAACAGGAGGCCAGTTTAGGAGGCTATTGCTCCTTTGGACATTGAAAGATGAAAGGTATTGTGTATTTTGAACAGACATGTATAGCAACTCAACATGGAGACCAAGTCGAACGAGGCAAGGGAGCATTAGAGAGCATAAGACTTGCACCTCAGACTGGAATCCATTTTAGCTACAGTACAAACACAGTCTCTCCCTCACATATATACCTTGATCCCTGGCTATTTGTGCAACAAGGTGAATTAATCCCACTTGCTTGCAAAGGAAGACCTTGTTTGTATAGATCAGTGATCTTGCCTTAGAACATAAGAGCTCTGCTGGATCAGGCCACAGCCCATCTACAGTAGTCCAGCATCCCATCGCACATGGTGGCCCACCAAATGCTTATGGGCATCTCAGGCAGAGACAAGGACAAACCTTTGCCTGCTCTCGAATCCCAGCTAATGGCCTTAGAAACATCCTGCTTTACCCCCCAGCCTGAGAGATGTACTTAGGCATTCATTCTAGTAGCCATTGATATATCTGTCATCCCTAAATTTGTCTAACCCTACTTTAAAGCCATCTAGACTGGTAGCTGTTACCACCTTAAGGGCTTGTGAGCTGCAAGAATATGGTAATATGGGTACCTATGCTGACAGCTGTTTAATCACTACAATGGTTTAATCTGGTCTGGAACACATAAATGTTGGGGAATCTTTTGTTTACCACTTCTTCCTCTGGCTCAATAGTTGGGAGGATATATCCATGTCCTTAGCAGTTGTTGGCTCCACCAAAGTACACTCTGCATCTCCAGGGCTGAATTCTGGTCTTCTGGTTTTACCCCAAGTCCATTTTATCTTTTTTATAAGTGTGAACTTTGGTCTCTGGAGTCCACTTACTCCTTCCTACGAAGCTGAACTTTGTTCCAATCCTGCAAGAAGCTGAACCTCCTACACTTGCTGTATGAGTGGGTTCCTGCTTCAAAAGACTTCTAAGGGCCTGTCCCCATGCTAAAATATTCTGAAATTATTCCGAGTCCGCCTCAGGAGCATCTCCACGCAAAGCCCTAATACAGGCTACATGTGAGACAATACATGTTAAAAAAAACCCACTTAACAAGTGTACTACATCTGAAATAAGGGGCTAGCACGTATTGTCCTGGGGTCATGAGGACACTTCCGGGTTATTTGGAGCAGAGCTTGGTGGCCGCAGTATTAATGGGCAGGGTTTCGCCTCTGCTCCCTGTTCCTGCCATGTGCGCTGCGATCAGACCCTGGGAATCTGTTGACTGTTAAGCCACATAATAATAGTGAAATTAAAAGGCTTTTCCCTCCTTCAGGATTGGTTGATCTGAAAGTGACTGAGACAAGTCGACCTGAATTGGGAGAAATTTTTGAGCCAGTTGCGAGTGGGGAGTGCCCACTGTCATGCCCATGTGCGCACCTCTGCTAATCTGTGGCAGCGAAAGAAAGGAATGATCTGCTTTTAGTTATGCTTTTAACTAACTTTTGGTTATGCTTTTAACTGTGGTGGCCAAGGAAAGGAATGATCTTTGTGTTCGTGGAGGTGCTTACCTGTCATTCCTGCAGCTGTTTGCCTGTCATCGCTGCAGCAAGCAGGATGGGTTATGGTGATGTCAACCCAGCTTCCTATCAGGGGAGAGGGTAGGTGGGGAGAAAAAGATGTGGGTTCACGCTGCAGCTTCCATGGGGACAGGCACATACAATTTGAATCTGTGTTGCCCCAAACTACATGGGGACGCTTTATTGCGAGTTACAATGCAGATTTTGATGACACGCATCACAAGCGAAGCAACCGGCTTCCATGGGGATGTGCCCCAAGACTTCTATTGAAATCTCTGTTGGACTGCAGGAAGAGGTTTGAGTTGTCTCCTCCACCCTAACTGCTTTATGATTGTGCTTGAGGGTTCTACACATCCCTAATTGAGAGAAGACCATGAGACAAGTATACCTCTCCCTCTTCCACCCTAAACCTGTTTCTTTCTTCTCTCACCAAACATTCACTTTAGCATTAAAGCTTGCTTGTAATAACCCCACTTTGATCTAAATTTATAAAGCCTTAAATGACTTGGGCCCCAAATATCTGAAAGAATGCCTTCTTCCATATCAATCTGCCCGTGTCTTAGGATCTGTAGGAGAGGCCCTCCTGGGTGTACCACTGCCCTCAGAAGCAAAAGGGGTGGGCACCTAGGATAGGGCCTTCTCTGTGGTGGCTCCCCTTTGAGGTGTGTCAAGCACCTTCACTTTACATGTTTAAGAAGGCTATGGTTAATATCTCTTTGTTTGCTGGTTAATCATCTTGAGCTGCCTCCAGAGAACAGCTGGATATAGCTAGGAAGGAATAATGTGAGGTAGGAATTTCTCCCTTGCTATTAATGCCTCCTGCCTAGACTGTGCCAGTCACAGTGCTGCCTTTGCATGTTTTTGTGATGCACAATCTGGACAATTCAGCTGCCATCAAATTCCTTGATGTGCACATCACCACCTCCATGCCTGTGTGGTCGGCAGTTTCAGCCTCCATGCGAGTACCCTGGATGGAGCAATAATTAACTGATCTGTCCAAATGCTAGGTTAAAGCACTATTGCTGGAAAACCCATGACTAGCACTGGGTTTTCCAGCAATGGCTAAAAAAAACTTTTAGGGATTTGATAGGATTGTCTACTGTACGATACATGGGGAAACACTACCATAGCAGTGTCCTAATGGTGCTATATTTGCCCTGTCTGGACAGAACCTTGATCTTTGAATGAAACCTTGTACTGAAATCAATTAAGTGTCTCCCCATTACTTGGGATTGGTTCCAATCCACTATCAGTTAGATTGAACCAGTAGTCCTTAAAATCCTGCATGTATGTAGGAATGCTGCTAAGTACACACATCTAGAGCAGTTCCTATAACAACGGGTGTCCTTAAAAAAGGAGAAAGAAAGGGCCGAGAGGCTGAATGAATGCTTTACCTATATTGTCATGGTAGAGAATTTGGGATATATCCTGAACATGAACTAAAACAATCTGATGACCTAAGGAAAACAGTTGTGACAACAGAAGGAATAGTAGACCTGATCTGATAAATTAAAATGAACGAATCATCAGACCTGAGGCCTATTTGCACTTAGACCTCTGGTATGTAATTAGGACATCTCTTGTACCAGAGCTGTCCTAATTGCATACCAGAGGCCTAAGTGCGAGTATGTCCCTGGACAGCATTCATCAAAGGGTTATTAAAGAAAATTTGCAGTTCAGTCCTAATCTTGGCAGCAGTTAGTACAACTCCATTAAAAAAAAAAAGGCTGAAGGGGAGACCTGGAAAATTAGAAGCCTGTCAGTTTGACATCTACCCCAAGAAAGATTGTAGAAACCATCATTAATGACAAAACTACCAGAAAATTGGAAGCACTCTTTGTTCAGGACAGGGCAACATGACATCTGGAACAGGAAGTCCCATCTAATCTTTTTGAAAGTTACAACAGCATCAATAAACATGTGGATAAAGGTAATCCTGTAGATATTGTCTACTTGAACTTTCAAGAAGCTTTTTATAAAGTTCCTCACCGAAAGACTTCTTCATATGCTTAAGAGTCATGGAATAAAAGGACAGGTCTTCTTATGAACAAGCATTTGGTTAAGGAACAGAAAACAGAAGATCAGAATGAACTGACACATCTTACAATAGAAAGATGTAACAAGTGTCCCCCATTCCCAGGGTTCTGTGCTACAACTTTATGAAGGATCTAGAAATGGGAATAGCCAAGTTCATTAAGGACATCAAGTTCTGCAGATTGTGGGGAACTGTGAAGAGCTTAAAAAGGGTTTCTGCATACTGGTAAATGGACATCAAAATGGTAAGGCACTGTTCTATATGAACAAGTGTAAAATGATGAATATCAGAACCAAAATAAAATCCTACTTACACCAATAACCTAATGGGATTGAAACTACCTGTGACGGACAACATTAAAACCAATAACATATTAAACACATTAAAACCATGGCAGTGTCTGAATTATTATATTGCTCCTGTACAAAGCAGTGGAATACTACATAGAGTTTTGGTCATTGCACTTCTACAAGGATATACAGCAAAGCAACTATATTGAAAAAATGGCTAAAGGTACTCCTCTGCAAGGAAATTTGAAATAGTTGGCTCTGGTAGCCTAGAAAGAAAATGAACTAGAAGGAATATTATAGCTGTATATAAAATCATGCATACTGTGAAAAAAGGAAAACTTTTGTCTCATAGAATCATAGAATCATAGAATGGTAGAGTTGGAGGGGACCTCCTGGGTCATCGAGTCCAACCCCCTGCTCAAGGCAGGATCTCCTAAACCATCTCAGACAGATGGCCGTCCAGTCTCTGCTTGAAGACCTTTCCCAAACACCAGAAATTCACTATCACAACTTAAGATGTAGTTGATCGTGGTATTTGGATTGCTTTTATGGATTTGGAGTGTGAATCACTGCTTTGCAACTGCAGAGAGTCACAAACCCTTTCTGCACTTCTTGGTGTACTGGACAAAGAGGCCTAGATGCTGGGGTGGACCAGCACAGTTCCCATGCTCTTTCTGGTATTTCCTGTCTACTCTGGATTCAACTGTGAGCAGGGATAGGGCATCAAAATGGTGCCCTGTCCAAGTCCTCATGTAGATCTTTTCAAAGAGATATACAAGTGGATGTTTCTCAGTATACCAGAGCAATTAGAACACTCCTGTGGTCTCATGTAACGTGGGGAAATTTTTTTGGCAGTGCTCCAGGAAGGGGTGCCAAAATGATGCCTGAAATGGTAGGCCACCAAAAATGGCTCTCAGTGACACATTCCTGGCCTTTGGAGACTTAGCAATACCTTCAAGGTCTCTTTGGAGGCAGTGGCCAGGGCTGGAACAGGCTGGGCCATACTAATGGACAAGAAGTCATTAGTAAATTGATCGCAGCTCTATTCCACCATAATATGTGAACTGGAAGATGCTGTGAATGTCCTGCCTTGGTGACCTGGATGTGGTGGTGTGCTGGATGAAGCCCCCCCCAAAAAAAAAAAATAAAAACAAGGATGAATACTAATAAGATGAAGAGCCTGGGGTGGGCCTTGGGAATTGGGGGATTTTCCTATTCAAGTCTGGACTGAGCTCTATCAGATGAAATAGCAACTTGATGGAAAATGTTGGCAGAGCCATTATTGTCACTAGAAAACCCAACCAACCTCCTGCCTAGGAGTGCTTACTATCGGTTTCAGCTGGATTAACCCAACCACTGTTATCCATGTGCTCTTTGTCTTACATTTAGATCACAGCAACGCACTTTGTGAGATTGTCTTTATACTGTTCCACAAGCTGCACCAAGTCTTGCCACGTCAGTTGTGCATCTGGGTCAACTTAAAATAATCTTTATACAGAACTGAACTTTTCATATTTCCAGCATATAGCATTTTCCCCAAGCAGTTTTGGGCATCTGTCCAGATGTACAACTTTATTATTTTCCTTTTCTGGCCTGCCCAGGGGCAGAACATGAACTTTTCCCCCTTTCCCTTCTTTTGGCAGTTTAACTTTCCGTGATCATACACATATCTGCCCCCGACGTCCTTTTCTCCCAATATCATGTCTACTGGCAAAATGTAGAGTTTAGTCCCCCCCCCCCCCAATTTCAAAACATTGTGGTCCTGCTGCACATCTGCATCAATGCGCAGAGAACCTGCTCTTTGCCTCTCCCCCTTTTTTTCCTCTTGGTGCCATGATTATTTTGTATAAAAATAGATGTGCTGGGGTAAAAGAATTTTGCAGTCATCAGGTAAGAAAGCTTCAATCCTGCCTATCCCCGTCCCTGCCTGCAATCAAGGTACAACAGGACATTGGTTTTACACTTGGTCAGGTATGTATGTGTGGCTTTTATTGTGATTACTTAACTATAGTCTAAGAAGCAATATGAACCCACAGAATAAAGCGAGGAAGCTAAGGTCTTGCCTGCCATAGTCTGCACCAGCATGCACACAACAAGCCTCTATTCTGGGATATGAACTGGAATAAGGCTCACAGCAGAAAGGGCCTAAATCCAAGGATCTGCATTTTGCAAGAGAGCAAAGGATCAAAGACACAAATATCTAGGATAAGACAACAAATGGAAGAAATGCTGTCTTTTTGGACCTCTCCCTCCCCACCTTCCCCACAAAAGTTAAATAGTTTTGTTTTTGCTAGAATGGAAGATAGATAGGCAACTATGGCTGTGTTCCCATTATCACTTAAAACTGTTTAACTGTTTAAAAACTGTTTGGATCCTCGTCGTCCCCATTGACAATCAGTTTCAGGGGTATTTTGAGGATTATTTGGCTTTAAAATGGAATAAATAAACACCTGATTTTTCAGGGTTTTTTCCAGGTTTGGCTTTTAAAACGCTTCTACCTTACGGTAGTGGGAACACTAGAGCAGTATTTGGGCATGAAATGGATTGGGGCTTCACCCCGCAGGTCAGCCCTTTCAGTTAAAAGGTAGAGCAGCCAGTTTCACTGTAAAAATCCACCCTGTACAGCAGCGGTTTCAATGTAGCAATCCATCCATTTCACACCTGATAACAGTGTTGCAATTCTGTGCAATTCTGGCTCTTTAAATGTTCTGACCTTTAGAAAGGGAAAGGAAGGAAAGCTGCTGCAGGGTCTGGGAGATGTGTGAATGTTTAAGGCTGTGTGTGCAGGCAGCAGCAGAGCCAGGGTGCTTGTTTTTGGAGGGAACCCCTGCTGGGGATGGTGGCTGTGGAGGTGAGTGGGTGAACGGAGCTTGAGTTGCCGCTGCTGCCGTGTGCCCTGGGCAATGGGGAGAGGAGGGGAAAGAATCACTTTCCCCAATCCGTTTTTGGAAGCATTTTACGTGTTTAGAGCGGGGACAGAAAATCGGGGTTGAATCTGATTGCCAGATGCTCTTTGCTTCCTTTTAATGTGCTTTACATATTGATGCAAATCCCGATGTAAATCTCGATGTATATTCCGTTTTATTCCTTAAATGGGAACTCACCCTATAGGTAAAGACTTTTTTGCAGCAGTACTTTGGGCAGGAAGTGAAGGATGTTCTTCCACCTCCATCCCAAAGAAGAAGGAAGAGAAGAAGGGCAGTGGATCCACGATTCTGTAATAAGGGGCACCTTGTACAAGCGACATTTTGATACCCAAATCTTGAGGACAGGCTTCTTCAGACTACTTAAAATAATTTTAAGAGAAACGCTTACATGGACTCTTTGGAATGGCATTAACTTCTTGTATACATGGCACCTCAGATGCAAGATCTGTGCTCTTGTATTACTCCTGCACATTCATTTTAAGACCAAACCGCTATAATATTATATTAATCGTAGTTAACTGTGCACTATAATGCAGAACTTATGCCAATTATCCTTAACAACTGAGTACCTTATCTAAACTCAGTTTTCTTTCTGTACATAATCCTCACCAGTCTTACAGTGGAAATCTGCCTCCTGCTGGAAAGAAAAGTACATGACAAGATAAATGTATTTCAAGTGCACCGAAGGAACAATGACAATATTTTTTAAAACATTCCTTTTTGTACTATAGTAGATATATTGGGAGGTTTGTTTGCTGCCTGCCAAAGTCCACTCATTTTGTCTCCTGTCTTCTGGAGGTAATCTGCTGCCTATATTAAAGAACTGCCAAGGAAGGACCTGGGGGTTGGGCATGGCTCAGCAGACATATCTGGGGCTTAGGTGCTGCCTACCTGAGTCCATTCTTTGTTTTTCTTGTTCGTTCTGCAAATAGTTGCCTTAATCAAGCCAGAGATCTTGCTCAGTATTTGTCATTGAATGAACATCTTGTTTTTTGTTTCGAATTTCATGTGCATTTTTAATTTTCTGATTAATGTAATAATTTATTACTTCGTATTGCTTATACTATGTTGTGATTTCCTTTTTCCTTGAGCAGTTATTTCTGGAAAGGCAGTTATACAAATACATTAAAATAAAAGATTATTCTTAGTCACTGAGGTCTCAGACAGTTATCCAGACTAGTAAAATGCAATCATAAAGAATAAGACCAAGGTTAAGTTCCCACTTGGCAATTTAATGCAGTTTTATACTGGAGGATTTTTTTGTATCAGCAGTGAGGGCTTTGTTTTTTGTTTTTTGAGGTTTTTTTGGCGTTCCCACTGTTATCTTACAATGCACACTCACTCTTCATTCTTCTGTGCCTGGCAGGAGAGAAACCCCCTCCTCCTCTCCTTAGCAGTACCCCCTCCCCATGCAGTCAGCAACTGGACACTGCCATACACTGATTTCATTGGGTGGGCAATTCAAACCCCACCATCTATATAAACCTGCCCCCGCATCAGATCATGGAGTCCTTTGTCAGCAGCTTTTGTTCACTGTTTGTCCAGCCCCCATCTTGTATCAACCACAGCACAATTTCCTTCTCCTGTTACCAAAGCAGTAGAATATTAAATATCACTTTCCCTTTTGTCTTATATTGGAGCTTTGGACTGGATCATTACAGCAGATCAGTGCAAAATGGCAGGGAGTGTATCAAAAGGGTAGATGGCAGAGGTGATCCTGGAAGGAAGGAGCAGGCAAGCTTTTACTCAAGAGCTGACACACTTCATAACCCCAGGAGGGAAGCCGCTGGAGTCTCTCACTAGATCACTGCCAGAGAGTTCTGCTTAGTAAAATCAGGTACTTTCACTGATTCCCCACTACATGGTCTGATCTCTTGTTACATTGTTAGCTACTGCAGGCTCTGTTCATTCTTCCCCTCCTTCCCCTCCCCTTTCAGCCAGTCTGATCTCCTTAGTATGTAATGGCAGAGAGCCCGGGGAAGAGGGACTACAGCAGAGGAAATCACGGTTTAACAGTGGAAACCGAGAATGCCCCTAATGCATGATTCCCTCCCAAAAAAAAAACATGTTTGCATTCCCATTCTGCTAGATAAAATGGAGTATTTCTAAATCCAGCAGCAAGACCTCTTTTGATCTGAATACAGATCATACTAGTTTCAGGACCTTTAATCCTCAGAACCTGCAGATTCTTTAAAAACTTTGGATACAGTGAACACTCAAAACTCTTTATATTCTGTTTGGGAATACACCCCAGGAGTGATTTTACTTACATTTATTCATCCAAGTAGAGATTATTAGGGCAGATAATATGTGATTGATTGGCTGTTTTTAAAATTGTGCAAGTACAAGAATAGATGAGAAGTAAAATCCTGTCTATACTTCAGATGTAAAAATTGAGAGGCTTCGCACCACACTTTCCCAGTTTGACAAAAGATACCAAGATCCACAATAATCCGAAAGCTTACATCATACAGAAAATAATTTCCATGCAGTTTCTTTTCACCTGAGATAAACCAAGGTATTTTTTAGAGAGAGAAAAATAGCTGGCACAAAATATGATGTTTAGAGCATGTCTTTGACTCTAGAGACTGCACAGCTTCATTCTCAACAGTGTGGATGAAAAATTATGCTATTTGTGAAATGTGGATGTTGTTTAATTCTACATTTGCTTTTAGGCAGTGCAGTGAAGTAATATATAGAATTGACCTGGTGTCTTGTGGGAGGGAGGGGTGCCCTAACATTGTACTACATAATTTATTTTTCAAACTGTATATAAGCAAACTGCCTACAATTTAATTTGCCTTTTTTATTTTATTCTCCATCTCAGTGATGAAACATACGGGTCTAATCCAAGATAAATCCTATAAATCATAATAATAACAACAACAAAAATAAAAGTCCTTCACTTCCAGACTTTCACACTCAAGCATTCTCATTCAGTGAATCTTCCTTCTTCATAAATGGAAAGAACCCCATTCTAAAAAGGTTTGTGTGGAGTGAATGAATACCTGGACCTACCAGAATATGAACATAAGAAATGCCTCACTGGATGGGACTCAGTTCAGCAGCCTGCTCTTGCAATAGCTAAACAGATGCATAAGGAACCCATCAGCAAGACATGAGCATGCAGTTTGCCCTGCTTAGTCTCCCAGCAGCTGATCTTTACATGCATGCAGCTTGTTTGCCAATATAATAATACAGTTATCAGGCCGGTAGCTGCTGATAGCCTTGTTTTCCTTGTCAGGCGAGACCCTTTTCTGAACCCATCTAATGCATCATAGTGAATTCCATAGTAACTATGGCCATGTTCATGCTACAGCTCCTCAGGTCAAACTGAATCATTCTGCAGCCTCACTTCTTTGAATCCGTTATCAAAAAATGTTTGGAACCTATATCTCTATTGTGATACCTTCTAGGAATCATTCATCCACAGTCTTTGCTATGTGAACCTAGACAACGCCACTAGATGGCATGGGCTATCAACAATTGTAAAGCTTTGGAAAGAACAGTTCTTTTCAACAGGAGCACCTTTGTAGCCTAAGCAAGCCCAAACAGTTACACTGTACTGTAAATCAATAGAGTAGGTTTAGTTTTTAGTTGATTTGCTACTGAGTGTAAGTGCAATTTAAGTTCCAAGTATAAACCTGATATCCATTTAAAAGCCCTGATTTTATTTCAGCCTTGAAACTGAGGTCATGTAAACATTACACAGAAAGAAGAGCCTTTGCCATGCCCCTCCAGAGCCAAGTATTGCCACTGGTCTTCACATCAATGCGTCTGGAGACCTCTGATACTGCCCTGGGAGCGGGGAAGGGGCACGCATTACAGTCAGGGACAACAGTTTCAACTCTAAAGATGTAAATTCTTGCCTTGACCCTTTGCTTTGCTTGCAGCATTTTGAGGTCCTACTGTGCCACCGCCACTGCAAAGCTAAGCAGATGTCCTGCTTGGTAAAAACTAAGCTTCAACATGGCTTGGGGGGGCTGTTGCTGTTGCTGTTGCTGTTGCTGCTGCTGCTACCACCAAAGCAGCAGTGGTGGCTACTTCTCCCACCCCAGTGCCACACCCCACATTTTCCCCTACTGTTGCTATTGTCAGCACCCCCTCAAAGCTTACTTTTTATCACATGAAGCAGATCCATGAAGGTTTGGTTTGTGGTGGCAGCAGGGGTACAGTGGCATGGTAGGAACAACCATGCCATTCCAGGTTGAAAACAGGCTAATGGTTTGTGATTGCAGCGTAAAAGGGTATTGTAAATTGGGGAAAGTCCTGAAAATGTTCAAGGAGCTTGATCCAACCCTTTTGAAGAGATGTGTATTCTTTGGAGGAAGTAGGCAGGGAGTTTTTCTCAATATAGGAGGAACCATTTTGAAAAGTTCTTCTGAAACAATTATAGGAGATCTGAGGAAGGTCCAGGCCTTTCCACTGACATGAAAGTATAGCCGTCCTTCCCTGTTTATTGGGACATTGGGGTATTTTTCAGTAAAAAGAATTAAAAGGCCTAGCAGGATAGCATTTAAGACAAGAGGGCTGTCGCTTAGCTCAACAGAATGGACAAGCCCATACTCCCATGGTGTGGTGTCATTTAACAACATTTTAAAGTATTTATATCCATAATGGTTGCCACTGCACAGTGGTCTGGCAATATTCTGCCTCTAAAAATTTCATACTCATGTCAAAGATTACCAGTGTGATACTTGGAGTTGATACTGCTCACAGATCTTCTGGGCTATGTCTCCCCTGCCCCCACCTAGAAGGAAATAACCAGTAAGGAATATGCCTACACCATGTCCTCCATGTGCACAAAAAGGGTGGCAACCCCTATTTTCCCTTATTATCCAAGTTGCACACCCTCTTTTATGCACAAAATGAGGAATTACTATTAGCATACACATCTGCATGCAGGAACATATGCACTTGACCATCTAAAGAGAAGAGGTTCTTTGGGCTCGTCCCCATGGGGCTGCCAATGCCCCATGGTGGATTCAGGGGACCCTTAATGCGAATCTAATTTGCATTAAGGAGTCCCCATGGCAATGGAGGACAGGGCGGGTTCAAAGTGAACCCCCGGTCCCCATGAAAACCATGGCAAATCCCTGCATCTGTTTTAAACGACTCTCACATCTGTTTTTTAAACTCTTCCCTGCTCTTTACAGCCCCTATACCCGCCTGACAGAGCCCAGCTGGCTGCCCTATATCCACCTGACAGTTGCCCAGCTCTCAGGTGGGTATAGGGCACCCAACTGGGCAACTGTCAGGTGGGTATAGGGGCTGTCAAGAGCAGGGAAAATTTTAAAAAATAGACGCGAGAGCTGTGTAAAACAGATGCAGCTCTCGCGTCTGTTTTTAAAAATCTTCTCTGCTCTTTACAGCCCCTATATTAGCCTGACAGCTGCTCTGCAACCAAATAACCCAGGAGTGTCCGCATGACCCCGGGACAATATGTGCTATCCCCTTATTTTGTATGTAGTACACTTGCTAAATGGGTTTTTTTAAAACACATATTGTTTTTTTAAACACGTATTAGGGCTTTGCATAGAGATGCTCCTGAGGCAGCCTGAGAATAATTTTGGAATATTTTCAGCATGGGGGTGGGCCCTTAAAGTGATAAATTCCAATATAATGAAAATTGCTCTAGCACTATGTGTATGCTCAGAGATGAAATCTTTTGAACTCTAGGTTTGCTTTAACACACACATCTTCAAATGGGGGTGGGAATAATCAGGCTCACTTAGCTAATGGGTAAAAGAAATTATTTCAGGAGTAGAAATTGGGAATAAATGACTTAAGCAGGGCAAGCAGCGAGATCAGTAAGTTTACTGAAAAGGAAATGTTAATTTTCCCAAAGGGTTTAACAAGGAGTAGAACAAGGAGGAAAAATTTGAACTGGGAAGTTGGGGACTATATTATGCTTCTAGCAGCTCCTGTTACTGGGATGGGCTCAATTCATGTGGAGTCCTAAGGGCATGCATGCTCAGCTCTCTCATAGAGGCTCAGATCAATAGTAGTTCCAGCCCTCTGTCAGCCTCTCACCCAAGTAAATGTACCTTGGAAAGCTGGGATGCCCCAAAGCTCTGCAGCCTCTGGAACTGGAGACAGGTATCTTTGATTTACATAGTGATTTCAGCATGAAAAGTTTAGCTTTTGAAACAGAACTCCGTACCCAGAATACCAAGTCCCCAGTTTAGTCTTTCTTCTGGTGTGGACATAGAGAAATCAGCCCTTCTTCTTGATGTGGAATGCACATAACTCTCTCCTCTATTCCCAAGAAAACACTATGCGTATGAGTTCTGAACGACGTCACCAAGAAAAACACCAAACAGTACTTCAGACCACTGTTAGGATGACAGACAAATACAGGCATTAATTAAAACATATCAGCCCAGCACTTGAATATTTGTTTGTTTCCACTTCTTGCCTGTAATAGAATCACTATAAAAAAAGATAAAGTAGATTATTTGAAACAGAAACTGTGCCTGAATGGTGAAACATTTAAGAATATAAGAAGAAGCCTGCTGGATCAGGCTACAACCCATCTAGGTGTGATCAAATACAGCAAAAAGAAGCATCCCTGAGGCACCTCAGAAAAGGCTTCAAGATGGGATTGTGTTTACACATCAGTCTTCTCTTCTCCCTACCTTTCCTGAACATTTGGTACTAAAAAAGGTGGATTAGAGAAGGCTTGGGAGTATGAGGGCCTCACGTCAAGACACCCCTTTTGCTATGTCTGAACTGATACACCCATCCACCATGAATTTGTCTAGCCCTTTCTCAGAGTTATAACCGCTTCTTCTAGTAGCAGTTCCATAGACCAATGACCCTCTCCAGTCCATTAGTGAACCTGATTCTACTGTTGTGAGAAAGAGAAAAGATTTTTTTCTTCAACCGTTTTCACATGATGCATGATATACTTCAGTCAGGCCACCCCTTAAACACCATCTTTCAAAATTGAAGAGACCTTGGCTGTGGTCACACCTAAGGTTTAATCCAGCTTCAGTCCACCTTAAGAGTAAGAGAACACATCAGCAAAGTGACCAGTAATTTTCTTTCCACATTTTCTATCCCAAAGATGAATTTTCTGAGTTATTTCACACTGAGAGAAAATAGCTTGTCACTTTGCTGATGTTTTCTCACTCTGAAAGTAGACTGAAACTGGATTAAACCTTAGGTGTGACCACACTCCAGGCTGATTTCATAAGGGAGGTGTTCCAGATCCCTTGATCATTCTAATTGTCCTTTTCTATACTTTTTCCAGTTCCACAGCATCCTTGTAAAGGTGTGGTAACATTTAACTATTAACACATAGCCTTCCTGTCTGAGACTTGACAAGATTATGTTAATATAGTTTTTCTGGCAGAACTAGACAAACAGGTTGATTTGGGGGAAATGAGCTAGAGGCAACATGCATGCGGGAGGGGGGAGTTAATGGCTAACTCCAGGTATTTCCTTATCATGTTAATTTCCAGTAGCCAAGCTAATCTCTTCATCCCTAATATCAGCTCCATCTTCCCAAAGGTCATTTGTCCTTCCAGGCCCTATTCTTAAACTCTAGCAGTACACATGTGTGTTTTTGATATAGAAATGTTGATACATTTCTGTATTACCACAGTCTAAAATTAAACAATTGTTCCAGGGTGAGTACTGCTCAGTTTTGACAGCCGCTACAGCACTTTTAGCTCCAAGGTGCTCCGAAGGAACTAAGGGGAGCAATGCGGGTGTGGAGATGGATTCCTTAGGGGAAACAAAAGATTTTTCCAAGATTTTTTTCTTTTTTATTAGCTTCACAGTTTCTATATAATTCCATATTTTTTCCAGCTGAAGCTCATTTTGCCTTAAAATTTCATCCTCCTCTTCAGGTCACCTGTGCAAGTATGCTATTAAGCTACGAAGAATATAGTGAAGCTTTGGTGGGACTATTATAGCTACATGTAGCAATCCCTAGCATAAAATAATATAACACCATATATCCCCTATCTGGATGGGGTCTTAGTCTTAGTCTTTCTGAATCAATTGTAAACTGTTACTGGTTTAGTATGTTTTTATTTAATAAACTTATTTAGCTACAATTAATGTCGTGATGAAATTTGCACACATAATATGCTATAGCCGTGAACAAACAAATGCAATTATATTATGTATTATTGATATTGTTGAGAGTTCTTCAGCCACATTTTATCTTACTTTTTTCCATGACCTGTCAGAATGTTTGTGAAAATACTAGAAACTGTGTGGTTAGATAAATTAACAAACATTGTTCCAGGAGGAAACAGTTATCTAGGAAGGATTTCTTCACATAACATAGCTATGGGATTTATTATCACATTTGGGTGCATTTAAAAAGGACCTAACAGTGTTTTTCCACTGTCACTAGAAGTACCCATTAAGTACCCATTAATGGGTATGTAATGGCATTTTTGTACCCATTAATGGGTACTTAATGGGTACTTCTAGTGACAGTGGGAAAACACCCTAAATATACTATTAGAGAATACAGATATTGATCAGGACCAACTCCAGGGGAACGTAAGAAAAAAAGAGGTTTCTCAATTTTGCAGTTAGTTTTGGGCTACTGAAAAACTAGATGGGCGATTTTCTGGCCAACTCTGTTGTGCAGATATTCTAATATAAAAAGCGCCACCTGTTTGCGTGATCTGGGAGCCTTGCAAGAGACCAGTTTAGAAATCAAAGGAACTGCCAACGATGCTCTGAACTCTTTTTATAGCTGTGTGTTGCGCTGCTTTCACAGTGAATATAAAATATTTTGTACATTCTTTTGCTACTAAATTATATAAACGAAACAAAAATCTAATTAATGCAACCCCAGCATAACAGAATAAAAGGAAAGGGAGGGGGAGCCGTTCATAAACAAGCGTTCCACCTCGGCCCTAGAAAATCATTTCGTCTCAATCGCTGTAAGGAACAAATGGAGGGAATTCTGAGGGTCCTTGCAAGTTTTCAACCAAAACTTCCATCGCGCAATCTCTTCCTTTCACCCTCTACGTCCGCTTCACTCGAGCGTCCCATAGGATTCTGCAAAGGATGATCGCCAATGATTCTGCAAAGGATGATCGCCAATGATTCTGCAAAGGATGCTTGCCTACTGCTACTAGAACTTCCAGGCAGGCAGCGTCTCGACGACACAACTCGTTTCTTCGTTCCTCATTTCTAGTAAGTCTTAGGCTTTCCTGCCCTGCCTCTACCCGGAAGTTGCGGAGGGACACGGGCTGCCCTGTCTTAAACAGTCATGATGCTGATTCCCAAAAGTACCAGGAATGTTGGGAATTTCCCAGGTGAGAGGCCGCGCCGGCGACAAGTCTGGCAGCCTTAACGAGGAACAAAACGTACCGCCCGTCTGAGTGCGCGTGCGCGTGAGAAGACTGACTAGGAACTGGCAGCGTGTGAATTAGCTGCAAAGCCTTAGATCTCCTCTACCTCCCCCTTCCATAGCTATAAGGAACCTAAAACTGTTTACTAATAAAAGCATTTTACCATGGCAAGGACAACGTTGCTGCCAGAGGGTCCCTGTTCCCTCCCACGCTGTTTTCCTTTTGTCTCTTGTCTTTTTAGATTGTAAGCCTGAGGGCAGGGACCTGTTTTAAGATTAATATTCTAACCCGCCCTGAGACCTCCAGGTATAGGGCGGGATAGAAATACAAATAAATAAATATTCGCATACTGCCTTGGGACTTCAGTGTAGGATACATTTTTCTTGATAATGAGCTTGCTATAGCTTTCTTGGGTAGATGTTAAGAATTTAACCCTATGCCTCTGCACTTGCAAAGGGGATACTGGAGGCTGAATTTGGACCCTCTGATAATCCACATTCTACCACTGAATTGCAGCTCATACAGATGGACGACCATATTGGTATATACATATTTTTTAAATGGGATGCATCATCGTTTGTGAAAACTAAATGGTAAACGCTTTGGAAGCCACTGGTTTATGTTACTAAGTTCCTTTTTTCACTCACCAGTGGGTCTAAGACCGGCAAGGCTCTCTGGGCCAGAACATAGGAAGTTATGGTCTGGAACAGCACGGTCTGCATAACAATGCTGTTCCAGATCAGCCCCCTCAATGGCTCCGAAGTTTAACAGAAGCTTTGAGGCCAGAAGGGATCCTGTTCTGGATTACAAGTGAATGCAGGGAGGCTAGATTTAAATTGACCTACCTTACTGGTTTATTGTTGCATATAATCAGAGGAAAATCAATCACAGGAAAAAAAGTGGCTTAAAGGTGGTAGCATCCACACACTAGCACCTCTAATCCACAGTAAAGGCTAGAAAATGCACTTTCAAAAACGTTAATGTGGACTAGAATTGTGATGGGAAACATGTCTGCATACTACTACCTATAAGCCACTCTTGAACTGCTTTTTTCATGTGTGCGGATGGAGTCTCTTATATAGAAAGCACTTCATATGAAAATTTTGGTCACATTCACATATAACTGTGGCATAAAAGGAAGATGTGATATTAAGTGTGCTTTGTTTCTGAAAGGGATTTGTATATTGATTACATTTGACATATAAATTATTTGGAAAGCACTGTCTATTGATCCCTGTTATGTGTTAACTGATGTGAACTGTTAGCATCAGAGGATAGGTCATTCCTAAAATTCTGATCCATATCGAAGAATTAAAAAACTTTATGCAAAGCTGGAGCAGCGTACTGGAATTATTTGTTAGAAATCACTTTTGTCTTAGTTCCCCCCCACAGAGAATGTAAACCTCAAGATTAATTAGGGCACTTGTTGCCTCTTGCTCCATTTATGATGTCTCTAGATTTCTTTTGCTTATTGATTCATTCAGTTAAATATAGACTCTGCCCTATTACCTCATGCCCTATTAATTAGTAATAATTTCTAACATTTATAACCACCTTTCCTCCAAAGAGAACAAGTCTATTCATACAGTTCGCCCCTCTTTTCTGAAAAGATGAAATACCTTTTCATAGTTATTATTATTGCAATTTTCATCCTGATACATCTATGTCCTTTAAATGGTTTGTTATTTGCAACTTCCAGGGAAATACTCCGAGCTGAATTTTAGATCTTCTACATGCCAAACCAATGTTCTGCTGATTTGTGACCAGTTCTAGAAAGGGATATAGAGATGCCTGAAAATAAAGCTCAGATATTATTTTGCCTTGCAAATGTAATCTAATGCAGTGTTGCAAAAGACATCAACACGAATGTCCCTATTCCAGACATCCATAACCTCTTTGGGATATTATTCACTGCCACCCCCTTTGATATTCCATTTTCTCCCTGAAGAGCTTATCTGAGTGCTGAGACCATTCAGTTTTCAGTTGGCTACAGGAGGATGGGACAATGTGAACACAGTGAAATAGATTAAATTAGGATCAGATTCCTTGGTAAATTCTGTCAGGTTGTGGATGGCCAAAGTCAAGGATTTTCTGGTACTATTAAAAATAATAGTTCGGTAGTACTACTAGGATGATTGCTCCGAAACGGGGGGGGGTTTGGAGGGGTTCTCTCGAGACACCCCCAGTCTGTTTTTCTACTTGTTTAAAAAAGAAACGTTGGTGGGAAACGGCAATATATCTACTGATTGTAGTGACTTTGAGGCTGCTTGAAAACGGTCGCTCCCCGCCGCCCAGTGACCCACCAACGGTACAGGCCAGCGACTCAGGGGCCCTGACCGTCCGCCCGTTATTTTAGCCTCGCGCGCTGAAAAGGGGGGGGGGAGAACGGGCGAAGTGCGCACGCGCACCGCCACCCACCAAGCCTGGAACATTCCTCCTCCTCCCGCCCTCTCCTTGAGAGGGGCGGCGGAGGGACTCTTTTCCCGGCGCGCACCGCGCTCCACGTTGCGTCACTGAGCGCCGAGGAGGCGGCCCGAGCGAGCGCCAGCGGCGGGGCGGGTTATTCTCTGCGTGGCCGGCTCCGGGTGCGGTCGGACGTGCGTTGAGCGGTCGTTCGTCATGGCCTCCACCGGCAGTCATCCCACTCCCGCGGCTTCTGGCGGCCCCCACGCCCCCTCGGCGGCCCCGCCGCCGCCGCCTTCGTCTTCCCTCCCCGCGGGGATCCTCATCGGGGACCGGCTGTATTCGGAGGTGTCGCTCACCATCGACCACTCGCTCATTCCCGAGGAGCGGCTTTCGCCGACGCCTTCCATGCAGGACGGCCTGGACCTACAGACCGAGACCGACTTGCGGATCCTAGGCTGTGAGCTCATCCAGGCCGCCGGCATCCTCCTCCACCTCCCGCAGGTCAGAGCAGGCAGGGCCTGACAGAGGGAGGGAACGAACGAACGAGCGAACGGGGCGGGCTCTGTGGGACGTTGAAGGACGGCTCCGTCAGCGTCCGAGGAGCCTTGTGTGGGACTTGCGGCCTTTTCTTCGCTCCCCGGGTGGTGGTGGCGGCGGCGGGGTTGAAAATACCAAGGGTGAGGCGGGAGAACCGAAGCGTTGCCGCCGAGAGGCCTGAGGCGAAGCTGCTGGTTCGCTGACCTGACATGGGCCTGCGTGTACGCGGAGGAGGAGGAGGGTGGAGGTTCGGCACAAAATGGCGGCGGACTCGCGACCTAGGCCTATACATGACAAACCCGGCATCGACGACGACGACGACGCTGCTTCCGGAAAGGGAGGGGGAGTTGGTAGGCTACGCGCGTGCGCACTTCGCCCGCTATTGACATGGCTTCTCTCTTTTGTTCCCCCCCCCTCCCCGTGCGGGGATTGTCTTCGCAGGTGGCGATGGCGACTGGGCAGGTGCTCTTCCATCGGTTTTTTTACTCCAAGTCCTTCGTTAAACACAGCTTCGAGGTGAGTCCTGGACCACGTGAAGGATGATAGTGATGATGATGGCTTGTTTGAATAGTGAGAGAATGTAGTTGCTCATAAAGGACAAGTAGTAGAAGGTAGATTTATGGGAGGATTTTTTATGCTTTCACCTCAGTGGAAGCCCAGCTAAGAATTTGTGCCACTAGTATCATTTTTCTGGTTCAGATAGATTCTGCTTAGTATTTCTTACTGGGTTTAGGCCTTATGGCAAATATTAACTCTTTTTTTCTTAGCTGCTGCTGTAGGCTATAATAGCTTTGGGCAAAGGAGGGAAAGTGTTTAATATTGTGCTACAGCTGACTGTAACAAGGGGCTTCCTATCCTTGCTGTTTTCTTTCAGATTGTTGCCATGGCCTGCATCAATCTTGCTTCCAAAATCGAAGAAGCACCTCGTCGTATAAGAGACGTGATAAATGTTTTCCACCATTTGCGTCAGTTAAGGGCGAAAAGGTAAGGTCAGCTCCGCTTTTGGTATATACAGCATTGCATCCTGATGTATTTACAATTTGTCTGTAACACAACTCCGAGGCTGCAAACATTGTGAAAGGATAGGTTGGGCTTACTAGAATGGGATTGATCTCTAAATTGTTCACAAAAGTATACTCATTAGTTAGGAGCATGTTAATGGTAATGGGATCTAGTGCTGGACTATTGTGCATTGATTCTTAATTGTGGATGTAATGTTGGAAGAAGGAAAGTCTTAAATGATGGTGGTAGGTTTTTTTGAGATAAGGTAGTAACGTGATGCAATGTTGGCTTTTGCTAGATTGTAGTATAGTGTAATTATTTGAGCCTCTAGATAACACTGGAATTTAATCATTGTAAGCTTATAATAGTGTCTTTGGTTGGTGCAGTTGACAGCGTGGTTTGGTTTGCAGAATATACCTGTTGTAAGGATAAAAACAAAGGAATCCTGGAAGCCATATTTACCTAGATTGCAGAAACAGCACTTCTGTACTTCTGTCATTCAGCATGGTTGTCTATAAATCAGATGAGTCATTTTTTTGTATGTGTTTGTGATTGTTGTAGAGCTATTCTCGTTTGTGGATATGCTGTGTTTAGATGCTTCATAAAGCTTAAACAAGAAGGATAGATCTTAGAGGAGGGGAAGAATAAATATGTGCTTAAATAAAAAACATTAGCAAGAACAGAATAGCTGGGCCTTAAATAGTTTCTTAAAAGTATTTTAAAGTGGACACAGTTTTGATTTTGGTAATCTGTTAAACTCAGCGAGTGTCATTAAGGCTTATTTTTCTGTGCCATATTGTGGGATCACATGATATTCCAGCATTACTGTGGAAGGTTGTGTCTTGAAGTATAGGATATATTTAGGCAAAGGTATCTCATTTTAGAAATGGACGTGCAGTATATGTATCCATTCCATTAATGCACATTGATTTTGCTTGTTTTCTCAACTTTTTAAAAATTACACAAACTATTTCATTATATTAAGAGCTGTACTCTGTGCTCTTTATAGTGTCTTAATTTTATGAGACAAACTGATAACACGTAAATATTAATTGATTAGCCGTAAGAATTTCTTTGGATAGTTGCTGTGAAACAGCTGGCAATTGATTTTTTTACATTTATTGTACTGTTCTCACTTTACATGATTCTATGTTGGGTGATCATGCTGTATATCTTGTCTGGCATATTAAATAACTTAACATCGAATGCTCTCTGAAAATTCTGGAAGAATTTCGGACCACATTCATTTTTAAGACAGGATGTTAGCATATTTCTGTGCGTCTTACAGTTTACTAATAAATGAATTGTACATGTTATTAACTTTAGTTCTTTTTTCCCTTGCAACCGACTATACAGCGACCAGCTACATTTACCAAAGCCTGGGTGATGTGGAGTGGTTCATAAAGATGAAGCTGTCGTCATGGCAACAGTGAGTGACGTGTCGAAAATCCCCAAGGAGAAGCCAGTGCTCTGAGAATAGGTCACTGGAATCGGGGACTGACAGGTTGGCCGTTGGTGAACCGCTTGGAAGAACTCCTGTATCTTGTGTTAAGCTTTTATCTTTGCTGTCCAGGTTTTTGGAATTTAGCAAAACATATTTTTAAGTAAAAAATTCAAGATTATCTAATATCTTTATTCTGACATAATTTGTGCTACTTTATGAAATTGGTATGTTGAAATCTTGTCATTCGGAGAAGTTCATCCAAATTCTAATGCTGCTTTTGACTTCTAAAATGAACAGCTGTCATAGAATGCATTGTTGGATGAAACTTTTTTTAAGAGTTCCTAAAGGTTTAGGCTTTCTGCATTTTAATAATATTGACTGCACGTTTATAAATATTAAGAATATAAGCAATATTTAACATCAGAACATTCACTGTACACAATGTATTTACTTGACGAATAAGAAACGTGTGTCTGATATGCTTTAGTAAAAATCATTTTTTAGAACAATACAGTCACAGTGAGTGCATAAAAAGTAAAATATTTTTTGCTGCCCATACATGTGCAGTTCTGAGGTGTCATAACTGAAAAAATGCTCTTGATTGCAAAAACTGTAGTTTCAGAAAGATACCTGTGACAACTCCAGATAGGATCACTAGCATATTGTTTGAAGTAGTTTCTTAGGAGTATCAGAAGACAGCTTGAGTTTCTGTATCCATCCTAGCAACAAAATTATTTATTTATTTATTTGATATATATCCTGCCTTTTTCTTGAAAAGGAGGCTCAAGGCGGCATACAAGATTAAAAGAAGTGTACAATAGATTATGAAATAAAACATAATTGAAACACTACAAAAAGATGAAAGACAAAGTTAAAAAGCCTTCAGGAATAAACGGGGAATGGGAATGCCAAAGATTCAAACTAGTATTGAAACTTGCATAAGGATTTATTTTAAATGTTTATGTGCTGCTTCCTGTTAAGATATAATCTCAAAACCGTGCAACCACCGAAAACATAATTATATTATGTACGTTTCATACAATATTATTTATATTGAAAAGTGCCATGAAAAACTAGTTAAATCAAAATTCATAATGAAACAAAACTTTGCACTTGTATGATACTAACAAATGTTAGGAAAACACTAATAGTTTTATACTTACTAAGTTAAAGGTTAACATAGACTACCCTAATGATAAACTTCATATGAAGAACTCTTAGCAATGATGTTCATGGGTATAAGTCACCATGGGTAAGAAGTTACTAGCTTTACTTTGTGCCTCTCAAGCTCTGAGGGCTCCCAGGTGCTGAGAAAGAAGCTGATGGGGAGATGATGTGCATCCCAAAGGTTACTGATCACTGCATAAGCTGTAACTGCTTGCATTTCATCTTCCAACGCATTTAATCTACGTAATTATTTTGCTCAGTGGAAGATTGTAAAAACTTAGTATTTGCCACTGTTACTTGTTGGATCATATGACTTTTTTGAGCATAGGAATGTAATCATGTCCATTTTGGGTGATGACAGTAACTTGTTGCTTGTTAATAAATTTGTAAGCAGATGGTGAACTTTATTTACAGAGTTGCCATAAAGCTAACGTGGATAGTCATCTCATTTATGAAAAAGCTACCCATCGTTCTCTCTTAGAGAGATGTTATGTTCTCAAGGAAGATGTATTACTCAGGCTTTATAGTCAGCAGCTACTATCTGGGCAGCCATAAGCAATATTGAGTACTCTACAAACAGATGAACACGTCGGTAGAGTAGAGCAGAGAAACAGGCCTTGATTTCCATGCTGCCTAGGAATGAATGGAGGTTGGTTACTCAACAGCGTTTCTCTCATTTCTCTTGAAGCCAGCACGTTTGAGAACTATGGCGTTTTAGACTAGATAACCGGAAAGTGAATAGAAATATGTTGTAAGTTTGATATGAAATAACAAGAATTCCAAGATGCTATCATATTTGGAAGTAAAATACACCAGCCTCATACATTCACTATTTATTTATTTACATTTATATCCCGCCCTATACCCTAGGGTCTCAGGGCAAGTAACAGAATATTTAAAAAACAAAAATTAACTTGAGTTCTTAATTTTATCAGAATACTTATCAGAGGTAGCTTTACTTTGTAATTTTTTTTTTACAAATGCTCCTCATATACTTTTAAGTACTTTTTCATAAAGTGAGTTTTGAGATTAATTTATTGTCAAATTTAAATAGATTGGAGCCTTAGAAATTTTGCAAGTCCATTTCTGGAATTAAAGTCTTTTGGGCACCATCAGAATGTTGTAATGTGCATTGTTTTGGTATTGAGGAGAGCACTGAGTGCGGTCTTCAACAGCAACAACAAAAAGGTTATGGTAACAAGTTTTAATTTCTGCCATTTAAAAAAATTAATACATGAGCATGAGGGCAACTTATATTAAAGATAAATAGTCTCTATGTTAAGCCTGTCCTACAGTGTAATCCCTAAAAGAATTCATTGTGGCTCAGTTGTCTTCAGTACTAAAACACTTCTGACTTGAATGAGTCTGTATCTTGGGTAGAGCATACACCAATACCATACTGCTAAAAATTAATTACTGTGCTCCAGTTAAATGCAGAGGCAAAGTTTATATGATGCTGTAAATCGTTTTTTATTATTGTTTTATATATAAGGTAGGGTTTAAAGCATTTTCTGAACTTAAACTATTTCAAAGAGGCACATCACTACTGAATACTCCTTTTACAAAATTCTTTAGTTTTAGTTAGTGTTGTAAACTTGGAATTATTGCAGAAAGAAACTTTCAAATGAGATATTGTTCTGCCATTAACATGCTCAACTCTAAACATGAACATTTATAATAGTGCAAGTAGAGGTGGACATCTAGCATACAGACCTGTTATTAGAATTAGGAGTGTGTTAAATATTTGATATCAGGTCCTTTGTATGTATGTATTTAGAGAAGATGTATGGTCACAATTGTATTGTCAGTAGTTTTAAAATGAAGTCATTTTCTTCCTGTTCGTTCAACTGTTTCATGTGGCTCATATTTTAAAATTGTTCTTACTAGAAAAGAATGATGTAATCAGTTGACTGAACTAGTTTACTAATTAAAACTAAACTGAATGCAAATTCAAAACTTTAGATACACAGTTTGTGTTGGCAGTGCGGAATCGTGAATATCTGTTCTCTGTTGATAAGAGTAGGATAAAGATAACTTAATAAAATTGAAACAGCATCCTAACAGGGATTTCTCTGCTTTTAAAGAACAGTTCTAGATTTAAGATTCTTTTTAGAAAAAATTAGGGCCTATCAAAATTAGCAGCTTTGTTAATGCTTTCTTCTTACAGGATGTTGAAATGAGTGGTTGCTATCTGATGAATGAATGAACTCAGCACTTTATTTCTTTTCAGAGAATGGAATCTTCTCACTGAGAAATACTTTACCTGGGATTCTGCGTCTGTGGATCATCTGTCCGCTTATGTGAAATTAAATATCTTTGAATATGTCAGATTTATTGTAGTTGTAAACTTAATTAACTGGACAGCACAAGATTAAAGCTTAAACCTGTTTGCAGGAGTTTAGAATCTGGTTTCTGTTGCCATTAGTTGGTTGGAAGGGAAAACAGAAAAACCACCGATTGCAATATAGAAAATCGTTTTGACTCTATTTCTTACAAATATAGGACTCCAAGCCCATTGATACTTGATCAGAACTACATAAACACCAAAAATCAAGTAATCAAAGCAGAAAGAAGGGTACTGAAGGAATTGGGATTTTGTGTTCATGTCAAGCATCCACACAAGGTAAGTTAGTTGAAGTTTTTTCCCCTTCTATATTGCCCTGCACGTATTTTGTAATGGTGCCAGGGAAGGTAAAATGGTCGGGTAAGGCAGCATGCATCAAATGTATAGCGAATAATGCTATTCTTTGGGAAGAGTGGTTTTTTTAAATTTAAAACTTAAATGTGGAAAGTGTATTTAGTTAGAAGTTAGTGGGAAGAAAAATTGTCTTGTTTTGCTTATATCTCATCCTATACCCGAAGGTCTCAGGCAGGTCGCAATAAAGTAATTATAAAACAAAATAGTTAAAACATTAGTGTTGCCTTCATGGAGAGAGGGTGCTGTTCCCTCATCTCAAGGCCAGAGTATATGATTGGTTTACACATGGTGAATATAGAGTTTTACTGCATATTTTAAAACAAATTGTATTTTTCTCTTTCTATAGATCATTGTTATGTACTTGCAAGTCTTAGAATGTGAACGTAACCAAATCCTCGTGCAGACAGCCTGGTAAGTTATTCTATTCTTTCTTCTAGCCAGGAAAATAGTAGCAGAAAAAAAAACAAGCTTGATGCTTCAAATGAACTGTAAGTTAATTAAACACCTTGTGAATTGTGTTCTGTTGCTTGTTTTCTGCTTACTATTTTCGTGGCTTTCATAACACATTTTCTTGGAGAACTCAATTTAACTTTGTTCTTTTTTCTACTCTTTAATTAAAGGGTAGTCCCTGATGGTAAGTCATAGAACTCTGCCCTCTGCAGCACAGCTCATGACCTGAGGATGGCCTGTTTGGCTGCCTCTCTCTCCAGCCAATCCAGTGCAAGCTCTCAGCCAAGAGTTACTGAAGTGGTCCATATCCATCTGGCAGCATCTTCTAGTTTGTCCGGGTGTCAAAAGGATTTGTATATCTGAATCTAGAATTAACTGTTCAACAGTTTGAAATGTTTTATTTGCTTATTTAGTTATTATGGTTACAACATTGGCCTAATGAAGTAGACTGGATCAAATTTTGTTAATATCTGGCATGAATTCGTATCTATTTTTTCCAGTTTGTGTATACTTGATTTTTAATATTTGGGGTGGGGTGCATGTTAAAAAAATAGAGCATAGCTCATTGATTGTTTTGTATGCTGAGCTAGATCTCCACATAGCATAATAAGTTGGCATGTGAGATACCTCTTTAAGTTTTGGAAGCAGAATTTTAAGCAGTTGTTAATTAGATTTTTTAATGCTATATTTGTTGGAGAATGACTGCACATTTTCATTGGCTGACATCTGTATCTGTTCTGTACAGGTGTTAATTTTTAAAGTTTTTTGGTCTCCTATAGGCTGAGCCGATTATATGTTGAATTTGAAAATTCAAAATACAAGTTCCAGTCAAAGCTCATTTACTTCAGTAGAAATTAAGCACATACATAGATTGCAGGAGTAAGTGGGTAAATATTAGCCTGTAAATCTTGCTTCCACAGTCTGTCATATACATTTAACCATAGTTGTGGGAGTAACATTATTTTTTTGATCTTATACTGAATCTCTTAAACATACATTAAATTATTCTGTTCAGTTACAGATTCTTTTATAAAAGCATCCTAATGAACAAAGTTGAAGTTAGTCATTGGTTGATGGACACTTCATAAAGCATTCATAAATGAAAACTGTCTAATGTATGGTAGTGCCATAATGCTGAATTGAAACTCATTGTGCTGAAAACTGAATTCAAAAGAATAACCAGCTTGGTCTTTCTGAAGAGATGACCAGAGCCTGCACATTAGTTTTCCAGGGGCTATTGAGGCACTTTGTCCTTTGACCATGTTATTGGAAGTACTATATTTTAAAGTATCGGAATGGTGAAGAAAAAATAATAAAGTAGATTGAGTCTCCAACTTTGTATGCTGATTTCATGAAAGCTTTAAAACTTGATACAAATTCCAGTTTGTCCTTTTCAGGAATTACATGAATGACAGTCTTCGGACCAATGTATTTGTTCGGTTTCAGCCTGAAACAATAGCGTGTGCTTGTATCTACCTTGCTGCTAGAGCTCTACAAGTAAGCATTTTTGTCCCACTTTTATTAGGAACATGAATTTTAGGGTGTTTTTTTAGTACAAATACTTGATGTGGTTGCTTACATTACTTTTATACTGTTTGTCTTCTAGATTCCTTTACCTAACCGTCCTCATTGGTTTTTGCTTTTTGGAACTACTGAAGATGAAATTCAGGAGATATGTTTAACAACGCTTAAGCTCTATACTAGAAAGAAGGTAAATTTCGAGTTCTTTACATAGATTTTAACTTATGGTTATGATTTAGAATTACAAGCAATGTTTTGGCCTAAGGTCCACATTCTGTTTGTCTCTGGGGGTAACATGTCAGTGGTGCATGTGACCTTGCACACACCACACATATGTGCAGAACACTTGAAGCAGAGCTTGTTTTCTTAAGATTATTTTATTTTATTTATAGCTTTTATTGTTTCATTTATATTGGTGATATGCCCTGAGACCTCTGGGTGAATGAATGAAATGCAACTCCTCATGTAACTCAGCTCAAGAGAGCACAGTGTTTGGTTTCATGTTGGAAAAGGTCTTGGGGGACCATTTAAGAAGATAATCTGATTGCAGTTAATTCCACCTCTGACTTTGTTATTAGTAATAGGTTATATTATAGGATTACTATAAATTGTCTTTATCAGTGCATTTTTAAAATTTTAGTAAGTTTTATAAATTTGGAGACGGGATCAGCAAATTATTGGGGAATTCAGTTTTAATGAACTTGACTCAGGGCACAGAATGGAAATAAACTTGTGACAAAATTGGTTCTTTTTAGAACTGGTTCAGAAAGAATTGCACAACCTGTATGGTTCGGTGCTGAACCAAACCTTTAAAGTTTGAGGGGTTTTAAACAGCGAGTTCATCACCTTGCACTTGGGGGCTGGTATTTTGGCTGCATGAATTTGGAACTTGCACACTCACTTGGCTGTTGCACGTACTCTCATTGTCTTGATTTATTTCTCCAAGTCCTGTTTGAGATAATCAGATTTTGGCCATTTTGTAATATATTTGCAGCCTAACTATGAATTACTTGATAAAGAAGTAGAAAAGAGGAAAATGGCACTACAAGAAGCTAAACTAAAAGCAAAAGGGTTAAATCCTGATGGAACACCAGCTCTTTCAACTTTAGGTGGTTTTTCACCTGCTTCTAAACCATGTAAGTGCTTTACAATTATATTTCTATCTTAACTATTTCTTCCTGTGCATCTAATAATTATTTACTTTCATACTTCAATATAGCTTTAATGTAGATTATTTCATTTTGGTCAACTTTTACTACAGTGTCTAGCTTGGTGTGACTGCTTATATGTTTTAACTGGTGTGAACATGGTGTGACTTGAAGTCTTTTATCACAAGATGGGAAGCAGAACTAGGGATCTGTAATTGAGGGTTTACTAAATGATCTGCTCAGCCCCTGTATCATCAGTGGCAACAGCTTGCATGTGCTTGATGTACCACATTCTACAAGCTTTTGTAGTAAAGTTTGCACTGTATTTTGAGCAGTGAGTGTAAGTCTGTATTTTCTCTTCAGTTCTGGGCAGTTTCTTGGCTTACGTGCACTAATGACAAAACGATGGACAGGGTGGGATGCCTGTCTGATGGAGCAGCTTCTCCAGAAGTTTTGGTTGCTGTATGCTTTCACTAGTTTTGTTTTGAATAGTGCAGTCATATGCCATGAGATTAGTAGAATAAAAATCACATCTGAGTTGCCCTCAAAACTGGGCAGAATGGGTTCAGCCCTGCTGCTCCCATTCTGGCTCAGTTTCTTGGGGAACTTAAGAATGATATTCCATGTAGGTACAACGAGCCATTTTCTAGGGTTTCATCCACACAGACTGTCCTAAGGGGTTTTGATATTGCTTGCTTCCAAAAGTGTAGTACATAGCTTTTAATTTGCAGAGTCAAGGGTCGTTGTTGTTTTTCCTGAAGTTCAATTGATAATTTTTTTTCAAGGGAGGATCTTTTTGCTGGCATATAATCTGACTATCTGTAATTTGTCTTTCATAAAAGCCTGTGTTAGCAGCTTCGTTAGCTAAGGCAGTACTTTCAGTGTACTTAATCCTGAACGATTTCATTTCTTAGGCTCTCCAAGAGAAATGAAAACTGAAGAGAAATCTCCAGTGTGTATTAATGCAAAAGCTATAAAAAAAGAACCCGAGGATAGACAAGCAATTTCTAAGAGTCCTTATAATGGGTAGGTAATTTTCTTTTGGAATAGCGGCCTAAGTTTTATTGTTGTCTCTGTACTGATATGGTTCTCTCTTCTTTATAAATCCAGAATGCGGAAGGAGAGCAAAAGAAGTCGAAGCAGCAGAAGTGCCAGTCGATCCAAGTCAAGAACTAAGTCACGGTCAAGATCTCATTCTCCGAGGAGACAGTAAGTATTTTTATTTAATTAAGAGGTAGCTTATTAAGGAGAATGTGAAAGAGTTTAGGAAAGATGTTTGATTAAACATAAAAATAGAATACTGCATAATGGGAATTCTGCACCCTTTTAAAGCAATGGGATTCATTCCTATATAGACGAAGCTATGTAGTGCCTTACATTCAAAAATAACAATGAGACATATTAGGAGAACCTAATCAGTGTTTTTTTGTTTTTTGAGAAGTGTATAAAATACAATGTTATAGCCTTGTTCTGTAAGTTACTTTCTACACTGCTTAAGGAAACCATATAGGAATGTTTTTAATCAATAATAATGCTTTTTTGTAGTTTAGCTTAAGTGGGCTGGGATGTTTTACAGAATATCGATTGTGCTTTCAGCTATAACAATCGACGGAGTCTTTCTGGAACTTACAGCTCAAGATCCAGGAGCAGATCACGTAGCCACAGTGGTAGTCCCCGTAGACATCATAACCACGGATCGCCGCACCTAAAACCTAAGCACAGCAGAGAAGAATTGAAAGGTGCAAATCGACATGGTCATAAAAGGAAAAAGTCCCGTTCACGTTCCCAGAGTAAACCCAGGGACCATTCAGATATTGCCAAGAAACATAGACATGAGCGGGGACATCACAGGGACAGGCGGGAAAGATCTCGTTCCTTTGAAAGGTCTCATAAAGGCAAGCATCACAGCAGCAGTCGTTCAGGACATAGCAGGCACAGGCACTGACTGGAGGAACAGCTGTCTGGTTAACATTTGCTTATCATATGCTGTATGAGACTGTTTGAAACTTGAAAAGGATGAGTTAGGATTTGATTTGAAGCCCCAAACCCCATTCTTTCTTTCTTTTTTCGAGAACTGTGTTGAATATTTGCACATAAAATACCCTAGCAGTATCAAACTGATTTCAAGAAATGATCAGGTAAAATTGTATGTGTTAGAGTTATTGTATGAAGATGAAACTGGAGAATCTGTTTCTGTACAAATGTACCTTATTTTTATACAAACATATTGCAGACATTTCTATTTAAGTATAGCAATTTGTTTAAAATAATGGTGGATACTTTCTTACACTGGTTTTAGTCTGCATGTGTTAAAACTTTTTACAAAAAATAAAATATACAGCTTTTTTTTTACACTATTCTGCTGAATACCTCATTAAACTATCTTATGTCAACATTTTGTAAGTTCATAACCGTTTACTAAAAATCTACCTCTTTCCGGGGTTCTTTTGAGAGAATGCTTTGTACTGTTGAACTTGGTTTTCAGTATTACTGAAATTACTGCTGATGTGCTTAATGTTGAAATTAACATAGCATCATTTTATTCTGGGAATGGTGGTGGAGCGGTAGTTGAATGAGCAAACATTAGACTCCCTAAATAACTCATCATTCTTATTGTGAAGTCTTAGTGTTTTGAGGGTTACAGTTCTGTTGTAATGAAATAGTCTACAGCCATTCATCTGGGAAACGTATTTGGAAATTTGACAATCCCATCTAGTGACAGGAAACAGATATGTAGCCTAAACAAATATTTAAGTATTTTAAGGGAAGCTTTCCTGTGGCAGTAGATCTATTGAGATGAGAAATGAACTAGCCGCTGTAGCAAGCAGTTGACTAGTTTGGTCAGTAATTATAAATTCTGCTGATAGGAGGGTCTCCCACTGTACTTAAGTGTCCTTATATGGCAGAGTTGCCAAGGTGTTGGAACAAAACTTAGCGGCAAGAAGAAACTGAATTCTATGCTTACCCTTCATGTGGAAAAGACCTGGCATTCTTAAATGTTTGTGGTCATTTGTTTAGACTTTTCTTGGACTTCTGCCTGCCTTTTGCTAGCCTCTCTTTCATGGCCATGCTTAAATTCCTGTATTGCCTTACATTCTTCAAAAAGTTAAGTCCTCTGGTGGTCAGGTGGATTTCAAATGCTAGTGCTTGGAACATTAATCAAAGTTAGGGTTAAGTAAGTATCATGCAATTAGATTGCCTTTAGATCATAACTACAAAATGAAGTGTTTTAACCTCTGCTTTAGATATGGTAGGAAATATGGCTACCAATTCCCACCACCACCAACTCTACTATAGTTGTGTTTCTTCCCTTGTAAATGGCAGTTGAAATCTGGTCTGCAGCAAATGCGATCATCCTTGATATTTGTAAATTTAAATTTTCTAATTTCTTAACATTAGCACTGTTATAAAAGCAGATTTTCAGTTTTCATAACAGGTTAAAGAAATTTGCAAGTTTTCTAGTTTGCTTTGTTTTCTGGAGATGTAACCCTCACAAATTTAGGGATAACTGTATGGGGATAGGCTGAACTATCAGATATGGTTCCCTTGGCTGATTGGGCAACCCCACATTAAAATTTTGCCTCCCTGAGCTACTCATTGTGCCAACTCTTTAATTTTTTAATCTAATATATTAACTACTTGGAGTTGGTTATGATGTAATTTGAATCTTAGTACATGATCTGTATGAGCAGTTATGATGCCAGACTACCTCAAGCTGGGAGAAATGTCAGAAGTTGTTTTATCTTGGTCATTCTTATTTGGGCTAAGTAACCCAGATAAAGGATTGTTACACAGGATGAATCTGCCTAGGAGGTAGGCAGATTCATCCAACATTATGAAACACTGGATTACTGAGAATGTCTTCTTTTATTGAGCAGACCAAATACCTCAAAGCTGGCTGTACTTGGGAAATTAGTCTGCTTCTTATAGCGAAGGTCTTATATTGCTGTTTATAAGGTTGGATCATTTTGGAAAGAAACATTAGTGGCCCTGTGCCTTACAATTTCTCACCTCACAGATTAAAACACACAGAATAATTGTGGAACAGTTAGAACATAGGCAGCCTGGCCCAAATCAAGTTAACACTTAGTTACAGGTTTAAATTGTATACACAGGAGGGCAGAAGGGAAAGGCCTTCCCAGAAGTGCCAGCCAAGGAATGTCTTGTCTTTTTCATTGTTCAGACAGATACGGTAGTTTATGGCAGTACTAAATTTATTGCCATGCACTAGACTGAGCAACTCTTAACTAATTAAAGTGCATGCATCACGTAACCAAAGTTATTCAAAATAAGTATCGTAACACATCTTGCTTTTGTAGCAGGATATCTGTAATGAGTTGCTGTGCTTACCAAATAAATGCCAGTTAAATAATATCCCAGGTAGGTCTAAAATGCTGCTTAGGTGTGCTGAAATGAAGGTATTGTTCCGTGAAGCCTGATAACAGCTGCCTTGATTTCTTTACAGAGGGATGTTTTTTATATCTTGGACATTAGCCTTGTCTTTGACTGTTTTATAAGCACAGTGACCTCAACTAGAAAATACCAAGTTCTTTCATTATCATGGCTTTTGGAAGGCTAGCACAGCAGGCTAATTGAAGCAGCAGATGTCTTTGTAGGATCATATCAGAAGTGCATCATGTGACAATCTTTGAGGACTAAAAGTACATTTTGTATTTAGTATTTCATTGCAGGGAGAAGAACAGAGATGGGCCACTTCACAGATACTTGACTTCCACTTGAGTCTCTGATTTCACTAAGAAAGACAGAAGTCAATGGATAGGCAGATAAATGAATATGAGTCTTTTTGTACCACTAGATAACAGTGTTTAAGGGCTTAGATTTTTTGAACCTTCGCTACAAATGTACAAACTCCTTGTTTCTTAAGAGACAAATCTTGCCAATTGTAAGTGGCATTTTCTCAGTCAAATTTCAGGACATTTTTGAGTAACCAAGGAGTGAATAAGAATTTCTTCTGCCAATTCTGTCTTTCAAGAGCCTAACTGATTAAAGGCAGAGAAGGGGCATCTGAGGGAAATTGTACCAAGAGAGCACATGCTTAGTGTGCAAAAAGGAAGACACTTGTTTGAAACCTCACTGTACCACCAGCAGCCTGTGTAGACAATGCTGACTCAAAAGGGCAAAAAGTTTGTATTGGTAGGTTTCTGTATTAAGGGCTAGAATTTAATTTTTTCCCCACTCATGAAGATGGACCTAAAGGTCACATCCAAGCATCATTGCGGGGGAGGGGGGTGTAACTGTGACACTCTCCAGAACAAGAAGATAACTATTCTCTGTCCTGGGCTGCCCTGAGTGGAAGATGGCACATTATTCAGCTCCCAGCAACCATCTGCTACCTACATCTGTAGAGTAGGCTAAAGTGGAGGCCAAAAAATTGACCAACAGGTACAGGTGCTGGCATGCCCAATCTGAGCAGGGCAGTGGTAATATAAATAGGCTCCTAGGACAGGTGGACTACACCTGAGCCAGTTCCCTTCTGCCTGCCTGCCCTGTGTGCATCTGACCAAAGATTTACCCCAACCTTTGGCCTGTGAATCTCTTAATGACAGGAGTGAAAACTGGAGATTCCTGTAGGCCCAAAAAGGCCTCAGAAGAAAAATGCCTACTGCAACATTCTAGAAAAGAGCCCCACTTACATTCTAAATTATTTTAACCAATAATTTGAATTACTTTTTTGATAGCTAAAAGACTTTACAAGTGCCCTTGCTCTAGTTTTAAAGAAGCAGTACACAGTCTGAACATCTCACAACAGTGGGGGTTTTTTGTCAGCATCTCTGGTGACATTCTTTTTTCCAGCTTCAGGGTCATTCTGTCTCAAAGAGAGGGGGATGCTGAGATCTTCTGCAAATCCAAATTCAGAATTATCTGAATCTGGGAAAAGAGACAACTGTCAAAACCATCCAACAGTCTGAAAAGACTGGGGGTTTTGATTTATCACTCTCTTGGCTTACCTCCATCAGGTAAACTTGTTTCCCAATGGTATAGCACCTAATGATGAGATGAAAGAAAAAACAAACCCAAAATATTTGATGCTGTATTATAATTACATTTGATAAGGTTGTTTCATGTTTTAGAACAGAATTTGAAAGAGGGAAGATATTCAGCTGTGGAAGTTGCAGGATACATAATTGGTTTGAGGAGCCTGTAGCCATACAGAGATTGCCCTGTTTATGTCACTTCTGATCTTTGATCACAGTAGCTGGGAGCTGGTGTCTTAACATTATCTGCAGAGCCAATTTCCACAACTGCATTATACATTATGGGTTGTCACTACGACTTTTATCCTAAGTGAAAGTAAGACACTCACACATACAAATAGTTCAGTTCATTACCATCCCAATCAAAAATACAAATGATCACCTAAAGGGCAATACATGTAGTCCCTCATTTATTAGCTAGGGTTACGTTTCTATCCAATAATTGTGCAAAGCCTGGGGAAGTTGCTTCTGAACATTCTGTTGGCAAAAAAATGGAGAAGGAATTTGCTTCTAATGCCACCCAAGGCCACAGGAGTTGTGCTGTGCTAGAACTCACAACTGATCTAAGTCAACAGTGCCACCAACTCAGGCCCTGGTCAGATGGGTCTGAAACAGGTCGGCCCACTCATGAGTTCGAATTGAGATCATACTAGTTCTGGTCAAACGTGAATCAATATTGGTTGTGATGAGGCTGTCCCCACCTTGGGCCGCATTGGTCACACATTTCTGCAGAGATCAGCCTGGCGTTCCTCCACGGAGCTCTTGGCTCTCCACCCCTTATGCTACATCACATCTTTCTCATTTCCCATTGGATGCCATTCATGTTACTCAAGGGAGGCGAGGGTGTGTGTTTGCAATTCTTCTTTAAACCTGCTCTCCAACCACCACACACCCCTTCCTTTTTTATGTGCTTTTCTTCTCCTTGCAATTAATTTTTTTAAAATTGTGTAAAAATGCTAGAGAGAGGAATCATACCCATAATCTGAGGAGAGGGGGAGGCACCTCACGAACTCCATATGTGCCAATTGACTGAGGAAATACTGGGTGCCCCCCACCACAGCATAGTTCTGCCTCCTTTAAGCTGACCCCACACTCACACTTGAAGCTTAAGACGGCCTGGAATTTCGGGCTGGTCTGAGTCTGTGTCAGTCCTGTAAGGATAGGACTACATTTTAGGGCAGTCTAACAGGCGTAGGCTGGCTTGGAATATGACTTAGATAAAATGAATGTGAGTTACAGGACCAGGGGGCTGACCCAGGTCAACCTAAAACTCTTGTGTGACCATGGCCTCAAAAACAACTGAGATAAGAATTATAAAGAGCGTTTGAATTCTGAACTAACCACAGCCAGCAATTTAAAACAACCTTTCAAACTAAAGTTAAGAATAGACAGAGACAGATTATTTTGTTCATGTCATGGCCCTAGTGAAACTGGATGGTATATCTGTACCAAGGCCCTTTATGATCTACAATACAACATAAATAACATTTCTGATGGGGTTTCCCAGGAAACATTTTTTTAAAATAATTATTCTTATTGAAACATAACACAATTGACAAATCAATCTAGACATACGACATGATTACTTTCACAGCCCTACCAACTTCTCTGTTTGCAAATCCTGCCGTTTTTTTTTTTTTTTTGCAAAGCTATGTAACAAGTCTGCTCCGACCTGAACTTGTCTGCTGTGAAGATAAGACAAACAAGAAGTAGCATTCAGAGCAGAGAGATGTCGCCTAACAAGCCTTGGAGAAAATATAAAGAGGAAATGTGCCACCACAAGGAAACTCATTGTGGCATTGAAAGCTACAGAAGTACTTAAGGGATGGACATATAAACCTAAATTTCTTTTAAAGTCCATTATGAAATGTAGCATTCTTGTTGCGTTGCTGGAGGGGTGGGGGAGTAGCTTAAAGCACAAAACTTTCTCTGCCAGTAGCAAAATGTGATGCACTGGTTACATCGTGTACCTTTTAAAAAAGGTACATGGAGGGGTACTAAGGCACCACACTGTCACTAGGACACAAGGATCTCTAAAGGATGCTGTTTGGAACATTGGCTTCTTTTTAAACAGACGTTTTTAATGTTATCTAACTGTGTTTGGGGTGGAGAAAGAAGTTCAGAATGATCACTTCAGAATGTTCTTTCCAGTTACTGTTTTGAGTCATGATCCTCTTTACTCACGATTGGACTTTGGGCAGGTAGACGTTGGGTGGTGGTGAGAAGTTTCTGCAAACCTTTGAAGGCGTTTGCCTTGCACTCTCAGGTCTGTCATCAAGCTGAATTGCTCTTCATCCACCCAGGGAGGCTCTTCCACAGTTTAAAACTGCATTTTCATACTGAACGTTGCCCTTGCGGTTAGAAGTCACACATGGGCTTATATTTAGCTTACTGCAACCAACCAAAATAAAATTGTTGGCTTGAATGTTTCTAGCTTTACAAATGAATTTGTATGAGCCCACTGTCGGTAATAGAGCAGCTTGTCTGCATGCAAAAAGCCCCAGGTTGAAACCCTAACATGTCAAAGGACCCTGTGGCCCTGGGCCTTATTCTGGAAGATATCCTGGAATAGAAGCCTAATGTCTGCATGCTAGTGCAGATTAGGGCAGACCCCAGGTGTGGCCTGCCGTAGTCTGCGCTAGTAAGCAGGCAGCAGGCCCCAATTCTGGCATATATTATAAAATAAGGCCCAGTGCACAAAAGGCCAAAGTTGGTAAGAATCACTGTTGTCTGAAATTACAGAAGTGAAGTTCAGCAAAATCTGGAGATCCAAAGCTGCCTCCCAATCTTCTCTGTAAGACAGAAGAATCATAGACTCAGGCCCTGTCCCCAAGCAATTTAAAGCCCTCTAAAAATCATCTTTTGCCTCTGAGAGCCCCCATGCCCAGCTTTTCAATGAGCTTCCAGCGCTACAAAAGGAGGGAAATCCACAACAAAAAAAGTGCACTTTAAAAAAAGCGTTCCAGCGCTCTTTTTGGAAGTTGTGGGTTTTTCTGGCAGCATTTGCCATGGGGACGCTCCGTGGCAAAAGGGGTGGGGATTGCCGCCTGCACACACAGCTATAAAACATTCAGGCATCTCCCAGAACTGCAGCAGCTTCCCTTCCTTTCTCTTTCTAAAGCTCAGAACTATCAAAGAGTCAGAATCATGCAGAATTGCAACATTGTAGCAATTGTTATCAGGTGTGAAGTGAGTGGATTGCTACAGTTACTACTGCTCTACTGGATGGATTTTGACAGTGATCTGTGAAAGTGTTGAGAGTGAATGAGCGAGTGATCACTGCCTTTGCCGGCACGGGAAGCCATTTCAGGGGGCAGAGATCTGGGAGACGAACAGAGAACAGAGTGGAAGTGCTGAGAGTGAATGAGCAAGCAATCACTGCCTTTGCCAGCACAGGAAGCCATTTCGGGGGACGGAGATCTGGGAGACGAACAGAGAACCAATGGCTATTTTTCCTTTGGACTTGTCGGGGGTTTCTTCCTGGTTGTGGCTGCGCAGAGCGCAGACCCTCCCCGTTCCTTCCGGCACCCTATCAACAAGAGAGGGGGCGGGGAGAAAAAGATGTGGACAAGCAAATCATGCTTCCGTGGGGATGGAAAGTGCATTTTAAACAAGTGTTTTGCTGAGACTCATGCAGATGCTTATTCTGGAAGTGCACGGCACTTTTAAAGTCCGCCTGAATAGAGTGACGGTAGAGGGAAACTAGAGAGGCAAATAAGTCTTTGGGGGACTCAGCCTCAATAGGGCTGGAAGGGGGCATTTAGGTCCAGACTCTTCTTCCTCTCTGCTGTAACCCAGATCAAAGCATTTCCAAGGGAGTGGAATGATTTCTGTCCCAGCTATAGATGCAGTAACTACTTCATCCCAGGAAATAGTCACTGACTCCAGAGACCTAGGCTGACTGTCCTTTGGGGTTGTCAGTCTCAGCTATTACCCACACCGAGGCATGATGTGGTGGTGAAAGTAGCAGAACTCTTGGGACCCAATAAAGGCATTTTCCCATATGTGTGTGAGGGTGACTCAGGTTGCTCTGTCCCACAGCCATGTGGTTCCATGACCTCCCTGCATCCTGTGGAATCCACATCATTCCTTTAACTAATTTTTAATCAGACACTGTGTAGTTCTGCTCCCTGATCCTTAGGTGGCACTTTTGCAACATAGTTAGAGTAGATGAATGCTTCCTCCCTTTCAGGGATGGAAGGAAGAAATAGTTCTGTTACTTTACCACCAAAGTACATAAAATTAAGTGAGGATCCCCCCATCCCCCAGTCCCAACAGCAAACAACAACTCAACCCTTGTATGTTGAAAGTCCCAGGTTCAGACAAGGGGTCTTTTTGAATGGTTTGGGCATCCATTCTTTGTGACACCCATACCATTCAAAATTTAGCCAGCACAACTACATGCCAGCTAACTGCAAATCATCTCCATTAAGGAGGCAATCACGGTGCTATGGTGCTAACATGGACATGTGGCGTGTTGCTGGGGCAACTGGGCAATGCAGCATGCAAGCGCACATGTGCTGCCCAGTCATACACTCCATTCAAAACTCTTCCACAAGTAAATATGTTCCATGCTTATTCTGCCTGTGTGGCACTCCAGCACACACAGAGGTGCTTCTAGTCTAGACAGGTTTCTGTGCAGTGTGTTTGCTTTGTCTGGAACATGATCAGAGTGCCTCTTTTCACCAAGTGAGGAAAAGCCCAATGATGCCAACTCAGCCTTTATACTTCCCAAAAGAACAGGCAGGAGGAAGTCAAATACTCACTACCTAGCTCAGGACGTGACATCCTGAAGCATTTTGATGAAGGGCAAATGGACACAGCAGTGACAGGGAACTCTCCTCAGCCATTCTGAACTTGTCAAACTCTGGTCTGTTCATTTGTTCAGGCCCTTTGGTATGTTGAAAGTCCCACACTTGCCTCCTTGGCCATCGTGTTTCCACTGCAGCAGCAAGAAGGCATCCCATCCCATGTTCACCACCCCAGCAAAAGGTCCAGTTGAACCAGAGTCACCTGCACCTGTAGGACACAATTTCTTGACTATTGATGTGGCGATCAAAGCATTTAGGCCAAGGTCCCTGCCCTCAAGCCCTGCCCTCAGCCACAATCTGATGAACTATATCAAAGCTTGTAAACACATAAACTGCACCCACATCAAGTATTTTAAAATTATCAAAAATGGCTTATAGTAGTATGTGGAAGCTGGTTTCCCTGTCCATCTCTAATCCACACTGAAGGCCAGGAAGTGCACCTTGAGTTTGAGGCGGGATGAGAATACTAGTTTCCACATGCTACCACCTCTAAGCTGCTTTTGAGACATGTTTTTCTACCGCATGAGGATGTCACTATAAAGTTTTCAACACCCTCTTCTCTTTTGAGGGCTGGATTAATAGGCCTGAGGAGAAGAACTGCATGATCAGACAGTGCCTCCAGACACGAGGAAAGCTGTGGGTTCACTTCTCAGCTGCTTCCTACCTGACAGATGGGACAATCGGAAGGTGTGAAGGGAATTCACATCCACTTCCTGTCAGACAGACAGGAAGCTGGGAAGCTACGAAGGGATTTTGCAGCTGCTTCTGGTTGGTCATACAGGAAGCTTGGATTGCCTGTAGCATCCCTGGAATCTCCAAATTAAAAAGCTGCTATTTAATCAGCAGCTTTTTACTTTGGGGGGAAGCTGTGGGCAATCAAAGCTGCAAAGTCCCTTTGCTGCTTTCTCACGTGTCTGGAGGCACCTATAGTTTTATTACAGTCAATGATTAGCACAGATATTAAAAGATATAAAGCAGCACAAGCAACAGGAACAGACTGTATTAAACAGCACAGCAAAACAAAGCAGTCAGTAATTAAAAATAAAGAGGATGTGTTTTGCATAATCCAGTACAGTATTTTGCCACAGAAAATGTCACAGAAGCATATGCATCTGCCAGCAACTGAAAGCGATCAGTTTATCCAAGGCAATGTTAAAAGTTGGAACAGGAGGTGATAAGCCTATAATTAATTTTGCTATAGAATCCATGATGTATTATAGCATGGGTAAGGGTTTCTACCTCACCAGAACCAGAAGGACACACAGATCTTCTTCAAAATGAGTTGCCCTAACTCTGCTGTCTAGCAAAACTGAGGGTAACTGATGAACTTTGCTTTGGAAATGACTCTACTGTGGCCCACAGTAGCGCAATCAAGGGCGAAAGTCTTGTTGCTATGAAATAGCCAGACTTCAACTGCATCTTCATTGCAAGGTCCAGTACCTTTGATGAGTCGCTGGGGTGACCTATCTCCATACTTCCTGGGGGGAAGGTGCTAGGTGCCCTATGAGGCCATCAAAGGGACATAAAGTGCAGTGCATGAGGAATGGCACCAAAGCTACTACCTTACACACTAAAGGGAGCCTACAGCATGGGGAAATGGCTACCAATAGCTCAAGGGGATGTAGCTTCCGTACGGTAAATAAAGTCATGCATGGTGTGGAAAAGGAAGATAAAGTTATTTTCTCTATAGCATAACACTAGAACCAGGGGGCATTCTATGAAGCTGGCAGACAGGAGAATAAAGACGGACAAGGGGAAAAAGTTTTTTTCACCCAGGCCGTGATCCCACTTGAGTTATTTAAAGCAGAATTAACAAAAACAGATGCAAATGGGCATTATGGGGAAAGAGCGGGAAGCCACTTCTCAATGTGGAAAAAGTGTTTTGAAAACATTTTAAACACGCAAAAAAAAAGTCCCAGTGGGAACATGGCCCAGAAGAGGTAATCAGCCTAGGTAGTTTTAAGAAATGATTAGATAAATTCATAGAGGACAGGTATACCAATGGTTACTAAAATGGACACCTAGGTTGGAGAGACAGGCAGGGTGCCTCTAAAGGCCATTCTTATGGAGTTGAGAACAGGTGAAGGGATTTGTTAGTCTTCTGCTTGACAGTGCTCAGAAGCAACTGGTGGGCCACTGTGTGATACAGGATGCTAAACTAATGGGCTGTGGCCTGATTCAGCAGGGGCCCTCTTATGTTCTTAGATGTCTTATCCAACAAAAATGGAGCCAGGGTAGCTTCACTTTTCCACCCTTCTACTGCCTCAAAGGAGACATGGTCTTTGATATTTAACAGCTGACTTTGCTTGATCATAATTCACTGCAAGAAAACCCAGCTGGAAAAAACATAAGAATACAATTTAGTGTTAGCTTGTGAATATGCATGGATTCTGAGAAATGACTGCTATATGGCTTCTTAAAAAAAATCTCATAACAGTTGATCAAAGGTGGAGATCGTAGTTTCATGTCTCTAGCTAATTGTTAAGAAAAGAAGCAAGAGATATGGAGGTGCATTTAAACTTTGTGCAGGGAGAGCAGAAAATGAACCTTCAGTTGGCTGTTGTTTCAGTAAGGATCAAATTATGTTTTGAGGGGCAAGGAAGGTCTTATTTATTTATTTACATTTCTATCCTTCCCCATACCCGAAGGTCTCTGGGCAGGTAACAACAGATTAAAAACAGAATATACATTAATAAAAACAGAATATACATTAGTGAGCTCATAGGTACCGATGGGTTACTTCACTGCAGCCTCCAGGTGAAGACAGCAGACCCTACAATGTATTAAGAATGCACTGTGCCAGTAAGAGTAGAACTCTGTGATCACTGCAGAGTTTGCACAACTCTTAAGATTGATAGGCCATAACCTTGCCTCCCCCCCAAAGATGGCTGCTCCCATGTCCTTCTCCTGTATGCACAGGTATGTGCAAGTAGGACTCCTCTATAAGGCCCAGGCCTCTTTTGCAGACAACTCTGCACACGTACATCTGCCAGAAATACCTTCGTTGGGAGGGAGATGGAGTGTTAGCTGGGGGCATGGCTAGCAAACACTTCAACATTGGTGACGTAAAGGGAGCTAAGATAGTCTTAAGGACATTTTTCTGACTGGTAACTATGCTATAATTGTCAAAGACATGAACAGGACTTAAGCAAATGCTGAACTGACATGGCCTGCCCTTGGCATGACGACCTCTTCTGTATTTTCTCAGGCTGTCAACAGAATTCTCCAAACAGTCATTCAAGGCCAAAACCTATATATTTGGGCAAACACATTCACAAGCCTCAACTAGGCCGTTTCCCAGATATAGCATCCTCTTGCTTCTATTCAGTTGTGAAATGGTAGTTTCACAGTGTGGAGCCTTAGCAGGACTAAACTAGGAAATTATCTTAGACATGCATAAGCTGCTTCAAATTACTGAGAGGATGTATAAGCAAGACAAGGCTGGCATCTAAAGAGAAGTAACCCAGTGGATATAATGGCTTCACTAAAATCTAAATGGCGAATGGAGAACAACCCTATGGAGAAAGAAAGGGAGCAGTGAAGTCAAGGAAGACTGCACTAGTTACCTATGAGTACATATTTGTGCTTCAATACAGCGCTCTGAAGACAACCTGTTTTCTTTTCCCTGGTACTGGCAAGTAACAAACAGACAGAGAGAAAAGTGGGGAGCGACTTTGTTTTAATCCAGTTTCAGTCCACTTTCAGGGTGACTAGTCAATGGGCCTGTTTGCACTTGCCCATATTCTGGGATAGATCTGAGTATAGGGCTCTGTTGTCTGCATGCCACTGCTGACTGTGGCAGGCCTCACCTGGGGCCTGCTGTAGCCTGCACTAGCATGTGGACAGCAGGCCTTTATTCCAGGATATATTCCAGAATAAGGCCAAGTGCAAACAGGCCCATTGTCTTTCCACTTTATTTTACCCAAAGGTAGATTTCTGAGTTAGGCCCCGTCTACATGCAAAGAAAAATCCATTAAAAAGCTTCTTTTGCTTTTGAGCGTCTGCATGCAGAGCTTTACTCTGGGCTTCCAGAGCCACAAAGGAGGAAAATCCATGGCGGGAAAAAAAACCTTTAAACAAGACTACCTCCACACTTTTGGGAAGCTGCGGGTTTTCCTGGGAGCATGGAGAAGTTTTCTCCACATCTTCTCCCATATTCCACTGAATTTTTAGGCATTTTCGATCTCTGCAGAAGAACTGGCTGTCAGAATCAGCTGCATTCAGCCCTTTCAACCGGAAAGCAGAGCTCCGAACTGTCACATTGTTTCACTTCAGAGGGGGAGAGAGATTTTGTGCTTGCTAACAGGGAAAGGTGATACTAAATATCATTATCATTACCACAAGATTGTTTCTCAGCAAGCAAATCTCTCCCTCCCCTTCCTAATAATGCAGCCTCCAAAGTGAAACTAAGGCCCTTTCCGCACTGGGCCTTAATCGGGATTATATCTCAGGCTAGGGACCAGCCATCTTCATGCTGGTCCTATCTATGGTAGGCCCTACCAGGGCCTACCATAGTCTGCACCAGCATGCAGATGGTCGGTCCCCATCCTGAGATATAATCTGAAATAAGGCCTAGTGCGGAAAGGGCCTAAGTTTCACTTCGCAGGTCTGGTTTTGTGCTAATCAGGGCCCATTAGGTGAATGCAGGCAGTTGAATTTGACAGCTGAAGGGAGCCTGCTTTCAGTTTTGCTTGTAACTATGTTGTAAGCATAGTTATGGAGAGAGTGTGTTGCTTTCAGTAACTGCTTTTAACTCTTGGCAGCCAAGTAAAGGGATGATTTTGTGTTCTGGAGGTTCAATTGAGGTTTTTGCCTTTCATCTCTGCAGCGAGCAGGGGGGTGAGGAGAAAAAGATGCGGGCTGACAAAAAGCGGTTTGCACAGAGACAGGAAAGTATGTTTTAAACCCGCATTGCTCCAAACCACATGGGGATGCTTTATTTCGAATTACAACCTGCATTTTTAAAATCCGACACAAGAGGTAAGCAAAAAGAGACCATGGAGATGCGCCCTTAGATAATGCTAATAGAAACTATTCTGTTGTGATCTCTCACTCCAAAAGTGGACTGAAACTGGATTAAAACTTAGGTGTGAACACAGTCCTGGGGTGTTTTCACACTTACCTTTCCCTGAGGCCTTTTTGCACTACCTTTCCCGTCCACTTGAGTACTAATCAACTTTGTCCACTCCCTCCCCTCGGGATTGGATATTCACCAGTCCTCCTCGGACTTAATTGCCTTAATTGCCTTAATGACGCTGACGCTGTGTGGACCCACGTTTGTCCATGGTGCCAGCAGATGCACAGCACCTCAAATGACCCCCGAATGCTGGCAAGAGTGGACGGTCATGTCACTGGATGCTTCAGGTAATTAATTAGGCAAAGTTAGTTAAGGTGTGGAGCGTGATTTCGTGCTCCACACCTAATCAATGATTAGTGAACTTCTGAGGGGGATGGGCACGCTTATAGGCTGTAACAACCTACTCGACGTAAGTACGCTTTTCTCCGAAGGTGCACTGATTAGAGATGTGAATGAATATTTGAAACATTCAAAATTCAATCGAATTTGTTCAAATTTGGACTTTCGAATTTGAATCAAATGTCTATAAATTCGAATTTAAACATTCGAACAAATTTTGAATTTTCAAATCTATTCATTGAAATTATTTGGATGTTTGTATGCGTACAGATACGTACATGATGCGTACTTGCCCATACGCATCTTTCCTGCATCCATACACACTTGTACGGATCTGTATGAGATGAAAACGGGACGCTTACAGGATAAATACGGGATGCATCCAGGCACATATGAATGTTGTCGACATATGTGCTAATTCGAATAAAAAATTTGAACAAATAGATTCGAATTTACTCAATTCAAATCGAATGTAGGTAAATTCAAATTGTAGCTATTGGAATTGAATCAAATTTTCAGATATTCTATTTCAATTGAATAGAATCCCAAAAATTGCATTCGTGCACAACCCTAGCACTAATTATGCACTGGAAGCCGTAGTGCAAAAAAAGCCTCTGGTCTGGTCCCATTCAATGCCCACAAAGCACTTCCTGGGTCAGAGAGGGGGAGGAAAACCCTCCCTCTGTCCACTGAAGAAAATACAAGTTCTGCTTCTCATAGCCTAGGACATATTCACACCATTACAATATACGTGGACTGTGGCACTGCAATAGTCTGAGATCTGAGAAAATCCAGGCACAGGTTAGCTCAGGCTTCTGCATAATGACTGAGATAAAAAGTGAAGGCATCTTTAGAGTGTGAATACTGAGGATCAGAGACTTCTTTAGGCTGTTTAAAACTTTGGGTATGACTGGAGCCTTAGAAAGACATTATCTTCCAGTGCAGCTGTGCTCATTCAGTATGCACAACTCCAGTTGCTCCTTGTTTTCTCACTGTGTGTACTGATTGCTGGTGTCTATTTCATTTGCACCTTACTCTGGAACATACTATTCAGTCAGAGATACGAACTGGCTGTAAGCAATTGATTATGACCTCATTCACAACTGCAGTGACATTGCATCAATTTTCTGCTGATGCTGGGTTTGGACTGGATGTCCGGGGGTAATCTGTCCAACACAACACAGAGAACTTGTGATAGAGCAATTTGTCTTTGCATCACCGTGCCATTGCTCTATAGGCAGCTTTTCTTGTGTTTGCTTATAGGGAAGCAATATTCGTTGACGATGAGGGAAAGTGGCCATGCCTCATTCCCAGCGCCTCCGAACTTCATAGAGGAATTGTAAGCTGTGATTGCTGGGAGGCATAGGAAAGTCTCTTATTTCTCATGTCTGGTTAAAACAGAAGGGAAGAAAGGGCAGGATTAAGGGGAATATTGAAATGGTGCAAGGGTCAGAAAATGAGGAAGAACTGCTCTGGGCTTTGAAAGCAGAAAACAAAATCAGTGGCTATTTTATTTCACTGAGTTTAGATGAGTCAACAGGCACCAACACATTCTTAGGGGACACGTATCTGCCCAGCAGGACATAAATGCTGTCATATATGAAGTACCACACAGTAAAAACATAAGGTTCTTTGCACTGCTGCCCTGATCTCTTTAATTCAGAGGAGAAAGTAGAAAAACAAGGATTTGTGCTATTTAAAGGGTTTCATGCAGGGAGATGCATTTTCTCCACCAGTTTGGTCTTGAGTTTAGAGTCTCAAAGTCTTATCTGGTAGTTTCCCAGTTTGAGTCTGCTGACCTGAGCCTCCTCCATGGAACTCTTGTCTCTCCACCCCTTTTGCTACATCAAATCTTCCTCCTTTCTTATTGGATGCCCTTGTGTCACTCAAGGGGTGAGGGTGTGTGCTTGCAGTTCTTTTTTAAGCCTGCTCCCCACCCCCTTCCTTTTTTATATGCTTTTCTTCTCCATGCGATTAATTTGTAAAATAATATTAATAATAATAAATGTGCAGAAAAACGCTAGATGGAGGAATCATACACATAAACTGAGGAGACAAGGGGAGGTGCCTCGCAATCTCCACACATGCTTGAAAGGAAAGACTGGACCCCACCCACCACAGCACAGTTCAGCCTCCTTTAGTCCACCCCTCCACTCATACTGAGGAAGAGAAGATGTCTTGGCATGCAAGGACAGGCTGAGTCCTATAAAAATGAGGACTCCGGTTACGAAGGTCTAATAGGGGCAGGTCAGCTTGGAAAACGAATTAAATAAAAATAGTGTGAGTAACACAACCTGAAGATGATCTGAGGTCATCCTAAATTACTAGTGTGGCCAGGGACTTAAAGACATGTGATTTTAGGACTGATGAAGAAAGAGTAATCAGCATTGTAGTTGTGTCCTGCTAGAATTAAGATTGAAATTATATCAAGCTGATATGAAAAGAGACCCCAGTGAACATAGTGAAACAGACATGCATTAATCAGTTCTGAATTGAAATATGTATTAAGGATATGCACAAACAAAATGTGTGTGTTCAGTTTGCCATTGAGCCAAGCACCCATTTGTTCAGTTAACTGTTAGAACCATTTAATTGAACACATTCAGATTTCACACTGGTTTGAAAAGAAAAAAAATGCCATTTTCCCACTGGAAAAAAGTCCTTTTTGCTCACAAACACAACAAAACAGGAAAATTCAATGGAATCTTTTATGTTTGCAAGCAGGGAACTAGTTCGGTTTGATCAAATTTTTGGATATCCCAACAACCACATGTTCAAGGCATTGCAAACATCTGTGAACACAAACTCTCTGAATTAATTTTTGAATGCAAATCAAACTTGCATATGTCTAAAATGTATGACGGAAGAAGTATCAAGGGACTCCAGCTCTGAGCCATCAGTGCTTGGTGTTATATGGTGCCATCCCTGTGGTATTATGGGCGTAAGATTAGGAGGGAGATTGCAAAAGATGATAAAGTACATTCTCTTCATAAAGAGAAAGCTCAGTTTATTTCCCCCTTACAGTGGCATGTTAACTACTAAGCAGTTAGGCAAGCTCAGATGACTGCATGCCATAGGTGGTGTAAATCAATGCAAAATCAAGCCAGTGTAAGATAAACTGGATACTACTGCTTTTGAGCTGAGGAGCTATTAATGTATTGTGAATTTTGAAAGCTTATAATTCCTTTGCTTCTAATATACCCCCACCAGTTAAGAACAGAAAAGCAGAAGAAATGTTCCGCTGGATCAAACCCATGGGCTGCTAAGTACAGCAGTGCCCAAACAGCTGCATAATGAAGCCCACTTCCAATTAACAGGCACTTTTTAAAAGCAATTTGAATCTATAGAAATGACTCATTTGAGAGCAACTTGTTTCTATTTTAGGTTCAAAGCTTCTCTCTCTCACCACTTCTCTGTTTGCAGTCTGATTGGGTTTGGCATCGTTCTAGAAAACAGCCCTTTTCAGCACAACACAGGTTTTCTAGGAGCTGTGTGAAAGAAATGCTCAAGGGGCACACCATTTCCTGTGGCACATGACATTGTGTTTCAGCCACCCAGCTACTAGGTACATCAATGTTCCCAAACAGGAAGCTTAGTGAACAGCACACAGTGTTGCTGACCTGTAGGGGGGAAGGCAGGCTGTCTTTCATTTTGTGCCAGCTAGTCATGTTGTGGTGTATCAATTAAGGCAGCGTCGCTCCGCATTCCTGGCAGAGGAAGGGGTTCTTCTTTCCAATTGCAGCCACCTAATTGCAAGCATAAGAAATACTTCCACTACAAGTTCATGGCATCTAATTTATTGCCACCAAACAAACAAGTGAACAGAGCATTCTTTGAAGCAGCGCATCACAGACTCTGAAGAGCCAGAGAGGATTAGAGCAGAAGGGCACATCATGATGGTGGCGCAAGTGGCATTCATCTCATGCCTTGGACTTGCAGAGTCATTTGTGCACTGAAAAGTGATCTAGATGGAGTGCCTAGAAGCCAGTACAAAAGCCAGTCCAGCAAGAATGGATGTGATATATTGCAACTTGCCGGCCACTTTTTCACCAAAGCAAGACATTAATGTTCAAGCACGATGAACTATAAAACCACAGTAACAAAATATTATAATGAAGAAGAAGAAGAAGAAGAAGAAGAAGAAGAAGAAGAAGAAGAAGAAGAAGAAGAGTTGGCTTTTCTACCCCACTTTTCTCACCCATTTAAGGGGACTCAAAGCAGCTGACAAAGCTTTTCTATTCTCCTCCCCACAACAGAAAACCCTGTGAGGTAGGTGGGGCTGTGAGAGCTCAGAAGGGAGCTGTGACTAGCCCAAGGTCACCCAGCTGGCTTCATGGGGGAGGGCAGAATAGAACTTGGTATTTCCAGATAAGAGTTTGGCTCCCTAACCACTAGACCAAACTGGCTCACAATAACTTAAAATAGGAGAAAAAGCCATCACAACTATTAAAAAAAATTAAGTCAGAATTCCATAGAATGGACATAGGCATTGGGTGTTTTTCCAATAGACCCAAAGGCATTGGGTGTTTTTCCACTTAGCACTAAAGGACCCATTAGGGGTCCTTAATGGGTACTCTAGTACTAGTGGAAGCCCCCCCTAGCACTAGAGTCCTTAAAGGTCCTTAATGGGTCCTTAATGGGTCCTTAAAGGGTACTCTAGTGCTAAGTGGAAAAAACACCCTTAGAGAACATCCAGGCCCTGTCCCCAAGCAATTTAAAGTCTGCTAAAAGTCTTCTTTTGCCTCTGCACACCCCCATGCCAGGGTTTTTAACGAACTTCCAGAGCTACAAAATGAAGAAAACCCGCAACAAAAAAAGTGCCCTTTAAATAAGACTTTCAGAGCTCTTTTTGAAAGTTGCGGGTTTTCCTCGCAACATTTACCTTGGGGACGCTCCATGGCAAAAGGGGCGCAGTCCATCCCCATTCCCGCTGGCACCTTATCAACAAGAACAGGGGCGGGGAGAAAAAGATACGTGGAAAGAAAACACGTCTCCCATGGGGACGGAAGGTGCGTTAAAAACGCACATTTTGCTGAGCCTCATGCGGACGCTTATTCCTGATTTGCATGGCACTTTTAAAGTCCACTTCAATAGAGTGACAGTAGAGTGACAGTAGAGAAGTAAATAAGTCTTTTAGGGATGCAGCCCCATAAAGTTTAAGGTAGAAGCCATAAATGTGTTTAGAAAGGGGATTGCCTAGTTTTCAATTAGAAATGTGCACAAACATGAAATGGCTGTTTCACTGGCAGGTATGGTTCAATCTATTGGATTTGCACACTTTTTTTTCTTTTTTTTCCCTATTGAATTTTTTTTTTACAATATATAACAACAAACATCAAAAACCCATAACATAAACCAAATATACACTTCTGAGGATCGCATAGTCCATACAGTTCAAGCAAGATTTGTCCACTACAGTCTAGAATGGAAAATCTGGAAAGAGCATCTTTCTTTTCTCCCATGTTTGCTTTGCATCAAAGCGAATGCAAAGGAAATTTACATTCATGTGAATAGTACCACTTTGAATACGGTAGGATCTGGATTCTGGAGAATGCTTTTTGAGTGCTATTCAAATCTAATTTGAATCCCTGCTACCAGTTGCACCTCCGAATCCCCTTTGAATCTGCTTTGAGTCTGCTGCAGATATGACTGGGCAACCACTTTACCACTTCGCAAATATAATGAAGCATCAAGCAAATGCAGGAAAGCATTTGTTTCAAATCTGAATGTCAGTCTTCGAATATAGCCAATATTTGATTTGCATGCCATTGTTTGAATTTGTATGAATTTGTACAAATGTGAACCTGATGAATAATTTGTGTGCATCCCTATTGACTGGTTCATTAAACAGTTCAAGAACCCTTTTTGGACATGCAGCCTCCCATAGTTGCAGCTTGACCTCCCCCCATCCTGCCCCAGCCTCCCCCATTGAATCTCAGCCTTGAATCCTTCCCTGTTGCATATATGGTGGCCTCCTTCTATCATGTCCCAAACTTCTCCCATTAGATCTGTAGCCTTGCCATTCCCAAGCAATCTGTATTCAAGACGTTTCAGAAAATGGGGGTCTGTGTGAACACATTTAAGGCCTTATAGGGGGCAGAGGCACACATGGCCCTGGGAGAACCTTGACTTCTGGGAAGCCTACTAGATGTAAAAAGAATGCCAGCTAGGTGGCAGAGGGCCGCAGCCACTGGCTGCTGCTCAGCATGGACCACCCGGAAAGTGAGGAGCCACAGACTAAGTATGACCACAAATGTCACTGGAGAAAAGTGAGATGCAACATAAGAGGACACCTGCTGGATTGGGTCACAGCCCATCTAGTCCAGCATCCTGTCTGACACAGGATCCCCATGCAAGCCATTTGGCCCACCAATTCCTTATGGACATTCTCAAGCAGAAGACAAAGGCAAAACCTTCACTTGCTCTCAATTTCCTGCATCCTGGCTGGGTCTCCTGCAGAACTCCTACCTAGACACAGTACCTAGACATCCATTCTAGTAGTCATTGATGCACCTCTTCCTCATGAATTTGTCGAAATGAATTTATCTAACTGGGGGAGGAAGCAGGTAGCCAAGCATGGCAAGAGGAAGTGGAGTGTGTAATCAAAATGAGTGAACTGTTCAACTCAAATGCCACCAGTTCACTTTGGCACATGCTTAAAATATACCTCTCCAACCCAGGGTTTTTCTCCTATTGCATGTGCAGTCTGATCTAGTCCCATTGTGCCATTTCCGAGCAATCTGTATCCAAAACCTTCCAGGAAATGGGGGTCTGTGTGAACATAGCAGTTTTGCACAAAGTGCATTTTCATACCCAACAACAAATCATTTGGCATCATTCTAGCCCAAATGTTGGAATTGTCCCCACCAAAAGTCAGGCGAAAATACAACCCGTTCTTGTATTATGTGAACAATTTCCAAAATGCACCCACTTTACTATGCAATCCCCAGAGATGAAACTAGGCTTCTCTAGCTTCTTTGCAGTGCCAATAAGAAGGTAGCATCTCTTTGACAAAATGGACCAGTTTACACTGCATATCTTTAATATTAGCAGCTGGCCCACATAACTTCAGGGAAATGTTTTGTTTTGCAAGGTGAGCTCCACCTGGAAGTCGGTGTCCCATACAGCTTTTAGGTCCTAAAGCTGTGAACTCTTTGTTCTTGAAGACAGTTATTATGCACAAGATCATCCATCTGGTATATTTGATAAACAAATTTGAGTAGCCATTTGAAGTTAGTCAGATCTCTGTTCACTCCAAAGAGCAAATCTGGGGTTTACAAACAATAGTGTAAGGAAAAGAAAAGTAACAATGTAAGGAAAGAGGGTAGCTGCCTCACCAGAAAATCTTGATAAATATGTTTTTCATTGTTACAACATAATTTGTTTAGCATATATGGATTTTTGCACTTAAGCTGATCCAGTTGCCTAAGAGTAAAAATTGGCAAACACTGATCTCACATTAAAAGCAGTGCAAATAGTGACAGGGAAGAGATTAGCTTCTCCTTCCATTTTTTTCCAAGTTGACATTAGGAAAGTTACCATAGCATTATGCTTGTATGGTCCAATAAGGTAAACTAGGAATAATGCTGCCAATCATCATCATAGAATCTTCCATCCTCATCCACCATGAGTGCTGTGAAGCCTTAAGTGGAAAGCACTTAATTGGAAAGTGGAAAGCAACAGTAATTGCCCAAATGAGGTATGCCCCCTTAACCTCTTTGGGGAGGGTAACAATATAAAGGAGCTTTAGGTAACCAAGTACTCTTGTACTGAATATGAATTTCAATAGATTGCATTATATGGCACAAAGGATATGATTAGTAGGTTGAAAAGGAAGTATTTGAAATGAAAATAATTAGGAAAACATCATCTGTGTGGCTGCTCTCCATATGGAAAGAGGTTTTTTTTATCTTGCCAGCATTTTAAATTAGCTTTTGTCTTCTTTCACAGAGTCTCATAGTTATTGTATATTTCAATATACAGTATTTTATATTTTATAGCAAGATGCCTATTTCAAACATTTCTTGTCTAGGTTAAGTTCAGGTAATTTCTCTAAAGTTCTAATTCAGAATTTGGTGGGATATTCTTATACTATAATTCTCAACCCAGAGACTAGTTCAAATTTGTTAAAAACAAGCAAGAAAATTGGTAGAAATTGGTATGGCATGGGCAGAAGAAATATTAAGTTGTCTGTATGAAAACTGAAAATAACACAAGAATCTCTGAAAGAATATTTATTTTATTTTATTTTATTTATAACCTGCCCTTCAGCAAATGGTCCCAGGGAGAATAAAACATACCACATAGTAAAACATATTTCTATCCCACACTCTACCTGAAGGTCTCAGGGTGGGTCATAATATGTTGGAATGCCGTTGAATTGCCCTAAGAAGAGGTTCTAATGCAAGACTGAAAAATAAAGGGGAGAGGTGGTATCCCTGGCTTACGCCCCTTTCCAGTGCAGGACTCTGAGACATCTATTAGTGAATACTCTTCCCTGAGCCATGGAATACATGCTGTGAAATAAACTTAAAAATTCAGACCCAAAGCCATTGCTCTCTAGGGTGGATATTAGAAAGGCATGGTTAAGGGAGTCAAAGGCCTTAAACATGTCCACCCTGAACTAGGCTAGGGGTTACCTGTGACCAAACTATGCACCAAGATGTTAAGTACTATCCACACAGGATCTGAAATTTTCCAAGCTTAAGGGGGTGTGGAGCATATTAAACTTCTTACATGAGGGCAAACTAGTTTGGTCTAGTGGTTAAGAAGCTAGACTCTTATCTGGGAATACCAGGTTTGATTCCGTACTTCTACATGGAGCCAGCTGGGTGACCTTGGGCTAGTCACAGCTCTCCTTCTGAGCTGTCATAGCCCACCTACCTCACAGGGTGTCTTGTGTGGGGAGAAGAATAGAAAGCTTTGTCAGCCACTTTGAGTCCCCTGAAATGGGTGAGAAAAGTTGGATAGAAAAACCAACACTTCTAAAACATTAGCATAAAGAATGACCACAGCCAGTAGTTCACCCCCAAGCTCTCCTTTCAGGAAAAGATACTAGCCAGACCTAGCTACCAATTCCCAATGGCACACAAAGGTAAACTCCAGTGAGAGCAGAGGCCTATTTGCACTAGGGCTGGTAATGCACGATTGGTGAACTTCTGGTAAAGAGCATCTGCACATAGAGTAGGCAGTTACAGCCTCCAAGCATGCCCACCCTCACCAGAAGTTCACTAAGTGTTGATCAGGTGTGGAGCACAAAATCTTGCTCCACACATTAACCAACGTTTACCAAAACATACCTTAAGCGCCCAGGCAGTGACCATTTGCTCTTCTTCCAGCACTCCAGGGCCATTTGAGGTGCCATGCAAGTGCGCTGGCACCTCAGACAACCATAGATGTGACTGCAACTGCATGTGCACAGAGTGTCAGTGTCATCAAGGCAACGGTCTGCACACAAGCACCATCACAGAGGGCGCCACATTCAAAATAGCAGCGTCCAGAAGAGGACCGGCCCTGGAATCAGTCCTAGGTGAGTTGGGTCATCTCGCTTCTTTCCTATCCAGTGCATGGGAGGGAAGTGCGAAAACGCCCCCAGACTGCCATCCCTCTTGATAACACCAAGGCCAGGGTAACATATTTCTTAGCTGAGGCAAAAGAAAGTAACATTTCTGTTGATACATCTCCTGCAGCACCGAAATCTGTAGTTTCTAAAATCTGTAGTTTTAAAAATTATCCAAGCCCTTTTATGTTGTGTGATATTGTTTTATAAAATGGCATCGATATTGGAAACAAATTACTGAAATTAATTTTTTGCACCCCATATTTAGGAACCTGGTTAATACACAGCTGAACCAGGTTGTTTTACCCACAAGAAGCCTGGAAAGAAGGTACAAGATATATACAATTCCTCTGGGGAAAAAACCCCATCCAATTTGAATAACCCAAATGCCAAAGGATATCTCAGCTTCCCTCAATCCACCCAGCGCCAACTGGCAAGAGAGAATTGATAAAATATCAGAAGTTCCTATCCCATCTTGCATGTTACCACAGAGCATGCATCTGTAACACAGTATACCACAAGGAAGACCTATAAAAGGGTCATGGGGTGAAGACCATAACTCAGTCCCTCACACCCCACAATACCAACAAATAAATCACTGTGAATGCCTGGCATCACCACATACCCATCAAATACACCAGCCCTTGTTGACGCCACAGTACTGGCAATGGGAAAATGACGGCTTCAATGAACTTCCCGTTCAAAACAAGGAGATTAGAGACTAGTAACTATTAATGGAGATTAGATAAGAGCCAGGGGTGAACAAAAGTCAACAACCTCCACAAACTGTTGTGAGGCTAAAGTGTAACTAGAATGAAAGGAAGTTAATAGACAGCAGTGCCTACAAAAAGCCCAAAAAATAAAGGCTGTGTATAAGTAAAGAGTAGAAATAAAAGACAAATGTCAATCTCCACCAAATTTTGGTGAGGCAAGAGAGAGAGAAGAGAGAATGTCAGCAGCCTGCTCAGTGCTGGTAAGAATAAATTGTAAGTAATAGACAGGGGTGAAAAAAAGGGTGATTTCGCACTTCCCTTCCCGTCTGCTGGACAGGAAAGGAATGCAATCAACTAACGTTCACTAGCACTCGCACTTGCAATCACTAGTTGTTAGTCTACCCCCCACCCCCTCACAATTGAACACTTACTTCCTGTTCAATCGCTGGCTGCTGGTCCTCTTCAGGGCACTGCCATCTTGAGTGCAGTGCCCTCCGTGATTGCGTGCGCGTCAGCACCGTCGCCATGGTGACGCTGATGCTCTGCGCAGTCACAGTCGCGTCAGAAGTGGGCTTGTGCAGCAGCTCGGTTGACCTCTCTGTCCAGCCAGAGGTGCGAATGCTCATTGGCTGGACATGACACGAAAAGTGATTGGTGAAGGTCAAGTAGCTTGTGGAGCCAATTTCATAATCTGCAGCCAGTTGATAATTAGGCAACTTCTGGGAAGGCAGGAAGTGCTTCTAACAGCTTAATTATGAACTATGGGCAGAAGTGCAAAAAGGCCCAGTGTTGACAACCTCTCCCAACGTTTGGTAAGGCAAGAGTACATACAGAAGAGAAAAAGTTAACAGCCTGTTCAGTAAAATCAGGTCTAGCAGCAATAGATAAAGATTTAGTAAGAGACGGAGGTGAAAGGAAGTTGACAACCTCCACAAGCTGTGATGTGAGGCTAAAAAATAAGAAGAGAGCTAACAGCCATTACCATACCTCCAGAGGAGCAGATGGAAGAGGCTATATTTAAGTAAAAAGAAGAAGTGAAAGGCAATTGACACCCTCTATTTTTGGTGAAGCTGGAGTTCAGTGAGAAAGAGAATTAATAGCCTGCTTGTTACGGTAAGGTGTGACTATAAGGAAACAAAGAAAAGTGTCCCACTGCACTTAGGTTCCAGGGACAGTGGTTGGTGTTCACAGTGTGAGCATAGGCACCATCCCAAACTTAACTTGCAGACCTCACAGTGCAGGCAGGCAGCCCTGGGCCTTCTGCATCGAAGTAGCAAGTCACAGCAACTTCTGCTGCCTGCCAGGCCATTACTATGGCAATTGCAATGCAGTACACATTTGCTGCATACCCCGTGCAGCATCCACACTTCTGGTAAAGCTGCTGCACAGCTACAGATGGTCAGGGTGGCCCCACATGCTCTTGGGCACTCTGGATCACTGTGAGACAGAGGTGCCACCACAGTGGTAGATGCAGCATCCCAGAACATGCAAGGCCATGCTAACTGCCAAAGTGGAAAAAGGCCCAAAGTTAACAATCACAGTAGTCCAACCTGGAAGAGCTCAGGTAAAATGATTAAAACAGCCACGGGAAAGCAGTTCATTTGAAGCTGTGGCTGTTTTAATTATTTTACCGGAGCTCCACTTGCACGTTTGACAGCCCCTATACCCATCTTGACAGCTGCTCAGCTGACTGCAGGGAAGCTGTCAGGTGCTCATTTGGGGTAAATCAAGCCTAGGCGATCACGCAGTCAGGCAAGGGGGGAAAGTTGCGATCACAGCATTAGCGGCGGGGACAGCAAAACCCTGCCCACTAATGCTGCGATCAGCAATAACCCAGGAGCATTCCCATCCCCCCCGGATAATCTTGCCTCCTAATTTGGGGCAAGAACAGTTACAAAGGGGGGGGGGTTGCTCTGGGTTTTTGCTTTTTGTCCCTCACATAGCCTGAATTAGGGCATTGCATGGGGGACTCTCCTGAGCCGAACTCATGTTTGCCTCGGAGTATCCTGATCATGGGGACGAGCCCAGGGTTATGAGAAGGAAAACTGCTTCACAGGCCCAAATTGCCTGTATGAACTATAATATGAAAACCGAAGAAATGCAACATTCAATTCTCCCGCCCCTGACTAAAAAAAAAGGAAACCTGTTGAATGATAAGTGGGAGGAGTACAGATTAAAGAAAACATTCATGAGTCATCGTGTTTCCTGTTTTTACGCAGCACATACAAAGTCTGAAAAAAAGCTTATCTGGGGACAGAAATTCTGGGACATCTCCAATCTGTCTGCTCCACCTGCTGTAAAATAAATAGAAGGAACACCGTTGGTTTCCTCTGCCATCCCCCTTTCCAAACAATGCAAAATGTTGTCCTCATTGGCTGCAGACATGAGCAGCCTGTTGCATGAAGGTCACGCATACAGTACAGAAAGATGCCGTGGCCTTGGCGTATGCATTTCTTTGGTGACAGGTACTGCAATGTGAATGCCAGGTCCTCAGTGAATCATGTGTTGCCTTTCAACCCTGCAAAACTGCAATTGGCCTGCTTTTGGAGTGATTCCATGATATTTTCCTGACCTGTAAAAGTACTGATATAGGGCTGCTACCCTCGAACTTGCCTCCTGGAGTGGGTTGGTGTGAGTACCCATGTTTCATAATGGAATTCTGGAAATCAAAGGGTGGTTTCAGATATAGATTTGTCATAGCAAAAGTGCCCCCAGTGTTGAACTACAACATAAAGTTTCATCTTAAGACACGAATAGACTGCGACCAACTTTTCCTCTAAGGGAACCACCAAACCCACTGCTATTGAAATTTGTTCTAGGTCACCAACTCATCCTGCTGGATTTTTCTCCCCGTCACTTGCTTGCCCTTCCTGGTACTTACTCATCCCCATCATCAGTTTGCTTACTTTCAAAATTTTGCCTGTTCGAATTAGACCTTTTCATGAGCAGATGCGGATACAATTGTGTGCAAAACAAAGAATGTTGCTTGCAACAGAAGCCAGGGGTTTTTGCACTTCCTGCTCCATCTGGGGGATGGGAGTGGTGAACTTCCCATGGCATGTACCAGCAAACACATTCACAAATGCTAGTGCATGCCATCCCTCGCCACACAGACTTACCTGTTGGGTAGATGCATGTGCAGGCGCCACCACCTTTGTCTCAGAGGCCAGCATGACTGTGCATTTGCCGGTGCCATCACCAGGATGATGGTGATGTGCCATGCATGCACACTCATATTTGGTGTCATCTAAGGTGCCAGTGCGCTTGCCCAGATGGGTTGTCCAGCACCATAGGGGTGCGGAAGGGCTTCACCAGAGATGGGAAAGGCAGTCTCTGGTCAAGGTAAATCAGCGTGTGGCACGTAGTTTGCATGCAGGACTCTCCAGCATGGAAGGGGTCATTTCTGAGCTGGAAACGATCCCTTCAAGTGCAGATGCTCCACCTGGGAGCATACTGCTCACAAACTATGGGTCAAGTGCAGAAAGGCCCACTGACGGTGCATAATGAATGTGAAGTGCTGAGTAACATGGGGGGGGGGAATCTCACCTGCAACAGGCAGGGGAACATGTGATATTAGGAGTGAGATTGAATGGAGTGTGAAAAGGAGTGTTTTGTTAAGGATTTCACACCTTCTGCTCCATCTTCTAGGCATCAGGAATGAATGGTAGGCCAGTTCACAAAAGTGACTCCAGATAAGCAGAGTGGTTTGACAGATACTACTGAATATTAGCTAGATGAACTGGAAGGTCCTCTGCTAACCCAGCCCTGGTTCACCATATTCAGTGCAGCACTAATACAGACCAACAGAGCAGAGCACAGCAGGGGGTCTTGCCATGATCCACAAATAAATATTCTGGCTCACCAGATATCCATTCCATACTGTGACTGGAGTTGAGGATCTGTTTCTGGTGCTGGCCCAAAGAAGCAGAATGGGGCTGCTGCTGGAAAACAGCCTATCCTGCTGCCCTGCAGTCACATTGTCCAAGTTAGAAGAGCTATCTCAGGCTGTGTCTCTATGTGCATCATGGAAGAAACCTGGAGATAATTGCCTTCTCCGGTGCATTACAGAGTGCTTTATGGTTTCCACTTCTGGCACATGAGGGTATCTAGAGATGCTGCAAACAAGGCTCTCATCATCCCTTCTCATGTCCTTTCCCCAGGAGACTCCAGTGTGCATGAAGTTCTCCAGTAGATGTCTGTGAGCCAGGAGTCGGACTCTTATCTGGGAATACCAGGTTTGTTTCCTCACTCCTCCATGAAGCCAGCTGGGTGACCTTGGGCAAGTCACAGCTCTCTTCTGAGGTCTCACAGCCCCACCCACCTCACAGGGTGTTCTGTTGTGGGGAGAAGAATAGTAAGTTTTATCAGCCGCTTTGAGTCCCCTTGAATGGGTAAGAAAAGGGGGTTGAAAAGCCAACTCCTCCTACTACTACTGCTACTATTACTACTACTGATGATGATGATGAAAATGGAGATATGATGCCTAAGATGGTCCCTGCAGCTATCTCTGCAGCTATCTTCTGCTGTAAGTGGCAACACAGGGTTTTTTTGTACTAGGCAAAAAGGTGAAGATGTCCAGTTGCCCCAGCAATGGTGTCGTGCATGTGTGTTGCCACCATTGCTGCTGCTCTGGGTCTGCACTTGGCTGGAGCTTAGTGAAGTGTCAGCTAAGTTTGGAATAGATTAGGCATCACAAAATGTGGACACCACCGAACCTAACTAGACACTGCACAAAAGAAAGATGCAAATTGCCCCACAGTTTCAGATGTGGCATTGCAGGCCCCCTCCTCTGCAGAGGCCTCATTTGGAACTGTTCAGGACTTCATGATCTCCATGGCAATCGTGGTGCTGTCTCAGTATATCAGGGACCCAAGGCATGTGGCAGGACATTCCCTCAACCTCTCCTTATTCTTCATAGTGGGACAATAGCTTTTTTGGTCGATATACTTACTATAAGTGTCTTGGCTCCTTTCTATGTGAAGTTTGAGGTTATGGCTTCAGCACCTCTTAGCAGAGGTGGAATTGGACCCTTTCAGATTGTCTATCCTTGAATTTTGTTAGAACCTAATGGATTTCTAACTGCAGTTGTCCATCTGGTAGGGTTAATGCTCCTTGTTAAAGTTCTAGTCTCTTTTTGGAATTACCAGAGTTCTTAACACAGTTGTTCCCAGGTGTCCTTGGCATCTCACATTAAAACATATCAGTGCCGTTTGATTGCCATGTTTTGTGAGCAGAAGATTTTAAGATAAAACTAGAACATTTAATCTACCATTTACAACAGTATGGCCCTAATAAAGGGTAAGATGTAAAAGGGAAGTAATAAATAAAGGCCCCGAGTCTCTCCCTTTGTGTGTATATGTAACGTGCACACACACTGAGATACTGCACATAAAGGACATTTGTTGGCTGGCTTAATCTCCATGGGCCTTTCCACATATGCTGCTGAAAACGGATCTGTTCTGAGTAAGAACAGCTTCTCGTTGGCCCCGCGCGTACGCACACACGTGGGGCAGCGGCGGCAGGGCCGGATTTGGAAACAGTTTGGGATGGGTGCTGTGCGAGTGCACCAGCACCCATACCAAATCGGCCCTGCCGGCGCCTGCCCGGCTGTCAGAGAGGCAGAGCGCATGCTCTGCCATTCTGACAGCTGGGCGAGCCTGGCAGCCAGCTTCCCTGCCTTCCCCCTGGACAGAGAACGGAGAATCCTCCGTTCTCTGGCGAGGGCAAGGCACCCACACTCCTTCTGTTACTCCAACCCCACGAACAGCCCCCTTCTACGTACCTGATCGCCTCCATTTTGCCTCCATTTCGATCGTGAGTCTCGAAGGGACAGCGGCAATCACGCACGCATGCGCCATTGCTCTGACGGCCCTCCCAGCAGCCCAGGACTACATTTCCCAGCATCCCTGGGCTGCTGGGGTCGTCAGAGCAATGGCGCGCACGTGCGCGATTGCCGCCGTCCCTCCGAGACTCACGATCGAAATGGAGGTGAAATGGAGGTGATCAGGTACGTAGAAGGGGGCTGTTCATGGGGTTGGGGTGACAGAAGGAGTGGGGGTGCCTTTCCCTCGCCAGAGAACGGAGGATTCTCCGTTCTCTGGCCAGGGGGAAGGCAGGGAAGCTGGCTGCCAGGCTCGCCCAGCTGTCAGAATGGCAGAGCATGCACTCTGCCTCTCTCTGACAGCTGGGCATGCACCGGCAATCCGGCTTATCCCCCTCCGGTGCGGAAACGTTTGTTTCCAAACCGTTTTCAGGGGGAAAGCCAGATGTAAGACCTGATTTTTTCAGGTCTTACATCTCGGTAGGATTTCGGCGGCAAAAACGGTTTAAAAACCTTCCGATATTCGGACGTGGCTTGCTCAAAGGGGTCTAATTCTGGCCCCTATGCGGAAGCCACGTCTAAATCCATTCCACATCTGGCTCTAAATCTGTTTTTAGAGCCAGAGCAGAAAGGCCCCAAGATTTGGGTTTGGCTTCCCTTAGAGTGGCCTACTGGAAAGTAATTTCCTTTGGGAAATTCAGCAGGTATAACTCAGTGTAACATCCTTCTTCTATGTAGCATTTGTTTGTTTGTTTAAGAACTTATATCCTGCCCTTCACCAAAAGAACCCACGGTGGCTCACAACAGTAAAAACTAAAATATATTAAACATTAAGGCATAACTTACAGTATGACTCTTCCTCCTCCCTCCTCCCCATTCACTCTCTCTGGCAGGACAGCACCCAGGGGGATCATGTTTGGGGAGATAAACATCAACGGCATAGGTGAAGAGGAATATTTTAACTAGGTGCCAGAAACCATATGATGTAGTTGCCTCACAAATCTGAAAAGGGTCTAGGGGCCACCACAGAAAAGGCTGCCCTGAAAGTCTCTTATACACACCTCTCCCTGAGATCTCAATAGGTGAGCCCATCTATACGGAATCAGATGCTCCAGGGCCCACACCTGAAGCTCTACCAGAGCTGTCCTAATTGCATACCAGAGGCCTAGCTCAGGCCCCTGTTCTCTTTTCCATCTCGCCATCCTAGCTGCAGTTGGCAACTTTAGGGTTGGAGAGGAAGAGATCATCTAGGAGACTGCTTTTCACCTAGAAGGGCTATAGCATTCTTAAGGGCTGAAATCCAGCTTGGCTCCAGACTGGCCTGCATTACAACTTCAGTCTGAATGGCTGAATATTTTCATAGCAGCAGGCTACCATATCAGTGCGTCCAAAGATATGCAGGGAGTAGCCATTAAAAAGAAAGAACGAACTCAAAAACTGAATTAAATACATCCAGTAAAACAATCTCAAAAGGTCACCCTTTAACTGTAAGCCCAAAAGGATAGACAAATCCAAACATATTGTCACGGAGGAGTCACAGGATTGAAAAGAACGGCCAGGGATCAGCATGCGCCAGCAACCGAGCACAGGAGAGTGCTGATCAAATTAGCAAACAAAAATGTGAGTATTTACAAAGACTGCCTGTGTGCTTGTGAATGATGCATTCAGTAATAATAGTAATAAGAGCTTGGACACGCTGCCTCCCAGAACAGAATGGGCACTGACCAATGTCACGAATGAAAGAGTACAGAGGGAAAGAAACTCCTTGCTGTTGTTTGTTCCTCTCTCAGCACATTAGTTTTTTTGTGCTACATTCCGTCTGCTGAAGGCTGCGGCGGCCAGAGGAACCAAAGTGTCCGAGTCAAGCAGTGTGATGAATGTACGTCTAGCCATTTTAAGTCTATTTCTTAGACCGCATCTACAGAATAGATGGGAACGTGGGCTCCCAGCTTCAAGTGGGGGAGCCTGAAGGAAACACAAGCAAGAAGTGCCAACATCCAAAAGACCCAGACAAACCTTTTAAAAACATGTTTGAAGAAGCCTCTTACACAAAAGGAACTCCAGTCTATTATATGACAATTAGGCTATGATCATACATAGAGCAAGAAGAACAAGAAGAAGAGTTGGCTTTTCTACCCTGCTTTACTCATCCATTTAAGTGGCTGACAAACCTTTCTATTCTTCTCCCCACAACAGAACACCCTATGAGGTAGGTGGGGCTGTGAGAGCTCAGAAGAGAGTTGTGATTAGCCCAAGGTCACCCAGCTGGCTTCATGGAGGAGGGCAGAATCAAACCCAGTATTCCCACTAGACTAACTACTAGACCAAAATGGCTCACGTAGGGCGGCGGGGGGAAGCATCTCTGAGGCAGCGTAGGGACAGTTTCAAGGCTGGGTTGTTCACACACAGTCTGTCCCTCATGAACATTCTGTGCTAGAAAAGATGGATTAGAGACGGCTTGGGAACCCAAGGGCCACACACTGTCTCCCTGAAGCACCCCTTTTGTTATGTTTGAACACAGCCTGGCTGTGAGGGAAGTGACACAATATGATCATTTCTCCCCCGCCCCCCGCCCTCCAAGCTTTCTTTGGAGCTTTTCTCCCCACTTGCCTGACCTGGAGTAGGAGTGAGCAATTATTGTGGAACTTGCTACTTTCCCTTCAGCTGTTTTACTTTAACTCCCACTTACAACTGCTTTTTCAGCTCTTTCAGCTCGTCTTCAGGTACTGTGTCATCTCAGCCAAATGAGCACTGGGTTTATCATAACAGTCCTGAAAAGCATTCAAATTCTACTCCTTCCAAGGCTAAGGAATGGAAGATCTATGCACAAATTAAGGATTTCTGATGTACAGTACTAGCGTCTGATAAGCAAAGAAATGGGAATTATTAGTAGTATGGCAAACACATGGGAACAATTTTCCTTTAATTCAGGGACTGGAGGTTGGGGTGTGATTGTGTAGGGAGGTGTGTGTGGATGGGAGGGATGGGGGGAAGGCCAGATCCATTAGATTTGTGGGCAACTGGTGGCCTATGATGTTGAGCCCTTTTGATTTACCTGTGAATGTAAAAAATTGTACAAATTCATATGAATTTTGAATGACATGCACATTCATGCTCATCCCTGGTAAGTGCCTTACATTGCATGGCAAAGGACATTTCTGCACCTTTGCTTCCCTGGGAAAACCTCCTGGGGAAGTGAAGACTGGGGATAGATTCAGCATCCACACTTTGGGACGTCAGATCTATCCCTAACTGTCCAGTGCACCGTCTGAGTCCTCTGATGAGGGATTTCAGATGGCTATACCTTCAGACACTGAACCCCCACCTGTGGAAGTAGCACAGAGCCCCCAGTTGGAGCCTGCCCCATCTACCACAGGTGAGGCAGATGCTGGGCCTGCGCCAGAACAAATGGATCTGGCTGACAGTAGCCATGGGGTGAGTCAGCTCCATGGTGAAAAGACACAGCTGCACCAATCATCACAACTTCAGGAGAAGCACCTGCAGCGGAGGGAGCACCACAGCAATAGCCCATATAATCACCCCCTAACCCATTTCCTATTGTTGCAAATAAGAGACCTCTTCTGGCAACCCCTTGAATTCCAGCTCATGATTTATGACCTTTGGATTGACCAACTCTTGGATTGATCTTTCCGGACCGCCCCAAGCATCCCAACGCGCTCTCCACGCCTTACCTTTTCATAGCAGAAAAAACTGCTCTGAAAGTGACTCTGCGCATTTGGCGCATTGCCAGCTTTTCCAGAAGGAGAACGTTCGCACACTGTCCCTCTGAGCCAGTGGTGGGCAGCCCAGGGCCCCCCTTTCCCTCAGCTCCCGCTGTCTCCAGGAGCGGAGATCGTGCCTCCTAGAGCCAGGGAGACCCACACCTAATGCCCCCCAACCCACCCTGGGTCGCGTGTGTGGGTTCATGGCCTTACCTGCAGGCTGGCGGGTCGATTCTGCCTGCAAGAGGCCTGGTGTGCATGCTTGGGGGGGGGCCTCATTGGTCAGCCACCCACGCCTGCCCAGATGGCCTGGTGAAGCCAGGAGGGTGGCTGGCCAATGAGGGGCCACCCCGCGAGCATGCACACAGCATGCCAGGGTTCCTGCAGGCAGAATCATCCCAGCAGCCTGCAGGTAAGGCCGTGAATGCACGCGCGTGACCTGGGTTGGGTTAGGGGGTATAGGGTGCAGGTCTCCCTGGCTCTAGGAGCCACAATTTTGGCACCTGGAAACAGCAGGAGCCGAGGGAAAGGGGCCCCCTGGGCTGCCCACCACTGGCTCTAGAGGAGCCAATCGGAGCAGCTCAGGGGAGAGTCTTCGGCCCGAACAGGCTGAGAACAGTTCCCTGTCTGCATGCAGGCAGGTAAAGGATGCATTTGGAACGCGTCTTTTCCCTGCCAGTGCAGATGGGGAACTGCTCTCAATGCGTTTGGACCAAAGCGTTCCGAGGCGTCTTTGCTGTAATGCGAAAATGCCTCAGGTTATCAGGTGACTTTGTGCTCCAAAATGGAGTTGTGAACAAGTTGCTTTTGCTCAGGGGCTTCCACAAAGTGGAAACATGACCTATGACTTTGTGAGCAAATCTTTAGTAATTCATTTTCACAACACAGAAGTCTTTTTTTCCCCCAAAACAATGCTTAGAGAATTTCCACTCTAAGAGCTCTCCAAACTGCTACTTCAAACTGCACTAAGGACAGCATTTAAATAAAAGATTAGCCCATCTGATTTCTCACAAACCCCATCATATCTCATATGAGAGAGAGAGAGAGGGAAAAAAGAGCAATCGGTCCATGTCTGGATATTTATAAAGAAAGATATACAACAACATGCTGTCATTTGATGCAGTACTGAAAACAAACAAGTTTAGGCAATATGCTCCCCCTTTCTGTGCATTCTTGTATGACTAAGTGAAATATTTGCCATCAGTGTTAATTACTATTTCAATAAAGAGAGAAACATTTTAATGAGAAATTTCCTGTGAAATTATAGCAGTCAGATTAGTGCCAAGATTCTGAACAAAGCACATTTTTTCCAGCTGATAAATCATGTCTGCTATATTAGTTCACTATTTTATTGAGACCAAAGTGAGAAGTGAGAGATGCCAAGTCCTTGTAGCTTTCCCTCACATCAGCACTGAAAATTAAAGAAAGTACATGTATATTTTGCCTTATGCATCCCTATGTAACCATGTCCATTTTTTTCATGGGTCAGATTACATATTGGTTGTGTGTAGGCTTTCATGGCCAGTTTCAATCTTGTTTGTAGCATTTTTGGGCTCTTATACTGTGTTTCAGTTTTTTCCCCAAGAACCTGAGCTTTCAGATATATCCTCTGATGATGGATATCACATCTATATCTGAAAGCTCAGGTTGTTGGGAAAAAACCTGAAACACAGTATAAGAGCCCCCAAAATGCTACAAACAAGACTGAAACCAGCCATGAAAGCCAACTTCCAACTGCCAATCAAACAACAGGAATCTCTAAGAAGACACCAGTTGCTTCTGACTCTTCAAAGAGTCAGTTCTTCTGATGATGGATATCGCAGCTATATCTGAAAGCTAAGTTTCTTGGAAAAAAACTTAAACACGGCATAACAGCCCCCAAAATGCTACAAACAAGATTACATGTTGGATTCAAATGATTTGCATACTTGTTATTGCTGCTGGCATGGCTGTTTAATTTTTATTTTATTCTGTTCTTCTACCTAACTGGCTTACTGTAAACAGAGGGGAGGCAACAACTTACCAATGGACCTGTCCAACCAGGTTTCCTGGTTATTCAGATCAAGGGCCCCTTGGTCTGGATCACATGCCAGCCTATAGATGGAGCATACTAGCAGTAGGCCCGCAGATGAGGACTATGAAGGCTCTTATTCCAAAAGGTAAGTGAAGAAAGGCCCTGTGATGTTTGTTTAATGTTCTTTTATTATCTTTGGTTTATTTAGTTATTCATTATTTTGGTCTGTTTTAACTTATATTGTATAGCATATGCTCTACATCTCATTACATTATTATTTAGTTTATGGGTGTTTTTCCGCTGCAGCCCTTAGATCTGGATCTAAGAAGATCCGGATCTAAGGAATGGGTACATTTCTTAATCCGGATCTAGTAGATCTGGATTAAGGGAAGCACCCAATGTGTTTCCACAGGAGGTGTAGCACCCATTAGGAATGGGTGCTAACACCCCTGCTGTGGAAACAGCTTTGCACCCATCTGGGGAATCCGGATCGACCCACAAGGGGTCGGTCCCTTACCCCAGGTGTTTTGGGGGGCAGGGGGGTGCAGTCTTCCAAGCAACTTCAAAGTGATTTCGAAGTGACTTCAAAGCTCAACTTTTGAAGTTGAGCTCATGCTTCGAAGTGACTTCAAAGCTGACTTCAAAGTCACTTTGAAGTGAATGTGAAGTCAACTTCGAAATCACTTTGAAGTCACTTCAAAGCCAATGTTGGCAGGGGTCCCAAAGGTGCATCCCCTCCCCCTAGCCTCGTTTGGACCCCATTGCCTGTTTCCAGTGGAAACAGGCTCGCTTTAATCCGGATTTTCTGGGAGAAGACCCCATTGTAGACCCCTTTAATGGGGTCTACAGAAAATCCGGATTAAAGGCCAAAATGTACCCATTAGATCCGGATTTCCCCAATGGCAGTGGAAACAATCGGGTCCCAAATGAGAGCCGTAGTGGAAATGGGTTCATCCAGCTCACACCCAAAAGGGTCCTAAATGGGTGCAAAAAATGGCTACTTTTGACAGTGGAAAAACACCCTATATGTAGTTTATTACTGTTCCTTAGCACCTTTCTTTACAACCAGCTGAGGAAGAACTGTAATAGGAGAGGAGGAAGACAAATACCTCCAGCCCGTTCAAGTCAGTCCCAGAAGAAACACCACAACTAGGTTTCCAAATTGTCTGAGTAGTTGCTAAATCAATTAAGTTGCAGTTAAATCCACCAGGAAACAGGAACACTGTTGAATTAATTATTTTTCTCCAGATGGCCTTTTTGTTCAAATTATGTTCAGTAATTTGTTTCTAGCAAAGGAGACTTTTTTCAGTGTACAATGCCACCTAGGCATGAGCAAAAATGTCAAACTTTCGCATTCAAATGGAATATTGTCTGTATTGAAAAGTGGACATTTGTGCATTCGTTTGAAGCTTGATTACATTCACAAAGATGAATTCATGAGTTCTTAGTGGATTTGGAGTTGATTTGGAGATGTAACTGGTGGTGGCAGGGATTGATGAATATTCAAAGAACATTCAAAGTGAATTTGAAGCAGCTCCATTCACACAAATGAGAATTTCTGTCACATTTGCTTCAATGTGTTGCAAATGGGGGAAAATATTCACACACACCCCTAGTGCCACCAAACTCTTTGTTGCTGCTTCCTTCTGCCGTACAACACAAATGATAGTAACTCTCTCATCACTGCCTGAATTTTGGAGCTCCTCACCCACCTCCTTTCATGTACAGTATGTCTTTTCATACAGTGTCACATTCCTAAACGTGATGAGTTTCTGAACAATCGTGGGCCAGATTACAATACTTGGCGATCAGGGAAACCAACCATAACAAATAAGCAATATGGTCTCTTGACACGTGAAAACCTTGGGCTATTTGTTTGCTAGCTAATCCCCGTTACCCAAGCAACAACAGAATTACTGGGGCATTAGAGCAAACCTTATGTACCATAAAATATAAACAAACTCCATGTGAGTGAGCGCACACGCAGGGCAATGCAAAAAATCTGGCTCCTTTCCAATATTAATCACAACAGCATAATATTGTCTTGACAACTCTGTTTTGTTATCACTATAAACAGAAATTTTACTAGGATTGCCAGGATCCAGGATGTGCTAATTTAAGTTTAGTGGGCAATAATATCTGCACGTATATTAGGTGCAATGAAATATTACATGCTTTTATGTTCAATAGCCTATAAGTTCAACACTCTTGATAGATCCTAAGGCTGCAAAAAAAGAAACAAAAAAACCCTCCATGGTGAACAGCTATGGAAGTAGCCCAAGTCAGGCCTTGCACTCTAAATACCCATCGATTAGTTCATTTGAGCAGGGGAGATGAATAAATAGAATATTGGCTAAATATTGCCTTTTCTGTTGCTCAACCAATCCATGATTCATACATTTACCAGCAACAGCCAGTAAAGGGGGGGGGGCGGTGTCTCACACAGATGTCTCTCTCTGCACTGTGCTGGTTGCAACTATTTTTGAAGCTTCTACAAGCAGTTCCATCCAGCTCTGATCGGGACTTGGCTAGAGTGACAGTCTTGAACCAGGGAAGTATGCATTCAGATTCTTATTCTTCCTGAAAACCAGACTTTGGCCTTGTCCAGACTGGTGGAATATAGTGCCATTATGGCATGCCTATGGTGGGGTTGCCCCACATATTGTGGGCAATACCATAGCCCTGCTCCCTCGCCTCCCAACCCCAAACCGGCAAATACTATTGCTGGAAAACCCAGTGCTAGTTGTGGGTTTTCCAGGAGTAGTAGTAGTTGTTGTTTTAGTTAGGGAACTTACCTTCTCAACAGAATCACCAACCCGCATGCTGTGAAGGCTGAAACAGGCATCCATGCATGTGTGGAAGTGAAGGCAAGCACACATGGGCACTCCAATGCCCAGATGGTCAGACGTGCATGTAATTTACGACGCACAAAGACAGAGTCAGCCAGAGCACTGTCTTGCTAGCAAGGGATATTCATGGGGGATCAATATCCTCTGTTATCTCTTGATAGTGGGTTATTCAGCCACCATCTGCTTTTGGCCTTTATGTCTACTCGATAAGCTTCCCATGAGGTCACTTTAGGGATGTGTATTCGAAATTTGATCAAATTTGCCTGAATTTTGACATTCCAAATTCAAATTTGATTCAAATGTACATAAATTTGAATTTAAAATTTTGAACAGATTTCGAATTTCGGATTTATTCATTCGAGTTATCCAGACATTCACATGTGTACGGGTTCGTACATGATGCATAGTTGCAGATATGCATCTTTCCCGCATCCATACACATTTGTATTACAGATCCGTATGGGACGAAAACAGATTGCATACGGGATAACTATGGGATACATACAGATGTATATGGATGCATACAGATATGGGAAAGATGTATATGGGCACATATGAATGTTGTCAACATTCATAAGTGCAAATTCGAATAAAAAATTCGAACAAATGGATTCGAATTTGCTTAATTTGAATTGAATTTGGTTAAATTCAAATTTTAAAGATTCTAATCAAATTAAATTTTTGGATATTCGATTCAAATTGAATTGAATCCCAAAAATTGCATTTGTGCACAACCCTAATCAAGTTGTCCTTTTTGCTGCCTGGAGAAGAAGCAGAACACAAAACATGGTTCACACTTGTAGATGTGAAAACATGAGGCTAGGAGTATGAAGAAGGAGTACTTTTCTTGGTACCACAGTTTCGTTCATTTGTGGTTTTCAGTCTTAATATTATAAATTTATACTGTATTTTCATTACATTTTGATTGCATTGCTATTTTAAATGTTCTGTACTTGTTTTGAACTTTGCCTTGGTCTGCTAGCCTAAGAGTGTTTTTATGTATGAATAAATTATATACTGTGTTGTTAGTGGCAATGTTCCTTTAAAAAGTCTAATAACAATTAAGAATATTATAGTGCAATTTTGCAGATAATGTGTAAGATGCTGTACTTTACTTAACTGAACAAATTTGCTACAGAAACAATCCATGTCCTTTTAATGGCAATGTACTCCTTCATCTTCTCTGCTGTCCAAGGTACAATGGCCATTTGCAGGGAACTGAGAGCAGGTGAGGGTTTTGCCTTTGTCTTCTGCTTGAGGATGCCTAGAAGTCTTTGGGTGGCTGCTGAGGGAGACAGGCTGCTGGACTGGATAGGCTGTGGCCTGATCCAGCAGGGCTCCTCTGTTCTTATGTACTCACTCAAGGCCACTCAATTATTTGGTCACCCAATGCTGGGTCTCTACTTGATGATGTCATAATAATTGCCACTCCATTTCTAAGCAAGATAGAGTCATTTGCAGCAGCAATCAGAGAGACCTGCGACAATGACAGGATATCCTACCCTGCCATTGTTAAGAATTACAACTGCAAATGATGCGGCGTGATTGCCATGATGCACCTCTCCTTGTTTCATGTGGAAAAGTGGTGATTAAAGCCTTGCTTCCATGGCTACTGGGGTGTGAGAGTATCCCACTCCTAAAGCCCTGCAGAGCTGCATCTTTTACAGTTGCACAGGACAATCCATAGCTTCAAACACAGCCATACAACATGCTGAGCAGCCAGCCCTTTTGGCCCACTGCTTGGCAGCTGTGCCCTTAATGAGCACCACACAACATCCTTTCCAGCATAGCACGCTGGGAGCACTGGTGAGATACTCTTAAGAGTGCCTACAGACACAGGTAAAAGCCCCTATTTCTCTTGGGACTATATTGGGAGTAGATACACGAATGCAATTTTTGAATTCAATTCGATTCAAATTGAATATTCGAATATCCAAATTCATTTGAATAAAGAAAAAACAAATGTTTGGACATCCGAACCAATACGAATATATTTGTATCTATTCATCAGAATATCCAATATGTATTTGATAATACGAATCTCGTACGCATCTGTACTCATCCTGTTTTTATCCCATACGTAGCTGTACACATGGATGTGGATACGAATAAGATGCGTACGGATACATATGTGATACGTACATATCTGTACATGTACAAATGCCTGAATTATTCATACAAATAGTTCAAAATATTTGTATTCATTCAAATACTAAAAAGGAACGTCTGGACCTTCTATTCGAGTTCGAATGTTCAAAGTCATCCAAATTTGAACTGACTAATGAGTATCTCGAATATTTCTGTACATCCCTAATTGGGAGTGCCACACATAGTGATATACCCTGGGACAGTCCATTGAAAATGCATTACAGAAAATCCAGCTCTAACACTGGATTTTCCGTCATGCTGGCTTGCTTACCTTGCCTGTTGTTTCTTTGCAGAATCACTGCTCTGCAGGAGTCCCTGTGAATAGGAAGCCCGTGAAAAAACAAAGTGGGAGAGTGCTTCCCATCACATGGGCACCCACACTGTTGCCTCCCTATTCTTCCTGTGTCTCTGCACCAGAATGCGTTCAACAGAAACGCATGTGTGTGTGACCCTCGGCCCATGCATGCACATTCGTGTCACCGTTAAGAAGGCTGTCCGATAACATTCTAATGGAGACATGGCCTGAGGCAAAGGAAAGAAATCCCACAAGTACCTTCTGCCTCTCCCTGGTACTAAGACCATCATAGCAATTTAAACAACAATTTTGCTAGCTTTTAACGATATCCTAGATTTGCTCCCTGAGGCTTCTACCTTCTTCTGCCTAATGGCAGAGCTTTATCTGTGTGCCTTCGGGCAGCTCTTTACGCAAGCTAGGAAGCAGAAGTTGTCAGCTGCCTTGTTCAGTCTCACAATTCCCCTTGCCATATGGGAATCTGATGGCGATAAGAGAGCACCATACAAGTGGGCACATTGGACAGGAGCACAGTGTAAATACTTGGCAAACTGTGCCAAACAACAAGTGGATGTTGGGCACTATTTGTGCCAACTCTTGAGCAAACAACTTGGAAGTGTGAATTTGGGATACAATGCACATAATATATTGATCATGTTGTCGCAAGAGCAGCCTATAGGAATGTGTCTCCACACTCCTCTTACATTTTATTCCCATTTTATTTGTATACCAGCTTTCCAAAAAGACAATTTGTCCAATGCCCTGCCTCATAGGCCAGGTTTGAAAGACGTTCCAAGCCACTGCCTTCCGCAAGGGGAGCATCATGAATTGTAAGACCTAAGAGCCTTGCAGGCTTTGCCAACTTCCGTGGTACCATTTCGTCATTGTGCAGATTCACCCTTGAAAACCAATGACACCTGATATTGCATGTGTGAATTTAGCCATGGAGAGCTACAAAATGGCCCCTGGTGTAGAAATTTTACTGAGACCACGCAACCTTTTTATTATCTGCTGATCTGCAATTGCCAGCAATGATACTTGACTTCCTCCAGAACACTGCTGAAAACATTTAATCATCTGGAGAGCATTTAATAATTGAAACGAAAGGATGTTTTAAATTTAATTTTTAAAATCCCTCTTGTGTGTCTTTGTTCATTTGGTGTTTCTTGGAAACTGAAATGCAATTTGTGCTTCATATTTGTGTGTGCCATTAAAACAAGAATAAAAAAACCTGTGTTCCTTTTGTTACTTTTCACGGTTGAATACGCTTGAAACATTAGAAACCCTGGCAGTGTGGCGTTCAGCTGGGAAAGCTATGCTAGAGGATACTCCTGGATGAAAGTCAGTTCCATTCCAAAATGTCAGTGATAATGATTCAGGATGGTTTGTCCTATTTCTAAGCAATTCTAAGTCTTCAGGAAAGAGAAGCTCACTGCACTGGGTCCTGAATAATACAAAATACACATTGCAGGAATTTGCAGTGCAGATCATATCACTCACTTCCCAGTTATTCCCACATATACCCAACTGTTATGACCACCCTTCTTAGCTACCCCTTTACACAAGATCTCAACCCTAATCAATGGTGTAGCGCTATCCTGGCAGGTGGGAGGCAGATCACTGAAAGCACTCTGCCTCCTCCCTGCACAGATCCTGCTTTAGACTGTGGGATGGGGTGGGCACAAAAGGTAGAAAGCTAGGAAAATAATGTATTGTCAGTGCCCAACAAAAATGGCCACAGGGAAGTCCAGGCTTCAAGCAGACCGCATTATTTATTTATTTATTTATTTATTTATTTATTTATTTATTTATTTATTTATTTATTTATTTATTTCCATTTCTATCCCGCCCCATACCCGAAGGGATGTGCACCCATTAGGGATGTGCACAAATGTTTTTTTGTTTTTGTTTTTGTTTTGCATTCAATTTGTAATGAATCAAATTAAGAAAATTCATATTTGTCCGAATAGATCACCTTTGATAGGATTCTATTCAATATGAATGTATTTGTATGAATTCATACGAATATCCGATATGAATGCATATGTATCCCATATGTACCCCATACGTATCCCATATGCATCCCATAACATGTCTGCTCTGAAAGTGTCAATCTGCCCTGAATCCGCTTTGAATCCTCTCTAAATCCATGTTGAATGCACTCTGGATCCATTGCAAATGTGACTGATGCAGCTTTTTCCCCACCTCCCCAGGTTCACAAATGAACGAATGTCAATGTATTAATGTTGTAACATTTGATTCATGTACGAATGTCCAAATTTGTATGAATATCAAATGTTATGAATATTCGTGCACACCCCTAGTCTGCATTCACACAGAGGGGGGAAAGCATCTCAAAAGCAGATTAGAGGAGGTAGGTGTCACGTACTTGTGTTTCTGTCTCTCCTCCAAGCCATATTAAAGGACAGAAAGTGCACTTCCAGAGTGCATTTAATGCAGATTAGAGATGGGACAGGAATACTAGTGCCAGATGCTACCATTTCTATTACACATTTCAGTTGCTCTTTTTGATGCTGGTGGAGGTATCCTCAGATACAAGTGAGTAGCAGTAGTTCAGGGAGGTGGCCATGGATCAGTGGTAGAGCAATGGCCTGGAAAGCAGAAGGTCACAGGTTTGGTTCCCAGCATGTTCCTGGCAGATCTTGCAAATAATTTCTATATCCTTGCCAAGGGAAGTTCATAGGCACGTCTCCATAGCCTGCCATTCCTTTATTTTGAGATGTCCATAACTATCTTTGTAGTAATCTAATTATTTTCATTCCAATTCTTTTTTGCTGCGATACTGTGAGATCCTTAAAGGTAGCTATTAGTACTATTGTTGGAAAACCCACAACCAGTGCTGGGTTTTCTAGTAATAGGATATCACACCTTTTAAGGGGGGGTATATACTGTATGTGGCAACCCCACCATAACACAATCAAAATGGCATCATATTTCGCCCATCTGGACAACCCCCGTTTTTTGTTTCGATCTGTAGATCAAGATACATTTTGTAGAAATCAAAGGGAGGGTTCTGCTCTTAGCCTCCTTCCTCTTCCACCACATTTGCTATCCCTCTCCCCGGGCAGCTGCTGTTCCATAGCTGCTCTCAGACTTACAGTTTCATCAAAGAGCTGCAGTAACCTCAACAATTGCTTCTTCATGTTGCCGCCAAACAGGTTGTGATATGTTGCAGATACGTCAATATGAACAGCAGTTACACAGGTCATGAATGTACTGCATTCCTCTTCACTCTCTCTGTCTCCTAACACATAGCTGCAAACTGTGGCTAGCTTAGACAGCTAGACAGAGGGCTGCCTCTGTTAAACAGTTGGACGGTAGCTTAAAATCAATAGGGTGAAGATTTTTCCAGGTTTACAGCACTGATGAGTAAATGATTGATCTGTCAGTTATTGTGTATAATGTTGGTATTCATGTTGGTCCATGGCTTTTCACTATCTGAACCATAATGCAAATGTAACTCTCTTTCCCAACCCTATGGAAAGTCCTGCGGCATCATTTAGACATCAGTTCCTGTTGACACTTTCCTGAGTATCATAAGCAGTTTCTTCAGAGTGCATTTGGAGCACACCAGCTGCCTCATTGGACCATGGGGTCCTCACGGCACACCACTCTTCAGGAAGCAGGACCTCAGTGGGGAGAAGAAGGAGGAGAGTTGGCTTTTAGGCCCCACTTTTCTCACTCCTAAGGGAACTCAAAGAAGCATAATCAGAAGATATATGGAATACATGTATCTCACGCCTTAGAAGAAAGGGAACACAGAACTGTTTGATCTTGCTCACTAGTCTTCTCATAAGTCTTAACACTATACTTTATTCACTCTTACCAACAAGAGTGGTTCCATCTGCTTCCTGGTGAGGCCCATCCACAAGCCACTGTCACCCCAGAGCTTACCAAGACATCACTGATCCTAACTAGGTGCGGACAACCAAAATGTTGTTCACAGCTTGACCTGGAACAGCCAGGTAGCTGGGTAGCTTCCGTGCAGCAGCATTTGTATCCTCTTCCAGCTGCAATGCTGTGAGTGCATGACTGTGTGGCTGCACCAGATGTTGCTGCAGCTATTGCCATGGCAATGCAGCCTACTTAGGCCTGACTTCAAGTGCTGATGACCTAGTTTCGGACTTCACCAGTTCCTGAAGTGTGGATGGTTACCGCAGTGCTTCATCTTCACCATTTCACCATTCCAGTTAGGTAAGTGCAAACAGGCGCTTTGTTCTGTTTAAAAAACTGGGCTAGAAGTTCACATGCCCTGTTCTTGCTGTTATTTTGGAGAGAGGAGAATTTGACAGCAGGAAGGAAAAAGGGGAAATTAATTTGACTGGCATTTTCATGAAAATGGGTGTACCTTTAATTTGGCTTGGTTATTGTGAGAATTTAGAGGAGAAATAGATGTGTAAAAGATCTCATGGTGATAGATTACTTGGACCAGAAATAGAAAAAGAGCTGGCGAGAAAAGATCTGGGCAGAGATCGTTTACCTAAGAGCTGAAATTATAACAAGGGAAGAAACTGCTAGGTGGTAGCAAGGAGGAATCTGAACTTTTGCTCAGTCTATGTATTTTATTTATTTTTGTAACTGGGGGTGGGTGAGTTTCTGGCTCTTCGAAAGGCTGAGAAGTTTTACCTCATAAAGTTTTCTTGTTTTAGAATCTAACTGCTGCGTCCATGTTTTTCTGGTTTCTCACCCCATGCTTACCGGCCTCCTTAACTTTTACAAGGCACAGAAGTTCTAGAAACTGGTGAGTTTCAGAAACTAAAGTAAACAATTCTTGGCAGTAAATCCTGGGCTCATGGACATGGTGCCTGTCACAAAACTGCCTTAGAAGGTGACACCATGGTAACTCTTATGTGGGGACAACCACAAAATATATCAGGGTAGCACAACACTGTATATCAGCTGTCCACAGTCTTCATGCTAGGTCTGCACCATTCAAATGGAAATTGATCTTCATGCAACTCTTTTCTTTCCCCTGTCCTGTTTTTTTTTTTACCTCACCCCTGAGAGATAGTGCTATTGTGCTGTGTTGAGTCTTGAAATATTTTATTGAGGAATGACCTATTTTATTGCAGGTTAAATTACTGCTCTATAAAATTATAGTACGGTGATTTTATCCCATCCCACACAGAGCATGCAGTGCCAAGTGACCTAAGGAACTCCCAGTTTTAGTACCTTGAGAGTGTTGGTGTACATTTGTAGTGTCCAAAAAAAGAGAGAGTGCAGAAACAGCTGCTGGAGAGATATAAAACTTGAAATTAACACTCACAGCTCGAGACTGTGCACCTAACAGTGACAACTTATCCTTTCACCTATTTTTTGGAATGGCATTAGACTTCTAATAGGCCTGTCATACCCGAACCTTTATGACTTCTTCTTTTGAATGGGAAATAAAAATTGAATTGCAGAATTTCCTCTTTTCGGCTGAAACTGTGCCAGACATCATGATGCTTGCAATAAAAGACAGGACAGGGCCAGGATATTTTACTGCCCAAAGAACAGCATCAAATGTCATCTCCTCCCAAGTCAAGTGGATAGTAACAAGGTCAGCCCTGTTATTTTAGTACCTGGGACAACAAATCCCTTTGGTGCCTATTTCCTATTCTGGCACTAAGAATACAGCAACAAATAGAAAAATAACCAATGTGTGATATTTATTTATTCTGCCAGTTCTGAGGAAATCCTAACTGATATAGACAGTTTGCCTGTGTTTATGATCCTATGGCAAGACTGTTCTTGCACATGATAATGGAATTTCTCTTACATATCAGTGATGTTATCCCAGGTATGTATTATGAGTTTTTAAAAATAAATAACTCCTAGTGCTTGTTATGTATGCTTAGGAGAATGTATTTGCCTATGGGAAACCTCCCACTGATCTTTGACTGACATAAATGGATATGAGTACTTATTTTTCCTGGAAAGGTTCTGTGTAACCCTTCAGTTTCATGCTTCTGTCTAAATGTCAACTTTATCCATGTGTTGCCATGAACTGCTGTACAGATGCGGCCATCCCTTACTGCCTCAAAGTTGAAAAGACAGGCAGGATACCTCTAAATGCCATTTGCAGGGATTCAAGAGAAAGTGGAGGTTTTGTCCGTACAAATGCATACAGATACGAATAAGATGGGTACAGATATGTATGTAATGCATATGTATCCATACACATATGAATGTCCAAATAATTCGTATGAATGATTCAAAACATTTGAATTTGTTTGAATGTTAAAAAATGAATGTATAGACATTTGATTTGAATGTGAATGTCCGAATTTGAACGAATTTGATCAAATTTTGAATGTTTTGAATATTCTTGCACATCCCTAGTACTTGCGGCTATTGACTGCCCATGCTAATAAAGGGCAGATGGACATCAGCAGTGCAGGTAATTTACCTGGGTTGTCATCTGCCTAGGCCCACTGAGTGACACAAGTAAGAGGCCATTTCTAGAATGTTGCCTAAATGCCCAAGACAGAACTTTAAAGCTGGGAACTTTTCTTGGTTTTGATATTTGTGAGGAGCAGGGCATACATGTTTCTCCATACTCCCACCCTTCAATTGCCTTATTCATTTTCATGCAAAAACTGGCAAAGAAACAGCTGGTTCTTGGGCCCATTAGTCTAAATAATGTCTTGAAGAAAACAGTTGTGTTGCTTCCCTAAATTTACTGTGCCCTTTCCACTTGATGGACATTCAAACCACATACATGCAAACACAGCCACAATTTGTCTAGACCTATTCAGGAGCCTGGCTTAGCACAGGGGCCACTGAGGAACTATCTAAGCCAATGGATGAACCTCAGGCATTTTGCTTTGGATTGGTAGCAGGGTAGAGGACAGGAAACAAAGAATAGTAAAAAATTGGCAATTCTCAAAATGGAGGGAAGTGAGAAGCAAAAAGTGTGATCCCTCAAGGTTCAGTAATGGGATGCTTTTAAATGTATCCATGAATGATCTAGAAGCAGTAGTAAACAGTAAGAGAGCAACATTTGCAGATAACTCTATATTATTCAGGGTAGTGAAAACTGAAAGAGATTCTGAAGAGTCCCAGAGCAACCCCTTGAAATTGCTGGATTGATAACTGAATGCAAATGAGCTTCACTGTCAGTAAGTGCAAGGTGCAAATAATTTGGACCCCCCCCCCAAACCTATACATTAACTGGGTCTGAACTTTCTGTCATGGACCAGGAAAGGAATCTTGGAATTCCAATGGACAGTTCAATGAACATGTCATCCCAATGTGCAGCAACAGTGAAAAAAGCAAATTCAATGCTAGGGCTAATTAGGAAGGGAATAAAAAATAAGTCATCAAGCATCATTGTGTACCTCTTTATAAATCTGTGGAATATTATGTACAATATTATGTACGTTTTGAATCACCACATATTAGAACTGGAACAAGTGCAGAAAAGGGCAACCAGAATGATCAAGGAGTTGAGAGACCTCCCTTATAAAATCAGGCTTCAACACTAGAACCAGGGATCATTCTATGGAAAAAGAGACAAAATATCCCATTAGACAGAAGATGGATTGAAATCCTCACTTTTTATTGGTCCATTTGAACTCAAGTGTTTGAAGTGATTGCTGTTCCTCCTAGAGAGATAATTTCATGCTTGCATAAGATGTTTTCCAAATATGGATTTCTCTTCCTCTTGGGCAGACTTGACCTTAAGTCTGCACTCCTAGGTCCTGGAACTCTGCTGGAACTCTTCTTTTGCCTCTGAGCGCCCCCATTCCAGGCTTTACAATGGGCTTAGGGAGCTTAGGAAAGTGAGACACCCGCAATAAAATACGTGCACTTTAAAGAAGAGTTCCAGCACTCTTTCAGCGATTCGCGGGTTTTGCTCGCTATATCTGCCTTGAGGACGCTCCGTGGCAAAAGGGGCAGGGATTGCTTGCCTGCACACACAGCCAAAAAAGCATTCACACATCTGAGAAATGCAGCAGGTTCGCTTCCTTTCCTTTGTAAAAAGAGCCAGAATTGCTCAGAATGGCAACATTGTTATCAAGTGATCTGTGAAAGCCTTAAAAGAGAATGAGCGAAGAATCGCGCTGCCGATGCCTGCAGCCGCTGACTTTGCCGGGGCAGAAAGCCTTTTCTAACAGAGAACTGAGTGAAAGTAAGTGCTGAAAGTGAATGAATGAGCGATCATCTGCCTTTGCTAGGGGCGGGAAGCCGTTTCAGGAGACGGGATCTGGCTATTTTTCCTTTTAACAAGAGAGGGGGCGGGGGGGGGAAGATGCGGGGAAAGGAAACAGGCTTCCTTGGGGACGGAAAGTCCATTTAGATCGCGGCTACCATGGGGATGCTTATTACGGAAGTGGAGGGGACTTTTAAAGTCAGCTATAACAGAGTGACAGCAGAGGAAGCCGAGTGGGGCTAATAAGTCTTTTGGGGACAGGGCCCTAGACTGTTGTTGATAGGATTATAGGTGTTTTTCCACTGTCACTAGAAGTACCCATTAAGTACCCATTAATGGGTACAAAAATGCCATTACATACCCATTAACGGGTACTTAATGGGCACTTTTAGTTACAGTGGAAAAACACACTATGTCTGCAGTGCTTGGTATCACAAAGGTGTGATGCAAGCATAATAGGTGTCCTCCATTTCAGATAATAACAAATCCAGTTAAAACAATGACTCAGTCAGAACCCATAAGTTCTAGGGATGTGCACAAAGCCAGTCGCCCCTTCAATTCACATCAAATAGAAAGGGGAATATTTGGCTTTCTGCAAAGCCCCCCCCCAAATGTAAGGAGCTTCAGCTTCATGCTTAAACATCTGTCAAATATTCATGCATGAAGGGAACTCCCACCCCTCCCTTCCTGTCCCACCTTGCTCCCCAACTTACCTGCTGCCACTGCCATTGCCACTCTGAGCCCAACTAGACCTTCCAGAGGTACCTGGGCACTTCTAGAAGGTCTAGTTGGGCCTCAGAGGAGCATGTGATGGTGGTGGAGGCTGCAACCAAATTTAGGGGCAATGGGGAACAGCCAGGGAGGATGGGAGGCCGGGGTGGACCTCCTATTCAATCACTCCTCTGAGGCCCAGCTAGACTTTCTGGAGGTGTGCATGCACCTGCCCTACCTGGAAATTGTGGGAAATTTCCTGTGGTTTGCCATAGTCTGCATTAGCATGTGGACAGCAAGCCCCCTCTTCCAGGATACATTCCAGAATAAGACCAAGGGCGAATCCCCACAGCAAGCTTATTTCGCTTTCCCTAAACCGAAATAATAGAACCGGATGCAAACGCGAATTTGCCTGTTCCCATTACTTTTAACTTAATCGCATTGGATCCGGATTCTGAGGATCGTACGTGGGGTACATGACTCAAGGTGGGACTCAAGTGGCTGCTTTTTAAAAGCCGCTTTTTGGGGCTGCCCTGCCCTCTTCCTCCTGGCATTGACGCGCCACCCATAAGGGACCCCTTCACCCAGCCTAACTGGGTGGCTGGGTGGCTGCCGCTTCCATGGATGGAGGAAAAATGGCAGCGGGCTGCCAGCCAGCGATTCTTTCCCCTCCTCTCCCCATTGCTCAGGGCACACAGCAGCAGTGGCAACTAAAGCCCCTTTGCTTTAAACATTCACATTCAGCTGCTTTCCTCCCTTCCTTTCCCTTTCTAAAGTCAGATCTTTTAGAATTGTGCAAAACTGCAACATTGTTATTCCATCCATCAAGGTGTGAAGTGGTTCTGTTGCTACAGTGTAGCGATCGCTGTTAAGTGGATTTTTACACTGAAATCACTGTCTTTGGAAGCAAGCTATTGGGAGAGGGAAACCCTAAACTTGGATTCTCATCCCTTAAAACGGTACTGTCCACACAGTAAAAAATGTAAAACGTTTCAAGTGCACGATCCGGAGTGAGACCTGTTGAAATCAGGATTGAGATTCACCACGCTTTGGGGTGGTTTAACACGGGGAAAGGGTGTTAAGCCAAACTGCCATGTGGACTCCGAGGACTGAAAACGTTTTGAATCCAAGATAAGGTTGCCGTGAAGACACGGCCCAAGTATGGAAAGGCTCTGAAACTCAGACATGGAGCTCATCTTCAGCTAGCCACTTCACCAAAGTTAACAGACTCACACAACTGTGGTCAATATAAAATGAATGTTAAAGCTGCCATGGTCTGCAGATGAAACCCATGAATGTGCCAGGGTGGAAGGCTCTGATTGTAAGCCTCCCTTTGATCAAACCAAATGGTTTTGATTGGCTGCTGCAGGCCTAAATCTGATTCAATAAGATCAAAGACAGTTTTCCAACCAAAGCTTCTCTCCACCTCACTATTGTTGTGTAGTTGCTCTACGAGCCACTGCTAGAGACATTAAAACTTGTATGATATCTTGAATATTTCATAGACAGAGGCGGCTGGTTGAATGACCTAGTAGGCCTTCTGCTCACTTGGTTGGACTGAGTCCCCACAAACAGAATCATTTTTATCTGGTTAAGTGAGCACAAAAGATGTGCCAGAAAATCCAGTGAACTGAGACTGCTTTGCCCACCCACACCCAGCAACTGTGACTATTTACCGGGAAGGTGAGGTATAAACGGAGGCAGGGGGGGGGGCACCCAATGTTAATGTCTGATCATTTATTAACAATGCTGAGGACTGAAGACTATTGAACCGGGTATTTTTAAAAGCATACCTATGTGTGGTAAAAGCGACTAGTTCTGTAAAAACAGTCTGTCTTACTTGTGTGCTCCAGAAAACACAGATTGTGGGAGAAGGAAGATAAGTAGTTTAGACAAAGAAACCTCTGTTGCAACCTGGCCACATGAGCTCTGTCCCTTTGAAAGAGTAAACTGTACTCACTCTTCAGGTGATTAGCATACATTTCATATTCAGCCAATATTAACCAACTGCTGGGGCTTTCCAGAATCATGCCTTAAAAATATCAGTCCTTTGGCATTTGAATTGTAGACCAGTCAGTTTTTATTGTCCCATGAAGCATCAGTTTAAACACTCACAAACTTCAGTAAATCAAACTGCTATTGGGCTTTTCCTTCTTTAAACATCGGTCACTAGCTTTGGACTTTTAAAAATATTAATATAGGCTATGTGTGGCCATTACACAGCAATGGCACTTTTTAATTTCTGTCATTCCAGACCCAACCATAGGTGCAAGCAGACATGCCTAAGGGCCTCTAAGGGCAGAAATATTGTCTCCAATCGACCTTATTCCACCTTAGAGCCTGGAAATGAGCACCACTCCCCCATTCAGTGTAAACTAACCCTAAGGGTGACTCTTCCCTTTAGTCAGATTGGGTGGGAAGCTACCTAAGCACAGAGGAGAAAAATTTAACCAATCACAGCATGTGAAATGGCTGCTACAGGAAATCAGCCATGGGAAGCCTGGCAGATAAGCCACCAATCAGTGGTGATCACTCATTGTCAAAGAAGTGTTTGTCAGATTTGGTGGTGAAGAACTCTGAAGTGAGGGAAAATGAGGTAGGCTTATGCCTTTAACTGTTTGAATACCATGTTTATGCATTTATGGAAAGGATGCTTCTTCTTAAAGGGGTGACCAAAGAAAGCCCTGACTTATTGCACCCATACCCTTCCATAAAGAAACACTGGTGTTGGTTATCTGATTGATTGACTAATGATACTTCAGATGGTTTATTTATTTAAACCCGCCCTTCATATTTAATAGGTAACAGATAATTTATATCAGGCCTTTTTGCCCATGATGCAAACTTGCCAATAGGCTACTGGCTCAAGTTTAAGCTTTTGCTTTAACACAATCCTCTCTAAACAGCTTGCGAGTAGATTTTTCAAAAGACTCACTTCTCCCATATAGATCTGTTTGATCCTTGTGACCTGTGAATGAAGCTTTGATGCTTGAAACAATATCTATTGAGATCCATCAAGCAGCAAATAGTTGTTTCCTACCTGTTAAGAATGATATAAGTTTACAATGCTTCCCCAAAACATATAGTTATTGATGGTATGAACTTTAGTGGCCTATTATTATTATTTTTACTATCTATTGTTCAGGAAGCATTTAAAATGCCTGAACAAATGGCAAATACAGTCCTTTGAGGAGTGTGCCAAGCATAGGCCTACCATAGAGGAAAGCCTGCTCTTAGTCACCACTGGGTTCACCTCCAAAGATTTATTGAGGAAGGAAGTGGCACACAAAAAGGTGCTGGCAAAAGATATAATGATGACCACCAGACTTTTATACAAGGCCAGATTTGAACTTACCTGACTGGTATGGTATAACAATTCCATACTAGGTTGGCCAGGGGTTCAAGTGAAGTGGGGCGGGGGGCATTCACACGATGAGAGCTGAATTACCTATCCAGCAGCATGCACAGTGCTAATGGCCTACCAAGATTGTCATGGCAAAGTCTGAACTTGCAACAAGTATGAGGTCAGATGTCGCCATGGTGATCCAGAAACTGCCAATGACTGCGCAGCTGCAGTCAAGGAATCCATGCCCCCTCCCCTCCTGCACAGCACCTGGAAGAGATGTGGATTTGCCATCCAGGACTGGTCTGCTTAGCCTGTGGACTACTTTTAAGTTGTCCACAGCCAGATGGCTTCAAAGAGGGGTAAGCTGTTGTTCCGTACAAGTGTGAACAGGGCACTTGAATGTTGTAACCCACCCTGAGACCTTTGGGTATAAGGCATCATAAAAATTCATTCAATCAATCAATTGATTAATTAATCTCTCCAGCTGGTAAAAGCAAAATAAAAAATAAAAAATGCTTCCCACATAGTATCATCTTTAACCCATTATGCAAGCCGTCAGTGGGTGCCACTTGCAGTTTTGTGTTCTGCCCCCAATGACAGCGCCAGTTTGCCTTTAAAGACCAGCAGTTGGGAAGTTTAAGTAAAGAGAAGAGTGTTCCCACGACAACACTCACACTGGCATCCCATAGATATTTGGCTGGCCGCTATGAGAACAGTTTCCTAAATTTGGTGGAATGCGGTCATGACTAGCAGGACTTTTCTCATGTTCAGCCAAGTTCATGCTACAGACTGGGATTGAAGAACCTAGATAAACTATCTTTAGCTGCCTGACTGCACTACTGAGTTGTAAATGCATTAACATCTGGAATCAGAGATATATTTGCCACTATAGCTAAAAATCATGGGAACTGAACTCCAATGAATGCTGGTCATTCGCCTAGTGCCTAACTCACCCCTTCTCATTCATGAGAACACTTCTATGGCACACCCAGCACCTCTGCAGCTATACAAAGACTGCCTCATCTGAATTCCTCACACCCTCTTTGCTTGATTTCCAGACTTAGTAACATAAACGAGAATTCCCATTGATAGAAAACAAATTGTCTGGAATTCACCTTCCTGGGAATTTTTCAGTGAGTGTCATTGTACTTCCTTCCTGTTCATAACAACCCGCTTGGTTGCCAAGACAGCACATATTTGTTGATATTTTGGCTCATCCTAGCTACAAGGAAAAGCAAGAGGAGGAGGAAGTTGGTTTCTAGCTTTTCCTTTCGAAACCCAACTGAGTAGAACAAGCTTCTTATTTCTCAGGAATATTCCACAGCACATAGTGCTCCTGGGGGTGGAGATGGAGAATGCTTAGAAAGCTGACTTGAAGCCACGAGTTTCATCCAGACAGCACTTACTCAATCCACATCATTTGGATAATCTGGAATAAAGCATGGGCAATCTGGAATAAAATATGTGCTTTATTCCGGATTATCCAAATAACGCAGATGACGTAAGTGCTGTCTGGATGAATGGTGGTTTTGCTGTAGTGCCCCTCCTGTTAAAACAAGAGTCATGGAGCACCATGACCAGCAACCAGCCAAATGTTCAGATTACACAGCCACCTATTCTGTTGCTGCTGCTGTTGTTTCAGGGTTGGCTTTGGATAATTTGAAGATGTTTTCCTTAAATACATAGTATAAACAGTATTGCACTGATCTTTTTTCACCAGCTAGTCTCATTTTCAAGTTTTTACCTTTCAAGCATATTAAAAAGAAAAGGCTCACAGCCTCAAGGTGCATAAGAAAAAAATTTTTTTTTCATAGGAACCCAATATGTTTCAGTCAGTAGGCTTTCTTCAGTGGCTATGCCAAAACAAGCAAATTGTAAGGGATTAAAAATGCACACAAACTCATAAAACGTGTTGAAATAGGAATAGGCAGACAGCATATTATACTAATGAATGCACATACACACACATGCACACAGAGAGAGAGAGACACAGAGAGACACGATTCACATGATATTCCCCTAGTTTAACAAAGCTACAGATCTCCTTTTGAAACAGAACCTGCATGGAAATTTCATTTATGTTACTAAACTATGCTGTTTATTGCTAGAAAATTTGTTCTAGACACTCTATGTGTGAGTAATGCATTTGGGAATTATGTATTTGTTTCCAATTTATACAAATATCTGAAAGAATTGCATGGTGTCCTTTAAATATACAGACCTTTGAAGACAATAGTGGCTGCCTTTCCCTTGGATATACCCCAAAAAGACCAGATGCAGTGCATGCCTCTATAGATTTATAAAGAGAGATCCTTTGAGGTCCAAATCACTGCAGATTCCTTGAATAGATGCACTGAAAGGCCTGAGATTCTAACCAGTGGGTCTGGACCAGCCAGGTCCACTGGTTCAGACCACAAAAAGCCAGTCTGGAACAGCACACTCTGTACCATGGCATTGGTCCCCAGTCTGGCACTGTAGGCTAGCAATGAAAGTTCATTTCCTTTGAGCCACCAGGGAATTATTTTAGGAAGTGCACTTTAGTTTGTATCTGAAATGGGTCCCTGATAGCCCTGAACACATCAGGTATGCCTTCTGCATGCCTCTGTTCTGAACCAGGTCCTGCTGGTCCACCAGCAGACCTATTTAAACAGATCTACCGGTGCTAGGTAGGGATGTGCATGAATGGGTTTTTTGCATTCGAATTTGAATTGAACCGAATATCCAAACATTTGATTTGATTTGAATGTTTACTGTAGAATCCTAATGCAACAAAACCTGATTCGAATCAAATGCATTCAAATCTATTCATTCCAATGTTAGATTCAAATTCGAAGATACGAATGTCGACAACATTTGTATGTATTATACGTATCTGTACACATTTTGTATGCATCCCGTTTTATCCTATATACTTCCCGTTTTCATCCCATATTATCAGCGGAAATGCGTACAGATACATATGAGCTTCGTACAGATATGCATGTAATACATGCGTATCTGTACATTCAAATGTTTCGAATCATTCGAACGAACGTTTTGGAACATTTGAAATTTGTTCAGATGTTTAAATTCAAATGTGTAGAATTCAATCAAATGTTGAATGTTTAGAACAATTGTGCACATCCCTAGTGCTAGGACTCCCAGATCTGGATCTTGCCCCATCCTTTGTGGATGGAGTGTGCCAGTTGAGGATGGGTCCTTACAGATCTGCAGTAATGTAGGGTAAATTAAGAGTAAACACAGAAAGGCTTATGCATCCTACCTTCATAATCCCTAATAAAGGCAGTTATTTGGGGATACAGACACATGCTTTTATCCTTCCCCGTCTTTCCTTGTTTTTTTCCTGTCTTGGGACTACTTTAAAACCATAGTTTCAACCATAGCCCAAATGTTGGAGTTTCCTAGGCATCTGCAGAATGCTAGAAGGGTCCCTATAAGAAAAAGCTAAGGGGGGTAGCTGTGAGAGTAGGTGCAGAACATCTGGATTGTATTAACCCAAGAAACATTAGCACAAAGGGACATTCTGAGATTCAAAATGGGCTTTATTTTACTTTTTCTCAGAAGACCTGAAGAAGCTATCAAGACTTCAGAATAAGCACTTCCTGAATTTCTGAGGCTTTTCAAAATATTCTAGAAAGTTAGCTGTGGACTACTGATGGTGATACTCAGAAATCCAGTAGCAAGGTAAGGAGCTAAGGATGATCTGTCTGAAAATATGCCCCAAACAATAATAAACACTCATCTCCTGTTTATAATGCTATATTGTTCAGGGAAGGGAAAACAAACTGCAATATGGAAAAAAGGAACCTGCTGAGTATCTAGCTAACCACTATGTGAGCAATCACATGCCTGACAAAATGATTCAGCCACATGGTTTGGCAAATATTTATGAATTATGGATTTGTCCATGGAAATCTGGACCAGTGTATGACAAACCACCAGCTGGAAGATGAATGTGGTTCACATAAAATATGACTTGTAACAGACAGCTGTTTCAAATTGGGCCTCACAAGTCAGCCAAAGCCCAAGAAAACAGTGACAAGCATGCCTTCCTTGTTTATTTTCTTTCTTTTTCAGCACAGAAAACCTGCAGAAGTCCCAGGGTCATGATGACATGGAAGCCAATCTTTGACACAGTGAAGGTGTTGTCTGCTTCGATATGTGTCTAGGTTGTGGGTTATCATGCCCTAGGATACCTTGGAAAGTAAGTAAGGAGGGTTTCAGAACGGAAAGTAGGACTATGGAAACATAGATTACCTGTCTGGCTTAGCCTGACATTAGGTTCTCCTCTTAAGCATTTCAGAGTCAGAGGCTACAGCCTCAAAGCATGGAGAAAGGATTTGACAGCGTCCTTAAGGCAACAGGTTTCCACATCTCACTCCACTGAAGTGTCTTAGGGGTGGTGACAGTGACCGAGGGCCCCATCAAAGGGACTTAAAAGCACAACGTGCAAGGAACGACACCAAGGTTGTTTCCTCATGTTTCACCACTGGCTCAAGAGCTGAAGGAGCTGAGGAGCCATGTTAGCAGTTCCTCACAAAAGGCACTTGCCACTGTGACAATGAAGACATAACAGATGGAAAAGAAGCTGATTTGCTAACAGTTGCACATTTGCTAATTATATTCCTATGTCCAAATTTAGGCAGAATCAGTGGATTTAACATATGGCATGTTTCAAAGTAGTGAGGGAAATTATGACCATTTGGTCTACAGTCACCTTTTCTTTCCCTCAGTTATGGTTCTTTATCAAACTAGGCTGCGCATGTACAGTTGATCAAATAGAGATTTATTTTCTGTACAGTAATGCACATAGCTGGCTTCTGTTTCTCAACTGAGGAGTGGAAAAACAGCTTCAGAGTCCTTCCTTCCTCCCTCCCTCACTGGCAACCTCATCAATATGGCAACTCACAGGAAGGGTTCAATCTCCACACCCTTTTAAGGACTCTCACAGTGACTTGGAGCCTTTGGCAGCTGACATTATACATAAATATCAGAATATAACCATGGAAAGCTACAAAATTGCCCTCGGTCTAGAAATTTTACTGAGACCATACAGGCTTTTTATTATCTGCTCATGTGCAATGGCCAGCAATAATACCTGACTTCCTCCAGAACACTGTTGAACACATTTAATCATGTTGAGAACATTTAATCATTTAAATGAAAGGAAGTTTTAAACTTAATTTAAAAATCTTTCTGTGTGTCCTTGTTTATTTACTGTTTCTCAGAAACTGAAATGCAATTTGCTCTTTTTATTTGTGCATGCCACTAAAAAAAAGTGTGTTCCTTTTGTTACTTTACATGGCAGAATAGGCTTGAAACATTAGAAACCCTGACAGTGTGGCGTTCAGCTGGGAAAGCTATGCTGATGGGTGCTCATGGATGAAAGTCAGTTCCATTCCAAAATGTCAGTGCTAATGATTCAGGACGGTTTGTCCCAAAACAATTCCAAGTCTTCAGGAAAGTCAAGCTCACTTCACTGGGTCCTGAATAATACAAAATACACATTGCAGGAATTTGCAATGCAGATTATATCATTTACTTCCCAACTATTTCTACATATATCCAACTTTTATGACTACCATTCTTACTTACCCTTTTATACAGGATCCACACAGGGCCTTGTATAGTGCTTTCAATACGCAACAAAGGGGCACTGTCTGCATGACACTGCCCCTTTCAAATTCAACAGGGAGGAAGAGTTCAGCATCTGGCTCAAAGTGGGGGAAGATCCACACCTTAAATTTGATGGCAAGGTGGGGTGTTATCAGATACAGGAAATGGCCTCATGGGCCAATTTTTGGGTTAGATAACACAGAATTCCACCAAGGGGACCAGGAAGTCCTCTTAAGCAGTGGCAGTGATAGTGGTGGGGCTTCCACCATCAGGCAAGAGAGGTTTGCAAAGTACCTTTTTTTCAAAAAAAACAACCTCAAACCAGGGATGTGCACAAATATTCGTAACATTCGTTATTTGGACAAATTTGGACAAATTTGTATGAATTTGTACATTCGTGCATGAATCTAATGTTACAACATTTGTACATTAACAATGATATAAATACAAATGTTTTGGAATATTCGTACAAATAATTTGGACATTTGTTAAACTGGGATAGATATCGGATATGTATCAATATGTATGCGTTTATATAGGATACATACCCGATACATATGCATTGGTATAGGATACATATCCAATATGTATGTATTTGTATAGGATATGTATCCAGGATATGTACCCAATGCATATGCATTCATATAGGATATTCCCACGAATTCGTACTAATGCATTCGTATCAAATAGAATCCTACCACATTCAAAGGGGATGTACTGAAATGAATACAAATTTTCTAACATTTGATTAGTTATGAACCCAATGCCCCAAAAAACATTTGTGCACATCTTTAAAGAAGTTTCAAAACAATCACATTTTGGATTGTCTTGGGTCCCTCCTCTAAGTGCAGATGTTCTTGCCCAGATGTTGCCTAATTATCAACTACAGGCCAAAGTGTAAAAAGCCCCCTAGGACTAATGAAGCTTAGAATCCAACAATATTTTCCCTTCTCTTAAACAGATCAATTAAATGAGGTGCAAGAATTTAAGCCAAAAACTCCACCTTAGTTTTTCTGTATCTCAAAACTTAGACTACTCTTGATGAACTCAGCTTGAGGCAAAAGCACTTTATTCAGTATGGCATCTGAGCTTCCCAAGACACCACCTAGACCAGGGCAGAATCTAAGCCATGGTTTGTGGCTGCCATCCTGGGGCCAATGGTGCTGAAGACAAATTGCAAGCTCCATTGTGACTCAGTGGAGCCCACTGAATCCCAAACACATTCACAATTGCTGCCATGGACCAGAAGGGCTGGATGTTGACTGTATTTTCAGTCCCTGGTACTAATGGTAGCTACATTTTTGGATGTCAAGTCGACGCCTGGCCTTGTGTGCTTCCAGAGGGCAGCCAAGGAATGGCTCTCCCAACAAGGCAACTTCAAAGTACCTCCATCATGAATAAGAAAAGTTTGCTGTTGTTTGGGTTGGGACATGTGCATTGCTGTTGGCATGAATGAGGCAGGAATGTTTGTGTGGCCAGCCCCCCACCCTGATGACTAGGGGCCTCTAAAGGGACCTGAGTCTAGTTTCACTACGGTCAAAAAGGTTTTATCTCCCTTTGACTGTTATACACTTGATATTTGTGTTCAGGAGCCAAGACCGATAGGGAGATATTTAGGGGTATGAAAGGGTCATTCTGGATGATTATGGAAAGTGAATGCAGGCTCTAGCACATACCAGGCATACCAGATTGCTTGATTACTATTCACAACCTATCTCAACTCATTACTGTGCCATACTGCAAAGAGAAAAAGTCGCTATTTTTAGAAACATGCGAGAAAACCAATGTCAACAGTCATACAGAGACTATTCTGCCAATGGGAAGAATACAAAAGCAGTGTGTTTCCTCACCACACCCACCAAATCAGCCCATTTCAGCTGACAAGCAGCCGCTTTTCAAAACCCTTTATTATGTTATGGAGCATCTGTTTGAAGTTGGGCTTCATCTGGCAGGAACATGCAGTCCTTTCCCAACTTCCACTCAGACCTCCTAACTTGAACATAAAAATAATGCCTCTGGATAGATACATACAGGAAACAGCTGACTGGTAAATTGGTATGGCTATGCCTTGTGGATGTTCAGAAATGTGATGTTTTTACCCGGTTTTACACCTCCCTAGCCAAAGATGTATGTCTTCAGCAGCATCCTTTTTTTTCTTTATTGTATAATTAGGATCATTTGTTTACATTCCAATTTTATTTACATTTACATTTCCCTCAGTAAACTATATCCTTTCCCCCTACCCCATGTACCTTTTACTTTCATTTCCTCTTGTCCATTGGATATAGTTTCACATATTTTTTAACTGTTCATTCGCCAGTAATTTTTTCCCATTTTCCCCCATTATTCCTTTGTTCCTTTGTTTTTTCTTTACCCACTGTAATTATCAGCTTTTGCCAAATAAAAGTCCATTTTTGTTCTGTTTTCTTTGTACAGTCCATTTACTAGCATCTTTCCATACTAATACTAATACTGTCATGTGTTCCTACATCAACGTTTCAATTCTACTACTTTTTTTTAAAAAAAATCCTTTCTACAGCTGTGGTCACACCTGATGATTAATCCATTTTAGGCCATTCTCTGTTGTGAAAAATCACACCCAAAACTGCATTTTCTTTTCTTCTTTGGACTATTCCCCCACAATTTGAATTATCCTGTATTTGGATTATCCCAGTGCTGAGACTATTTCAGCTCATTAGTCCATTTAAATTTACAATGTATGATCATGCAAAAGGACTACTGAAGGCAGTAGCCAGACTTTTGTGGGTAGGCAAAGGGAGGGTTTTCTTTTCTCTCTCAGCCAATGACTGACCTTGTGGGTGTTCTTGAGAGGCACTGGCACCATCAGTTTTGGGGTGGGATAAATAATATCATACTTGCAGTGTAAATGGACACTGAGCAGATTTCTTTTGACTCTTTGCCCCATTTTGCTTCCTTTTTTTAAAAAAAGAAAAGGCCAGATGTTTGCAATTCTGCTCCGCCATTTTGCCTCACCTGCACTGGGTGGGCTTCGCTCCCTGCAGCAAACACTTCTTGGAAGGATCCTCCAGCTTCTTTGCAATCTTGGAAACTGCTTTGTGCTTCATCACCCTGGCTGGGTCAGAGGGAATGCCACTTTGAGCACAAATTTTCTTAGCTCCAATGACATCAAGAGCCTGTGATCCTGCTGCTTCCAAGCAAGCATGGATATAGACCCATTGGAGTTCAGCTTGTTCCAAAACTGTGTCTTCATAAACTTAAGAAAGGAAAAAGGTGCAGATCTGTGCACTTCTGGCTTAGAAAAAAAGGGTAAGGTGGGGCCAAAACGGCCACAGATTAGGGATGTGCACAAATTATTCATGCATTTGGAATCCAGACGAATACAGTCTGATTCCGAGATTCGTGGACCAATTGGACAGGGCCCTGTTCAAAGAGCCCTATCTGTTCACAAATTGGATAATCCAGTATCCGTAGAAGCTTCAGTACAAGTTTCTATGGATACTGGATTACCCTGGGGCCTCCCTCCCAGGGCCGGTCTCCCCCAAACTCCCCCCCCCCCCAGAGCCCATTTACCAGCTCCTGCTGTGGTCCGGGCCTCTTCTCAGGGCTTCTGGAAAACCAAACAGGCTCTCCAGAAGATCGGGGAAGAGGCCTGGGGTACCACCTGAGCACTCATGCCCAGCTCCCTGGTGCCTCCTTACCTGTAGGGGCAGCACCCCAGGCCTCTTCTCAGGGCTTCTGGAAACAGGCTTCCTGAAAGCTGGAGACAGGGCCTTCTGGGACCGGATGTGCCTCCTCCTGGTTCTGTTCCCTCCCCAGAGCCTGGACAGCAGAGAGGACAGTGTGGAAGGCAGTCAGACTTCACAGTTTCCACTTCTGGGAGCTGGAGACAGGGCCTTCTGGGATTTTTGGCTTTCCAGAAGCCCTGGGAAGAGGCCTGGAGCACTGCCTGAGCACTCCTGCCTGCCTCTCTGGCACCCCCTGTCCTGTGGGGGCCCTTGGAGGGTGCCCCAGGTGGGATTTATTCATTCTGTGCACAGATATTCATAGAATATCCATGCATGGATACCAATACCCCCACATCCATTGTGTGTGTGTGTGTGGGGGGGGTATTCGTCCGAAGCCAAATATTTCCACATTCAATTCACCTCGGATAGAATGTGGAAATTGGCTCCGTGGCCACCTCTGCCACAGATATCACAAGCAATCCTATTGCTACACCATTTGCTGCCCAGCCACTGGGGCTAAGCCACCCCCAAGATCTTGCTTGTCCTGAAGTGGTCAACTCCAGCAAGGCAGAAGTGCAGATCTTCACACTTCCACTTCAAAAGAAAGGAAAGGAGGTAAGCAGGGCAAACTGATACCTTTTTGGTATCCGTTTATGCGGCAAGTATTCTTAGTATATCCCAGAAACTCCAAGTGCCTCATCCATTACAACCTTAGCACTGAATTATGCACCAAAAGGGCACATTCTAGTTACCCAGCCATGATATTCATGCCAGCAAGCGAGCTCCCCTCAGCCTAAGAATGTGCGGAATTCAGCTGTTAAGAACCAAACAAACAGGAGTAAGAGGCAGGAGAAAGGAGGGTAGGGACAGAAGGTGGTGGCCTTATCCTCCCCCAAGAAGCAAAAATTTGATTGATGGGATAGTAACCAATCAGCAGGCACAGGATCGGGGAGGTATGGGAGGGGGAAAATCCTTCTTAGCAGACTGAAGTCAAGAGGCATTTCCGCACTGCATCGCGTTCGAAATGGAACGCGTTCAGGCGGAAAGCTTAAGGCAGCTCCGGGCGCTTTCCCCGTTCACACACAGACGCGCCAGAACGCGTGTAAACGCGTTCCGGAGCGTCTGGGTGCGAATGCTCAAAGCGCCCGAAGCTGCCTTAGCCGGCAAACGCCGGCCAGGGGCGCGCAGACAGCCGCGGAGGCAGATCGACAATCAGCTGTTTGACAAACAGCTGATTGTCAAAGCCGCGCGGCGTCGGAGGCGCGCCCGCAGCCGTTCGGGAGACAGAAGCAGACGCGAACGCTTCTCCTCCCGAACGGCTGCGGGCGGCTCGTCCGCGTTGGAACGCGTGTAGAGCACTTTAAAGTGCTCTACATTTCGAACGCGGAAAAGACAGCTGCGGACACGTCGGAACGCAAGCCGCGCGCGGGCAATGCGGATGACGTGTCCACAGCTGTCTTTTCCGCGTTCCGTTCAGCCCCGTGCGAAAACGTCTAAGGAGACTGAAAAGCATGGACAAAGAAAGATGAAGCTAATCTGCATTAAAGTGAGTGGGCACTGAGAACGCTGTAAGTCTCCATTGTCCCCTAGAATGGACTATTCAGTTGAGGTGTGACTGCAGCCAAAGTTTTGTTTCTTTTAGTACTGTATTTTAAATCCACAGCTATATGCACATGGAAATCTTGATTTGATGCTTTGATTTGCCTTTACCGAAGTTTCATACTTTGGTTTTGCAGTATGTGTCCAAAATTTCTCACTATTTTTATTCTTGTTTCCTGTTTCCCTAGGTCTTTGCCTTCTGTGTTTTCTTTTAAAGAACATTAAATACTGTCACAAAAGTGGGGAGGACCCTGGAAGCCAGCCATAAAGTTGCAAAACTAGTGGAAGAAAAGGAAACACTGATTATCCTTGAAACTAACCTTGGCCGACTCAGTGTTCACCTCCGTGCAATGATAAATATGGAAGTAGTTTGGCATAATTTCCAGGTCTTGATCCTTTGGCCCTCTCTTTTCCAGACAGCTGCTGTTCTGCTGAGCCATGGCAACCTCCATTATCACGTAGAACAAAACATCAAAATTCTTGAAACATTTCAATGTTCCACCCATATGAAACAATAAAGGATTCATTTCATGAAAATGTAAGAAATGGTCTATGGTGTTGGACCTGGGGGTGTTTCTGCACTTGCTTGTGCAGAAGAGACTAACGTTGACTAGCACTTACACTTGTGAGCGCTAGTTCACGATAGCCTAGCCCACGTGCTATTGGAGACTTACCTGTGTTTCATCGCACGTCTGATCCTTCGCTGGGTGCTGCCATCTTGTTTCCTCCATCCTGCATGTTAGGGGGTCATCTGAGGTCCCAGCATGCTTGCAGAGCACTTCAAATGACCTCCTTGACTGGAAAAAGTGCAGATAGTCATTGCTGGATGCTAAATGTAAGGGATCAGTCAGGACTGAGGAAGGTTGGTATGCTTCTGAACATTGTAAACAGGCAACATCCGGGTGAGCAGGGGGTGTTTGTAGTCTGAAAAGACCTCCTGAAAGTGCAGATGCATCTTCCCAGATGTTGCTTAATTGCAGACAATGGATTGAAGTGAGAATTCACCCCTGGTGAGCTATCTAGACACAAGGAGGTCTGAAGTACATATTTTGCACTGTTGACATTCTCCCAGGTACTGGTCTGTAGAGACATAATATCTTCTATGTGGGAGAAGGCTACACAGCCAGCAGGGTTAACAGCTATTGATAACCCTGTCCACCATAAACTACTCCAAAATCTTTTTCATGCTATTCATCTGTTGGGCAAAACAATATCTGGTCAAAACTCATTTCCATCCTTTCTGGTAACTAACGTAGCGTTCCCTTGCCATGTTTTGGGGAGGGGGATTGGTCTTCCTCCTTTTCTGCAGCCATCACCTAATTGGAGCAAAACCAAATGTTTTAATAGATTTTCTATTCTGATAGAACAGGACTTCAATTTCCGACTCATCACAAACTAAAGCAAGCCTACACCCATCAGCTGCTTGGAGTCAGAAACTAAAGGTTTCGATTCATCAGAATGAAACATATTCTGATGAAATACGAGAGGTTTTTTCAGACTTGATGATGACTACAAAAAAGGGGGACTTAAAAATCACCCTATCCTTGAAGGGGCATTTTGTTCACACTCAAAACAGGGTGCTTTTTTAGCACAACACATTTTGCACTAAGGTGTTTCACACAACCATAAAGAGGTATGAAGAAGCCGGGTGAAAAACACTCATCAGCTGTGGCACAAACAATGAAAAAAATTGTCTCTCTAACCTAACCAGAAGATGTTGTATTGTATAAGCACTAAGCGTGAACAAATCTGGATTATTATTTTTTTAACATACAAGGATGCAAACATCATGATTTTTATATTGCATATTAAGGTCAGCCCCAATGACAGGTTAGAATTAAACCAGAGGTATGTATGATTTATGGGAGGTGACCTTTCAAAAACTTTCCCACCCATATGTTCGGTTGCCAAATAGAAATGTCTTAGGCACAGAACAATGTTAATCTCAAATGTCAAGAAAACTTAACGTGCTTGTTATTAATGATTTTCCCCTGCATTTATCTATATTGAAAGTCACAGAAAATATCAAGAGACAAGAACAGTGGAAACCCAAGAGACAAACATTTCTCCCTCTACCCCCCCCCCCCAAGCACTCTCCTCTCTTACTTGGCCATCCAAAATAAAATAGTACTAAAGGCCAATTTTCATTACAGGACGATGAACAGACACAATCACTACAGTACTTGTTTTAGCACTGAGAAGTAAGAGGAAAATGTTCTGGACCATATAGTTTGCCATTCTGCCAATACAAAACTTCTTCAGATAATATTTTCCATGGACACCCCCCCCACCTCCCCGCGAGTCAGTTTTAAACCGAATAGCCAATAATGTTGTTTCCAGCCTTTTGCTAGCCTGGGGAGAACACAGCAAAGATGAACTGTCGACTCTTAAGTTGCCCAAACTTCCCTCCTCTAAAGGTTATTTTCCAGTCCTCTTTATCTTTTGGGTGAGTTTCATGATGATCTGGAAATGTATATTGAGCTATTGGTCTAATGCTGAATCATAGAGGAGTGTGATTGTCTGATATACGTGGTATAGAAAAGGTAGATAGAGAAAATGTCTTTTCTCTATCACACAACACTAGAACAAGGGGGCACTCTATGAAGCTGATGGGTAGGAGAGTCGGCTCAGACAAGGGGAAGTATTTCTTCACCAGAGGGTCATCAGTCTATGGAATTTGCTGCCGGAAGAGGTGGTAACAGCTACTGGTCAACATGGCTTTAAGGTAAGGTTAGACAAATTTATGGACGACATATGTATCAATGGCTACTAGAATGAATGCCTAGGTACATCTTTTAGGCTTGGGAGGGGTGGGAAGCAGGACACGTCTAAGGCCATTTGCTGGGATTCGAGAGTAGGCAAAGGTTTGTCCTTGTCCCTGCTTAAGATGCCCATGAGCATTTGGTGGGCCACTGTGTGTGACCGGATGCTGGACTAGATAGCTGTGGCCTGATCCAGCAGGGCTTCTCTTATGTCCTTATGTCATAGATTTTGCCAGAAGCTCAGGGCTGGAAGGCATCAAAATGTGGTATCAATTTTTAGATTTGTGCATCAAGTGCCTCCAGGATGTGGTTTTATTTTATTTTATTTTTTAGTTGTGCTGAGTTTCTGTTTCTATATATTTAAATGTTTAAATCACCCAAGTAGTCCTTTATGCATGCCTGTGTCTTTTGCAACACATGAAGTTGACTCATGTGCATTTGTATGCTGGAACAAACCAAAACCAAAGAGTCCATCAGCAACTGCAAGGAGATATAAGAAATGAAGTGTCTTCCATGTCAAAACCTTTGAGATTCTCTACTTTTTCCTTCTTTCAAGAAAGGAAGACAACCTGGTTGCATTTACAAACCTAGATGATGGTGGACCCAACAGTATTAATGGTTCCAAATTTCTTTGTTTAAAACCCTTGGTGAAAGCCTGTGACAAATGTCCCTTGTTCTTCCAATATAAATTTAGATTCCAGTCCTTTTCAAATGACGATCATAAACTGTTTTAGGAAGCGGTTTGGAATTGACAGCCTTACATACCCACATAAATGTAGCAGTATCCTAAAAGAGCTTCAGGATAATCACTACAAAGTTGCTGTTAATTTTCAGGAATGTGGATGGCCCCTCTTGCAAATCAATGAGGATGTTGTTTTTCCTTCTAGACATCTTGGCAAACTATTCCCTATTTCCTTATGTTTCCACCCTCCATTTGGACTTTCTTGAATGTCTGCATACAGATAGAAATGAAAAGGTGTGAGCAGTCAGATCTGAAGATGAACTAAAGGTGTGACCACAGCCTAAAGAACTACTGGATCTAGTTGCAGGATGTTTGTCTGGCTGGCTGCTTTCCTTCTTTATTCTGCCAGTATCTTACAGATCTTGCCTTGTAAAAAGTGTCTGGTCTGGCAGCATCTTCACCCATAAGTTTCTTAGCTGCAACCTCAGTCTGGGTTGAAAATTAAGGCATGTAAGAGGGACTGGCAACAGCTCTATTTTCTACTCTCTGCACTACTTTTGGGACATTTTGGAATTAATATGCTTTGCATAATTTTATGATGCTGGATCATTTTGCTTTTTAAATCTTTGTATTTTCTTTCCTTTCTTTTGTAAGTTGCTCTAAAACTGTAGAATAAAGGATGGGGCATTTTTTAAAAAAAATCACCTATCATTGTTCATATGAAATTGTTTGTTTAAAACTGTTTTATAGATTTTTATCTATGTTTATTCTTTTTTATTTTATCAGGTGTAGTGATCTGCTTGGGATTTTCTGGTGAAGGGTAGGATGCAGATGCTTGGAAATTAGAAAAGGAATAATATCCATTTTAAAAAAAGAATGAGGCTTGGAGAACCAGAAGACCACTACAAACAGCATGTGTTTAAGCCTAAAATCCATCTGCTTTCTTGCCTTATGTTATCACACCAAAAAGCCCATTCAGTAGTATCTTCTGTTCCCAGTAAAAACATCATAGTGTCTCCTTTTGATATCTGTCTGGTATTATCCATTATTTTCAAAGGCTGAATAATTTGAAACCCACCTTAGCAACAGCCTCATGTTGTTTTTTCCTAGGGGCCATCTTGGAAAATAAGGCCAATTCTAACCCATCACCTCCACTAGTTACTTCTCTCCCCTCGTCCTCTATCTCTGTGATAAAAAGAGCTTTAATTAATTTTGAGCAACTCTGGGGGAGATTTATTAACTCAACCTTCCAGCAGACAGACAGACTGAGCTTTGTTTCGGAAGAGCCCTGGGATTGCTCCCTTTGGGTATCTTTTAAAACTTTCCCCTCCAAAAAGGTTGGTTGTTGGAGAACGAACAAGACTCTGCTGGGCTTTCCTGTGACCCCTGTCCCTGGGGAAGGTCAGTCTTTCTTTCATGAAAAAGCACCAGCCACCCACTGCGCTTTTTAGAAAAGAAGCTTAAAGCCTGGCCAGCTCACTAACACTTCCATCCACACAGGCTCCCTTTTGTCATTCAAACATCCCCCTTGCCCTCTGGCCTCCTTCTCCTCACTTTCTTAGCTGTTAGTAGACTGCACTAAACCTGTCCCATACAATAGCCTTGTTCACAGGAATCGCTCCAGCCAGAGACGGCTTTCTCTGCCTAAGTGGTGAACCTGGACGCCTCTTCATTGAGCCCACCAACCCCCTTCTTTCAGAACTTTACTGAACTGTTTGTCTTTCACCTAACTAATAGTCAAACTCTGACCGTTCTCCTGAAATTCCAAAAGGGTATGATGGTGAAGCATGAGGTGCTCTATTCAGCCGGCTGTTGTAAAATACTGTTTTGCCAAGCTCGGCTTTGCACCTGCCAAGACAGCAGGTGGACCCCCCCCGGACCCCCCCCCCCACCCTGCAACTTCTTCAGGGGAGTGGAGGAAGAGGGGAGACGCGGATAACACCTGGGCGCTGTGGCCGGACCCCTCCCACCCTGCAACTTCTTCAGGGGAGCGGAGGAAGAGGGGAGACGCGGATAACACCTGGGCGCTGTGGCCGGACCCCTCCCTCTTGGCAACTTCTTCAGGGGAGCGGAGGAAGAGGGGAGACGCGGATAACACCTGGGCGCTGTGGCCGGACCCCTCCCACCCTGCAACTTCTTCAGGGGAGCGGAGGAAGAGGGGAGACGCGGATAACACCTGGGCGCTGTGGCCGGACCCCTCCCACCCTGCAACTTCTTCAAGGGAGCAGAGGAAGAGGGGAGACGCGGATAACACCTGGGCGCTGTGGCCGGACCCCCCCCACCCTGCAACTTCTTCAGGGGAGTGGAGGAAGAGGGGAGACGCGGATAACACCTGGGCGCTGTGGCCGGACCCCTCCCTCTTGGCAACTTTTTATGAGTAATAGAGGAAGAGGAGAGGACAGTGTGCATGAGCATATGCGTGTCCTTTTATGAAAAAAAAAGAATGAAACGAAGCAAAGCATTGTTTTTACATCTTTTACATTGTTTAATACTGTTTTAAACTCTGTGTGTGTATGTGCGTGCATGTGTGTATGTGTGCGTGAGGGTGGTGGGGTTTTTTTGTTTTTTGTTTTTGTTTTGTTTTGTTTGTTCTTTGTTTTTGTTTTATATTAATTTTTTGTTGATGGGGGTGTATTTGTTTTGGGGGTTAGGGCTTTTGTTTTGTTATGTTTTTAGAACTGATGTTTTAATTGTTAACTCTTTAATATTGTTTTAGCGCGGTGTGGGTCGTGTACTGTTACTTTGTGGTGGGTTTGTGTGTGTGTGTGTTTGTGTATTTGTGCGTGGGCGTGTGTGTGTGTGTTTGTAGGTGTTTTAGGTGTAGGTAGGTGGGTGGGGTGTGTTTCTTTTTGTATATCTGGTTGTGTATGTGAGGGTGGTTCTTTTATAGTAACGCTTGGTTTTGTGGGTGTGTTTGTTGGGGGAGGTTGTCTTTGTGTGGTGGAAGGGACTATGAGTTTAACTTGGTTAATTTCAGCCTTTTTTGCACTTTATGTTTGTTTGTGTTGTTGGTCCTGGGCAGGGGGGCAGGACTATAGGGAGTTGGAGGGGGCTGATGAGGGGACTATGGGGGGTCATAATATTCCGGTCGTGATGGGTAGAGGCAGGTATGGCGGGAGCTGGGGGTCAGGCCGCTCTCGGGGAATGAGGGACCGCTGCTTAATAACGGTCCCTTGTTCTGCCCCCCTAGTTTCCAACTGCTCAGCTCCAGACCCTGGTGATAAGGATAGCCCGGACCCTGGTTTCCGGCTGTTACTGGTCAATGCAAGGTCGGTGAAAAATAAAACTTTCCTCGTCCATGATATGATCACGGACGAGGAGGCCGACCTTGCTTGTATTACCGAAACCTGGCTGGGCCCCGAGGGGGGGGTTCCCCTGGAGGAGATCTGCCCAGCCGGGTATGAGGTATGGCATCAGCCGCGTTCCCAGGGAAGGGGGGGAGGAGTGGCAATTATAGCCCGAAGGTCGCTTGGTCTGCGCAGGCTCTCTGTTACCGAGATCAGGGGTTGCGAGTCCCTCCTCATGGTGCTGGACCTTAACGTTCAGGTGGGCTTGTTGCTCACGTACCTGCCTCCTAGCTGCGTGACAACTGCCCTGCCCGAGCTAGCCGAGGAGGTAGCCGGGTTGGCGGTTGAGTTCCCCAGGTTAATTGTCCTGGGGGATTTCAATCTGCCGACTCTGGGGGAATCCTCTGGGCTGGCACGGGAGTTCATGGCCTCCATGACAACCATGGACCTGAATCAAATAGTTTTTGGTCCGACTCATGAGGGGGGAAACACCCCTGACATGATATTTCTCTCGGAGCAGTTGAGAGATGGTCTAGAGGTTAGGGGCTTAGAAGTATTGCCTCTGTCATGGTCTGACCATCATCTGCTGAGACTTGACTTTCGGAAGCCAATCCTCCCCCGCAGGGAGGCGGAGCCTATTAAATGGTTCCGCCCCAGGTGCCTGATGGATCCAGTGGGTTTTCAGGCGGCGCTTGGGGTTATTCCGGACTCCCTTATCCACAATTCGGCAGAGTCCCTAGCGGAGGCCTGGAATGTGGCCGCTAAGAGGGCTCTGGACCGGATTGCGCCTATGCGACCTCTACGAGACGCTGGCCCGAGGAAGGCTCCTTGGTTTACAGAGGAGCTCAGAGGGATGAAGCGCCTGCGTAGACGTCTAGAGAAGCAGTGGAGACGCAGTAAGTCCGAGTCGGCGCGAACCAGGTTATCCTCGCATGTTAAGAGGTACCTGAGAGCGATTAAAGCGGCAAAATCTGCGTACTTTTCCGCTTTAATCGTGTCCGCGGAAAACCGCCCAGCGGCCCTGTTTAGGGTGACGCGCACTCTCCTAAGTACAGGGGGTGTGACAGATCCCTTGCAGGGCAGTGCCGAGGACTTTAACAACTTTTTCGCGGACAAGGTCGCAAAGATCCGGGCGAGCCTAGACTCCTGTTGCATAGATACCGAGGTACTAGGGACACGTCTTGAGCATGTTATCTGGGATAGTTTTGAACATGTTACACCTGATGAAGTAGACAGGGCCATTGGAGCTGTGAGTTCCGCCACATGTTTGCTGGATCCGTGTCCCTCCTGGCTGGCTTCGGCTAGCAGGGAGACTACACGGAGCTGGATCCAGGCTATTGTGAATGCTTCTTTGGGAGAGGGGTCCTTTCCGGCTCCCTACAAGGAGGCAATTGTGCGCCCCCTTCTCAAGAAGCCTTCCCTGGATCCAGCCGTTATAAACAACTATCGTCCAGTCTCCAACCTGCCTTTTGTTGGGAAGGTAGTGGAGAAGGTGGTGGCACTGCAACTCCAAGGGGCTCTGGAGGAAGCCGATTATCTGGGTCCCTTTCAGTCAGGATTCAGATCTGGCCATTCCACGGAAACTGCTTTGATCGCGTTGATGGATGATCTCTGGCGGGCCCGGGATAGAGGTGAGTCCACTATTCTGGTGCTCCTGGACCTCTCGGCGGCTTTCGATACCATCGATCATGGTATCCTTCTGCGGCGGTTGGAGGGTTTGGGAGTGGGAGGCACTGTTTTACGGTGGTTCTCCTCCTACCTCTCTAATCGCTCGCAATCGGTGTTAGTGAGGGGTGAGAGGTCCACCCCTAGGTTGCTCCCTTGTGGGGTACCCCAGGGGTCGGTGCTCTCCCCCTTACTATTTAACATTTATATGAAACCGCTAGGGGAGATCATCCGACGACATGGGGTGGGATGTCATCAGTACGCTGATGATACTCAGCTGTACATTTCCACTCCATGCCAAGTCAACGAAGCAGCGAAAGTGATGTGCCAGTGTCTGGAGGCTGTCAGGGCCTGGATGGGTGAGAACAGACTCAAACTAAATCCCGACAAGACGGAGTGGCTGTGGGTATTGCCTCCCAGGGACATTTCAAACTGTCCATCCATTTACCTGGGGGGTGAACATATTACCCCCTCAGAGAAGGTTCGCAACTTGGGAGTCCTCCTTGACCCGCAGCTTAGTTTAGACCATCATATAGCTGCGGTCTCAAGGGGGGCGTTTGCCCAGGTTCGCCTGGTGCACCAGTTGCGTCCTTATTTGGATCGTGAGGCCCTACGTACAGTCGCTCATGCTCTTATTACCTCGAGGTTAGATTACTGCAACGCTCTCTACATGGGGCAGCCCTTAAAGAATGTTCGGAGACTACAAGTGGTCCAGAATGCAGCCGCGAGAGCAATTGTGGGACTTCCTAGACGGTCTCACATCACACCAACACTCCGCGAGCTGCACTGGCTGCCTATTGGTCTCCGGATCCGATTTAAGGTGCTGGTTATAACCTATAAAGCCCTACATGGCTTAGGACCAGTATATCTGAGAGACCGTCTCCTGCCTCATGAGTCCCTCCGACCGGTCAGGACCCATAGACTGGGGCTCCTGAAAGTTCCTACATTAAAACAGTGTGGAAGAGCGACCCCGAGGGGGAGAGCCTTCTCGGTGGCAGCCCCCACCTGGTGGAATGAGCTCCCGCACGTTATAAGAAACGCCCCCACCCTCCTAGAGTTTAGAAAGCTTGTTAAGACCTCCCTGTTTCGGGAATGGGTATGAGGGTGGGTGTTTTGGCGTTATTGTTTTGTTTTTAACTGTCATTGTTTTAACTATTTTACTATTGTTGACTTGTTGTAAGCCGCTCCGAGTCTTCGGAGAGGAGCGGCATAGAAATTGAACAAATAAATAAATATTATGCAGTGGCTGCTAACTGCAGTAGTCATCAATCAAAAGCCAAGTCGTAGGGGAATTCCACCCAAAATTACTAATCATACAATACAGTTTCGCAAGATTTAGTTGTTTGGGGAAACAAAAAATACCTCATTATATGATGGACATTTCTCTTTTTTAATAGGAGCATGCTCATTCTTCATCATCCTTGGCTGTATTCAGAAATAACAAAAGAGGCACTTCAGAGGTGCCTCTCAGAAACAGTGTGTGGACCTCCTCTTCCCAACATTTCCTTAATCCACCTTTCACAGCACAGAATGTTATGAGGGGGGAGGGGCAGACCGGTGTGTGAACAATCCCATCTCTAAGGTCCATTCCAGACCAGTGGATAAAAATCTGCAGTTATATAAGAATTTGCAGCTTCCCTGGCTATGAAGCGATGACTCATTGTTCCCACTTCAAATGGAGGTCAGCAGCTTCCTCCTCGGCAGCTGCGAGACTTCAATGGGACGTGCGGTGAGGTGCGCATCACGTCGGATGCAGCAGCCAACGGGAGCTGAGCTGCAGGTTCAGTTCTCATTGGCTTTTTCCTGCAGTCCTCTCAGGAAGGTGGAAAACTTCAGATTTATCTGATACCATGAAGCGTTGATCATTCCGCAGCAGGTAAATCCGCAGTAGCAGTGGCATAATACCCCACTGATACAAAATATTAGGCGTTAGGTGTGACACCCATGCACTGACTGTGCATCAGAATGTGCAGTATCCCCCGGTCTGGACACACTCTAAGCTGCCTCTGAGCCACCTCAGAGGCACCTCAGATATACTTTTATCTGTTCTGTCTGATCACAGCCCTTGATTCTCCTCCAGCTGGCCTACCAATCCTGCAAGTATACTAGAAGCCTCCCTCCCTCACCCTGGTGCCATCTAAGCAGGACCTTCCTTAGTGGAAAGGAAGCTCCTAGAAGCCCGTATGAAATCACTCTATTTTGGGGAAAACTTTATGCAATGAGACCCAGGGTAACATAGTGATGGACTATCACCTAGGGAACCCTCAGTTCTCTCTCACACACTTTTGCATGGAATTTTACAAGGTGTCTTTGGGCCAAATCACTATCTGTTTAGATTAAATTACCTCACAAGGGTTGTGAAGGCAAAATAGAGGTGGGAGGGGTATGCCACGTGCTCGCTTCAGAAGCAAGGTTTTATATAAATGCCAGAAGTGACCAATATCAAGAGCTTGACAATGACAAACTGCTTGTTTTTGCGTAATTCATATCTGTGCAAAACTGGGGCAAAAAAGATGGGACCTGCAAAGAAGATAGCTTTTCAGTAGAGTTCTCAGATAAGCATGAAAGTCCCAAACAAGATGCTATTTGACAACGGCCACCTCCTGGAGGCCACCTCAACAGGCCACTGTAAGGATGGAGCACCTGTGGCCACACAGAAGCCAAATCACATAAGAACAACACCATCCTCCACAAAGCTGAGGGATGTGTGAATGTATGAACAAAACTGTGCCCTATAAAGCCATGTGTAGGGATGTGCACAAACGAATTCACATTCAAAAATTCAACTGAATTATTAAATTCACAGATTTTTGTATTGAAGCAAAAGTACAGGCATTTGAAGGTCCGAGCTTTCAGATGAATTTAACAATGCTACCAGCTTGCGAATAGGAAATTCTATCAGATTTTCACACCATTGCAGTATTTTACTGGTGAAAATAGGCTTTTTCAGTGGAAAAAAAAAGCCACAGAAATGTTTGGCTGCGAATGTGAAAGCCTGAACATTCATTTCAATTATAAATTGAATGCAAAATTTTCATTCGTGCACATCCCTAGCCCTGTGTGTGTGCTCGAAGTGGAAAGGAAGGGAGAGGCAAACCCCACAGACTGAAGATACTTTGCCAAACAGCAGGCCATTTTGACGTATTCCAAAAACAACCACATAAAGCTCCTGTCTTGATCCACACCTTTCTTTAACGAAGAGGAAATGTACAAGAGAAAGAGCTTTTTTTCTTCATGTCCTTGTCCCAAGCACTCGTCTCATTTCCCAGAAGAGAGAAAAGCAAATGAAATTAAAATAGGGAGAAATTCTTTCTCTTCTAGTTCCTTTCACGCAGGAGCTCTTTTCTCAAGTCTCACAATTCTTACAGATGATCATCATATTCTTGAAGAACTGCACACTTCTCCAGCTTAATGTTTAAGCTGAAGTCTTTGTGCCATTTACTGGGAAGCAGGCCCCACTGAACTTAAGGTGATGGCGCGAACAAACTGCTCACCCCACTTTCCAGTGCATAGTACCTAACTACCTCTTACAATTGATACCTGATGATGTTTTTAGCATGCAGCCTCACTCTTGTTTTAATGAATATGTTTATTGTTGTCGCTGAAAGCACCATCCTGACCATATCGACTGAGATTTTAAGTTATGCTCACATTGTGCTTACTCCCAAGCAGTTCCGGTTAGGTTTGGAGCTTAAACTTTTAGCTGTTTTGCATTCATTCTGACCTAGCTGAAATGCATGTCTTCTGTCTCCCTGGTTTATGAATACAGGATTCAGCTTGCTGACTCTCCAACACTGTGGGAATTTTGCCACCATTTTTCACACACAGTCAAAGATCTTTGAGATGGGGAGATCTGGATCTTGAAGATGCCTGAAGACCCCATTGTGGACAGCTTTAATCAGGTCCACACAAAATCCAGATTTAAGGGCCTGAAGGACCCATTAAATCTGGATTTCCCCTGCCCTCGTGGAGACAGGGCCTTGCAGATGGGGCCTTCAATGGGATCCAGGTGAGGACAGGGCCTTCCCAATTGGTACGAATCAGGTACTAATTAGGTTCCAAATAGGGTCTTAGAAGGGTTATAAGCCCTAGTGGAAAAAGGCCCTTGCTTGGCTATTGAGAGGCCTTTGTGATGCAAGTCAGCTGAGAGCATGTCTGCAGCAGCTATACCATCAGCGTCAAGTGAGGTGCAAATTTCCCTCAGCACATATTTTAATGGGCTGTTAAGTCCATAAAACGTGTCACCAAAATACGAACACTCCATTTAAGTAATTGAAATGCAATAACACAGCACAGCTGTCAGGCTGTATTTTCAGTTGACCTCAAGGACTGAGCATAAGACAAGTACACAAGACTGGTGTTTTTTTTTCCAGCTCCCCTTCGTTCTTTTCATTTCTAAAAATGAAATGCAGTTGTGCAAATGTTGGTACTTCTGTGGACTTAAACTTGGCTGTATATTTCCAGGACAACATTCAAGGTCACAGAAACAGTGCTATCAGAGATTTGTAACTGGATATTCTATCCTGTGTGTCATAAAAATCAGGCAGATTAGACCAGATAGCTTAAGTAGAATGTCCCCTACCAAAGAAAGCAAGATCGCCTCTTCATTCCATCCATTAAATCAGATTCTCAAAAATGTAAGCTTGCAGGTCAAGTGTGCAGTAATTTCAAACAAATTGCATTTTCTGCAGTGTTTTTTTCCAGCATCCCAAGTACGTTGTTTTTTGCAACTGTGAGTGTGTTTGTGTGTGTACGTGCATGCATGCATTCGTGTGTGCGTGTGCACAAGCTCGCATGCACACACACTCAGGGTTACAGAGATTGGATATGGACATTCTTTTGGGTTTTTTTGCAATTAATTTTTATTTGGAAGTGGGTATTCCAAGGGGGAGGAAAATGATATTGTGTGAGGTTTTTTCCCTTGTGGAGGAAAAGAACCAGTTATTGTGCTTCAGGTATTCCTAGCCATCAAAGATCTGTAAGAAGGCAATTTGTGTACACCTGTGCGCAGAGTTTTGGGTGGAACAGCATGCACGCATGCACGCACGCACGTGTGCGCACACACACACAGTAGAGCCAGGGTGGGTCCTGCAACTCTGCAGCCTGATTAAGAAAGAAATGAGTTGAAGGAAATAGGCTCAGGCAAGAGCCACTAGCATGGTGGAGCCCCTGCAATGGAATCCAGATTGAATAAGTCCTCCAGTTCCAACTTGTTTGGTTTTGTTCTGTTTGCAAGGTTGTACAGGAGCAACTTCTGCATTCATTTTAGGCTCGCTGGTTTACAGTTTTTGTGCAAGAGTGCTCTTCAGCCTTGAAACAGTGGACAAGAACTGCTAGGCTGTGCTGACAAATGACTTACTAGTTGTGAACAGAATATGGTAAGGGACATAACTATTGTCTTGACAGCAAGCACTCCAGCCATGCTCTTAACTATTTGGATCTGGCATCCCTTTAATGTGAAGTTCTTGTGATTTCATCCAGAATTCATTTTGAAGCATAGGTTACATAGCTAGGGCATGAGACAAAAAACATGCCCGGAGTGCAATAATAAAGTTCAAACCCACCAACCAGCTCCAAAAGAGCCACTTCCCCTTTGCCTCTTGGCACTCTGCCATAAAGCCAGGCTCGCTCGGTAGCCATGCGCAACAGGATAGAAAAAGAAATGACCTTTCTATTGCAAGCAGCCGCACCCCTGAAACTTAGGTCTTGTTTCATGACCACAGTGGGAAACCCCACTGATCAGGATGACTTTTCAAACTGCAAGAGTAGTTCACCGCATAGGGTAAGTATAGAGACAACCACAACATCCACTGCTTTTTTCCAGCACTACACTGCTATTTCCTATTGAATGGCTCGGGAGTAACCAACATGGTGCTAACCGGGCCCCATTCAGATTGGTTTGGGTAGAGAAATATAGTGCCATTATGGTGCCACTATGATGGGGTTGCCTCATAGCTCCACCGCTTCTCCCTTAAAAAGCACTAGAAACTGTTGGTGGAGAACTCAGCCTTTGTCACAGATTTTCCAGCAATAGCACTTCTTTCTTACTTTCTGGATGGAGCTGCCATCAAAGCTCCATTGACTGCACATCCATGGAGGCTGAAACAGGCATCCACACATGCATGGAGATGCCAAAGCACCCATCAGTAACATGTGTGTTTCAGTAAAACAAGTGAAGAGAGCACTGGCTCCCGTGCTGTCCAATTAGGAAGCAGTAATTGTGGAGGGAGGATTTCCCACATTATTGCCTCCTAGAGGGATATCTGGCTGTTGTCTGGATTTCGTCTCAGACATTATTGTACCCATGATGCCCGCCATGGACTAAGGGAGCTGGAGGTGAAGTCCAACATCCTCTGAAGACACCATGGGCCTTTTCCCACTCTGCTTCCTGACCCTGGGAAGCAAAGGTTGAAATGACACAAGTATGCACTAAGCATCTGCGCTTGGAGATGCTCAGCCCATACCAAACTTTCCCCAATCTTTTCTAAGCCTTACCTGAAATGCAAATGGCTGCCCAGGTAGCAGTCAGCTTTGAATCCTGGTACCAGTGCCAGTGTACGCGTGCAGCACTGTCACCAGGAAAACTGGGTGATGCACCACGTCAGCACACATTGTGTGTGGCTTGTTACACGACCCCCCAGCACATCTTCCAAACTAGAAGATGTGCAAAGGGAGCATCCAGAGCATAGTTTAGTTTGACCTGCACCACACATAGTCTATGCAGGATGAGCTCCTAAGAAATGGCTCCTTCATTTGTGGATGCTCCGTCAGTGAGCTCACATCACATGGACTACCGGGCCATGTGCAAATTGGCACCAAATTACTCTTGGTTACCTGGTTTCCTAGACTTAAAACATCTATGTGTAATGCCAGGTTCTCTGTAATTTTTCCCCATCTGTAACACTTCCTTTAATGGGACATAACGCCCCTTATCCACATTTAAGATTGTAGTTTGACCAAACAATATAAAGAGCCTTTCCACACTTACTGCTGTACTGCTTCATGAAGGGGTCCAGAAGCCTTCCAGCTGCATGCTGATGCAGTATAATGGAGACACAGTGCCTGCTAGTACTCTCTATCTGTGTTGGATGGAGCATAGAGCAACCTAGGTGGCCCAAAACGGATACTGGTGGATCTTGCCAAAAAGATGCACCAGTGGACTAGCTGCCACTAAACCTGATCACTCAGGTGTGCAAACGTGGGCCAAGCCTCCACTTTCTGATTTATTAGGGATCCATTTCAATGGCACCAAAGTGCACCACCAAAATCAGTCTCCCAGGAGCTCTGAGGCCAGGAAGGCCATGGGAGCCCTTGGAGCTGACCTCAAAGCTCGCACAAGCATCAGACCAGGTATCCAAATGCAGATGGCCTTGTTTTGGGACAGTTGAAGTGCTCCACTGGTGGACCAATTCAGCTGACCTGGTCCCACCAGAGTGGTCCATGCCACGTAAGTGCAGAAACAGCCTAAGTGTGCTTTCTCCTGAGTAAGACTTAATGAGGTAAAGTAGGATCTGTTCTCCATTGTGTATGTTTAGGATTATAGACTTAACATAAAAATAGCAAACAGGTTCTGCAAGGTTGCTAGTAAAATGACATCCTCCCATTTGTGGGAATGAAAGCAACATTCTCAGAAAACAGCTAAGCACTTAGTCGAAGAACCTCTGAGAAGATGAGAAACACCTACGAGAATCCAATTGCAAAAATAACCCCAAGTGGCCTCTTTTCATTTTGGAGTTTCTCTATTATGTTAGAAAAGCTGCATATTAAGGAGTGCTTGAGTAGGACTCAAGATTCACTTAGAGCCATTCTGCAGTCATTCATATCATCTCATGGTGTTACTTGGCAATGACCCTTCAGTGTCTTTCCAATCAACTCACAAAGGTTTCTGACAAAGAGTGCTGAGGATGCTAATGCTCCTCAAAACAGCCATTTGCACACCCCTAGACAGCAATGATACTGAAAACCTGTTTTTTGCCCACCCAAACTGGGCATTGGGAATACTAGCTTCTAAAACAGAAGATCTACCTTTGGGCTAAGTAAGGTGGAAAGAAAATGACAGCCACTCTGAGGATGTACTTTCTCACTATGAAGGTAAACTGAAGTTGGATTAAACCTTAAGGGGAGATGGGCCCTATGAACCTTTCTAATTAAGAAATGTCTGATAATAACCCTTCAAAAAGGGGCCTACCATTAGCAAAGTAGGACCCTGACCACAGTAACTCAGAGTACCAGTCATGTAGAAGTGAGCAGGATTTGGTCTCAAATGAAACAACATCAAGCATCTTAGGGCCTTTTCACATTTTGGTGAAAAGGCCAGTCTGAGAATTCTCCTACATGAAGTGTCCACACCACATGGAGCTACTTCTGTTGCTGGGCCATCCGCTGGCTGGATAGTGGTGGGACACTAAAAATGCTCCAGAGCTATAGTAGCCTCACCTGGGATGCTGCTAATGTTCTCCAGCATGCACCCTTTGCACTTCTCCCAGGTGAATGGTGTGCAGGGGGGAGCAGCCACAGTTGCACGCCACATCATCCAGAGCACTTACCTGGCATGTAGGACCCTTCCAGATTCATGGATTAAACCTACAGTATTAAAAAAATTCACAGCTTACTTGCTGCGAAGTGACAGTCCGGTGTCCAGACTGCAGCAGCCCCCTGTAGCTTTCTTTTCAGGCAGCTGCGAGACTTCCATGTGGCACACGCAGTCGCATGTGGTGAGGCACGCATCATGTGGGATGGGGCAACCAATGGGAGCTGAGCTGCAGTCTCAGCTCTCGTTGGCTCTTCTTGCCGTCCTGCCTGGACTGGTGGGAAACTTCAGATTTACTTAATGCTGCGCACCAAGTGCTGCAATATCAGAATTAAATAAATTTGCAGTAGCATCGCTATAAAGCAGCATCAAGAAGTCTGGACACAGACGTAGTGAAGAGTCAGGTAAGTATGAGATGGATCAGGCATTCCAAAGCGCAGGAACCCAATCCATCCCACTTCTTCACCTCCCTGGTAGGAAAAGGCCCTTAAAATCGAATTCTTCTTTAAAAATTACTGGGGGAGAGGCAGGAAATAATGAAAACTCTATTTGTTCTGAAACATCTACCAATGGAGTGCATCTTGGAGCCATCTAGGTCAAATTCCAGGTTATATAATAATTGGCCATATTATCTGACAAGTGCACCCTGCCCTTAAATCAGTGCAGAAGACAGCTGTACTTTCTCAGGAGTAGCTGAATTTCTCTTTAAAGGCAGCCCTTCAGTGAAATCTGGGACAGACACTGCTAGATTTTTAAAAATCAGTTATTCTAAAAGCATTCTTATTTGTTTTTGCTGCTTTGTAAGAAGATAAGCAAACCTTGTACGTTGAACTCCTAAAAGTACTACAGCAGCCTTACAAACAGAAATGGACTCGAAAATTTCCTGACGTGGGTTGCTGAAAGCCAAAACTTTTATAGGTGTACAGGAAAGAACGGTTTGTTTTAGTTTTCCAAGAAGATGTGTTGTTCACATGATTTATTTCATCACTCACTCCTGATACCAAGTAGCTCTACAATTCACACTGATATCCATTGGAAATCTCTTACATAAAAAGATTAGTAAATGTGATTATTTTAAGATGTAACCATAATGCACCCCATTAGAAAGCATCTCACTGTGGGCTTACAACTGACATGAAAAAAAGTTTAAAACAGTACCCAAAACAAAGATTCAGATTTGCACTAAGACAAATGACAGTCATTGACACAGCAAAAGCCTGAGTGGAAAGACATATCTTAGCAGCAAGTGTGAGAAAGATGTTCCACTAAGTGCCTTATGAACATCAGAGACGACAGCAAGCTAATGACAGGGGGGTCACCACCACAGAAAAAGCCTAAAATTCCAGTGTCACTTATCTTATGGGTTGGAGGAACTGCTGGTTGAAATGCAACCTTACAGATTATTCTAAAACTGCTAAGGATTCCCAGGATCAGCTCTTGATCAATATACAACCATCAGGAGCTGAATATGAATCAATGTTATCAGGTAATAACAAAACCTTTGTTGGTGCTTTTCCTCTTGTAACCTTCACATCTCCTTTCAAAAGGCTTCCAGGGTTATGTACAAATGCACTAATGTTACGAATGTAAGAATGTAAGATGGAGCCCTGCTGAATTGGGCCAGAAGACCATCTAGTCCAGCATCCTGTCCCACACAGCGGCCTACCAATTGCTTATGAGCATCTCCAGCAGAAGACAAAGGCAACACCTTCACCTGCTCTTGAACCCCTGCAAATGGCCTTGAGAAGCATCCTGCCTGTCTCTCCAGCCTGGAGGATGTACCTAGGCATCCATTCCAGTAGCCATTAAACCTGTCATCCGTGAATTTGTCTAATCTCTTCCTAAAGCCGTTCAGACTAGTTGCTGTCACCATGACTCCTAGGAGTAAATTCCATAGACCAATACTTCCCCTTCTCTGTTCTGATTCTCTTGTCCATCAGCTTCATAGAGTGCCTCCTAGTTCTAATGTTGTGCGATAGAGAAAAGAACTGAGCATCTTGAGGAGAAGCATTCCTGATTCCCTCAGTCATGAAAGCAGTCAAGCACCCACTCACTGATAGGTTGTGTTTGTTGTCTTCACATGACTGCAGGTGCCAAAACAAGGTTCCCAAATGGGGTAGGTGAGGCCTCTTTTAAAATCAGTCATTTTTATTTCCCTCTGACTTTCCAAAGCTATCGTGCCTTTGAAACTTTAGCTGAAAAACAAACAGCATGCTGTTCATCGCAGCTGGCCTTTTGATTTCAAATATGTTTGGTGTAATCAAATGCCTATTTACACTAAATTATTCTTCAACTTGAGGCATTCAAAAGCATTCCAGCTGTAAATACCAATCCTGCCCCACACCTTGACGCCTGGAATCACTTGGGGAGGTTGCTTTGTTTTTGCATGCGCAAGAAATAAAGAGGACATTTTGATAAGCACCTGCTACTCCTATTGCTAAAAGGAAGCACAAAGTGGCTTTATGTATCCTTTCTTGGACGAGAGTCATTCAGTGAGCCCACAGAAGCTTGTGGTGCTATGATACCATTAGCTTTTTGGATGGGTTCCAAGTCAGTTGACATTTGGGCCTTCGAATAATGCCTTTCTTTACATGGGAAGACTCATAACTAGAATGACCTTCACAGTGACTCAAGCATTTCCTGAAGGGACACCCGCGCGTATGCAAAGGGAACCAAGCAAATTGGCAGCTATGGCTCTGCTCCTTTAACAAGCAGAGTTACTGGGCAGTTCTGAGGGGAAATTGCCTATCTGTCTGTCTGTCCTTCCTGCCCTGTACCCAGAGGTCTCAGGGATGTTTATGACAAAATCATACTAAAATGGATAAAAAGCATGACTACAACAGTAACAGTGCCGTTTGGGTGGTGGTGTTCCCTCAGCCAAAGGCCTCTTCTGAACACATACAATGAGCATGCCTAACACCATGGTATGGAGATGATTCCATAACTTGGAGACCACTGCCAAGAATGCCATTTTATGTGTTCCTACCTTCCTAACTACTGAAGGAGGTGGGGCCACCAAGAGTACCTCACCGGCAGATCTTAGAGCACAGACAGGTCTATATGGGAGGAGGCCATATGTCAGCATCTTGAAGATACCATAAGCATGACAACTTACGATCTTTATTGGAATGTATCTGGGACAGGGGGTGCATCCAAGGCCATTCTGCACTAACCATGCTATGTTTACTCAAGCAGTATGCGCCAGCAAGTAGAAAGACACGTTGAGCATGTGATGCTGCATGTCGTCTGTAAGCAGTTTCCCCATCTGAACCACATTACAGCTCAACATTCCCTCTTAACAAAGAGGAAGCATAAGAATAGCTAGACCTGCAATTCATAAAGCATTTGTGACATCCACAGAAATGACAGAAGAATTCATTTGGGGGTGTTTCTGCACTTAATTTCTATGGGATACAATCGTATGGAAGCTAAGTTCAGGGATGGTGGCTGACATTCACATTGTGAGCACTGACCTTATCCCAAACTTAATCCAGATTTACCTGTGGCCAATTGAAGTGCAGACAGTCCCATCTGGGACTGTCTCCATCACTACAGCAACAGACATACATTATGGGCCATTGCTATGGCAGTCAGCCCGCTGTGCTGCTCACCCCCCCCCCCAAGTGTTTGCTTATGGAAGTAATGCAAATGCTGCACCTGGGAGTTGAAAGTTAAGCTGTGGAGCAGTTTATTGTTCCAAGTTTGTGACAATGAGGGTGCCCTTGGCCAATCTGGGATGGAGTCAGCACCACAGTGCACGTATGCTCCATCCCAGAGCATGCTGGGCTGTCCTGATCACTGTGAACAGGCCCTTTCTCCTTTCAGTGGAGGCGAGACACTGTATTTCTGAAGGCACCCATAGGAGTACAATATGGACTATTCTGGCTGGAACCAATTCTAAATCATTACCTCTTTTTGAATAAGACTGTAGCAGGTTTGCGTGTACATACATACACTATTTTATTTACTTATTCATTTCTATTTCTATCCTGCCCTATACCTAAAGGTCTCAGGGAGGGTTACAAAAAGACCATCATGATAAATACAGATAAAATGAGGATGGAGTAAAAAACATAGCCACTATGAAGGATAAGATAAAGTATCTGATTTTGATTTTGCCTTTCTGCCCAAAATAAGGGAGTTGCCCGTGCAGATCTGGAAGGCTTACTTGGGCTGACAAGGTGCATGCTGCTGGTGGTGACACAGCCAAAGGTAAGGGCGGGGGGCCAGTGCGGGGAGGATCCTGCCTTAATTGAAGCTTTGATGAAGCTTTGACAAATGCCAGATCCATTTGATTTGTAGACAATGGGGCCTGTGAATGTAGGGCCCTTTTGATTCGTCTGTGAATGCCAAAATTTGTGCAAATTCAAACAAATTTCAAATGTGCCAAATATTAGTGCACGTCCCTAACCCCTACATTGTGGAACAGACTCCTGGCTGGGATACGGCAGGTGTTCTACCTTTCAGAGCCTAGTCAAAATAATCTTTTCACTCAGACCTTTGATCTTGGAAGATCCCTTCTCATTAGGCTTGCTGGTAGCGTTTTCTTTGTTTTTGCCTGCGCAAGGGTATTTATTATAGGTTTTTACTAACTTTTAATTGTTATGGTTTCATATGCTGTAATCTATGCTGAGAATCTTTATGAAAGGCAGCACAGACATTTAACTTAAAAACAAACAAACAGTCCAGGTACAAGTCTTGAATTTCATTAGGGCAAATCCTTAGTGATCCCCAGACAATACAGTACTGGAGGGTTAGCAAACAAAAAGTCTGTCCCTGTCAACTAATGGGTAATTTTAGGAAAAGGTTGGCTAAAGCATGGCAGGTCCCCAGGTTAGGGATTCAAGGATCTGTCCCTTGAAGAGATGGACTCATAGAGCTACATAATAAAGCCAGTCCTAAAGCTAGAACAGAAAGAGAACCGCCACATTCACCAGCCTGGAGCAGAATTTAGCAGCCAGCTATAATCAGCGTTTTTGAGTGTGAAACAATTTATGTTAATAACACAGGACGCTGTGATCTTCAGGCTGAGGCAATCAAGAACTAGGTGTCTTGGGATAGGTTGTACTGTGTTGCTAACCCTTAGGGGTCAAGAGTTTTGGGAGTCTGTGGAAAAACATTCTGTGCTGCAGTAGGTACAGAACATTCACTAGTAACACTGGCGTTTCATTTTGAGCCTTGTGTCACAGTCAGTCATTTTTCCTTTTTTGTTAAGATCCTCATGAAATATTTTTAACTCATTCTCTCTGCGGCGGTTCTTTAAATATCCAACTAATGTCCATCCACTTGCTTAACTCCCAGAACAACTACAACTAATATCTGCTTCCATGAATGAATGAATAAACTTTATTGATTAGTCACTTGACCATATCAAATTTATCTGCTTCCATCTCACTTTATTTTAATCAATATGTCACTGTGAAGAATTCTGCAATGACATTAAAAAAGATCGAGAAAATAAGAGAAGCCCTGTTGGATTGGGCCTCAGCCCATCTAAACCACCATCCAGTCTCACACTGTGGCCCACCAATGGCTTATGGGCTTCAAGCTGAAGACAGGCAAAACCTTCACTTGCTCTCAACTCCTGCAAGTGGCCTAAAGGGGCATCCTGTCTCTCCAGCCTGGAGACACACCTTTCCCTTCTGAATTTATCTAATCCTTTCTTAAAGCCATTCAGACTGGTTGCTGTCACCACCTCTTTCACAGACCAATAACCCTCTGGGTGAAAAAATACTTCCTCTTCTCTGCCCTAACTCTCCTGCCTATCAACTTCATAGACTGACCCCCGGTTCTAGTGTTGTGTGATAGAGAAAATATTTTTCTCTGTCTGCCTTGTCCACATCGTGCATTATTTTATATATGTCAGTCAGGTCACCCTTGGATGCCATCATTCAAAGCTGACAAGACCCATCTTCACTTTAAACCTTCTTCAGTCCATCTTCAGGTCTGACTGCTCACATCTTTTCATTCCCGTTTATTTAGACTTTCCATCCTCCATCTGGACTTTCTTGATTGCATTGAAATGTAAAGGTGATTCTTATTCCCTGCTTTTCCAAAATAACCTAGATGTAAAACTTTAAAATAAGGATCATTCTTCAATTTGCATGCTATTTGAACTAATAAAATTACCAATTGCAGTATATGTACTATGTGTCTCTGGCTGCTGAGTGAAGCTCCCAGGACATACCAAGACCAAGGCAAAAAGATTCCATATGTCTCTGAGCATGAACAGAGTGCCAGAACATGTTGGTGACAACTGGTGTAGAATGAGCAGGCTGTTATCTATAACATTCTGAACATGTGTTCAGCCTGGTGTACTTGACAAGAAAACCCACCTTTCTCCTGGGATGGTCTGCAAATGGTCTGGGATGGTCTCTCTCCCCACCCCCCATTTATGTTCCAATATATGACTAAGGAACCCACTTATGTTCCAATATATGCCATAGCCTGCTGTGAGAAAACCTCTGTTTTATTAACATGTAACTACTAAGGCTCTAGGAAAGTGATTCCTTGTGAACATACTACCTTATTAATTCATTGTATTCCATATATCTGCTGCAGATAAGGCCTAGTTCTCATTGGAATGGTTTATCATGTCAGATGGTAAATCCTCTTCTCCTAAAAATAATCTTCTTACAAACCTACTTTTTTTCGGAGACAAGAATCCTTTGTGGCCCACTTATCAATGTGGGGTAAACTCCCAGATGGAGCATCTGCACTTGAAGGAGCCATTTCCTAACCAGAAGCTCACCCTACGTTGACTGTGCATGGTGCAGGTTGACCCTGTACCACAAGTGCACCTACCTTTGCCTGCACCAGAGTTGGTAAGGCTCTTGTCAGGCCATCTGCAGTTCTTCTGGTGCTGAAGGGGCATGTGAGTCATGTGTGCTGGTGCCAAAACAAGATTCACAGGTAGATGTCTGGACATGTGGGACAAGGGATTGTTGTGAACTAAGCATTAGATGGGAAGAAAGGGCAATTTTCCTAATGCTTTGCTATTTTCCATTTCTGTGAAAATAAGTGGTTGCCAGTGGATTCAGGACATTGAAGGGAAGGATCCAGTTGCAAGACAGACTTCGATTTCTCTGAACTGTGTTTCAGATAATCGAAATATAGTTCAGGAAAATCAAAGTGAGGCATTTAATGAAACCTTGTCTATAGGCCTAAGATCATAAGAGGAACCCTGCTGGATCAGGCTATAGCCCAGCTAGTCCAACACAGTGGTCCACCAACTGCTTCTGGGCATCTCAAGCAGAAGACAAAGGTAAAACCTTCACTTTCTCTTGACTAACTGCAAATGGCCTTTACAAGTATCTTGTCTGTCTCTCCACCCTAGAAATAGTACCTAGGTATCCATTCTAGTAGATGTTGATACACCTCTTCTCCATGAATTTGTCAAGCCCTTTCTTAAAGCTATCCAGGCTGAGTGCTATCACCACCTTTTCTGGTAGTAGATGAATTACCTTCTGGGTGAAAAAATATTTCCCCTTGTTGGTTCTAAATCTCTTTCCAATCAGCTTCACCTCCCACTATCTATCTTCATGACTTAATTATTTAAAATTATTCTTATTATTTAAATTATTTTACTTTTTAAATTGAATTTGTTTTTTACTTTTTATTACATTTTATTTTTTTAAAAAAATTATTTAGCTTTTTAACTTTTGGGTACTATATATACTTCACTGTGCAGGCCATTCTTCTTTTTCAGCTGCAACTGCGTGACCTTCCTACCCCAGAGTCCCTCCTTTTCAGACCATGCGCTCAAGCCTATCCCTCCCTCAGACCTTGTGATCAAGCTAGCTTAGTAACCAAAGCCTCTCCTCCCTCAGTTCATGTGCTCAAGTCCCTCCTTCACCCCAGACCATGTGCTCAGGCTAGCTTAGAAACTAGCCTCCTACTAGCAACTGAACCAGTCACAAAACAAGTCCCCAACAAACTCTCCAAAACCCAGAAGATCCTCCCCACAAACTTACCAGACCACCACTAGCTATTCCATCAGATTCCTCTGCCAAATTCTTGTTACCTTTCCCAGGTAACCAGTGGTCCCAGGAGAACAGTCTTCTTCTGCTTGAGTGCACACTCTTGCTTGTCCTCACAGAAATGCTCTACAAACTGCCACAAGTGAAAGTAAGATCAAACTCGCTACCATTTATTGACTTAAACGCTGATTCATGATTGCATCCTAAGATACTAACACTGCAGACCTTAAAATGACATTTTAGCATAATTTGACATCGCTTGTATAAAAATGTTCATTTCCAGGATCCTGCCAATTGCCAGAAAGCAATCATTAGTAACATCTTTCCTTCTGACTGCCCATGCTGGGTTGATGACTTATGCCATTATTCTTTTATTTTCCTGTGTTGGCACTGGTTTCCTTGAAAAGAGCGGCAGACCTTGAGTCTTCACAACTGACTCAGCTGTCTTTTCAGAACTGCTGTTATTCTCTTCCTTGATTGTTCTTGGGAAGATGATGTTCCACTTGGGGACTGTAGGATAGGCAAGCTGATGTTGAAGTTGCTCTTGCCCCCACTGGAATCTGGAGTTTTATTGGCTCTTGAAGTCCCAGGGAGCCTTGAGAATGTTATTCCTTTCCCATAGCTTGTGCTCTTTCGCCGTTGATTGCTGAACAGTGTAGTGGATGAGGTTAGATTGCCCTGACTGAGAGAACACTGTGACAATGGGAAGTTTCCACCAAGTGTCTTCAGTTCCACGGCTTTTTCCTTGGCTTGAGCCAAAGCTTCAGTGAGCTCATAGCGTTCTTCACACTCCCTTCGCACTGTGTCCTGAAGAAGAGCATTCTGTGAGCATAAAGAAAGATATATTTCATCAATGCTGGCAAGAAGACAAAAGAGAGAGAGAAGAAAGAACGAAGGTATAAATATTCAGGAGTTCTTTTCAAAATGTGGAGGACTCAGAGAACGAAATGCCCCAAGAATGCAGTATGTGCTGAAATGCCTGCAACAGTATCTCAGATAAATAAAATATTCATATTCCTAAAGTATTGCTGGCCACAATCTGTTGCCTTGGGTGTGGTACAGAAATATTTATGCCTAAAAGCAAAAGAGGTTTTTAAAGGTTTAGACACTGTTCAACTATTTTGCTTTTGTTACATCTCAGCCTGAATTAGAACCTCACTTCAGCTTCAGAAGGAGTTTTGCTTCCTGGCAGTGGCTGCCCACTTAGTTCTTCTGTTAGAGACGAAGACTATTCTATGACATAATCTGACTGCATGAGAATAGGTGATTAAACCAATCAAAGAAAGGAGACAGATTTGAAATGCATGCAAATGTTGGTTTCAATGGAGGGATTACCAGTTTCAGTCTAACACACTTTTTAAACTGGAGCTAGTTACCATAACAAGTTCCATAAGCAGCAAAGCAATTCTGGCAACCAGGTGGATCCAGAAATTCATAGTGAAGCAATCATCTAATGACCTGTCACCTCTCAGTGAGCAGAACAAAAGATGGAGGTAGGATTTCGGTAGCTATGTTCTCTCCTTCTGGTTTTAGAATGGTGCCATCCATGTGGTTTTAAACCTTCCTAAATGCTCCCATGTCTCTGTTGCTCACAGAAGCCTTCACAGATTGCCAATCTGAGCCAGGGGCCATTTTAGGTTGCTGGTTTTGGTGTTTAAAGTCATGTGCTCTTTCTAGTTATTTGACAGCCAAGAGTTTTTTGGCTCTCCCACTAACACACACACCACCTCATGGTTGCAAGCCTTTCAAGACCTGGCCTCACATTTGTGGAACAGTCTCCCTGTAGACCTCCAGCTAGAGGAGGATCTTCTCTGCTTTTGTAATGGGTAGATGACAGTTCTTTTTGATTCATTAGAGGCCATCATCTGGCATGGGACTGTGGAGGTGGGAAGCATGTGGTGAGGAACTGGAGTGTTGGTTTTATATACCTAGAGTTCTACTTATTTTACACACACACACACACACACACACACACACACACACACACACACACACACACACACACACACATGTGTGTGTGTTTCTGTTCTGCCCTTTGGTGTGTGTGTGTGTGTGTTTCTGTTCTGCCCTTTGGTGGAAGGGTTGTTATAAATAAAAGGTGTTGTTTGTTGCTGTTGTTATGTCAGCAGAACAAAAGCACTTTGATTTGGGAAAATGAAGGTGTCTGTTTCTTGTGCCAGTGCAGAGATTTTTCCAGCTAGAGCTTTGCCCCTTCCCACCCCTTAGTTTTCTGTTTTACTGTTGCCTTGTTATTCTCTTTTTGTAAAAGAGGTAGAGTCTTCTGAAATCTGTGGTATATGCTTTTAAGGAAGGGAGGACAGAATATTGCCTTGATCCAGTCTGTTGTGGTCTTGTCTGACAACCAATGCTCCCTTGCCGACAGAACTGCACTAATCAGCATAGTATCTGAGGGCACACGATTGCACACACATATGCAGATTGTAAGGCCTGTTCAGTGTTGGAAGGTTGCCCTGTTGGACTCTCTTCATAGTCTCTTGCTCAACTATCCCTAGAACAGAAGTTTAAGGTCCTGGTCACAGCTAAATTTTAATGCACCTTCAGTTCACCTTCAGCGTGAGATAACGCAGCAACAAAATGACAAGCAGCCATCTACATCAGAATATCCACCTTTGGGATGTGGAAATAAAATATCTAGGCTTAAATCTCATTTTGAAAGTAGACTGAAGATGGATTAAACATAAGTGCTATCAATTCTTAAGACAAGGCAACAAGACAGAAACACAACTAATTAGCAACCAGGTGCCATCTCTATGGCCACTGAGGTCCATTTGTCATTGTCACACACCTTGACCTCAGTTATCTTTTTGCAGTGCAGTTGCTAGCCTGTCAGATGAGTCCAAAACTTTATTTAACCATGAAAGCTCACTGGTGACCTTGGGCCAGTCCTTGCCTCTCAGCCTAACTTCCCACACAAAGCTGCTGTGAGCATAAAATGGACTGAAGTGGATAATATGTACTGCCTTGAGCTATTTGGAAGAAAAGTAGGATATAAGTGTCATAAATAAATGAATGCATTTTTGAGATAAAGCTTATAGGAGACTAAGGGCTTATTAAAGTGATAAGCAAGAAGATTTTCCTGCCTGGAGAGCACCTTCTTGAGAAATAATCTCCAAACAAACATATTTTCTTTTTATATCTGATACAAATCCATATTAACTCAAATAAATGTATTCTGATTCTCAACAGACTGTGATACTGAAATTATCACAAGGAAAAAGATACAAAAGTAATGTTATATTAGAGCTTGCAACACTGTAATATTGTTGAGACTGGGAAAGGAAACTGCAAATATGGAGGCGACAACAAGCAATTCTATCCTGTTTGTGATGGTGTGGATATGACAATGATCAGTGGGAAGAACAAAAATAGTAGGGCTGAGGTCTTAAAGGTTTAATGAGGGAAATTTGTACAAGGAAGATATAAGGCTACATTAGAGCAGGGCCTACTGGATCAGAACTATCTGGTAACCTTCTAGCTATATTGCCACTTAAGTAAAGGTTGTGCCACAAACACTCCAGTGTCATAAAAGCAGTCAGGGTAACAGGACTGGGGCCAGTGAGAGTCTAGCTCCTCTTCTCCAATGAGTAAGTGATATAGAAACAAGGCTGGTTGAGCTGGCACATACATTAGAAGTTGTGGGTTCAAAATGAATTCCCAGTGGGTTTCCTGCCCAGCCTGGCCAAGTGATGAAACCGGAACACTCTTGTTGTCTACCTAGAGTAACTGACTGGGTTCTTTACCACTCTTGGGCCTATAATCCCTTCTATCACATTGGTTCTGCATACTTAGTTTCGCCAACAGACTCAGTAATCTGTCCACTCCACCATTTGCTGTGAAGTTACATGGACTGACAGGGCTTTGGATTCTTTGGAACAATAGGAGGAACATACAGTTTTGGGGAAACTGATTTGTACTGTAGCCAAGTAAAAAAAATCTAACAGAGAGACGAAAGAGCAAATGGGAACAGTGTGTACCCTGATTGTCCCCCTGACTTCTTAAAGGTACAGTCATACTTGTGCTAGATGTGAAGTGTGTTGAAGAAAACTGATATAGAATGCAAGGGGAAAGAGATATGGACAGATGGGAGAAATGCTTTTAGATTAGCCCTGACCTAGGAGGCATACAATTCAACTAGCAACCTTTTCTTGGATACCGGTATCCTTAGTCCCATAAAACCCAACACGTTCAAGATAACTGACCACCTTATGGATGCCCTACTGATCTAAAGTACCAATGGAAGCTCGGGCACTGTAAACTCACAGAGATCTGGTATGCTGTATGGCTTCCCTATCTAGTAAGGCCACTGTGTTCCTACTATTTTCCACTCCAGTGGGATCCTGGAAAATTCCACATCGGCCTACACACAAGGGATTGACATCAGTTGCAAACCTGACTTGCGGTCCCGAACTGAATTTGGGATAGTTGTCCATTGTCAAGCCTACTTATGGCAGTCTAAGCCAAATAGGAGTGGTTGGGTTCAGAGAAAGCTGCCTGTGAAATCCTCTCCCTGGGCAACATGTGCTGTTCTTAAGGTACAGAAACCTAAACTGGCCAGATGCTCAGGTATTTGAGATCTCAGCCTTCAAATGACATCAACCAAAGTGTATTCTACCCTAAGATGCTGAGTTTCCTCCAATATTTCCTCTGATGTCTACATGTATGTAAGTAGGTGTTCCACAGTGAGACCTACTCTCAAGTTGGTGTCTGGGTCTCCTGTCAGCTGAACCTTCCAGCCATTTGCTTCACCCATCTGACTAGTCACTCATCTTCCCTGTCATTTATTCACCTACCTGACTGCTTGATCACCCATCTGTCCATTTGCTTATCCGCCTTGATACTTGATCACTTACCCAGCTTTCTTGCTTTCAAAATCTCCAAGAATTTTCAAAGTAAGCATGCAAATGGGCAGAAGGCCATCCAGCATAAGCAGCTACCTGAAGAGTAGACCTCACTGTGGGACACCTGTGGATGCAATCCACACCTTATAGCGAACACTGGTTTCATCCAATGCTCTCCTTGGAGTAGAAATACTATTTTCTGGATACCCAAAATAACAAGAAGGAGTGATTCTAAGAGAGACTGACAGTGTGCTAGCTTTTGCCCTTTGGCAAGGGAATTTCCAGGCAGGGCCCTTGGAACCCACTTAGATGAGTTACTCAATGGTAGTGTAAAGCTATGGGCAAAACCTGTAATATTTATATGAAACTACTTAGGAAGTAGTTTATAGGGGAGGAGTTGAAAAGTAGAATGCAGTTTAACCTCAGGATCCACACAACTGTTGAAACAACACAACAGTTAGAAATCATTCCACTTGACATGGAGAGGAGCGACAGAAAGAGCTGTTGGAGGTCTTGCTATAATTCTGATGTCACAGTATTCTACTTAGCAGCTACTCCAGAGCAAGTGGTCCCAAAGTGCAGAAATGTATATATCCTGTGCTCTCGGGACACCCCTGCAATACAATTGGGTCCACTGGCACCATCAGGCTGGTCACATGGAGTCCTGAGCAAATTTTGCCAGAGTTTTATCTGCTTGACAGAGTACATCACTTCTTTACTCATCCTATTTTTACTCCTGGAGTCAATCATTAGGGTCTGACTGTACCAACATATTTTCTTGGCTAAGCAGCTCCAGAAGGAAGAGATCACATCAGCTAAGTGACAAGGCACTCTTCATAATTAAATCCTAAAGGGTGCTTTTTGTAAGATGTGGATAACAAAATGTGCGCGTGCCACCAACTACTCATGTGCAAAAACACCTTACAAGCCTAAAGGTTTTTGTAGGAGCACCTACCAACCTCCACTACTCTCCTGGCTTCCCCTCCTGGCTATCTTTGCAGTTGGTGGGGCGGCATGGGCTACACAATGTCAACACACTGCCTGCAGCAAGCATGGAATTCTTCAGTCTCCCTCACCCATCAAACCTATACATGACAGGAAAATGCTTTTGTGTCATGTACATAAGCCTGAGTCTTGGCAGAGAATACCCTGTAAAAGAGTTTAAGCACAATATACAAAGCGTGCACTTGGAAGAGGAGAAAGGGGAACTTGAGGTGCTGCCTCTTCCTCTCCTTCTTCCTCCTTCTCCAGCTCAAGGTCCTCAGGAATCTTTTGAGTAGCAGGGACCTTAATCTCATTACTCTAACATCTAAGGGCACTCTTGTAATCTTTTCCTTTCCACAGGAGTGACCCAAACATCCCAAGTGGAGAAGCAACAGGAGACAGAGAAGGCAAACAGCTAAAAAGCAACTTTAATTCAGATCTTTCCCTTTTCATTGCACAAAGCCCCAGCCTACAAATGACACATGCTGTATTGGTGCTTCATAAATATTGTTTCCTCACTTGATGGGAGCAGCTGCAGATGATATCCTGCATTTGTGTCAGATGCAATAATTCAAATGTCATACATAAATGCATCATCTGCACATATTTTGTTTCTCCTCACTCAGTGCTTTCCAGTTGAGTTCAGTTTTGACTAGAAGCTACGAATGTTTTCAAGTGTTGAGCAACTAAAACATTTTAAACATGAAGCAAACTGTTGCACTGCAGTATTCTTCCTGTAGACAACCTACTTAATGATGCTACTTTACCTGGTGGCAAAATGTCTGCAACAAAAAGATTCAGCACAGAGAATTCAAAATGCAACACTCTAACCCCGAGCAGCAGATATTTTTCTGCTATAGCACGAAATATGCTGCTCCATTTCTCATGACATACACTATCTTGAATTCTATGCATTCATTTGACAACTACAAAGAGGAGTTTCTCTACGATGAAAAGTCTGGTATCAGGAACAGTATGTGTCATTCTGCTCCTTGCCTCCTCATATTCGTCAGCACAGTTCACTTCAGGCTTAACAATGACTGCCTCCAGATGCCAAGAGATAACACAGGATACAAAAAAGATCTGGCAATTGCCTCTTGCCATGTCCTGTACAGTAAGAGCCCACTGGGGATTTCTGGGAGCCAGCTAACCACACACACTTGCCTGGCTCCTGGAAGTCTCCAGTGGGCTAAACTTATGCGGCTCACCAGATACTCAGGTAAGCAGGGCTTTCTTGGGAAAATTCACATCACTGGTGGGTTTTTCATAATAGAGCTGAAAGACATTTTTGTGCACTGCAGTTGGTGCTACTTTGGGAATGCCATGCCAAGAGATTGCAGAATTTCCCTGGCATCTGGAAGTGCCCAACAATGGATCAAAAAACACTTTATCAGAAATAAGCTCTTGTACTCCTTAAAAACATCTATCTATCTATCTATCTATCTATCTATCTATCTATCTATCTATCTATCTATCTATCTATCTATCTATCTATCTATCTATCTATCTATCATTACTAGCTGAACCAAGAAACTGGCTTGCAGAGAACAAAAGAAACCAGGGGTGTTTTTCCACTGCAGCCCTAAGAAGATCCGGATCTAAGGAATGGGTACATTCCTTAATCCAGACCTAGTAGATCCGGATTAAGGGAAGCACCCAATGTGTTTCCACGGGAGGTGTAGCACCCATTAGCAATGGGTGCTAACACCCCTGCTGTGGAAGCAGCTTTGTACCCATGAGGGGAATCCAGATCGACCCCCAAGGGGTCGGTCCGTTACCCCAGGTGTTTGGGGGGCCAGGGGGATGCAGTCTTCGAAGCCACTTCGAATTGACTTTGAAGTCATTTCAAAGTCATTTCGAAGTCTGTGCAAAATAGCTCTGGAGTGCCTTTGAAGTCTGTGCTGATCTTCGGAGTGAACTTCAAAATGACTTTGGAGTCACTTTGGAGTCACTTCGAAGTCATTCCAAAGTTCACTCTGAAGATCAGCACAGACTTCAAAGGCACTCCGGAGCTATTTTGCACAGACTTTGAAATGACTTTGAAGTGGCTTCAAAGTGACTTTGGAGCCTAGGTTTAGGGAGGCCCCAATGGGTGCATCCCCTCCCCCTAGCCTCCTTTGGACCCCATTGCCTGTTTCCAGTGGAAACAGGCTCCCTTTAATTTGGATTTTCTGGCAGAAGACCCCATTGTAGACCCCATTAATGGGGTCTACAGAAAATCTGGATTAAAGGCCAAAATGTACCCATTAGATCTGGATTTCCCCCACGGCAGTGGAAACAATCAGGTCCCAAATGGGTGCCGTGGTGGAAATGGGATCTTCCAGCTCACACCCAAATGGGTCCTAAATGGGTGCAAAAATGGGTACTTTTTGACAGTGGAAAAACACCCCAGGACATTGAAACATGCTTTCACCCTGGTTTATAAAGATTACTAAAAACCAACCTTTTCCATAGTAGTTCAGCTGTGTGTGGTAGGGATGTGCACAATTTTTTTTGTATTTGATTCGTATAGAATCAAATTCAAAAAATTCCATATTTGTTTGAATACATCCTCTTCAAATGTGGTAGAAATGTGCATTCAACACGAATATTCAATCTCATACAAATCCCATACAAATCCTATACAAATGTAACAAAATGTTCAATTTGAATGTCAGTCTTCAAATGTGCCAACATGTGATTCAAATTCGAATGTCCCAATTCAGCCAAATTTGTACGAACTTTGAATTTTACAAATATTTGTGCACATCCCTAGTGTGTGGCATTGGTAGCACACACATGGCTTTTCTCCTCAAAATACCTTTATCTTTGTCAGGATGAGGAAGCCCATATAAAGAAAAATGTAGTGTTGTGTGCAGAAGAGGTAGTGGGGTGTAACCAAACTAATGAATTAAGAAGTAATACATCACACTTTGAGCTAGGATTTTGAATTCATACCTCCTCTTGAACTTGATTCATATTCTTAATCAGCTGTGTTTGCTCCTGAGCCAGTTTTTCCAACTCGTAGGACTTTGTTTTTATCTCCTCTTTCATGCCTTCTGTTACTGAATGATGAATTATTTGTTCCTCCTTTAGCTGGAGCTGAAGCTCTTCAATTTGTTTTTTAAAACTTTGCCTTTCTTTCACTATGTCTTGATTTTTCTCTGCAAGCTTGTTTTGGGCTTCATGGAGTTTCTTTTCAAGTGCATCTATTTTCATTTTCAGATTATCAGTCGCATTGGATATTAATAAAGGTATCTGAAAAGCAAATCTGATGTTTCATTGTTTGTAGGGCACGTTGACATGAAATTCTTTGCTTACACAAATGTAAAGCAGTTTAAAGGGATTTTTTTCAAAAAAAGAAAAAGGTATCTAAAGCATCATTTGATAAATGTGAATCTCTAACAACCTTTTATTTTCTAAATGGTTTACAGAATTTGAATGCTGAAGTACAGTAAGCATAAATATGTAGCACAAGATCCAAGAGAAAGGAAACATGGCTAAAAAGGGGAAATAGTCACTGTATTAATTTATTTCCTGGTTTTCCAAAGTGACTTAAATTATAAAGAAAAAAGAACATCAGAAAAAAGATGGAGTTGCACATTTTGACAGCAGTGTCACTAAGTCAGATTTACTTCAAGGTGGAACATGGTGAATGATGGCAAGGAAGAGGACTCAATAGAGATTAACAAAAAGAAGATAAGTCTACAATTGTCAAGTCATCACTGAAATCACTATGCTCTTGACCATCGCCATTCTGACTTTAGACTAATGACAGGCCAGGGAGCATAATCTTCAAAACTGATTCTAAAAGACATTCAAGATAAATTATGTCACATGAGATATAATTCCTAAGCCATGGCTTCATCCACGCTGCCCATCCTTTGGGGAGGAAGGTCTGTGAGGTGCCAGTGCTGCCCAAGTGGCCAATGCTCCACACCAGCAAGTGGAATGCTGCTGCAAGTGGAACTCTGTTCGCAGCAGTGAAAACCCAGCCAGAAGCATGCCACAGATTTTGGTCCCTGATAACAATTTTGGTGGCATCTCATTCTCAAAATTGCCTCCATAGCCCTTTTTGCATCTACCTGGGGGAACAATACAACTCTGTCAGCAAGAGCAAACTGGTAGGTTGATCTCACTGGGGACTGGATGAGGCCCAAAGCAATTGGATACCTTCCCCTGCACACCCTGAATATTGCCTAAAATGGCCCTGTGGCTGCCACCCATTCCTGCAAGATACGATGAGATAACGAGTCTCAGCCCTTTTTAGTTCAGAGCATCCATTCATAAAAGCTGCTACTTACTTCTCTGACTTTTTCTCCTTTACAGCAACTTCTTTGAAGCATAAAAGGTTGGGCCATTTTTCTGCACAACTGCATTAACGTTCAGGGGATATTTTTGTCCACTTGGACTGAATCTAGAGTTTCATGTGCTTTTTAAAAAAACTGAATTCTGCCTCTCCGTAAAGGTTATGGCCTCTGTACACTATTAAAAGTGGTCAAAACAGAACTACTGTAATCCTCAAACTGAGGATTAGTGTAGGAATATTTGACCTATGTCAAAGGGAAAAAAGTACTATTATATTAGACTTGGTTGTATAGTTTTATTTAATTTGATTATCAGAGTTTAGCACTTAGGAATGGGCAAATCACATTTAAGATGACAAATTTTTTCTGGGACCTTATCAAAATTAGCAAAAGTGACTTTTAGGCTGAGGACTGAAAAGGTGTTGACTCACTTTGCTTACAGTATGAAAAAGTGTGTAACAAAGGATCTGACTCTCTGACTGACTGAGTTCTCAGGCCCATGCAAGGACACAATGACCTGTAAATGACCCAAACAAGTTGTAAGGCAATATGACAGAAGCTCCCTGGAATCCTTTAATTTTGTGCATGGTTTAGTTGGTGCCTCAAAAATAACTCTAGAGTTCTCATTGTATAATAAGGCCATTTTGGGCAACATACTGTAACTAGAACGCTTTTAGAATGCTGAGATTTCTTATTAGGTACCAGCTATAAATTATCAAATCTGAAAGAAACTTAAGCAACTCTATTATATCAAATAACGTATACAATGAAATTAACTTGTTTTCCTCTGTGGGATTTAAAAATCTCAAAGCAATTTATTCTGAGTTGCTAAACCTTTGTGTGAAGCAGATCATTCTTATCCTTCTGGTACTTTGCAATTAATTCCTGATGCTTTTGTTTCTCAATGTCCAACTCCATTCGAGCTTCTTCTTTGATCCTCAGAATCTCCTCTTTATGATTGACTTGTTCCTTTGCTCTTTCACCTTCAATCTGGAAGGCCAGAGATCTTGGTTTTAATAAGTATCTGGTTCCATTTATGTCATATACATTGAGCATATAAGCACAGAAGTCAAGAAAAAATAACTGTAAAAACAAAAGGACCTATGTTTCTAAAGACAAACAGAATGAGCCTTTATTAACTTTTATCTGCAACTCAAGAGAAATATATAAAATATATCCTGTTACTTGCATACTATACATAACATAATTGTATTACTTGCATGCTATACACAGCATGAATATACTTTTTTGCATACTATACACAGCATGATTATACTCCCCCCCCCCCCGCCCCGCAGATACTATTATTTTAATATTTAGGATATTGTTTTAAATATGCTGAATCTTTTAAGTGTTTTTATGTATATTATTGTTTTTATTATATATTGGTTTGTAATTTGTTGTTTTAAAGATTGTTACCCGCCCTGAGACCTTCGGGTATAGGGTGGGATAGAAATATAAATAATAAATAAATAAATATAGTATACATTCATCGATAATGTTTCAGTTATGAAGAGTTTTCATACCAAGGCTGCTACATGTGCCTCTCCTTAGGCTAGATGGATGTGAGCACAATGGAAGCTGGCAGGGTGGCAAAAAGGTCATGGACAAACATCCTTTCTACCCCTATATGCTTGTAGAAACTTCTGCAGGTGGAATCCACCTGCTGAAGCAGCTGTTCCTTAGGTAGACACACCTGCAAGAGACTGGAAGAGAGTTCAGAAATGAAGCCACACAGCCCAGTCTTCTGGGGTTCCATATGACCTCGTGACATGCTGAAGTGGTTTAACCCACTATCAGATCACCTAGGTGGCCATTAGGGCAAGATCCTGGCACTTGCCCACCCTGCCCCAGCCAACCAGAAATTGGCCAAGATGGTCATATAGATGCTGACTTAGAACCTGTCCACTGTTATGTTAGCTGTCTCAAGTCATTATGAAGATACAAATACACAAGTAAGTAAGTAAGTATGTAAGTAAGATGTCCACATCTCGCCATTTATAATCATTCAAATATCTTTCCAGACGTTTTCTGATATGCAGCTTCACCCAAGCAACAGCATTTGTCATGGAAAAATGTGAACTACACAAAGCAGATGCAAAAAATGTCACACTGCAAATGTTGTGTGAATAGCATTCACTTTGCTAACCTGAGTTTAAATTTGCATAAAGGCACACAGTGTGAGCAAGTCTTTTAATAGTTTTTCTTATTATCTGAATTCCTGAGGCATCCACAGTTAGTTCACAAACTAATTGTGCTCTACAGTGTGCACAGAACTACTGTCCTTGGTGGCTTCTAGATTTTGGAACAGCCTCCCTCTGGAGGTTTGCCAGATGCCTACACTATGTGGTTTTCAGTGCCTGGTTAAAACATCTCTTCAGCCAAGCCGTTGATGTTTAGCTTCATCTGAGGGTTTGCCCTGCCAAGAAGGGAGGGCAGGAGGGTTATACAGTGGTACCTTGAGATACGAGTTTAATTCGTTCCGTAACCTTGCTTGTATGTCAAATCACTCGTATCTCAAAGCAATTTTCCCCATTGAAATTAACTGAAATGCCATTAATCCGTTCCGGGTCCCAAAAAAACACCTCAGTTGTTTTCGTTAAGTGTTTTTTAATAAGAAAAATGTACTGTACAACTGTATTAACAAGCCTTAGCTTTTCCTCGCCACACCTCACCTCGTTCTCTTTCCCTCGGCGCGTCACGGCCGTTGCCCCGCCTTAGCTTTTCCTCGCCAGACCTCGCCTCGTTCTCTTTCCCTCGGCGCGTCACGGCCGTTGCCCCGCCTTAGCTTTTCCTCGCCTCACACTGCCGCCTTCTCTTTCCCTCGGCGCGTCACTGCCGTCGCCCCGCCTTAGCTTTTCCTCGCCTCGCACCACCGCCTTCTCGTATCTCAAATTTTGCTCTCAAGTCAAAGCAAAATATCCCTTACTCTGCGGCTCGTATCTCGAAAAATTCGTAAGTTGGGGCACTCGTATGTCGAGGTACCACTGTATTTTAAATATGTTTTAGGTATATTTTATTGTTGTGACCTGCCCAGGGACTTTTGAGTGAGAGGTGGATATAACTTCTTAAATAAATAAAAATAACATAAACAAGAGGTGTGCACTGTTTTACAGCCTGAGTGCCATTCCAGTGTTCTTAAAGAAATTAGAAAAAATTAGCAATAATGGTACTTTTTTGTAGCTGTGGATATTAGTCTGGATTAAGCAAATGGCTCTATTACTAAGGATTGGCTTTAGTGATAGTCTATAGATTGGGAATATGGAAGTGATGGAAATTTCTCTTTGGTCCAACAAAGTTGCTTCTTGATTCATAGTGAATAAGACCATCATTAAAGGCTGGCTTCCATTAGAGCCCCAACCTGCTCCAGTGCACTTCTGGAAACACTCTGTCAGTCACCACAAGTTGCTTATTGAAGTTCAGGAATTTGGCAACAAAACTTTAATGTTCCTTCATAAGATTTCACTTTAAGAACGTCACACCTCTCAGAGCTAGAAATAAGACAAAACATATAGTTTGGACCTACTTTTAAGTATTATTTGGAGATGCTAGGAAATGAAAGTTTGGAAAGTGTGGCACCCCCAGGAACCCATATTCATTGCACTGCAAAACTGCTATTAGTTCCCCTTTTTGCATCTGAATGGCACAACGTGAGAAAGGGTTCTGAGAACTCTTTCCTTCCTTGTTGGTGGCCCAACCACTGCTGCTGTTCAAGGACACCTATTTGTCTCCTAAGTGACCCCAAGACTGGAGATGTTTTCTTGTCCAGGGGGGCAGCCTATCTGCCCATCAAGATCCAACCAGAGAATCCATGGCTTCAATATCTTTGGCTGGGGTGTTGCCTCAAAAAAAAAAAAAAAAAAAAAAGAAATCTTTGGCTCTGATCTTGACTACTGAGGATTCCTCTTGACTTGCCCTTCTTAAGCCACATGGGGAAGAGTACTACACTTGAAGATCTGCTGTGGAGATGCCGGCTTGTCTGCTTTTCCTTATGCAACAATTCTCAGAATTTTTCACTGCCTAAAGAGCCCTTAATTGCTCTAAAGAAGTTTTCATGAATTTTACTTCAAAGGTGAATTGTTGGCAGCACTACAGCATTCCACTCAAAAATCTAATTTCGTTATTGCAATTTTCCCTAAGTGTACCATAGAATCATAGAATCATAGAATGGTAGAGTTGGAGGGGACCTCCTGGGTCATCGAGTCCAACCCCCTGCTCAAGGCAGGATCTCCTAAACCATCTCAGACAGATGGCCGTCCAGTCTCTGCTTGAAGACCTCCATCGAAGGGGAACCAACCACCTCCCGTGGCAGCCTGTTCCACTGGTTGATCACTCTTACTGTTAGAAATTTTTTCCTAACATCTAAACTAAATCTTTTCCCCTGCAGTTTCACCCCATTGTTTCTAGTCCTTCCTTGAGAGAGTGAGAACAGGGCTGATCCCTCTGCCTTGTGACAACCCTTGAGGTATTTGTAGACAGCTATCATGTCTCCTCTCAGTCTTCTTTTTGTTAGACTAAACATTCCTAGTTCCTTAAGCCGTTCCTAATAGGACATGGTTTGCAGACCGTTCACCATCTTGGTAGCTCTGATGGTACATAGTGACAGGTCATGTAAAGATGATTTTTGTATTATTATTTTTTTAAAATTTGTTTTACAAAAAGTGAGACAATTTAAATATTAAGTAGTACAGACAATAGATACGACAAAAACTGAAACACTACACAGCTACAAGTTTTTAATGGGATCTACAATTCAGTCCATTCTTTTGTAAATCTTACTTTTATATTTAAAAGTCTAGCATAAACAATGTGACAGTTATGTCTAAAATAGATGTAATGTTAACATCTTTCAAGAATAAGAACACTACATAAAATGTAGTGACAATCCCTAATGAAACTTTATCAGGTACTACAAAAGATGAAGTCCACACCATTCTTTGGTAACTATACTGATTAATAATCACTTGGCCAACAAAACCTGCATTCCATCATAACTTTGGTTTTGTATGTAGTACCATCAAAGAGCAGAAACACTTTAGAAGATATAAATAGGTATTTTACCCATTAATCAAATGATGTGATCCAGAACTTGTACCCCAAGTTATATTTTTCTCAGTACAGCTGGTTATCGTTTCCTGTAGGTCAGGAAATCAGCTTACATTTTCTCAAAACACTGTCAGCAGAGGGGCTTTGGTAAGGAGAACTGAAATAAACATTGACTGACAGTAGTGACATAATTGGAAACTGCTCTCAGAATGAAAAGTGTTTCTCATTCTGCTAACACCAGCAATTAGAGTAACTAATAACCATAATAATAAGAGTTTAGAAAGATGCTTCTCAATAGCCTTCCTCAAGTTGCATAGCAACAATTTATTTCTTTTTTTCTTGTAGAACAGTTTTATAATCTGGTGCATTAAATGCCAAAACACCACTTTAAGCAACTTAATTTTGAAAAGAGATTTTCCTCATTTAACAAAACATGTGGACTGAATTTTTTTCTTAATATAAAGAGAACACATTATGCCTATGTAATGGCACAATGACCCAAGAAAAACATGGCAAAATCTCTTTGGTCTGATGAGAGCATTTTTAGAACACTTGACATTCAGCACATTTTAATAGTTGTTAGCAAATAGGAAAGTGCTGTCTCTTATTTCTGTTAGTTTTATACTCATTTTAAATGTCAAGCTGCACAACAGATTCTGATTGTGCAAACAGAATGACCTCATGCTAAAATTATATCCTGTGTGTGAGAAACTAAGTTCTCAAAGACATGCTTGATATATATTTATTAATAAAGTCCTAAAATTACATCAAGTGTGTATATGCACTGAGAAGACTGGAACATTTACGAGACAGACTTTCAGGGCTTTAGGTTTAATTGTGCAAAAAGAGAAGAAGCAGGTGTTTATCAAAACCATTTAAAGGAAAAGATTAAAGACCCTCAGATAGGAAGAGAATGTACTTTTGATACTGGTCTTGTTTGTATAACTGCATTTGATTGTGTATCTTCTATTCATTTTAAAATAAAAACCTTCATCAATTTACTCTTTCCCAGAGGTTGCTAAATGTAACTCCCAGCAGCTTCTTGCAGCACGGCTAATGCTCAGTTAGATAGGCATCGCAGTTCAAAATGTAACATGGTAATTAACGTGAACGTCAGCAGGTATACCAAAAATTTACTTACTTACTTATGTACCAACTTGGGATTTTATGGTATATGCCTCAAAAAGTCTCACCTAGACTTAACTGGTCGAGATCTTAAACATTTAAGTGTACAGTGTATCTTGGATGCTCCATATGGACCATTTTAAGATTCGAAATCCATAATTCTTCGATTGCCACTGCCCCTTTCAAAACCCAAGGCAGGAATATCTCCAGGAGAGAACCAGAATTGTGTAATCTGTCAATACACCACCACTGCCGATCAAATCACTTTGGAATGATCCAAGTTGATGGTCCTCTCATCTCATGATTTGAGAGTGAGACCAGGGCCTGCCTCAAAGGAGTATCATCCATGTCAACTGGGAAATCCTCCAGACCATTCAGGAATCGTTCAAATTCCATAGATCTCTGAGGATAGAACATCTCAATAGGTTCCACACACATGTGAAGCTGCCGCTGTATGTCCAAAACTTACCAGTTAATGATCTGACCATGACAACTTGTTTACCATCAGCCCTCCTATCCACAGATTCCCACCAACCCCTTTTGTAGAAGAAACCAAATAGGGATCATGTCCTGCTGTATGTGATGGATCAGTAACATACTGAGACAGCCTCATTGAGGGCATGAACGGCTGAGCTAGCCCACTGAGGATCATCTCCACATGAATGTCAAAATTCTCTATGGAAGAGGTTTCCAACACCACAACCAAGACTACCTCTGCCAGCTCAGCCAGGAAGAATGATGGACAGTGAGTTTAGTGGTACACCAGGATTATCTCTGTCTCTCTGGCCTCAAAAGAAACAATGTTTGTAGCATTCTGTGCTTTTTGAAACCTGCCGTCTTGCTTTTAATATGTTATTATGACATATTAATTACTCAGCATTTTTCATTATTTACCACCCTTAAGTTCTGCTGAGCCACAAGTTGTAAAGGTACTTCAAGAATATAAGTAAATATGGACACACACTAGCATGTGCAGCAATCTTCATTTTGAACAAAACATGCTAAAGCACTGTATGGGAGAAGTTGTTAACAAAATGGGTACCAGGTGCATTTGCTTGGCAATAGGCTGAAGGCAAGGAAAACAAACATAGTAATCCAATATTACCTTTTCCTGCCAGTTCTTTTCATTCTGCACCTTCTGTCTTAATATTTCCTGCAGCTGCTCCATTCTGTTTTGATGAGAAATCAGTACAGACTCCCTAAACATGAAAAATGCCCATGAAAATATACTCCAAATAGGTGAAAAAATAGGTCTAGAATAGTTAAGTCTCTCTTCCAATATTATTCAGCTGCAGTATATGCTACTATTACCTTCTCCTACTGCAGTGGGGTCAGTAATTTAGTATATATTCTTTAAAAATACTAACACAGTTGCCCATAGATTGCTAAAATGCTATTCTACTTATATCTTCACAAATGTGATCTCTTCAAAATACAAAGACATAAAATGCCTCTCTGGACTTAATTTTTTATTTATGAGCTCTGCTAAATAATGCTACACTGAAAACAGAAGTATAACTTGACCTGTTCTAGTATTTCTACAGTTTCTCAACTGAACTTATTTTAACCTGTATGTACTGTAGTGCAACTAAAGATTTTTTTACCATGTCTTTTCACAGTTAAGGTGAAGTCCCTGCATTCACACTGTTGATTTATCCTACATAATGGTATTCACAATCGTACCATTTTATTTTGTAGTCCATCATGATTCGTCATCTTTGGATACTGTGTCTTTGAGTTTCATATCTCCTCTAGGCATAGCTACACATGAATCTTACTTCTTGCATTAAAGGAGAACCCACTTGAAATGCATTTTGATCAGGGGTGGAGTGAGAGATGCAAAATCATACACAAAGCTTTTGGGTTTTTTCCATGCATGTGCACTCCTGGCCTATGGACACTCTTCCCTTTTTTCTCATTTCCCTGGTCCTGTGCAAAACAACTCACTGTTGTGGAAAATGCCCCCACCCTCCAGAGCAAAGGCATTCTTCTGCTTCCTGTGAATAGATCTATGGCCATGCTTCTCCTCCCCTGGAACATCCCTGAAAATTTGCAATATGGGCACAAAAGAAAGACAAAGCATGGAGAGAAGCCTCTTGTCATAAATGCATACTGCAGATAACACACAGCAATAGCTATTAGAATTGATGCCTAGGTATTTCCTCCAGGCTGGGGAGACAGACAGAATGGCTCTAAAGGCCATTTCAAGGGATTTGAGAGCAGGTGAAGGTTTTGCCTTTGTCTTCTGCTTGAAATGCCCATAAGCAACTGATGAGCCATGTGTGAGACAGGATGCTGGATTAGATGGGCTGTGGCCTGATCCAACAGGACTCCTCATGTTCTTATGTAAAAACTAAATTAATGCACATCAAAAACTATGTCTAGCTAACTCCCCCCCCCCAAAAAAAAAAAAACACACACACCTTCCTAATGTCTACCAGGACTTTGGCAGAGAGGAAGTTGCTCAACACTACAGCTCAACAGAGAGAACAACTTCAAAAAAGAAAAACCCAGTAAAGAAGACCTTCAGGGACGGAGCAAATATTCCATCAATGAGCGATAAATATTCACTACTGTAAGATGAACTTGAGGTTTTGGGATTTCCTAACACTACAGAACTCTTAAAGTGTAATATCTTATTTGAACAGAATAGGGCCTGGCATTCACTGTGCTGGTGTATACTTGCTTTAATATATATATATATATATATGTATATCTTTCCCTGTATCTTGAGGTTTCAATGTAGGTAATAACAAAATATATCAGATTAAAACAGATAAAAAATACTGGGAACCAATCTGATGGAATCCATCAAATAGTTTTTTGACTAGCACATGACTGCAAATGAAACTATGTTTTCTTAGTCATCACAGAAAGCAATAAATTAATGGTGAAACTTGAACAAGATGTAAAAATCAAGTCTAACTAGATGATTGCATATGGATTGAAATGGGGAGCATAAAGTACAGGTACATGTGGAGACTCTATATGCACACTATTGCCACATGCAGAAGTACTTCTGCATAGCAATCACTCCATTTTAACCCATTCTATTTCCTCCAAATAATTAGAGGATTTGTCTCAGCAGTTATTTAGAATTTGTATATTAGAAAATTAAGCAATAGTTACACCTGTGCATTGTGAATCTATATGCAATGCTGTTGTATGCTTCTTTACATGCAATCTTCAGATTAAGCATTTGACAGCTAGAAAAAAAATTCACAAATTTTCATGAACTTAAAAAAGTTATGAAGCATTTTTAGTGTTACTGTTTTTTGTATGCTGTAGATTTTAGTTTGAGTGTATTTAGGTTCTGTTCTGTATCTAATTGTTAAATCTTACAATGAAATCTATTTTGGAAAGTTACAAATAGAACAAATGAATTAATGTAGATCCTTCTCTATTCTGGAAGATGATGGGGGTTCACTAGGCATACTTTTTAATGTGCATTAATTCAGTTTCTATAGCTGCCAAGAGGAGAAAACAAATCAGCTTGGACCTGCAGTGCCAGACATGGGTGATGCATATTCTGTATGTACATAATATGGTACAATACTAAGGAGAATTTAGTACTGAACCTGTATGTTTAACCATGTTAATCTGAATTTTATTTTAATTGAAGAAGGAGAAGAAGAGTTGGATTTTCTACCCTGCTTTTCTCACCCATTTAAGGGGACTCAAAGCGGCTGACCAAGCTTTTCTATTCTTCTCCCCACAACAACACCCTGTGAGGTAGGTGGGGCTGTGAGAGCTCAGAAGAGAGCTGTGACTAGCCCAAGGCCATCCAGCTGGTTTCTTGGGGGAGGGCAGAATTGAACCCGGTATTCCCAGATAAGAGTCCAGCTCCCTAACCACTAGACCAAACTGGCTCACCAGTTTTAAGATTATGCATTTTTCAAAAATGGCTTTAGAATAATATTTTAGAAACAAATAAGTTTAGAGATGTTTGCTTTGGTATTCTACCGAAACATAGGTCAAGTCAGGAGCTCCTAAACCAAGATACATAACTCAAATGCTTGGTTTTTGAAGAGATATAGGCACTCTTCAGAGTGGTGGTCTGGTGAGATACAGTGGACACAGTTATTCCTGGCTAGAGACAAGGGTAGACAGGAGGAAGGGACAGATGTGAAATTGCTCTGGATTTAGCAACATCAGGTCACAAAAATAGCTTAGTGTTTGGGATGTGCTTTCATCCCTGAAAGAAAGGTGTTCAGAGAGATCTTGAGATGGAAAGTGTAATGTGAGAGGCATTCCAAAGAAGTCATTTTGTATTAATGGGTAATTTCAACTACCTGCACATTGCCTGGGTATTTTTTTTTTCAATTAGACAAAAAGATAAAATTCACTGACACTATGATTTTTTATATATATACTGGAGTAGATGGTTGTTCATTGAAGATGGCATGGAAGCAGAGAATCCTGGACTTGATTGAAAGAAACACTTGGGACTTTGTGAGAAAAGCAAATGTAGTTGAACTGATTGGGAACAGTGGCTCACTACTATAAGCATAAAATTTGTAGAAGTAAAAAACTGCAGACCAAGCTGAAAGAAAAAAGTAAAAAATTGTAAACTTTCTCCAGAGGAAGTTGTTAACAATTACAATAACAGATGATCACTCAAAGTATATTTCAAATATTCAAAAAGGTCAGTGGTCAAGTGAGGTCTTTGCCATGGTATGTACCCAAGCTCCCTAAGATTGGGTGGGTCAAGGAACCATTTCTTAAAGATCGGTATTATCAAAGAAAAAACTCAGCTACAACAATCAAGGGGAAAAAATCACAGGCGGGCAAAACAATGCTCCCTTGGGAGTAATGCACTCCCAGAGTCAGGGCAAACCAACCTGAAAGGGACTGAAGGTGTTGGTGGCAAGGAATTAAGTTTTATTTATAGTGCTCCACAGCATCATCTATAGATTATTCAGAGTGAAACAAATAAGGAATGATCAAGTACAAACCTGACCTCCGAGGCTACGTTTCCACTGGTTAAAAAAATCTGCGTTTTAATCCAGATTTGTTTTGACCAGCGCTGAGGGCACTGGGGAAACCAAAGGTGTACAATATGGAAGGAGGAAATTGCAGAGAGGTTAAATGAATTATTTACATATGTCTTCACAGCAAAGAATCAAGGACAGGCCCCCAAACCTTGGTGCATCTTTTCAGGAGCTGGATCTGATGATCAAAGGCAAAAAGTTGTGACAAAAGAAGAAGTGGCAGGACTTAGCAATAAATATGGACATTTAAATGAGCAACTCAGAAGACATTCATCCAAGAGTTATTAAGGAATTCAGAGGTGAGATATCCCTGTTGCTCTACTTATCTGTTCCAAGGAAGAGTGTAAAAACTATTATTAAAGAAAAAATACCAAACAAATAGGTCATGCTCAAGGCTAGCCAACAAGGTTTCTTTCATGAAAATTTCTCATAACCAGTAATGTATATAAAGATTCCCATATTTAGTAAGAATCTTAAGCTAGGATTTGGTTTTACAAATGTGTAAATAGAGAGGTCAGCTGAAGGAAATGTGAGAGAGGGAGACCTGAACATTCAATAAATTTTATTGAAAGAAAGTGAGTTTAATTACAAGAATAAAATTATAAAAGTGGAAGAAAAACAAAAGTAAAATACTGTAGGTGCAGCAGAGGCAAAAGCTGTACAGAACAACTATGAAACAAGGTCTGGCTTTTGTAATAATGTAAAGACTTATTTTTGAATAAAAAGTTTGAAGCAAAACTGTTGGACAGAAAGGGAGGGGAGAAGCACACCCTTGCAGGAGACAGCCTTTCTTCTGATCAACTCTTTTTGAAAGCGAGAAGAGATGCAATGAGAAGGATATTTCTGTTTCAGTCAGGAGACAGAACAGCATGGAGGTAGCTTAAAAGTCCTTCTTATGCCTTTCTAAGCATCCTCTTTCTTACATTATGTTTACCTAGGGCAAGAGACTGCCTGTTTCAAAGACAGCAGAATCAAGAAGTTACTTGAACCTTTTGACTACTGGGAAAGTTTCAGTGTAATTTTTGTTGGGTCTATTCACCAGGAAGAATGTGAGCCATTAAGTTTGCACTCAGTAGCAGAGCAGAAGAGCAAACGTAAGCACGTTCAGAGTGCCTTCTCCTGCTGTATTGTTAAAACGTTAACAGCACTTACGCTAGGCTTCTTGTTCAATTGGTGCAGGGCCGTGAGCACCCACTTCAAAGATGCAGCTACTTGCCATAAGGGTGCTGTGTGGATCTTGCTTTTGTCTGAATGTTGCACCTCCTAAAGAGTAAACAGTATTTCTATTGCCACCAGCCATTTTCCTGTTCTAGGTGAATAGGAGGGATATCTGACAAATGAAGAGGTTTTTGTCACACTTCTGAAAGATAAATTATTTTCACATTTTTGAACGTATCACTAAAGAGAAAGATAATCCAGTGGACTTTGTCTCCTTGTAGTTTTGAAAAGGGCTAAAGGATCTTCCCTACAAGGAAAGGTTGAAATGGCTGGAGCTTTTTAATCTAGAAAGATAAAGTGGAATGACAGAGGTATGTAAAATTATGCATTACGTGGACAGCATGGATAAAACTTTTTTCTTTCTTTTCAAAAAACTCAGAAGTCACCAAGGAGATCTGAATCTTAGAAAAGTCAGGACAAACAAATATTTCATGTAGTGTGTATTTAAGAACTTTTTAAAAATGCCCTGCTGCATCAGATCAGCAACCTACCTAGTTGAGCCCAGTAGCACCAGTTGCATAAGAAAGCCAAGAAGTAGGGAATAAGTGCACACAATATTCCACTCACAGTCCCCTAGTAAATGGCCTTTGAAAGGCCTATCAGAGAAAGATACACAGACATGAGAGCCAGTAGCCATTGACAGGCATCATGGATTTGTCCAAACCTTTCTGATGCCGCACAAGCTGGTTGAAAACATTAGATTTTGTGACAGAGGATCACAAAATCTGCACTGCATGAAAAAAATATTAATACGGCATGTTCTGTTACTCGAGTTCTAAGAAAAATCTGTCATGCTGTCATTCTCAATATAATACTGGGATAGTGAGCTACTATCCTGTAATACTGCTGTTATGGGAAGCATTGTTTCATCTTGTTAGAATACCCTTTATCCAGAAGTCAGCCAAGAACACACAAACACCAAAACAACAACAACCCAAAAGGAAGTGAGTGGTTGCTTGGCTGTCCTCCAAGTAGCTACAAGTGGAATGACACACAGGTAGGGCTGTGGCTGCTTCCCACGTTTGGTGGAGTCTGCAAGAGGCAATTGTGGGATCTTCTTTAAATCTTGCAATTGTCTTTTGCAATCCGGAGATGACCTAAATCTCTGAAAATACAAGGTTCACTTTAATTACACTTGAAAAAATATTTAGGATTGTACTAAAATACTGATATTTCTTTTTCTTTTTTTAAAAAATATAGAATTATTTCACTGCACAAAATTATGCTAACCTCTGTAATGATTTATTTTGGGTGTGGACAACCGTGAAGAGTCAACTTGTTGGGGACTTTTTAGTTCAACTGTGTTCTCAGAAAGAAATTCTACGCAGAACATCCTGTCCTGTAATGTTATGCATGACAAGTCATTTCTAATTACCTTTCTTGCTTAAGCATTACCACTTCTTCCTCTCGTTGCTTGAGAAAGCCTTTAATTGTTTCCATTTCTCTCTCCAAATGGTTGGCGCTATTTTTAAGATCTTCTTCTCTCCTCTCTTTCTCAATCAAGTCTTCCTGTAAACGTCGGCACAGTTGTTGGGAGGCAAGAAAAGACTGTTCGTGTTCTTTCAGAGTATTAGTAAACCTAACAGTAAAACATTTTTTTAATGTGAAAAATCCATATGTAACTGAAAACGGACCTAAAAATATATACAATGTACTTAGACAAAGGCTTTGCAGTAATTATGACCATTATGCAGAGAACCTTCCCAGTAAGATTAAGTCAGTAAGATTAAGTCAGTGCAAACAGGTTTTGTGGAGATGGAATATGTGAAAAGGAACAGATATAAAAATAGGGACAAATCCAATGAGTAGATTGTTTAGGGTCTGATAGCATTTATGTGCATAAAACATTTGCACTGTCTAGAAGATGCTGTCCTTATTGAATTGCAACCTGCACTTTTTTCTCAGTATAATCGGTACTTGCTGTAAGTAACACAATAAGTAAAAACCCACATTTCTTATCTGTATCTGAATTGTCTTTTTGCCTCCATATGTGTAATCTAAACTGAAGGAGACAGAATAGTCTCACAATATACAATCAACATTTGTATCCAATTTTCAAATTTGCACACATCCCGTTTTCATCCCATATGCAACCCATTTTCATCCCATATGCATCCCATTTTCATCCCGCATTATAAGTGCAAATAAACACAATATTTTGGATGCAATATACATGGTTCTATTCGGTCAAATTTATTCAAAAATCTGTATCGGATTTTTGAATATCCGAAATTCGATCAAATACATTAATTCGGATTTTCAAAACTCCGATTCAAATCCATCAAATACCGACATACAAATTCGAATCGGATTTTTGAATATCTGTGCACATCCCTACTTTCAGCTGCCTCACCAAGGAAAGGAGGGATTGGTATAGTTAAAGTCCCACCCCCACCCCCACATGAAGCTGTGCTTTCCAATTTTTCAAAGATGGCCAGATTCTGGAGCAGCCTCACTCTGGAGATTCACCAGGTGCATATATTATATGGCTATCAGCACCTGGTTAAAATATATCGCTTCACCCAGGCCTTTGAAGTTTAGTTTCCTCTAGGTGGCATCCTGCCAGGGAATGAGGGAGGGAGGGTTATATTTTAAATATGTTTTAAGAATATTCTCTATATTTTATCTTTTCATTATCATGGCCTGCCCTGGGACCTTATGGTGAAGGATGGGATATAAATTCTTAAACAAACAAACTTCTCCCCTCAATAGCTTGTCTACTGCCCCCTCCTATACAGGAAAAAGAAGAGAAGCTGAATGACAGCATGGTTTAACACCAAGCTAAACATCTGATTTCTTATATAGATGAATTTATCTTCTGCATTTCAGAACAGCACTTGCATTGTTACACAGTTGTAACTTGTTGCCTCTCATACCGAGATTCCGACGTTCGGATTTCAGTTGCCAGTTTTTGGAGTTTGCTTTGATGATCTTCAACTTCATTGGCTTTCTTTCTACAAAATATAATTCACAGTTTTAAGTTCCCCTATCTTTAAAGATCAACGAAGTCTTTCACACACAGTGGCCATCTTCTATTAATTTTAATGCTATTGATAAGCCACTAAAACAGAATGCCAGACCATTATTGTACTCATACCCTTCTTATAGGTTTTCCCATAAGAGAGCCTTAAATCTGAAATTATCATGAAAAAAGACTACTTGGGCACTGCCTTTCCTTAGATAACAAAGAACAGACAAAAAAAAGTATAATTTGACAATGTATGATCTGATGGAAAATATACAATCCAGTGGGAAAGGTATCTTCAGATTCAAACATTTTAGGCATTACACTTCTTAGGAAATAGCCTACCCGTATTTTCCGGCGTATAAGACGACTGGGTGTATAAGACGCCCCCCAACTTTCCAGTTAAAATATAGAGTCTGGGATATACTCGCTGTATAAGAAGATGACACCCGGAGTATAAGACGACCCCCGACTTTTGAGAAAATTTTCCTGGGTTAAAAAGTAGTCTTATACGCCAGAAAATACAGTACTTGTGATCAAAAAGTGAAATATATGGGGAGACTAAGGTTGGCCACCTTAACACCGACTCTTGTGTCTGGATTCCTCCAGCTGAAAGGCAACTTTCCGCAGCAAGGTGCAATCAAGGATCACCATGGCATTTTGTAATGACACTGTTTTACAGATACAAGAGCTGGACAGATAAATAAAATCCTTATAAAGCGGTAGGTTAATACTATATTAGCAGTCTTCATGTATAATACTATTCTGTGGATAACTTTAAACATGATTTGTTCAAGAAACTACAAGGAGTGTCATACTCAAGTCAAATACATATATATGTACAAACATACATACAGATGCTATGGCTTGTTTTGCCAAAACGTGCTTAATTTTGTCACCATACATATCAGGCATAATCAAACACATCATAGGGTATCTTTCCACTGTCAGAAAATACCCATTTTTGCACCCATTAAGGACCCATTTGGGTGTGAGCCGGATGACCCCATTTCCACCAAGGCACCCATTTGGGACACATTTGTTTCGACTGCCGCTGGGAAATCTGGATCAAATGGGTACTTTCTGGCCTTTAATCTGGATTTCCTGTAGACCCCACTAATGGGGTCTACAATGGGGTCTTCATTCAGAAAATCCAGATTAAAGGGAGCCTGTTTCCACATTAGTTTGGCAATGGGGTCTAGAGGAGGCTACGGGGAGGGGCACCCTTGGGGGGAGAGCCCCAAAACCTAAGCTTTGAAGTCATTTTGAAGTCATTTCGAAGTTACTATGAAGTCAGTGCAAAATAGCTCCGGAGCGTCTTTGAAGTCTGTGCTGATCTTCGGAGTGAACTTCGAAGTCACTCCAAAGTCACTTTGAAGTTTACTCTGAAGATCAGCACGGACTTCAAAGACACTCCAGAGCTATTACGCACAGACTTCGAAATGACTTCGAAGTGACTTTGAAATGACTTTGAAGTGATTTTGAAATGACTATGAAGTGACTTCGGAGCCGCTTCAGAGATTGCACCCCCTGTCCCCCCAAACACCTGGGGTGACAGGCAGACCCCTCATGGGTAGATCCAGATTTCCAAATGGGTGCTCCGGTGTTTCCACTGCAGGGAGGCTAGCACCCATTGCTACTGGGTGCTAGACCACCCATGGAAACACATTGAGTACTTCCCTTAATCTGGATCTACTAGATCTGGATTAAGGGAAGTACCCATTCCCTAGATCCGTATATTCTTATATCCGGATTAAAGGAGCGCGGTGGAAAAACGCCCATAGTTAGACAAGGTTGTTGTACTTGGATAATTATTTTATGAGACAATAACAAACTATTGCACCACACTGTGGCTGGTTAACAGGAGAACAATGGGCTGTTACAGGTGTTCAAACAAATTTGTCTAAACAATACAGCTTTTAGGATTATATGGGGACCATGTCATTGCCAACACTTGAGAATTCCAACAGTCTTTGTTTTTCTAGGCTTTTAATAGGCATGCACCTCTGAGTGATTTTGCTGACAAGTGTTGTCTTTTCTGATCATACATCCATAGGTTGGAGGTAGGATAAAGAATCTGTACAGAGTTTTCCTTGGCTGAATTGATTTAAAGTCAAAATGGCTCATAAGAATTAGTAATACGACCCAATGTCAGAAAAAATGTAACCAGGCCTGGAATTCTTTCTGACAGGTGAGGCAGAATGAGGACTCAATGATTAATCTTATCAAGAAAGCAAAGTTACCAAATCAGAGCATGGGAAAATTCTACATGAGTGAGGCTTACATTTCCACTGTAATCTAGTTTATTTGCAGTTATTAGGACAAAAGGCCCAGAACAAATGAATTTACGGCATAAGTATTAAATTAATTTTCAAAACAGCAAAAATGACCTCAACATTATTTTTCTTGTTATTTTTCTTGAGTGACGTAGATTCAGCAGAGGAAGTCCTAAAGGCAATATGGGCTAATAGACTGAGAGGGATATTAAGCACACCTCATTCTCACCCTAAAAAATAATCACTCCTGTTAAGAGGGAGAAATATGTGAAATTTTGCTGCATATACTATATATTCTCATATCAAACCAAAGACATATCATTTTATTTTTTCCCTCAAATCAATTCAAAGGTAGGACCAGATGGAAACACAGCCTGGGAAAGACAATGCTGCTGGACTGTCAAAAGAATAAGAGATGTTGGAAGAAAACACTTTAGAAGCTTTTACCCAGGATCATATGAGCTTTTTATATTGTGAATTTGAATATGAAGCAGAATGTAAATTGTCCTGAGGCAATACTAAACTACAGTTCAAAAGGATTATACCCACACCTCCAATGAGTTCCACCCAACTACCTCCATCAGATAAAACAGAGCCACCCAGGTTGGAGAGACAGTTAGACAAGAGTGAACAAAATGTGATTGAGTTCTCTCAACCAACCAACCATTTGTATGATGTCACCTCTCATTTGTGCAAGTACATACCTTTCTGAGAGAGCTTTCTCTTGACCTAACAAGACAGTGACAGCTAATGGCAAAGTTTCCAGTCTGGAAGTAAACTGGAAGTCAACCAAGAAAAGAGGAAGGGATTCAAGGAAGAAGGCAAGAGTTTCAGCAACCCAACAGCAGTCTGCATCAGAATAAAGTGATCAGACAACATTGTGAAGAGACAGTGAAGTCAAGAATGAGCTAAAGTGGTTCTCAAATAGATTACGAAAAGATTTTGAAAAAGGAAATGACCGTTTATGAGACCGAAGGAGTGAAAGGCAATCATTTATCTATGGTTTATGACTATTTAATGACCTTAAAACCAACCAGCGTAGAGGCCAAAAGGGCCTTCTCAGCAGCCGGCTATATATGCAGTTCTGTGCGAAGTAGGTTAGGCGATAAGACTATAGATAAAATATGTTTTTTAAAGTCTCACTTCCAGAAAACTCAAAAAACTAAATAAATTATCTTTCTGTTGTTAAGAGTGTTGCTAATCAACACAAATGTAAGTACATTTGTGTCGTTAGAATACAGGCTGATTTGTAGTTGTAGCATTAGCTCTAGCCATTTTAAGTTAAAGAGAGGTAAGATTGATTGCAACTGATTATACGTCCTTATTTCAGTATATGCCTAAGATAATTCTTATTAAGAGATTACTTAAAGGCATTGTCTTTGATGTTGTATTCGATTTTCTTACTTCATAAAACATAATACTGGAATTGTAATTTTAAGTCAATTATTTTGATCTCAAATAACAAAGAATTAAGAAACCAAACGAAAATTGATATAGTTACCTCTAAATGAGTAAAGGTTTTTATTTTAGTAGTTTGTAGTAAAAAGCTTAAATGAATAAATGAACAAAAAATTTCATTAAAAAATGTATTTATTTTGATTCCATATATTGCTGGATCCGTGCTGGATCCAGCTGGATTCCGGCCAATCCAGCAAAAATCCAGCTGGACTAAAAATGCTGCTGGATTGCAATCTCTACTTCTGACCCTTCTCACATGTCGGATCTGCTAAGAGAACCATCTATGCTCACTAGCCTGAAGCTCAAAAGGGTCTGTATCACACTGTGTACATTAATTCTGGTCATGATATCTATACTGACTGGCCAACTTCCTTCCTGTTCTTATGGTTAGAGCTCTTCCCATCAGAATAAACTTCTTGAACTAAGGGTTAGCAGCACTACTTGAGTTATGGAGAAATCACCCGGTCCTGCCTCATACTTCCTACAGTGTTTGCATCTTCTGGGAAGATGACAGTTCGCAAGCTCCTATTCCATTATTTGCAAATTCATAAGATTTTTCAAGGAAGCTAAGCCTAATGAATATGAAAGAATGGTTGCACAAATTAAAAGCGCCAGGCCTGAGTGCCATGCACAGTGAACTTGGCACCCTGTTTATTAGGTCAGGGATAACCCTGGGGAAACATATATATTTGAAATGATTTATAAAAGAAGTATGGTAGGTATTTGCCAAGATAGTCATTTTTTTTCTAGAAAACAGCCTCCCAGCAGCTTCACTGAAAATGTCATTTGGCATCTTAAAATCTCAGGAGTTCCATTTTTAAATCGCCTATCACAAATTCAGATCCGAGGGCATTTAAAAATGTATTGCTACAATGATGAATAATAAAATATGCAATAAACCTATTAAAACCTAACACATAACTGTAATAGTCCTAACATCTCACAATATAAAGCTCACCTTAATATGTAGAAGCCTTCAAGTATAATAAGTATGTATCACTCAACTAATATCATTTCTCTAGCATTAGAGCTGCATTAGCAGGAGGGATGCAATATATGTTTCATCTACTGCTAAAATCAAAATATATGTTGGTTGCTACCTGCATATTTTTTAGTTAAATCTAAAATTTCAATATATACCAATGAAGCCTGAGAAGTTTGGGACACAACTCCCCAAACAGGACAAGAAGCAAAGGAAGCTAAACAACAAAGGCCTGGGTATGTATGTTTTAATCAGGCACCAAAAGCCATACAATGTGAACACTTGGTGCACCTCCACTGGGAGGCTATTCCAAAGCCTGCCTTGTGATCCTAGTGTCCAGGCAGGTCTATGTGCAATGTTCTAAACATCACAACAAAATATTTCTTAAGAAAATGAATTGTAATTTTTTAAAACGTCCCTAATTATTTTTGTTTTACTTATTTTAATTCTAGATGCAATAGCAAAATGGACTGCATTGGCCTCCATCAGTGGTACTCACAGACAGTAAATCAAAAGAAATTATATTATGTAATGCCCACCTGGTTCCCATCTAAAAACATTGGAGCCATATGTTTAAAATAAAAAAGTGTCTTGAAGTTATATAATAATTAATACTCTGCCTAGACTTTCTAATCTCCTTTAGCAATACCTATGCAGCAAGTATTTTTATGTAATTGTAAAATAATACAAGAGAAGAAAATATTATGAGTTATTATTGGAGAATTTGCCTAAGATACTTTATTTGTAAAAACTATTTTTATGACCTACACTGTCTAAAACTAATACACTATTTGGTTTTATGAACTATACTTTTTACAAACCAAACTTTATAATTTTCTTGATATAAAGATATATGAACAAACACCTTCATCAAATGGTAATTACTGAAAGCTTTTTGTGTACTTTTAGCTTTTTAAAAATGTACTGAATATGTATGCATAAATTCAGAATTTGGAATAACTGCTAAGTGAAGTAAGGACTTTTCTTCCATGTCATACAACGTTCATTCCTATTAGAATTTGGAGGCTTCCAAAACAATGTTGTTTTATTTGTAATTTATGTTAAGACTTTTGCACTGATTATTAGTACAATTTAATATAAGATTTTATGAACCAATATATAATTGTTAGTTTGCCCTCTTCATTTCTTTCTCCCAGACAGAACCAATCTTTTGGAATAAATTCCTAGTTTCCTAGTTTACCTAGTTTACACTTCCTTGCTTTGGACTCTCAAGAAAAGGCAGAATATCTACATGTTTACTTTGCAACTTCCTAATTCCAAAAAACCCTACGGCATGCAATTTTAATCATTCTTGTTTTAAACTTTTAATAGATATGTTTTAATAGTGTATTTATTTAAAAAAATACCTATCCTCATTTTTATTTTTAGTCATTTAAATAAACAAATATTTGGGGGGGGAATGGAAAGGGATATTTATAGAGGGAGAAACCTCATTCTTTTTTGTTCAAGTATGAAGGGGTGCTACTGTTGCATCTACTTCAAACCTGTAACGTGCCATTGGATACACAGGAAGGTTTCGAATGTTCCATACCATGGAAAAAAAGTTGTCAGCAACAGCCTCAGATCTGTTTCTCCTTCATTTCTTCTTCCATATTTTTTTTCAGATTACTACTTTTATTGTTGATGTAGTTAGTCCAGAAAACACTACTGCATGCAGTATGCCATAAAAGCTATTTGTGATAGGAACACCTGTCATTTAGGAGAAATGTGGCCTTTTTCTTGTGAGTGGTATTTAATCTGAACTCAAACTGAAAAATCCCACTATATTTAGAACTAAAATATCACAGTGAGATGATGGTTCATGAATGCATGTCCCATATCTGCTAATATTTGCTTAATTAAATTAATTAGTGAGATCTAGTGGCTTTAGGCTGAGAGAATGATTAATGAACAGTTTTTTGTGAAGACTGCAAAGACAGATCTGAAAATAAGGATGAATAACTCTTATTAATTCTGGTTTCTCTCAGTCTATTTTTTTTCAATCTTAGACTACCCAGGGCCCTTCTACATGGAGCTTTAGGACCAATTTTGGTCACTTTCAGAGAGGGGTGACCACAACACCATTCCCTAGAGACAACACTAAATCATTATTTTTGAGGTGAAAATTTTCTCAAAGGAAGAGCAGGTTGGGTAGTTGGATGAAGCTCATCTGGAGCTCTACGTGCAGAGAAACAAATTGCATAAACTCTCTCCCTATTTCCTGTGCAAGATGTGCTTGCCCAGAGGATGGGTCTGTTCAGCATAAGGCAGTGTAATCTATGCTGCATTCTCAGCTCCTGGGGGGAATTCCTCCCCTTACCGTATCAGCAGATCATGCTGTTTGCTTCAGTCTCTTCTTTCAGCCAATTCTTCTTTTAATTTGCTTCTTTAATTGGCTGAAAGAGAGAATACAGGGGATTAAAGGGAATAGCTGAATATCTTTTTTGCTTTCCTTTTTCTCCCCCTCCCAAGCATTTGTCTGACAGCGAACTGGGACAGATTTTAGCTTGGTGGTCTTTCTACTGTGGAAAGGAAAATTCTATCCTTATATAGAAGTTCCTCCTCCATTCCATCATTCTGAAATTTCTTTAACAGTAAATATATATATTAAAATCATTCATTATAAAACTGTTAGTCACTATTGTAGACAAATTATGTGTTATCTGCATTTTCTTCTTGAATAATGCATTCTGTACACTGTTTGCATTAATACAGATTGTTGTGTACACCCTGGCTTACTATACATATACACCAATTCATTATTTTGCATTAGTGAGACTTTCAAACAATTGCAGCATTTAAGTTCAAATATTGGTTAATGACAACAAAGACATCTGTTCATCCTTTTTCATCCTTTTCAGCCATGTGATGCTTAGCTGATGGATAGAACTGCATAATGAGGAACTGCAATGTAAGAGGAGACCTAGATTGTCTGCTCTAAGTTTATATTCCTTCTTCCCTCAAAGATCTCTACTCTGGCCTTAAAGCATTAATGCCAGGATATTTAAAGATTAGACTGTTTAGATTTTTATTGTGACTTTGAACATAACCTAGGGCTTCATATAATACTAATTGTAATCTTCCTTTAAAGGTGTGTTTGACGTTTGCCTACAATTTGCATTTATTTGTTTTACAAAATACTGCTATTTTATGTAACCCTGAGGAATCAATAACAGTGAAATTTTGAGCTGAGAGTGATTGCTAACATATACTGGTGAACTTTCATGTCTAAATTTGCATTTTATTTGGTTTTAAATCTTTGCCACTGTTTTATTGTAATAGTATATTTGATCAAAAAATATCTCAGTCTCACCTGGATTTATTACAGTTCAAAGATTCGAAAAGCAAAAGATAAAGGGGAATACTTTAAATACAGAAACAAATACATTCAAACATTAATAAAACCCAAAGTCTGTACTAGAAAATTAACAGAAGATTCTGCCATTCATTAAATCTTCACAAGATAAAGTATCTGAAACAACTCACTGCATCTTTAATAAATTTGTTACAAGTCTTTTTTACTAGAGCCTACTTGATTAGATGTACATAAACATGTATCTAATAATGTTTCTGTTAAAACAGATCTGTCAGATGTGTGCCTCAGTGTACTTAGTCATTGCCTCTAGAAAGTGTTATAACAGAAGAGGAGTAATAGCAAACAATGGAGATGAGACAGGGTGCCACTTGAAAGCCTCTCAGTTACCTGCCCGTACTTGACTGTGCAATGAGATAAGACCAAAATGTCTTTAACTATGGAGGGTCTTCCACTAGCACTAAGTACCCATTAAGTACCCACTAGGCTCAGAGCAGGAAGACCCCATTTCCACTGCAGACCCCATTAGAGCCACATTTGTTTCCACCAGTTCTAGGGAAATCTGGATCGAATGGGTCCTTCAGGACCTATAATCTGGATTTCCTGTAGACCCCATTAAAGGGGTCTACAATGGGGTCTTCAGGCATCAAATCCAGATTATACGAAGTGCGTTTCCACTGTTATCGGGCAATGGTATCTAGGGGGGTCTCCGGGGTGCACAACTGCCCCAAAACCCAAAGCTCCGAAGCCAGCTCCAAAGAATAGCACAGGCTCTGAAGAAGACCCCACATGAGAGCAATGCCAATCCTATAAACCTTTGTCAAAGGCTCCGGAGAATCTTTGAATTTTGTGGCAGGTTGCTCTGGAGAATCTCCAGAGCTTATGACAAAGCTCCAGAGATTCTCCAGAGCCGCTCCAGAGAATCTTCGAAGTATCTCCGGAGTGTCTACAGAGATTGCACCCCCTGCCCCCCCAAAAAACCTGGGGTGAGGGTCAATCCAGGGGTGTTTTTCCACTGTCACTAGAAGTACCCATTAAGTACCCATTAATGGGTACATAATGGCAGTTTTTGTACCCATTAATGGGTACTTAATGGGTACTTCTAGTGACAGTGGAAAAACACCCCAGATTTGCCACATGGGTGCTCTAGCATTTCTACTGCAGGCAGGCTAGTACCCATTACTATTGGGTGCTGCACTGCCTGTGGGTACACATTGGGTACCTCCCTTAATCCAGATCTACTAGATCCGGATTAGTTGAAGGACCCATTCCTTAGATCCGGATTAAGGGTGGTCAGTGGGAAAAAAACCTATGCTGTCACTGTAACGACACATGCCGCAATCTTGTTCTACAGAGTGCAACTGAATGAAAAATACCAAAGATAAGAAAGATTCTTCTACCTACACTGGATGGTACCAGAGCTTCAGTGTCAAATAAAGTGCCAGTCAAATCCATTGCAGACAGGTCTACTAATGGCTATCAGCCCTTCTCAGGGGCAGTCATTGGAGATTGCTATAGGAGCAGGACTTTAAGAACAGCATTAAGGTTCTAGTTTCTTGTGATAAATATGTTCCCTTGTAACTGCTGCATTATTTTTATAATTTTTTAACTCACTGAATAGGATATTATATATACAGCTGCTAGAAGCAAGTTGACAAACAATACAGAGTACTGGAAACAATCCAAACACATTCGAGTATTTACATGTTTTACAAATCTTAGATTAAAATTGGTATTATTCCTCAAGTCTTCTGTATAATGTTAAAAACATGTTTTTAATCTGTTATTTATTATGTCACATATTTGAGCAGATAATTACTGAGGAATGAGGTAGAAAAAAACTATATCTTTTTTTCTTACATGAATAGCTCTTTATAATGATTCATTTCAGCATCTGCTTTCTGAAACTTGAGTTCAATTGTCTCTGTATGGCTTGTTAAATCTGAAACAAGAAATCGTTATCATTATCATTTTTGTCCTGCATTTCAATCCTCACAAGAGCAAAACAGACTACACATTACAGCAGGTAGCCTTTCACAACATTATTTGTTTATTAACATTTGGCTGTTATAATTACACTTCTTCAACATTACAGTGAATACTGAAGCCAGTTATTCACAAATAAGCTGTTGTAACTTTATAATACAAGCAGCAGAAGCCCATGGATCAAGAGGCAGCAGGTAGTAATGCAGATGAAGAAAGCTTAGCTTTTACTTCCCCAGGTCCTGTCGCACCATCATGGGTGAGTGAAAATGAGACATTGATTGCATTATTTCCTGTCTCCTTTACCCTATAATCTCTATCCGTCAGCTGTAGCTGAAAATAAAATGGCAGATTTGAAGATGGGACACCTTTTCTTAGAATAACTAAGCAAAAAGAATTATATCATATTCTCTGCCCCTCAAAAAAACCCTCTTAGAAAACCCTCTTACCAGTTTCTGGAAGTTCCGATATATTTAGACAACTGAATGTAAGAAAATTGTAACCATTTAAATCATAGGCCACAAATCCCAATGTTAAATAACCCAGGATTAATAACTCAAAAGATCAATGCAGATCTGTAAGGTGATGAGTCACAAGCTTCTAGGATCCGTCCTTAATGTTTAATGAAAAAAACCCATATTGCCCATTTTACTCTCCTCCACAATGTCTGTGGTCACATCAAAATTAAAAAAGTCAATTTTAGAGCACTGAGAGGATGTCTGGCCAGTTCATACATAAGAACATAAGAGAAGCCCTGCTGGATCAGGCCACAGCCCATCTAGTCCAGCATCCAAATGCTGTCACACACCAAACGCTCATGGGCATCTCAAGCAGAGACAAGGACAAACCTTTTCCTGCTCTTGAATCCCAGCAAATGGCCTTAGAAGCGTCCTACTTTTCCCCCCAGCCTGAAAGATGTACCTAGGCATTCATTCTAGTAGCCATTGATACATCTGTCATCCATACATTTGTCTAGCCCTACCTTAAAGCCGTCTAGGCTGGTAGCTGTTACCACCTCTTCCGGCAGCAATCCACTTTAGTATGGACTTGGCATGAGTTTCTCTTTCCATACTTTTTAGGCTTTTTTACCTATATATCAATTATGTACAATTATGTCAACTGTATCTTCACCCCATCCCACCCCCTATGTTTCATATCTTCTATTTTAATTTCTTCTTGTCCACTGGGATATGGTGTCATATATTTTTAACTGTTTGTTCTCCAATTATCTTTTTCAATACTTGATTCCTTTTTTTTCAAATATTCCATTTTTATTTGTTCTCAGTCCACTGTAAATATCACTTTTTACCAAATGTAAGTCTAATTTTAATATTTCTATATTTGCATCTTTGCATCATCCATTTACTAGCATCTTTCTATCCTAATACCAATACCAACATTAAAGCCCAATTAATTCGCTTGATTGTGTAAAAATCTTGTCTTATTTCTCTTCTTCTTAATATACCCATCAGTGCCATATTTTTATCCAAGCTAAAAGAATATTGAATTATTTCAGTCCTTCCCATCTGAATCTTGTGACAAGAAACTATTTCCTCTCCATCCCTTACATTTGTCCTCTTTCCTCTGTGATTGGATGTCATCCCTTCAGGAAATTCTGGCTTCTCGGGGAATGTAAAGACCAAGCCTTCCTTGTTTTCTCTTCCTTCTTCTTCTTCTTCTTCTTTTTTTTTTTTGTTATAACCAATAAGAGAAGAGGTGGACATGCTGGCATGAATTTTGTGGATGAAGAAATTTCATGGACACCCAGACTCCACCTTGGGGAGACCCAGGAAGACCACAGGCTGTCTGGAGGGTCCAAACAAGTGTTTCTCATTATGCCATACGGTCATTTGTGAGTAAGGGCATGGAGATCTGAGTTTTGTGCTCTTTCTCAGTTGGCCAATTCAAAGCTTTTCCCCATCTTCTCTTGTCTGTGATGTGACTTCCCATCTCTCCCCTCCTCAAGCCCACCCATCCTTGAGTCCAACCAAGGCAGTTCCGAGACAATGCATGATTGTCTTAAGCTGCTCCTTGCTGCCACACCAGAAAGATGCCACTTGACAACACACCAGCTTGATGCTTGCCTTTAGCTGCCCCGCCATTGCTGCCACCACCACCCTAGAAGCTCTACGCAAGAAAACAATATAGTTAGCACCTTTGCTTTTTGATGATCTTTCCTTAGTGCTTGAGGAAGCACAGACTGCTTCTGTGGTATATGTGCTTAAATTAGAACATTCCAATGGTGAGAGATAGTCACTATCTTGGCATTCCATAAAAACATTCCCAACCAGTGAACATGGCTCTAATGAAGCATTATTTGATCACAGTGGCAAGAATCATTCCCAGTGTGATATACTCTAATATGCACATCAAAGAGAGGAATCATTGTCTATCTTTCAAGAGCACTTCAAGTATTCTAGCTGCTCTACATAGCTAAGCTTTTAATCCAAATTAAAAGGGATGGAAACTGATAAAAATCCTAGACTTTGCCTAAATAGAAGACAAATGGTTTTCCAGAAACATAAATTTGCTTTTAACAAGTATAGTGAACCCATTCAGACAAATGATCACTGCAAGTGATGAAGAAAATAAACAGGTCTGAGAGACCCCCTTGAGGAGTTAGTCTGTCAGCTTTTGTTAGCACACAGTAGCTGCTGAATGGCCTTGCTCCCTGCTCCCTGCTGTGGATGTACTGAAGCACCTCAGACAGCACATCTCCGAAGCTTGTTGTTTCCCTCTCAGTGAAATCATTTAAGCCAACAGACTGACTTGCAGAGAGGAACTGCAGCCACACATAAGGCTCTCAAATGCCCAGACTAGACACAAAAAAGCACAAGGACACACAACTAAAAAAAAACCTGAGAGGAGAGAAACAGTCATCTCATCCTGTAATACTGAATTGGATGTAGATCAAGTACAGTTTAAGGGCAGAAAGCCAACTTATAACTAGTTTTAATCAATAATGAGATTATGGTAATAAAAACTTTACAGGTTTTATTGATTTGTAGTGGCAGGAACATTTTTCAGTCTTAAGTCCACTTAAAGGCTTTACAAAGAACCTTCAAACCTGGAATCTTGTTGCCAAGTATTGACATCCTGTTGATACTGGGCAAATCCAGACCCTTTATATAAATGGAACATTCATACTGCTGAAGAATAATTTGTTCCAAAAGAGGGTTATAAAGAAGGATTTCTTAAAATGACAGTTTTACTTTCTCCATTTTCAGTTGCTCCTGTTCACTGTCTTATTGATATTCATTCAAATATTATTCTGAACCCAAGAAAGATGGATTCAGTTTAAAAGTAACTTTGACAATAGACGTTGTCTTGTTAGGTATGACCAACTCTTCCAAAAACATTCCATCTCATCAGCGATCCCATTCACTGACCTTGTCATCTCTCTACTTATTTCAGCTGTATCAAGCACAAACACTTTCTCTATTCCTTTACCTGCTTGCATCATATGACTATAGTAGGTGAGTTTCTGAATACTGACAAAGGCTTCAAGAATGCAGTCAAAGTTTATTTGATCCAGGATTAATTGACTGATTCTTCTTGCAACAAAGACCAATGTTTTAATGATTTTCAGTGTTGCCATCAGCTTTATTTGTTATGAACTTGTCTAAACTTAAAATTGCCTTCTCTTATTTTATTTTATTCTCTTCCTTAATTTTCTTAAAATCCCATGGTCAGAAATGCCACCTGCAAGCTGACATTTCATTTCTTTAGCTATCTGTTATAGAATTTTAAAGATACGTTGTATAGCTTACATTTTTTTGTTCCACAACACTTCTTGTATTGCCATTACAAAAGGCATTTTTTCAAATATAAGCATCTGAAAAATCTGACGACAACCAAATAACTTTAGATTATGTCAAAAAGACATTGTCAACAGCTGTAACAGAACTGGTCATAGTGACCTTCTGTTATAGACTAGGCACTTCAGAGATATTAAAGATGCCATACAATTGTATTGAATGTCCCTGCATCGTTCTAGTACTCCCACGGTGACATTAAAACATTGTGTGGATCCTGCTTTAGTTCCTTGCACTAATCCTATTACCTGGCTAGCTCTTTTACCTGGGATCTGTACAAGCTGTGACCTTATTGGCAAAACTACATGGAAGATCTACCCACAATGAGAATCTCAAGGTCTTCTCACCCATCCATCCTTTTTGATTCAGACAGTTCACAGTGTTCCATGTCCCAGTCATTTTAGGCCTATAAGTGTAGGTACAGATCTTCTGCATGAGTCAGCTCTATTTATTCATGCCAGTGGACCATAGGTTTCCATGCATTCCATGCACTCAGCACTGAAAGTGACTTCTCCATCTGAAATGCTGAAGAAGAATTTCTGCCAAGAAACTCACAATATGGACATCACAAACACTGGTCCAGCTTACTGTTCTTTGAAAGCTGCCTCATGATTACTTAGCAACCTGGGAACTAGCACCTGTACTGAGACACGCAGAAGGAACTTCTTAAAAATTCAAGTTCTCATATTACATTGAGGAGAATTCTAAATATATGGCCAGATGCTATATAGAAGACAGAAGAGAAGGTGTCTGCCAATAACTATTTTCAAAATATAATGTCATGATATTATGATGGGAGACAACTTTCATAAATGCTTTCTTCCATGCAGTTATGAATATAGCTTGAAATTCTGCCTATTGCTGGATCAGGCTATCTTTCTGCCACAGCTGATTTTAGAAAGCACATGGTCTTTAATTTTCAGACTCCAAAAGAACTAATTTTTCAAAGACACTACAATTAACATAAATAATGCAGGGCTAGACAAAGAAGACTTCTGACCTAGCATGAACACACCGAGAATCTGCATTAAATAAGCTTTCTCATTTTTCTTTCTTTTTCACTTTTTCTCCTGAAAAAATTAGCTCTTTGTCAGTAGCCAATTCAGGAAAGACTAACTTATTACAGCTTTCTTCCATTTAAGATCCTCAAGTATTCTAACACAAGTAGAATTAACACAGCACCATTTTGGTACCTGGAATGCACGGGGAACCATGTAGTGCCTCCATAACACTGCTCTCTCACTGTGCATTCAACGTGAAGGAAGAGGACAGCATGTGCATGCATGCTGCACTCTACCCTCACCATACCCAGCCAGCACTGTTATGTCACTTCTACTACAGAGCTGTTTGCAGAGCTTAGTGCTTGACAAGCAGCTCCTGGTGGTGTCTCTTTGAGAGGACGTATTGGTCCCCTTAGTGGTGTTTATATATGTGAATGCAGGGAATGGCCATTCCCTGGGTTAAGCCCCTCCCCCACCTTCAGATTTGAAGCTGGGAACTCACTCACTTCAGTTCTGAGGGCTGGGGAAGCCCTTCTCTCGCCTGTCAAAATTGTAGCGAAGGAATCCCCAGTTATAATTTTGACAGGCAGGAGAAGCTTTCTCCCACCCTCATACTAAGACTGGTTGTAATTTTGGCAGAGGAGAGGGAGCCTGCCTCTCCCTTTCTTCCCAAAGCCTCCCTCCCAGAGTCAGGCTTTTTGACTCAGGGAAGACAAAGAGAGTTAGCATCCATCCCCTGGATTCCTTTGCTGTGATTTTGTCAGGCAGGGGCAGCTTCCAGACAGCATATTATGGCTTTAAAAGAAGCAGTTGCCACAGCACAGCAGCTGAAGAGTAATGCTAGGACCTAAACGTTCCTAGGGTTTGATTTTCCACTCAGCCATAAAACATCCACTGGGAGAACCTAGGCCAGCCTCACAGGGTGACTGTGAAGATAAAATATAAAGGATGAGAATCCATGCACCATTTCATTTGGATGAGTTTGCTTTAAATAGGTTTTCATGCTGTCTTTAATTACATGTTTTAAATTCCACTGTTTTGTATAATATTTATACATAAATGTTTTCAGATTTTTTTGTGTATTTCTTTTTTAAATGTTGAGAGAACATTTGGTTATTGGGCAACTACAGAAATATAAAAAATAAATTTGGAGGATAAGTGGGATATAAATAAATATCTTCAACTGGAACGAATCAGTTTGGGGTAGGAGTAGAAGCTGTTTCCAAATGAGATCTGCAGAAAAGATAAAGCATATAATTGTTCAAAACAGATCTTGATTTGTTTTGCCCTTTCTTGGGAAAATAGAAATCAATTCTATCTGCACTTTCTTCCACAACTGGTCATGGAAAGAAAGCATTCAGCTTCATGTGAAGGAAAATGCACATCCAATTCACTAATCTTTTGGTCATAGTGACCTCTGGGAAAAGAAAAACAGATTAGAGGGAACACGTAAATATATGAACATTTTAAATTACTTCAATGATATTAAAATGTACAGTCATTAATATGCAAAAGGCAACACCGTAAACAATAAGTGAAGATACATCAGTATGGCTGACAGAGATCAGAGTCAGATGTACAGCTTCCTGAAAGACGCAGGCACTGAGAACTGATCTTGGATCAACTCATCAAATTCAACCAGATTCAATTCTACATTAAACACTTAAATCAGACAAAAGGAGGCGTTTCATTTGAAAACAAACATGTCAACCCTCCTATTCAATAAGAGTTCAAACAGAACCAGTTTGGCACATCTCTGTTAATTAATACAGGGGGTAGCTATTAGGGATGTGCATAAATATTTTCTTGGCATTTGACTCAAAATGAATCAAACACTCGAAAATCTGTATTCCTATGAATAGATCATGTTTGAATGTGGTAAAATTCTATTCAATACGAATCTATTTGTATGCATTCATACAAACTTTTGATATATATCTGTTACAAATAGATACGTATCTGTTATAAATCGATACTCATCTGGTATGAACAGATACGTAACTTATACGAATAGATACAGTACATATCTGATACATTTCCCCAGCTTAATGAACGTCCGAACTATTTGTACAAATGTCTGGAAACATTTGTATTCATTCGAATGTTAGCATAACAATATTGTAACATTCGATTCAAGTGTGAATGTCCGATTTTGGACGAATTTCAAATGTTACGAATATTCATGCACATCCCTAGTAGCTATCTATCTATCTATGATCATGGTATGATCATCATCCACTATCTATTTAAGATGATCATGGTACAATGAACAAAGCTTTAGAGATCGTGTTTTAATGCACTTGAATTGAATTGTAGGGCTGGAAGGAGTCAGTTTGAATATCAAAAATAATTCCCTTTTCTATGTAGGAATTGCAATTAAACTTTCGCTGACTGATGACTATTCAGCTTCTGCCCAACCCATCAGTTTCTCAGGCAATTTGTCCCATGGATAATGGTTCTTGAAAACCTATTTTTCATATTCAGATGGAACCTCACATTTTGTATCATACATTATTTCATATCCTCTACCACAGATAATAGACTTTTAAAACTTATATCCTGCCTACTTTCTTTGGCCATGCATCTGTGGTTAGAATAATGAGTCTAATTCAAACATTAGCATGAATTCTTCTGTACTGGCTGGCCATTCAGTTTCTAACACCTCATCATCCCATTCCTTCCTTGACAAATATAGCATTCCACAGCTGAGTCATGAGCAAAGCAGCATAACCAAGCACAGCAGATACAATTATAGTTTTGATACAATTTTACCCTGGCCTTCAGCTGAAGGAACAGCATTCCCTCCCCATGCAGGCAGTGTTACTGTTTTTATAATGCTTTTACTGTGACCCACCCTGAGGCCTTAGGGTATATGATGAGAGGGAGAGATCCACTCAGATGACTTTGCATGAAAGAACTTATCTGAATGAAATCAAAATAAAATCACGTTACAAGAATAGCTGATACATCCAAAATTCTTCCCTGATAATCTGAATATCTGTTTTTGTAAGTATAGCATAGGGAGCTATCATATAGGAAGTCAGACCTATGGACTGACTCTATATAGGCTTGCAGAATCTCACCAGAATTTAATTTAAAAGTCCTGAAGATGTGAGGAAATGAACCTGAGACCTTCTGCATGCAAGTTAAATACTATACCACTGATGCAAAATGTTTTTTTTTAATTAAAACTGCTGTTTAATACATAGAGGATATATCTGAGAAAATGATTATGGAATTTTAAACAAACACAAACTGAACACATGAGCAGGCATATGAGATGTCTTTCTGAGAAGAGGCTTTCCCATGTTCACACAAACTGCTATGGTATTAGACATCTACTTCAGTTTTCCCTAAACACTGGTGATTCATAACTTTCTAATCAATGAGCAATTAACCTATTTCTACACTCTTGCTTTGGAAAATAACTGGGGATGGGGTACCACAGCCCCCTTAAACTTTTCCAAGACCCACAAATGAATCACAACCCACATTTATTGCTCTCAAACATAGGTTTATCCATTTCAGCTTTTCCGGAAGGTTCATGGGCAGCTTCAACATGGGCCCTTGAGTCCATGACAGCTGCCTCCTTGGACTGCAGAGTCCACACAACAGAATGCTCCTTGGGAAGCACAGCCCTGGGAAACATATTGGCCACATGACCCTGGTAACTGGAATACTCCCATGCATGAAAACCATACCTGGGAGGGCTGGTCTTCCACACATTCTCTTTGGCCTTTTCAGCTTCTGCCGTGTCAACAGGTAATGGTGGCTAGCATAATTTTATTTACTTGTATTTTTATCCTGTCTTATACCCAACGGTCTCAGGGTAGATTACAATAGTAAAAACATAATAAAGGGAACCAACTAAAAACAACAGTGTGCAGCACATGAAGCCTGGTGTCATTTTACTGGGAAACAGCCCAGTTCTGGAGTCCTTTCTGGATGCACTGGTGAATTCCCTCTGGCCAGCAACTTGGGACAATGGAGAACTTTTGTTCCCTAACCTCTGAAGGTAGGCCAGGAAAGGCAGCCATCTTCTGGATGGTTTCCAGCTTGCGAATGAGTGCCTCACTTTGTCTGGCAAGAGCGGTTTCCACAGTTTACCTGTGCTATGGAAGCTGCCACTGAATCTAAGATAAAACTGAATGGCCATCTCTTGACTTCAACATACCAATCATAGCAGGTATCAACAGGAAATTCCTGACTTCAGTCTCATACTCTCAGCATCAGTCTTCCTCCCCCCGCCCCCACTCCCCACTGCAATGCAGAGAATGACAATGCTGGCTTATCTTAGATGCTTGTAAGAACTAAAATTAGATAATGCAGAATGAAATGGGGTTTGGAGAATGTATGCATGTAATATTGTCAGATTAACAAAAGATTAAGTTGGTGACAGATGGTGAGGAATTTTAAGAAATGTCTAAAGACAACATTCTTCATATTTCTGTACTTTTCAGTGATGTGAATCTGAGGCTGCCTCCAGATGGTGAAAGGAAATACTAGATCTTAAGGGGAACTTGACATTGGTCCCTTACTAGAAGCAGCCAAATTCATACAAGCCCCCCCCCCCGGCATGATTTCACTTACTGGGACATCTGGTGAGTTCCTGGAACATAACTCCTCCACCATCTTGCTGCATGCATTTTTGGCATATCTGCCAGCACTTGGTGTAACAGTTAACCTAGCACAGCCAATGAGTTTGCACGTACATATCACAGAACACACTGGGTGTACAAAGCACTATCTTTAAGCAATAAATGCTTAAAGGACATGGAAACCATTGCTAACATGTGTCTTCAAGTGTCATCCCTTCTGGCAGATCCAATCTACATTACAAAATTCTCAATTTAAAATACTTTTTTTTTCCTTTTTGAGAGCAAACTGCATCAAACTTATCAAGGGGTTTGCAACAGAAGCACAGCTTTTAAATCTAATTAGGTTCTTGTGTGTGTCTCAAACTTCAAGAGTAGAAAGCACATTCCCAAACAAAATTTGCAGAGATTATAGCATAAACACTGAAGAAAAGAATGAAATTGTAAGATTCAAATGTAACATTCCAGCTCTGCCAGTCTCTGTGAGATAATAACTGCCCAAATGTTCCATGATACGCCTTTATGTTCCTTTCACTCAGCCTTAATCTTCACTAGACTATGTCAAACAGCCACCTGCCACCATGGGAAATCAGGGTTCACCAGGTAAGCCAGCATGGAAGGTGAAACAGAGGCTGAAGGCATGGCTGATGCCTTCTTTTATAGAATATCTGATAAAGAATTGCCCTGAAAAGGGAGGAGGATGAGAAGGGAGAAACTCTCTGAACCGATTCTTCCTGCTCCTGAACATCTTATGGCATTATCACAGATTAACGCTGTTGTTGCTTGCTACACTGTAGTACGCTGGAAGTACACACAGACTCCTGAAAAGCAGCAGATATTCAACTGGACAAAGTGGCTGATGCTTTCACTAAATATTTGCAGGACAAAAATTTGAGGACTGAGTTTCCAGGGGCCAATCATGAGCCCCCTCAATTATCCATTTCACTGACTATAGGGGCAGATGGGTAAGGGGCATCTCCAGCCCACCTCAGGCCTTGAGGAGGAGGAGGAGGATGTAAGGTCTGAAAGCAGAATGTGGGATGGTGACCTGACAAGAAGGACTGAGAAACTGGGGGATAGGGGTCAGGGTGTTATTACACATGCTTCAAAGCATTTAGGCCAGCTATAACTAGACAAGTTCTCCTTGGCAAAGCTGTCATCACGTAAGAAAATATAAGAAAGTTTATCCCATAAAAGACATCACAAGGCTTCTTCTTCTTGGGGATGGGAAGGAGTTATGGTTGGAACATTTTGTTCGGAGGATAGTTAGCAAATCCTCATCTGCCTGTTTTACTAGCGGACCTGTTTAAACAGGTTCCCTGGTAATGTGAATACAGATCAGATCAGGAGGCTCCTGATCAGAACTATGCTCTGGTGCAGACAGAACATACTAGCAGAGTCCAGGCTCCCTCTTAAACCAAAGTACAGTGCAAAAGGGAGGCCCATAGTCCCCTTCTTGCTCCAGAATAGTGGTAAGTGTAAAATGATCCTGTGAAATAGGTTCAATATATGCTATCATTCTGTAAACATGTTTGTTTTAAAATTAACATCACCTTCTCTACTCACCTTGTATTTTCTTTTGGAGTTCATGACATCTGTTTCGTAATTCACTCTCTCTCAAGAGAGAAGCTTGATGTTTCTGAGCTTCCAGTTCAGCTACATCTGATATAAGCCTTAAATGTTGCAGTTTCTCCTGAAGAACCACATTCTCCCTTTGGCATTCACCCAAGCTTTTGTTTAAACTGGATATTTCTGAAATATATAAACTCCTTTCATATGTAGTTGTTAACAAATCTTTCATTTATGTAGATATTTAAGCAGAAGCAATTTCGAGAGTGGATCTGACAGGGTGGCAGAGGAAGAATGACCTCCAACTGGAGCTTTGATTTTGATGAATCACATTTTGATTGACTGTGGATTAAATTATGGTTCAGAAAATTCAAACCTGAAGCTCCAAAAGGAGCTTACTCCTTTCACAATGCACCAGTTTTCACTGTAATTAAGTATTAATCACATTATGTATTATAATTATTGGGGGATGCGGGAACAAGCACATTTACTTAGCTTACCCTTACAGCTAATACTAACAAGAAGCCCTCAACTTTTATTATTTTAACTGATACTATACAACAAACAAAACTGTAACCCCCTCATTATTCAGTGCTTTGATTTGCTGCAGAAAATCAAAATGTAGTTAGCAGACACTAAAGACAAGGCCCCAATTGCCCTCACATCAATTTCTTGCTGTCCTGCAGCTTCCACTTTGACATATTCATCTAGGGAAAAGATATAAATAAAAACAATGGTCTGCCAGTAAAGCTCACATTTCCTTCCTTAAGTTTACTTGGTACAATTTTACAATTGGATTAACTCACTCTAAAGCCCTATTCCTAACTTAATAATAGACCCTACTTAGGAAATGAATCAGTTATGCTACAGCAAGTCCTGCCCTCATTACACTGTGACAACTCCGTGAGAAAGGATCTTCCTTCTAAAGTAAACATGGTTACAACAAAATGAGCCATGGTGTCTGCAGTGTTGTTTAAATGTTTTTGTACAGGACCGGCAAATTTCAAATGTTCAGGATAATTATTTAAACAACTGCATATTTTAAAACACCGGCCACAACAGCTTTCTTTCTTTCAGACATCTAGGCTGCATCAACATAAGCAACCAAAAGCTGTCCAGTGGAGATCTGAGAGGCATGGCATTTGCACACCAGTGATGGCCCCAGGGATGCAGTTCTCTTCCAAGGCACTCTTGGAAGAGAAGGGCCAGCAAGAGTCCTTTAAAGCACTCTTTCTACTGAGGGGAGAAAAGAGCTCTGAGGGAACTCTCTGCTTTCAAGTGCTTACATTGCTGGGCGAGGATAAGATGCAGGGTGTGTAGATGCCATTCTTCTGGGACAGAAGTGAGCACTTCTTTCCTTGAAGTGCTGCAATCCCCCATTCTTTGGGCGTATAAGAATCAAAAACAGGTTACTTCTTAAAGACCATCTTTCAAAGCTGAAGAAACCCAAACTTTGCAGGAACATTGTAGGTAGAAATACTTTGTTTTGCCACAGTTTAATCCAGATAGATGCCAAAAGTGCAAAATATATTTCTAAATACAGACATGCCCCCATATTAACAGGTATAGGCTCCACAACCTACCATGGATACCAGAAACTGTGGATAACATGAATGATCGTGCCAGCCTCCCCCCCTCCCCCCGGCAGTGGGTCCACCACAATTTTTAACTAGGGGTAGCCACTCCACCTAATCACAGTGGATCAGCTTATGGGGTGAGGGAGGCTGGTGAAGTCAACCATGGACGAGTGGATCCACAGTTACCAGATCAGCAGATACAGTTGCATGCCTGTAAAAATTCTTATTCCTACATCACAGAACTTCTCCAATGTAAGAAATTCTTACATTCTCATCGTTCTCCAATTGTTTCCCCACCAAGCTCTGTCAGTACAAATGTTTTGTTCCTTGGTTGTTGTTGGTATATATACCAGCTAGTACCAACAACAACCAAGGAACAAAATACTCACAACTCACAATGACAATGTTAATGAATTTGGTGGCAAAACATGTACAGAAAAAAAAAATCAGCTTGAAGAACTCCTACAATGCAGCACTCTAACCCTGCACTACAGATATTCATTACTGTAGTAAGGCATTTCTCACTGGTTTGAGCAATCTTTCAGAAGTGCACAGGAACTTCTAATTTAATCATTCTTGACAACTGTATCACTACAACTCCAGGAGGATAACTACACACTCCATTGATAGTGCTTCTGTACATGTAAGCCTGTGAGCTGATCACAGATTGGGGTAAATGATGAAAGGTGGCTCTCCTGATGAATTTTTTTTTTTACTTACAGACTACCTGAAAATGGATTAAGATCATTTTTAAAAAATCAGAAGGTAAAGCCCTTCTTGTAGCTCCACTAATCTTGGAGGTTAAGGGGTTGCAGCACACAAGAGGGCCTCTAGCAAGAGCAGCCCTCCAGCTTTGGAAAAGATGACTATGTGATTACTGTGTAATTTAATGCCACAAGATACAGTGATGGGCATCAACTTATGCAACTTTAAAAAGGGGTTAGACAAATTCATGGAGGGCAAGGCTATTAATGGTTAAAAGACAGTCTTATGTTCAAGGATCGGAAAAGTACATCCCTGACAACAGCTTAGACATTTCCCAGAAGCTTGTGGTTTGTCACCACATGAAACAGAATGCTTCATTAGAAAACATATTTGGTTTGATTTAACAAGATTTTTCTTGAGTAAACTTGACTAATAACGTTACTTAGAGCCTTTTTGTTAATGCAATGAATTTGATAATTTATACAGTATTTCTCTATTTGATTAAGGAGCTCCATATGGAAAGTACAATGGGGGTCACGATATGTTTATTTTTAAAAAAATAAACATGCATATTTATGTGATTTGCTCCTGTAATATTCATTAATTGTGACAAGTATGGGCTGAAAGATTAAAAGCAGAGATAATTATACAGTAAGTGCTTCTGAACTGCCCAGTGCACACACAGCAAAATATAATTTAAAAGCAGCACTGCTCACAGAAGGGCACAATGTTCTATGGTTCCTTAATCTTCAGTTTCTGCAATCAAAGTTCAGTACAGTCACCTTTCTATATCTGCAAGGTATTCAACCAGCTCATATTGCTCACATGGGTGTAGATTGTGCTACAGACAGATTACAGATGGTTTTATACAACTTTTGCTTGAGAGCTTACTTGCACTTTGTAATATTTTGTATACCAATTTTATATACTTCTGTTTTTACTTTGTCTTGCAATTATCAGATATTAATGACATTGATATAGTCTCTGACTAGTCAATAAAGGATTGATGATGATCATCATGAACATATTTGCTAGGCTTAAGTTCTTCAAATATCTCTTTCATAAATTTTCTAAAACCCTGCTAATATGGGAAAATAGTCTGGCCTACGGAAAAGGGTGAATACAGGAAACAGCCAGATAAATTAAAGTGGAAGGAAGCTTCCCAGCTGGCACTGACACAGCACACAGAAATGTCTGGTGGCGGTGGATGGAGAAAAAATGAGATGCTTTTTCTCTTGTCTATTCATCAGTTTAGCATCAATGAAAAACTATAGGCTTTTATAAGCACTTCAGAGGTGGCTTGTTAGAGCATCACACCCACTTGGAGAGCTTTTTCAAATATAGCTCTCAATACTTGAAGCTTTCATCTTACTGATTTTAGAATAAAGATGACTGAATTAAACTTTGAATTTCCAAAATATTATTTACTGAAATACACACAAAAATACAAAATTTGGTTGGAGGCCATTTTAGTGTCTATAGACTCTACTGGATGCATGGCAGTTTTCAGGAGGGGGGTAGGTGAAGAAAAAAACATAGGTTGTGCGGACTGAAATTGGGGAGAAAACATGCACATTTTGAAGATATCCAGAGAGGAGAAAGACAGTATTTGAATATCTACAGCTTTGAATCAAGTGACAGTACAGAGATAATCTAGAGTGTTCCAGATCAGCATAAATTAGGTTAAGCTGAAATGCGTGATGATAGTCTTAATATTAAAATGCATGGAAATAACCAATGCCACAATCTTTAACAAAACATTTTATTTAGGTTAGGATAAGTTCATACCAGCAAGAAAGAAAATTATCAAGGTTTATCTTCTCACCTAGTAGATACTTTTCTGTGACTAGGTTATTTTGGATGTTTCTGAATTGGCTGCGGAAATCGGTTCAAATAGAGATTTAAGACACATAGGAGACACTTAGGTACTTACCTTCCACACTGCAGCACCGATTAGCGACCCTTCCTGGTGGCTGCTTCTGCATTTTGGTATGCAAAATCTATTTCTAAAATGGTTCTTGCCACTGAAAACCGGATTAAAATGAAGACCTCAAAAATGCGGTCTTCAATCCGTCCCTTCGCCTGAATCCGTGTGGAAGCAGGACGCTTCTGCACATGGCCAGGCGAAGGGACGGATGTCCTAGCAGCTGCCATGTTGGGAGGGGCGGAAGCAGGAGGGCCTGCCTCGGAAGCCCCTCCCTTGTATGCTGCATGCCGCCGAAAACACGCAGTGATGGCAGCTGCCTGCTCCAGTCCTGCGGCTCCGGGGGTGGCATCAGAGGTGCAGGAATCCGGTGGACCTTTGGAATGGGTGCTGTGGCTTCCACACAGCACCTAGACCATCTGTCCTGCCGGACCCGGCCTCCCCGTGTGTGCGGACGCATGAGGGCCCTTCAGATCCATCCCTATTTGGGACGGATCCTCGGGAGGTCAGATTGCCGAAAAACAGATCTTAGATTCGTTTTTTGTGGAAAGTGCGGAAGCACCCCAAGTTAGCATAACACTCTCACCAATAGCAATTAACAATAATTTATATGTTTTCTTACAAGCAGTGAAGAATATCTGTAGGTCAGAGTTACAGTGTTGCATCACTGAAGTCCTCCTATCGTATTCTCTTTTCTGCAGACATGTTGCCACCAGACTAAGTAGCATCATTAGTGCAAGTATTCTTTGTTTGCTAGTGGTATAAAATAATATCTGATTTTCTATTATTCTTGGTTGTGACTGATGGATGAATGTTCTTTGTGTTTCCTAATAGTAGTTCTTTTTGCTTCTTTGTTAATAGTTTTAGTAAAGATTCTTCTTTAGTGTTGGCTTCCTGTTCATCTGTAGTATCTACTCTGATTATCTGTTTTCTTTGGGGACTGTGTGTTGCTCAGCTGACATGTTCGCCCTTCCTGGCTACCAATCAAATAACAAAAAATAATAATCCACCAAGAACCACAGAAAAACTTGCTGTCCAAAATGGGAGAGGCAGAGAACATTTGTTCTTTGTATCTGCATAACCTTCTTTTCAAACTCCCCAAATATGGTATACTGATAATAAGATTGACACATTTGGGAGAATTAATAAATTATATAATAAATAAATAATAATAAATTACATCTCACAAAAAATAATAAATTACATCTCACACTTTCACCTGGCTTTGTCAAAAGTCTTCTGAAAAACTAGATAGTGTCAGCTGCATCATCTTTATCCATTCGTTTATTAACATTCTCAAAGAATTCTAACAAGTTAGTAAAGCATGATTTTGCAGAAACCTTGCTGATTTTCTTTCAATAATGCTCTCTCCTCTATGTGTGTACTAATTTTATCCTTAATTATAGTTTCCATCACTTTACCTGGAGGTGAAGCTGACTGGCTCCAATTTCCTGCATCCTTTTTTAAGATAGGTGTTGCATTTGCTACTCTCCAGTCTTCAGGCACCAAGTCATTTGTTAGCATTTAGTTTATTAGGACCTCATCTGAAATTATTGCTACAGTAGCCAACAGCAAATAGGTTTACTACTGCAGTAAAGAGAAGGTGAGGGCGAAAAAGGCTTTAAACACTGAATGATGCTATAGAAGAATATTGAGATTTTTAATGCCAGGTTTCCCAATACGGCACAGTTCTGCTACTGACGTCCTTTCAGAACCATCAGCCTTTGCATTTTTAAAAGGAGTTATAATCAGAAGCCACTTTTACATATCCCTTGCTAGTATTAGAATTTTAATCTGCTTTATAGGGCTACTGAGGAAACAAAAATAAATTATAGTCCTAAACCACTGCAAGCCTGTAAACATCATTTTGAATAAGATATAGAAAGAGGTTGTGATCTATAAATTACCTGCCAGTGTTGTTACATTAGTAGTTTTTATCTGTAGAAAAATCTGTCCTTTTAGTACAATCAATTCCTTGAAAAAGCCAAGTATTCCTTCTTTAACACTGTTTACCTCTTCTCTGATAAAAGGAAGAAAGGCAAAGGCTTTCTTTAAGATAAATTTGTACTGTTCCATTGTTTTCCTGCCAAAGAGATAAGGGGAAAGGAAAGAAATTTTTATAACAAAAATCCTTAAAAATAAGCATTTAAGGATTACTGACTTGGATGAAGAAAGGCAGCTAACAGAACAATCCTAACCATGTGTACTCAGAAGTAAGATTACGGTTACTACGGTATCTCATTTAGCATTCTGCCTTCTTGAAACATCCATCAGCATGTCCAAATGAACTTCATAAAACTGCCATCAGTGGCAGCCAGGGAAAAGGAAGCACAAGATGAACCCCCTTCTCCATAGTTTTTCTGGTTTCATGTAGATTTTTTTGAAACTCATGCAGTGGGAAATAGGCTCCTTGTCCCAGGGAACTTCAAAGAGAAACCTGTTTGCTAACACTTGTGAGTTTTTAAAAAGTGGGCCAATACAACACAGGGGAAAGCTTATACCTGTGAATCTCCCTTGCTTGCCGCTAGTCTGACCCAATAGCTGCTGCAGACAATAATCACCTATGATAAATCTTTTCCCCACACATTACATATCCCTTGCACTTAGTACTCCTAGCATATATATTTCTGAATTTATCATACACCCTTTTTAAAAACACAATTATTTTATTTTTTCTTAAATCACAGGTTTTACCATTCACAGCTACAGCTAATATTAGTGTTTTAAGTGGTGGCTGTATATACTGTAGGACGGCAGTGGAGCCCCGTGGTGGTGGTTTCTGCTGTTTCTAGACCACAGCAGTTGGAGTGTATATGCTCCACTCCTACCAAAGGCAGGGCACTCTACATTCTGGAAAGATTCTTCACCCCACCAAGAATTTGTCCAGAGCTGATACCTCAGTGTGGATCTCGTATCACTCTACTGCTTTTCAATCATCCTGGCAGAAAAAAGAACAGAAAGCCATTTTCACTGTCCTCTCTAACTATCTCCCTTGCATTCTATATTTGCTTTTAAGAAAGATTTAGAACTGTGGCTGTTCTAAGCAAACTTAGTTATAAACCAAAACCTAAAAAACACAAGTTTTAACTGATCTGCAGTAGAATCAACTACAGTTTCCCCAACATGAACAAAATATGCAGTATCATTTTGATCACATAAACAACTAATATCAGGATTATATAGGATCCATCCTATTGTGAGCACCAGAACATTTGTTACCTCAAAACCTGAGACTCTTTATATGAAATATTCTTCTCTTTATGGAGACACTTCAATTGTTCATTAAGACTTTGTACTGCTGCCTGTTTATTTTCAAGATCCACAGATAATATCTTTATTCTGTAAATAAATCACCAAATAAATAACAAAATATAAGCAAATATTAAAACTTAAGTTGAAAACACACACAAACCTTAGACTGAAAAGTGATTTTTTATAAGAAAACTTTTTTGTGCAACAACCAACTTCGTTAAGAAGTATGACCCCAGAAAAGTATATTCAAATCTAGAAATTCTTTCTGCATAAGTAAGATTATGCTGTGTCCCAAGAGTCAATATTTATCTAATAACAAGGCCTATGTATTTGTCCTCTGTACAGCACACTAACAGTTATCTTCTGCACGTACTTCGAATGTTCCGAAACATTTGTTAGAATCATTCAAATGTGCAAATATATGTATCTGTACACATTTGTGCTTATAATACGGGATGAAAACAAGATGCATATGGGATAAAACGGGATGCATACGAAATACATACAGATATACATAACACATACAAATGTTGTTGACATTCATATCTTTAAATATCTTTAAAGATTTCCCCACAACATTAGTATTGTCGCATTAAATATCTTCTCCTTCAAGTGTTGTTGTTTTTTGGCTTAACAAATAAAAATGTGAGAAAGGTCCATTATTCAGCAACAGAATAACATGTGCTTTGTAAGCAAAAAGTCCCAGACCCTTTAAATGGGATCTCCATTAAAAAGAAACAGTTAAAAAGTAAGCAAGGGGGTCTAGTTGCACCTTAGAGTATAACAAAGAGAAAGAAGTTGGCAGGATGAGCTTTCAGATTTAAGACCTGCTTGCTTTTACCTCACTGGAATGGTCACTGAATTCTATGAGTTCGAAAATAATGAGGACCACTTTGGAGTATAAGCACCAAGCTATATGCAGACCTGAGGCCATTCAGGTTTCAATAATGCTCCTATGTACTGATTTATTCAAGCAATTCAAATTTTATTTGGCACTGTCAACATTATATCATCCTTATTTATCTGCTTTACTTTTCTTCAAAAATTATCCAAGGTAGTAAAATTACTGATTAACTGTAAAATTAAGTTAACAAAACATTTGCTTCCCCTGAGACAGACCACCAGTCAGGAAGACAATACTGGACTAGATGGACAAATAACAACTTCCTTCGTGAATAATATATAATGGGAGGTGATGTCTCTCGAAACAGTTTAGTCTTTTAAAAGCTTGCCTTTTCTTTTCCTGTGACACTATTAACATTTCTCACAGTGAAGCATGTTTCTTTACCCTATAACCACATTTCCCTCAAAATGCAACTCCAGTGGAATATTGGAAAGGGCAGACTGGTCCAAAGGGCGTGTGAACAACACATCAAGCTATGCCCTTTAGATAATTTAAAATACTTTGACTAGAATATGTCAAGATTTTTAAAAATTGGTTTAAAGAAGGGAGAACACTGACAACAGACTGAGAAAGACATGGCTGTAGGATATGAGGGCTGGGTAGAAAAAAAGCTGGAAAAGACGGTCACAATAATTCTTTTTTCACTTCTAAAATTCTCTCCTTATAAAGGTAACAGTCAATGAAAAATGAATGAATGAACCGTGCAAATATATACTAAGTTTAATAAGCTCTTACTTGATAAGTGTTGGTGGGTTTATGACTCTAAATGATGCTATTCCAGTATAAGGATCTCCTAGTCAGATTCAAAAACTATGATGAAGTTGGAAAGGAAAAGACGCCCTTAAGGTAAACCTGACTCTAAGTCACCATGTGTTTACCTTGACTTTGATTATACTAGAGTTGGATTATATTGGTTTCCTAGATATATGGTCACTGCGAGTAGCTTTTGCACAGCACCTTTTTCTATATAGCTTCAACACCTATGGGCAGTGGGTGAGGCTAGGCTGCTCACCTTCTTGGTTCCTGCTTAGCTCCTGAACAAACACCAGTTAGAATGCAAGCTGTGGGAGCAGAGGTGCTTCTTGCCAGAGACTGAGCCTTGGGAGGAAGCTTTGCAAGAAACACCTGGTCTCAGGTATTGCTAGAGCTATACAGAAGGGCTCCTGGCAGTGACAGATGACCTCTGGCAGATCTGCCACTGAAGAGAACCCACTTCAAGAAGAATGAGGACAAGGGTGACTCCAAGTTACTGGTCCACAACTTTTGGGATTTGTGGGAGGGGCTGGGTGAGTTATGTGTATTTTAATTGATTTTAACTTGCTTTAGTTGTTTAATATTGTTTTAATATGCAGAATTATACAGTATCCTAAATTTGAGGGGGAGAGGGAATAATGCGCAATGTCAGGGAAGGAGGTTGGGAAATAGTCTCGAGGGCAACTATTGCTGCAATGATGGGCAGGGAGGGATATGGAGCTGTAAGATATGTCAAACAGCCCACCCTTCTGGCAATGCTGCTACTGAATACAGATCAATCCATAATAAAACAACACTTATCTACTATTTGATTCTGGATGAAGGGGCTGTTTTGATAAGAATGAGACCTGGGTGGAATAACAGGGTGGGCATACCCTCACAGAGAAGAATATACTGATAAGAGGGCTGGTGGATAAATCACTCGGTGATAAGATTTGGACATACAGTGACAGTTCCCCATGCTCTTTAATATCTATATGAAGTTGCTAGAAGTCATCAGATTTGAAGTGTCATCAATGTGCAACTGATACCCAGCTCCATCTCTCTATTCCATCTGAATCAGGAGAGGTGGTTGAAATGCTTAACAGCTCCTTAGGGGAAGTTATACATTGAATGGGGGCCAATAAACTGAATCTGAATCCAGACAAGATGAAGCTGCTGTGTGTCACAGGATCTCCAGTCCACAACGTTAGGAGGCACCCTGTCGTTGATGGAGTTATAATGTCCTGGAAGGGACAAGTGTGAAATCTGGGGGTGCTCATGGAGTCTGTAGTGACACTTGAAGCTCAAGTGGAGACAAGTGGCCAAGCGCTCCTAATTCCAGCTCTGGATGATTTGCCATCTACAACCCCTTCTGGACAGAGATGATCTGGTTACAGTAATCCACACTTTAGTAACTTCCAGACTGGTCTATTGTAATGCATTATACATGGGGCTGCCATTGAAGATGGTTCAGAAGCTGCAACTGGTATAGAATGCAGTTAGACCAAAATGACTGGCCAGATGCACATCGCACCAGTCTAATAGAACTGCACTGGCTGCCAATTTTCTACCAAATCCAATTCAAGGTGTTAACCTTCACTTATAAGGCCCTCTCCCATATCAACCTGCACAAGCCTTCTACAGTAGTTAAAAGGGTGGAGACATGGAATACAGCATTTCTCAGTGGTAGTCTCCAGGCTATGAAATAGTCTCCTTTGAGATGCACCAGTCACCTTCATTTTATATGTTCAGAAAACCAGTGAAGACATTGTATCATGCCCTCAGACCTTTAGGTATAGGGCAAGATAAAAATGCAAATAAATAAATAAACAATAAAGGCCATTTGACAGGGAGTTGGGAGGTGAAGGTTTTGCCTTTGTCCTTTACCTGAGGATGCCCAGAAGCAACAGGTGTGTGATACGGTACAGAGGATTGGTGGGTTGTGGCCTGACTCAGTAGGACCCTTCTTATGTTCTAAGCCAGTGGTTCCCAAAGTTGTCTGGTTAACACCTTGAATTGGATTTGGTATAAGTTTACCAACTCGGGACCCACCTCTAGGAAATTTAACTGTTACCAATATGAATAAAGGCTTGGTCGGTTGGTGTGTCATTCTACAGGCAGGGCCCACTCAATATTCGGTGGGTCGCAACCCATAGTTTGGGAAACCGTGTTCTAAACTGTTGAAGCAAGTTGGAAATGACAGGAGGGAAAACACCATCTAAGAATGTAGCAATCTCTTCTGCATCTGTATGTTCACATTAATTGTGAAACTGAACATCTTGCTATAAAAACCACCTTACAGTGATGTACTGAATGAAGAAGGAATCTACACAGAGCAAAAACCGCATTCTGACATCTTGACAACCACAGCTGTCACGGAGAAGAGAGGAATTTCAATACAGCATATTGGGAGGATGGGGGGGAGGTTGCTCTGTATTTAAAGGAACACATTCCAAAGCACTCCGCCCAGATCTGTGGGCCTATTAGACAAGTTTGTTCACTATAAATTATAAGGAATGGTCATGGTGAACCTGACATCTTCTTTTGAAAGAAACATTCACACATACTGATCAGGGAAGAAACATTAACTAGCTCAAAAAACAAAACAGAACAAAAAACATGCAAGAGTTTGATTGCAGCTAAAAAGATTCTAGAAAAGGCGAAGATGCTGTCTCTGTTTTTCCAAACGAACCAAGAATGCAATATGTTGCTTGTTCTCCAGTGCCCAGCACAGAGATTTTTTTAGAGATTAGTTTAATTTCTTTCAAAAATTATCTGCTTGACAAGTGTAAGGTGAAAAGTAGATCGTGAATTTTAAAAAATTAAGTTTTGGATGTGGAAATTACATAGCACTTAAAACTGCTTAAAAATGAAAATCCTTCAATCATTTTGAGAAAAAGTAAACTGTTGTTGTTGTTTTAAAGTTCAGAAAAATGTCTACCGTAGGTCTTTGGTAAAAGAAAATAGGAGCTAGGTAAATTTACTGATTGATCGATATATGTAGAGGGGTTTTTTGCTATCCTTTACTGCAATGTGAGGGTGGTATATAAAACAAAATAGAATAAAAGCAATATAAAATAAATAAATAAAGGTGACAACAAAGCCAAGTAAACCCACCCAAATGCTACCCCAAAGGCTTAAGAGAACAGATCTAATTTCAGCAAGCATGTGAAAGAAGCTACAGTGGATACTTGGCAAATCTCACTTGGAAGGCTATTCCATGAAGTGGGGGGGGGGGGGGAACCACTGGGAAAACTCCATTCATGGCATTTGTACCACAGAACTCACTGAGAAATATTACAGCCAGAGGGTTTCCCTTGAAGATCTTAACTGATGGTCAGGTCAGTATGAAAGGAGATGCTCTTAATGGTATAGCATTTTGTGTGTCAACATCAGAGTGTTGAACTGGGTCCAGTTATAGTAAACCAAACCTCCTTAACAACTGTCCCCAGCAGTGCATATACAGCAGTTATTGATAGCGTGGGAAATGACTTGAGCGCCTGAGAAACCTCACTAGAGAGTGCCAAAAAGAAATCTCCTCAAACATACTCTTTGGACTATACCCCAGATATAAGACAAAAACCATTGCAATGCAATGTCCTTGATCCCCTGGAGCCATTTCAAAAGGATACCATTGTTGGCTGTATCACAAGCCACAGACAGGAACACCCATAAGGAAGTACTCCCCCTTGCTTCTCTTCTGCCACAGGTTATCAATCAGAGTGACAAAAGCAGGCTCAACACTGTGACCAGGCCTAAAACTAGATTGAAAAGGATCCAGATATTCCCTTCATCCAAACATGCCTGCAGTTGCACCACCAAGACATTCTCAAGTGCCTTGCTAAGGAACAGATTATTAACTGTGAGGCAATAATTAGCCAACATCTTTGGAGTCAAGTGAACACTTTTAAGGACTGAGTGACCCACTACTGTCTTAAGTATTGATGGATTAATTTGCTCCATCCACCCCAACAGCCCTCTACTACATGCTTTGATCAACCATGATCAAAGTGACACAATGAACCCTTGCCAGCAGCTTGTCCACATCATGAGCCTGCAAGAATAGAAACTGATCCCACTCAGGATGAACAGACAGTTCTCTAGGTAACCTCATGCCTATTTCCTCAAAAGCAGTTCCAATTCCACATGGATCTGAGGTATTTTGTCCTCAAAGTGCACAGCAGTTGCACTCTTCTTTAGGGATGTAGAAACAGAGAAAAACACTAACAGAAATACTTGGTTCCCGCATAAAACTAGATAGCATTATTTGAAAGAAGAACAAATAGAAAGCAACAACTTTCTGCTTCTAGCATCTTACATTTTTTTATGGGAGCCTAAAGAACATAAACAATAAATAAGTACTGTATTTTCTGGCGTATAAGACTACTTTTTAACCCAGGAAAATCTTCTCAAAAGTCAGGGGTTGTCTTATACGCCGGGTGTTGTCTTCTTATACGGCGAGTATATCCCAAACTCTATATTTTAACTGGAAAGTTGGGGGTCGTCTTATACACCCAGTCATCTTATACACCGGAAAACATGGTACTTTAGAGCAAAACAACAGATTTTGGAGGCTACTGAGACCGATGAAATTAAGGTGTTGACACTAACATATAAAGCCCTAAATGGCTTGAGCCCTGGGTATCTGAAGGAGCGCCTTCTTCCATATAGACCTGCCTATGCACTGAGAACTCAAGGACAGGGCCTTCTTGTCGTTCCTTTTCGTTCAGAGGTATGAGGCTTAGGGACACACAGGAGGGTCTTTTCTGTGGTAGCCTCTAGACTCCGGAACAGCTTCTCTCTTGAGATTCACCAGGTGCCAACACTGTATAGTTTATGGCACCTGGTAAAAACATCTTTTTATCCAGACTTTTGCTGTTTAAATACCTTCCTCAGGGTGCTGTCCTGTTAAGAGAGGGAGGGGGAAGGAGGGTTGGGGGGAGGGGAGAGAGGGAGTTATATTTTTAATTGTGTTTTACTATTTGATATGCTTTATTCTCATTGTAACCTGCCCTGGTGAAGAGTGGGATATAAATTTCCTAAATAAGTATTTTTAAAAATCAGTTTTCTAAGACCAGCATACACTTTATCAAATTACAGCAAAATATTTCAGGCTGTGATTAATAGTGTATACATCTGATAATAACAAAGTGGACATTTGTCCATGATTACTTATGTTTCCATAAATATGAAGGAACTCAGACATACATTACTGAAGAAGAAACTGGGTGACCTTGGGTTAGTCACAGCTCTCTTCTGAGCTCTCACAGCCCCACCTACCTCACAGAGTGTTCTGTTGTGGGGAGAAGAATAGCAAGCTTTGTCAGCAGCTTTGAGTCTCCTGAAATGGGTGAGAAAACTGGGGTAGAAAAGCCAGTTCTTCTTCTTCCTTCTTCTTCTACAGAAGGACACCACAGTTCATGGCAACAAAAACTACCAAGAGATCAAGGAGAATCAATATAATGGTACTTCTCCTCTCCGATGAAAATCATGGACCAGGGCAATTAAGGCAGTTTCATTGTCATGACCAGGTCCAAACAGACTGAAATGGATCCAGATAATCAGCTTCCTCCAAGCATGCTTGAAGTTGAGCTGCTACTATCTGCTCCACCACATTACTCAAGAAGAGCATATTCGCAATGAAGGAACAGTTGTTTAGTACTTCTGAATCAGGAAAGTCCTTGTTGAGAAGGCTCATCTTGACCTCTTTGAGAGCCAGCACAATATCCTCTTCTCATAGCAAGGCACTAGTCATGCCAGGGCTCACCCAGTTGTGCCCCTTCAATAAGTTCTAATCCAAGGGAAAGGATCAATGAAGCATGTTGCTAGTCAAAACCCTGAAACATTTGTCCCACATACACAGACCTCAATAACTGAAATTGACCCAAACAAACTAAACAAAACAGGTCTCTGGACACCTCCACAAGGCTATTCTTAACTTGAGACATATAATTCCATGTGGATCTAAGCAATTTTATACTGAACGTACCTTGAAAATTTTGCACAGCACACTTTTAATGGAATCATTCCCTTCCTCCAGCCTGATGCATTATTCTTTGCATCTTAATTTCTTTCTGGTTTTTGCTGTTTAAATACCTTCCTCAGGGTGCTGTCCTGTCTTTGTCTTCTATGCTGTTGTTGTTGGGCATTATCAAGTCATGGCCAACTTCCAGTTGATTGTATTGGTGCCTACATGGGCATCTCTATGCGGTTATTTGGCAGAAGTATTGAAATGGTTTTCCACTGGCTACTTCAGGGGAGAGACTGAGGACTGAATGGGCAAACCTCTCCTTTCCAGGCAGTTTGTTCTACCACTGAATTGTGTAATGCCTACATTCACTTGAGCTTTTGGATGTAAAATTGCTCATCAAATCTTTATAAGTATGATATATTTTAATATTCAAAATATATTATAATAGACTGTATTTCTTTTGTCAAAGTGGAAAAATCCATGAAAAGCAACAAAGTACTTTTAAAAATATAAGCTAGTCCAACCCCAATCCTATTTTTTCCCAAAGATGTATCTCTTTCCCCTAAACGGTGATAGGATATTGTATGCTTTGCACAAACTAGAGATGTGCACGAAGCCCATTTCCCCAGGAATATGTGGGGCTTCACTGAACATCTGCTGAATGTTCACACACAGCAACCATAGTGTTGCAGAAGACTATCTCAGGAGTGTCACCAAATCTATAGAATGCTTCAGCCTTCAAAAGTAATACAAGTGCTGACTCAAGGCAGCTTCTTTAGGATAATAAGGGCAGTGACAGCTGCTCAAACATATTTCTTCTCATCAAAGTATATGTCTATATGGGTGTGTTAGGAACCTTTATTTCAGTGGCCAACCAAATGCCAACAGAAAGCCCATCAGCAGGACATTTAACCAGTCACATCCTTACTTCAATAAGCAAAGCTTTTTCTGTCATTTGGTTTATGGTCCTAGGATCCAACTTCATGCAGGTAGAAATAAAAATTAAGTAAGCAAAAAAGGGAGTAGCAAGAAATCTCTAACAGAGAATCTTTCAAGAACAGATAACAAGGGGATGATTACATAGCCAGAAGTATTTGATGCTATTGTGATACTGGTAGATCAGACAACTAATTTAAGAAACAAATCATGGAATCATTATTCACTTTGGTAAACCTTTAGTAAGTCATAATGGAAACATACATGTGGCAATAAAGAACTATTATCGATCGTTATTTGTATATACCCAACACTGTATACCACAGAGAACTCACAATGTTTTAATTCTCAACATAAAATGAAATGTCTATGTTGCTACGAAGAATACTTTATCCAGGCTAGAATATGAATTCTAAGCTACCTGTATCAGCTCAATAATAATGAAACAAAAGGGGTTGCTGAAGATTTTGCAATGGTTTTCATAACACAGGAGCCAGTTCCATGAACAGATGCTGTTTTCCCTTTCCTTCTCTATCACAAATTCCTGCTTGCCTCCCTTCTATGGGTTAATTGTGAATTGTCTATCAACTGCACCCAAATTAACATGATTAATTTTAATCAATTTTCCCTTTAGCACAGTTTTGCAAATTTATTGTAAAATGTAGCTTCAATAATAATAACTGATGCTAGTACAATATAAAATCAACAGCTTCCAGATGGTTCTTTACAGGTTTTGAATGACCACTCCTATAACTTTGGACCATTGATCACGCTAAGCTCAGGTTAATGTGTTGTAGCCTAAAACACTGGGTCAGTGGTGCTAAGACATGACAAAGAAAAGGGGTATTTGAATGAAAGATGAGGGAAGGAGAGAAGGTTCCTTTATGAGTTGGTCCCTTGACTGCAAGCCTTGGTTTTCAAGGAGCTGAATTTTAAAGCGGCTATGTAAGCAGGTCTGTGGCCTTGACTGAGAATAAACAAAGTATCTATAACACACCAGAAATGATAAGGCCCTCATCTCACAACAGTACTTAAATTTCAGTTTCACCTTTGATATTCACAGAATTTAAAATAATGTTCTGTTTACTTCATATTATTGATTAACAGGAAGCAATTCAAGTAGACAATACTGACCTCTAAAGAATTTTTAAAAGTATGGTTTAATTAAGATAAATTCAACTGGAAATGTTAGTTGATGCAAGCTAAGACTGGCAAGAACACAGAGACCATATTTTCTGAAAGACATTAATGAGTACATCAAACTGAAAAGTAAGGATAAATAACACATTCCAACCTTTCTGTTTTTGATGCACTAGCTGCTGTGCACTGTTCAAAATCTTGATTCAGGTGGTACAGTTTCTCTTGAAGGATTTTCTCCCTTTCTATACTTCCCTCATAAAATTTCACTTTTTCTTCCATCATCTTCACTTTTTCTTCCAGAAGTTTAAATTCATGAAGGATCAAATAACTGACTCCACAATATTTACATACTGTCTCATCCCGGGACATCTAGGGGGAAAAATGTAAGCAATACATTTACAAAATGAACAAGACTTTACAGCACCTTTAAACCCACCACTATTGATTCAAGACAGACAATCAGGATTTTAATTGCATTCTTTTCCAGCTCTATCTATAGCTGCCAAGTGTTATCCTGAGAACACTTGCATATAAAAAGTACCCTACAAAACTTTGAAACTAGATAGCTGAAGTAGCTATCAGCATGCCTATGCATTAATTTTGGCTGTTCAGCTTTCCCTTTATTTATTATTTACATTTCTATCCTTCCCCATACCAGAAGGTCTCTGGGCAGGTAACAACCATTAAAACAATAGATTAAAAACAGAATGTATATTAAAAGCACTTTAAAAATAAACAAATCTTAAAACAATACACAGCATGTTTAAAATGATGGTATCTGTGCTGGGATGGGAAATATAATCATCTCAGCCAAAGGCCAGGGTAAAGAGGTGCATCTTCACTGCCTTCCTAAATATATGTAAGGAAGGGGCATGACACACCTCGAGGGGGAGAATATTCCATAGTCTGGGGGCCATCACCGAAAAGGTTCTTTCCTGGGTACCCACCAGTCTCACTACTGAAGGAGGGCTTCACCGCTTGATCGTAAAGCACGGATAGGTCGGTATGGGAGAAGGCGTTCCTTTAGATATTCAGGGCCCACCCAGTTCGTCCATCCAGCTCTCAATTATACATGCCAGATCAGCCCCCTCCTCCAAAATCAAGTCATATATGACAGATGTTTTATTCCAGGCTGATCTGGCATTCAAGAACAACACAGTCAGAGCAGGGGGCTGATTGCCATGGCTCCCAAACACTGCTGATTGGGAGGCAGAACAGAAGGGGTAATAGCTTCAAGGTATCTAATACTCCTCCTAAACTGTCTCTTCTGCCTCGCATCGCCATATCTCCCCCTGCCTATTACTGTTGTGATATTTGTTCCCTGTTCCACTTCTCCCCCTCCTGCCTGGCCTTCCCACAGAAACTCACTCACATACAAACCAACACACTTCCATACACACCAGCACACCCACACCAGCACACCCACACATATATCAACACAGCCACACCCACATTAGCATACCCAACATACACCAACATACTCACATGTACAACCAATACATTTGCATGCATAAAATGGAGTTAAAACAAAGCTAAAACAGAAATGTCCCAAGGGGTGTTTTTCCACTGCGCTCCTTTAATCCTGATCTAAGAAGATCTGGATCTAAGGAATGGGTACTTCCCTTAATCCGGATCTAGTAGATCCAGATTAAGGGAAGTACCCAATGTGTTTCCATGGATGGTCTAGCACCCAATAGCAATGGGTGCTAGCCTCCCTGCTGTGGAAACATTGGAGCACCCATTTGCAAATCTGGATTGACTCACAAGGGGTCTGCCTGTCCCCCCAGGTGTTTTGGGGGACAGGGGGTGCAATCTCTGAAGTTGCCTTCGGAAATTAGCACAGGCTCCAAAGACAAACCCCTTGCGAGAGCAATGCAAGAGAGGTGCATATTAATTAGCTCCTTGTGAGCACAGATGAGTCAGCCTCATTAATATACACCACTTTCCATGCCTGAAGGTAACAGGCAGCTCCCAGCCACATTGCTAATCTCCAAAGTTGCCTTTGGAGGGAGTTCAGAGCCTTTCCTAATCTCCGAAGGCAACTTTGGAGGGATTTCAGAGCTGCCTTCGGAGGGACTCTGAAGTCTTGACTTTGCCCCACCCCCCAAGACTCCTCTAGAGCCCACTGCCAGATTGTAGTGGAAACAGGCTCCATACAATCCGGATTTTCAGGCTGAAGACCTCATTGTAGACCCCTTTAATGGGGTCTACACGAAATCTGGATTATAGATCCTGAAGGATCCATTATGATCCAGATTTCCTAGCTGTGGTGGAAACAAATGTGTCCCTAATGGGGTCTGTGGTGGAAATGGGATCATCCGGCCCTCAGTCAAATGGGTCCTTAATGGGTGCTAAAATAGGTACTTAGTGACAGCGGAAAAACACCCAAGCTTGCCTCTTCTGAATTAAGCTTATGGCTAGCAGCACAAGCATGCATCGAGGAGAGGCCAGCTGGTAGAGTTGCCCCTTCCTGCATGGCGTTTTATGGTAACAGAGTTAGCCGCACAATCACACGTTGAAAAGAGGCCAGCTGATGGAGTTGCCTCTTCTTACACAGCGTTTTATGGTGGCAGAGTTCAGCCGTGCAAGCGCATATCAAGGAGACTCCAATTGGTGGAGTTGCCTCTTCTACTCAGCATTTAAGGTGGCAGACTTGCTGCTTTGGAACTACTGTAAGGTAGGTCCATTGCAAAAGGGATTCATTGAACATATTATTCAAACTGAAAACTTTCTTGTAACCTACTCCGGAATCCAGAAATGATGAACAAAATAAAAATAGCAATAACAAATAAAACTCAAAGTGATTTTATTTTGGGAGGAAAAAAAATTGCTCCCCTTCGAATTATCTTGGACCGGTTCACACTTACCATGTAGTGAGCATTGGTCCACTTACAGGTGAAGCCCATCCACATTTTGCTGCCACCACCTCCATTCTGGAGCTTACTAAGCTGGCCCTGGTCCTAACTAGCTGTGGACAACTAAAATGTTGTCACAGCTTGACCAGGAGCAGCTAGGTAGCTACATGGGGAGTTATTTGGGAATTACGTATATGCCACCTTGACTTCCAAGATGGATAAGAAGGAAGATTTAAAATGTAAGGAAATAAAGATGACATTAGCTGATGAGGTAACAAAGAAGATGTTAGGCTCCAGGATAGCAGCAGCAAAAACGTATTTGTTCTCCTAAGGGTGGAAGTTTTGGCAAACTCACTTGTTGGCCCTTCATGCTTTCATAACAATGTGCATCTCGGTGTATTAAGCAGGCAGCACTATTTCTACAACAAGCAATGGTCCATCAAGAACTATTAATAGTCCATTAAGAACTATTAAAATATAAGTCTTGCATTCTGCCTTAACTAGCTATTGCTACAACCAGCACAGAATGATGGCTGAAAAACAGAGCATAGCAAACCCAGAACTCATGAAGAGTTCTCCAATTTCACACATGCAGTTCTGTACATACAGTACTGCAGAAACTTGTACGGGAGGAAATACTTGGTACTTCAGATTCAAGAAACATCTGAAACTACTGTCTTACCGGCTCCTACAGAAAAATGACTTCAGGTAAATGAATTGTTATCATCTGTTGCCTGAGAAAACCACATTTGTGGTCACTAGAAGGATGAGTAGAGTGGTGTTCATAGAGAGCATCATGTGATGTTCTGCTCACTCCAGTTCTGAGTCACACAGAAACCATCAAATTCAGCAAACCTGAGTGTATTAATCATCAACACAGGATGTATTTAAGCGCACAATTGTATATTTGGTTGAACTTGATTTTTGCAAAAAGAGGAGCTCTGCTCATGAGCTCTGCAATGCAACCTTCCTCCCCAGCTCAGTCCAGTTCCATGTTAATAAGCCTCCTCAGCAAATCAAAATGCAGTTGTATTTAAACACAAAGAATTAATTCAGTTATTCCAGCAACTCAACATTTTACTCTGAAGATAAAGGGCAGAAAAACAGAATTCCCATGCACATAAGCAAGGCTACAGCTGCATTTTTAGGTGCCCCTTATCCACAAGAGTTGTAGTAAGACTACTACAATCAGCCAACAACAAATGTCTGGTACAAATGTAGTAACAGGTCCTGTAAATTACAGTGTATTAAACTGGAGCCATTTATGAAAACATAATTGTTTAATAATGTATACTTGAAAAGCACCACTCAAGAGACCACACCAACTGTTGGTATACAGGGATAATTATAAACATTAACAAGTTGATTTGATGTGCTGTTCTTAACAAAGATCAGTCCAAAACATCAGTGGCTTGATTGTGGATGAATGGGTTGCCTTGGTGTGGCTGAGTGCTACCTCAGCTTTCCCTCCAGGATTCTTGGGGCTGCACAATTCAGACTTTTGAACAATCCTAGTCTCTCTATGACTGCGGTAAAGGGCCTGTTGCTCAGACTAGTCTTAAAGATGATCCAGAAGTGAAACTAGGGGCAAACACATTTGTTTTACATGCTAATTTTTTTTTTAAAAAAATATTTTTTGCTCTGTTTTTCACTGTTCTCTTGCCCTGTGCCAACAATTCCACAATAAGTGCCTTTTTTTTTTCATCACAACCCTTGCTTTACTTTGGATTTCTCTGCTGGCCTGCATCTTGTCTGGTCCAAACAGGAGAGGAAAAGCAAGAGGAGCACCCTTGGCTACAGCCACTAGAAACAGCCCAGTGATAAAAACCATGGTCACAAGATATAGAAACAGGAGTCTCAACAAGAATCTCAGTACTGTGCAGGAACAAGTATGGTGTGGGGAGGGAAAGAAGAGTGGAAACTGGAGGAAGCAAATGTTCAACCCCTTCAAACATAGTTTTTCATAAACACTGTGCAAACAAAGTTTTTCATAAACACCCCTAGAGTAGGGATGTACATGAATATTCAAATTTATCCACATTTTAACATTTGAATTCAAATCGAATGCCCATAAATTCAAATTTTAAAATTCAAACAGGATAACTAAGGGATGCATACGGATGTGTACAGATGCGTACAGGATGCATAATGATGTATAGACAAATGTTGTTGACATTCATAAGTGCAAATTCGAACCAAAAATTCAAACAAATAGATTCAAATTTGCTTAATTCACATTGAATTTGGTTAAATTTGAATTTTAAAGATTCAAATCAAATTGCACATTTGGATATTTGATTTGAATCATATCCTGAAAACTGCCTTTGTGCATACCCCTACCCCAGAGCAATGAGACCCTTCCCAACTACTGTAGGAAAAATAACAGCAAAGGGGGCGGTCCAGTCAGGTTTGGTTTTTAGTATATAAAAGCAGGAACTCTTGGGGCTGAGGAGAGCATGTATGGGAGATACAAGCACATTTAATTTTGTTTCATAAGCTGTAGGGATGTGCATGAATATTCATAACATTCAAAATTCGCAAAATTTGGGCCAAATCTGCACATTCAAATTCAAATCAAATGTTAGCACATTCAAAGACTGACATTCAAATCAAAATAGAATGTCTTGATACATTTGTATGAAGCTTCATGTGAATCTTCGTATGGGATCTGCACAGGATTGAACATTTGTTCAATCATATCCTACCACATTCAAAGGGGATCTATTTGAACGAATACAAATTTTCTTGCATTCAATTGATACAAATCAAATACAAAAAAAATAAAATAAAACAAATCGTGCACATCCCTAGTGTACAGTAATGCCCCCGAGTGCTGCTACAAAAATTGTGAAGGAAAAAGAAGTAAAAGGAACAATCCTGTGCCTTTTGTTTCAGAGACAGCACCAGGGGGTGGGAAGGATAGGAGCGAGAGGAAGAAGATACGACAGCTGGAGAGGATAGGGCACCTTCTCAGTGAGCCAAGGACAGGGACAGTGAAAAATGTGAATCCAGAAACACTCTAAATATGAATTTTTCTTTTTCATTTGTGGGTGAACTAAACAATTACAGATTGAGAGGCTTCCCAAGGCGGAAGCACAGGGCTATTCTGTACTAGCTGGTAGTCCTGACGCTGGCACAGTCCATCATACCAGCCAGTGTAGAATTGCCCACAGCCTAAACAACTGTGGTGTAAATGAGCTGAAGTTTATTGACAAAAGGAAAAGAAAAACTCAAAATCTAAGCAGGAGGAGGAAAGAGAAAGGATTATAACATTTTTGCACTGTCAAATAACAAACACTAAAGTTAATAAGACGTAGTTATGAGAACTACAGCCAAATTAAGGATTTCAATGGCACATCTCAGCATTGTGCATATTAACTATTTTCTGATAAAGTATGTGCCTGAGATGTTAGATCCAGGATTGCCATACTACCCTTACTTTACTCTAATTCTTCCTTTTGCCTTGCAAGGCCTGATCACAGCCAAAGTGGCTGTAAAGGAAATGAAGAATTAATTCTATTTTTCCTGGCAGTTACAATCTGTGCTTGGAAATATGAAACTGTTACTCAGAATGAATACCATAAGGTTCCAAAGTACTAAAATTACTTAGTGAAAGGGGACACACTGAGCCGTAATGTGAAGGGAAGGGAGGGACTGTTATCCTGAAAAGAACATTGCGATTTTTTGCAGCAGCACTGCTTCTGTCTTTCAAAATAAACAGTTTTAGACATTCCATTTCAAGTCCTCAACTTGAATAGAATGTTAGGAGCAGGGAGGAGAAATTCTGTTCAGGGTCTAACTGGAAACGTGACAGTATTAAGAACATTAGTTCTAAAATGAACAAGATTTTCAGGATTGGCTACTAAAACCCAGCTGCTTTCAGCTAAGAATCGGAATAATATAGTCTGTTTGTTTTTAGGCTGGGATCACACTGTCTTCTGTCCACAGGGATCATACATAAATGTCCACTTCTGTTTTTTCTGCACATTTTCCTTCTCTGGTTGGGATTTTCCTGTATGTGGATAATCCCAAAACTGAATCCATTTCTGCTACAAAAAATGGACTCAGGTTAAGGAATGCAAAGAAAGAAGTCTCTGCACAGTCTTTTTCTGCAAAACTGCAGTCCAGTCCAGTCCAATGGATCTCTCACCTACACAAGATCCACGTGTGCCAGCAGCGGCCAAGCCACTGACACAGAAACAGCAAGCTCAGGAGCAGCGTATGTCCTTAGTCCCCACCCTGCCTCCATGGTGGAACACTTGAGGCCCTCCCCTGTTTTATCCCTGGATCTAGGATCCACAAAACTTTGGTGTGGCACCTTCAGCATGGTGTCTTCAGTGTGGCACCATTGGTGCAGGAAGAGCAAGCTCAGGAATGTCTGAAGTGGATTCTACAGCAGTCCCAAACACGGGAAGTGTACCTTCTGCAAAGCTCTGTTTTCGGGACCATAGCCTAGTGATATGACAGTAGATCTCCTAGGCTGCCTTGGTCAGGACAGCAACTCTGTCCAGTGCAGTCGTAGTGAACTATGAGGGCTTTTATTACAGCCTAAAGGTAAAAGCAGAAAGGGCCTTCATATTTTTAAACCGAAAATCTCTATTAATTTAATGATTGTAACCATAATGACAACACGCTAAGAGAAAGTTAAATATCATTCTCTAGTTTTATAATTAGAAAGCACTGCCCCTAACATTACAGTTCATACAAAAATCACATTAATTGAATATGGAAAAGTATATTGCAGCAAAAGCCACCAAGATGACACCCACAAGTACAATGATTCCAAAGCCCACAATCTTTTATATCTCTCCATAAGAACGTAAGAGGAGCCCTACTGGATAGGCTACAGACCATCTAGCCCAGCAATCGGTCCCATACAGTGGCCCACCAAAAGCTTCCTGGCATTCCACTTTCTGCATGAGGGGAAAAGCAACCAGAGGTACATGCCATAAAATTTCAGATACACACACAGAATCCAAGAGGCTTGAAACCACTAAGTTATAGCCATTTATTCATAGGCTGCATTCACAGGCAGTTAAAAAAAAAAAGCACCTCTGTGGTGACTTCAAGAAGGCTTTGAGATGGTTAGGAGATGGGTTTGGAGTGTAAACAATCTCTCCCTTTCCCCTTGCATGACAAATGTTCTAAGCTAGAAAATGTGGATCAGAATTGGGATGATAACACAAGAGTCGCACATGACTATCTCTGAGGACACCTATTTTGTTCCATGCGAACACAGCCACTGAAAACAAAATTTTCTTTTAGCGTTTGTTTAGATTAGATCTAATAATACTGAAAGAGGATAGCACAATCTTGAACACATCTTCTTAGGTGATACAGTTTGGTATTGTATTTCTGAACTTTCCCTTGAAACTTTAAAAGAAGCAATTCTTTCTGTAATTCACTGAGTAAAAGATCCATGCTGTCTCTGCCTGACCATTGTTTTCATCTTCCTCGTTCATTGTTAGATCCTTTTATTTCTCAATAGCATTCAGTTAGCGGAAGCTAAGTCTGGTTTCATCACAACAACTTTCCCTTTAAGGCTCCCATTTTCTCCAGATTATTCATCCCATTAAATGGAAGAGGGTGCTTGGATTCACACACAACAAATCATTTTTTAAAAAAACAGAAACCCACACTGCATATACAGGAAATGTCTAAAATATATTCAAGTGTTTAAAAATACTAATAGTTCCCATAATATTGCATTTCTTTCTGTGGCGTATCCGGCTTACGCCACGAAATGCGAGGGCTCCGGGAAATGGGGAGAAACAGCGGATTGCTGCAGCTCCTGAACGCCAGATGTTACGAAAGTATTCCAGTTATCTACCGGCCCAGATAACCAGGGGTTAAGACCCATGTGTCTGGCCTAACCCTGAGAGCTAGAAAATGGGGAAGGGAGAGAGAACAGGCAGGAGGCAGAGATCAGCTGGAAGAGAGAGATTTATTTCTGTGCAGAGCTTTAAATAACCCGCCACAGAGGGGCGGGGAAGGAAGTGATGTAAAGCCACAATCCAGAGACCAGATAGGTCAAGCCACATCAGCTGAGCAGGTCAGAAGTCCTTCTGATGTCATATCCTGTGGCAGGCAGGAAGGGGAAGGCTGTTTTCTAAACAGACCATGCGGCTGGGTAACCATTCTGCCCCCAGGCTAAGAGTCCAGCACCTGCTGGTGTCCAGCGTGCACTGTAAACTTGTGGAAGCAGGGAGATTCCTTTTACCCTGAGGCTTGAGAACCTGGTGGAAAAACCTGGGCAAACTTGCAATTGCTACACTTTCAAACTTTGCCAGAGGCAATACCATGGAAGATTTTAAGAGGATGGGCCAGAAAAATATTGAATTGGGTGAAAGAAAAGAGGAAAATTAGAAAATGAATGCTCCCATTGAGGAGGGGGGGGGGGAGATTCCAGGTTTGAAACTGTATAATGAAGTGTTCCAAATTGGTAGGTAATGGGGCAGGGGATAGCTAAAGATAAAAAAGGATTTTAATGGGATTAGTTTAACACCATTGATTTTTTAATAAGAAGTACTGGAGAAAACATTTGGCCCAACGAAAGTCACATCAGTATTATTAAAAAAAATGGTTTAGAATGCTTATTAGTAAAAACTCTCAATTATTTCAGAATGCGATTGAATAAAAATGAAATAATAGTTGGCTGGGAACATACTAATAAGTTATTTGGAATAGGGTATTTAAAAGTTAGAGGCATGGAGAAGCAATATCCGTGGATTTGCTTGGACAAATTAAGAAAGAGAAGAATTGGTTACAGAATAGGGCAATATTTAATTATATTGGATTAATAAGCAAGAAATTAAAAATCTGATAAGTGAACAATCAGAATTGGAGGAAACAAGGCAGGTAAACAAGGTACAGTAGGGAAGACCTACAAACGTATACAACAGCGGAGGACACATTATAAATCATGTAGGAAGACGTGCAGATCAATAGAAATCATATCAAAAGATACGTAAAAGGAAAAGGTGACAGCAAATATACTTGAATAAAGCAATTGAAAATGAAGTTTATAAATGGTTTAAGACATTGTGTCAACTTGTTTATGTAAAGAAATAAGTCCAATGTGTTGGCACTGTGCCCAACAGAAAGGAACACATATTCATTATTTCTGCTTTTGTGACAAGATACAGCAAATTTGGAAAGAGAAAAGCATGGTAATAAATTGTAAAATGGAACAAACTATAATCCTGGGTGAAAGAAAAATGGTTATTGTCAGTATTTGACATTCTAACTTTAAATCTACAAGACAAAAAATTATTAGAACAGTTAATTTTGGCAGCCATACAGTCATAACATTAGGATGGAAGGACAATGAGAAATGGACACTGCAGAATTGGATTCATTATGTAGTAGATTTGATGAAATTTGCTTTAATAAATGACAAATGCCAAATATATATACAGTAGATCACCGTCTTATATAGCAAAAAGGAATTGGGTAATAGTAAATTATACGAAACAATTAAGAGAGAATGAGAGCTGGCAAAATTCAATAAAATAAGTTCTTGTTGTATGATAAATGGTTTTGATTTAGATGGATGCAAGGGGTTGGCATGGAGGACTTATACTGTTATGAGTAAAATATGTAGTATTCTATTTAAAATGAAAGAAATGTCCAAAATATAGGAATCAATAAGCATATAAGACAAAATGAAAATGCATAATAAGAAGCTTCAAAGAAACTAAAACCAAAGAGTTAAAATACATCTCAGTGCAAAGCAGAACTTGCCAACTATTGAAGGATCAGTCCCAGATGACATCAGCGGGACTGGCTGCACAAAGACGCAGAACACAAGGTTCCAACAATCCATTTGATGGAGTAAAAATGAGGCATGTTATCATGTCCAGTCATGGGCAGGAGTGCTATACACTACAATGTATCTTACCTTTCGTATTTCCTCAGGTAATGGATGCACGGGAGTATGTCGCTGCATGTCGCTCTAGTTCAGACAGAGTATTAAAGGACTCCCACAGAACACTATTAAAAGATTTTAAAATGGACAGAATTAACTTAAATGAGAAGGGGGGGAATGATATTCCTTGGTTTTAATATGGCAAATGTAATAAAGTGTGTGATTCTCTACATTTGTAGAGGGAGGAAAGTTATACTATAAATATGTTTTTATATACTATATATATCTTATCATTTTATTGTTGTGACTCAGTCTGGGACCTTTGGGCAAAGGGCAGGATATAAATTCTTTTTTAAAAATCCGTAAGTGAAAGTGGGCTTAGGAAAAAAAAACCCTCAGCTGATTTTATAGAAGAAAGCCCAACCTCTGGTCCACCAGAATGTTCTAGATAAACTGTCCACATGTGCAGATGTTGCTTACAAAAATATGACACAATAGAAACACAAAGGGAAGCAGACAAGATAACTAGTAGAGCAACTGGAAAGCAAAGGAGTATGGATTCAACCCCAATTCATTTCTCCAATAGAAAGCAATGGCAAACCACTTCTTTATACACCAAGAAAATTGTATGGATATATCCATGTAGTCAACTCCACTAAAGAAAAGAAACACAAAAGTATGAATCAGTTTTAAAATACTATTAAAAGCACCAATTAAAAGCCAGATGGCATCAAAAACATGTTCATACTACAATAATCTGCTACATGGAGTAGAAGCAGATCGTTCTGCTCCATTTGTTCTGTCCATTTTACAGCACGACTGTATACTTCCTTCCAATAAAGGAGCTGGGATACTGTCGGGCCCCTTCTCCTGAATTTTCAAAAATATCAGGACTTACTTCATGCAAAAAACAGAGTGAAAAAAGATCTATAACAAGCATAACCCCACCACCTGCTGTACAAAACAGCAGAGAGGCTTTTCAGTACTTAAAAGACTTGTGTTTATGTATGTACCATAAATTTCAAATGATTCTGTGCAGTTTACAAGTTAAACAATAACAGAAAAAAATAAAAAGTCCAAAAAAAATCTTGAATTAATCATGGGTCCCTTCTGCACTAGGCGTTTGATCAGAATATATTCCAATCCATGGCCCAGCCTTCCACAACTATTGTGGAATAGTATCCATATTCCAGACTACAAAGGGTATGCAGACAGGACACCTCTGTAGTCCAGAATACTATGAGGAGGTGACATTCCTGGAAGTTGGGGCGCCACCAAAACCAGCCCTCCCAGCAACTGCAATGGCCAGGAATTAAAGTTCCTAGCCTTCAAAGTCTCCATGCCAGCTTCAAGAGCTGTATGCAGCCTTAAAACCCAGCAGCCTGGGCTGGATCACAATGATCTGTCTGAATGCAGACAGGCCTTAGAGTGGGCTATTATTAGCCTCTACCAGTGTGGCAGATGCTCACCAGACAATGGACCTTTCTGCACTTGGTCTTATTCAGGGATATACTTCAAGATAGTGGTCAGTTGTCCACATGCTAATGCAGACTATGGCAGGCCTCATCTGGGGTCTGTCACAGTCTGCCCTAGCACGTGGATAGCACACCCCTATTCTGAGATATGTTCCAGAATATGCAGAAAAGCAGGTGCAGAAAAGCCCCATGTTACGTGGACCAGAACAGCCCACAAAATGTTCTAAAGGCACAGGTGAAAAAATATGTTTTTAGAGGGGTTTTACAATGAAATCAGACACAGAACTTTCCAGATTTCAGTTGAAAGTAATTTCCAAAAAGCAGGTGTCTTTTCTGGTTCTGGTTTCCGACATCTCAACACACATAGGATAGGCATTTTAAGATCTAAGAATGATGGCTGCTAGCTTTTCAGCCGGTTTGGACTAAAACTTCCGCCAGCAGCATCTGGAGGGCATCAGGTCACTGAAAACTGAGTTAACCCTTTGGACTATGTACGTATCTAATGTCATCAAATGTCGCTCAAAAGCTACACTCTTTTTTGTTCCTTTCTTGACTTAATCTTCCTCAAAGAATAATTGTGGAGATAAAACAAAGGCACACACAGTTCCTGTTTTGAGCTTCTGGAGAAAGAAGGAGAAGAATAAAAGTATATGAAATAACTTTAGAAAAGGTAAATATTCTTGAAGTTATGATCAAGAAGAAAAATGAGAACTACCCTTGCATACACTTGTACACACACACACACACATTACCTCCCCAAGATCTAAGGTAAGGTTTTCTTTCATTTAATGGAAATGACCCATTCACAAAGCCTAACAAATAATGCTTTCCACATTATCTATCCCAAAGGTGATTTTTTTTAACACTGAAAGAAAACAGATTGTCACTTTGCTGATGTGTTCTCTCGCTCTGAAAGCGGACTGAAGCTGGATTAAACCTTAAGTGTGACCACAGCCAAAGGCAAAGAATTGTCCGGGGTGGTGGTGGTCCGATTTCATTGGAAAATATATATAGGAATTTGAACCCTGGTAAGGGGGCGGGATACTTCTAATTCAGGGAGGGCACCCACCCACCCCACCAGTCCAGCCGAGGCGAGCCGAAGCCGGAGAAAAAGGTCGCACGATGTACTAGCAAAGCCTCGCGTTTACGATGTCTGCGCCAGTGACTGTCAGCCCCAGTAATTTCAACGTGCCTGAACTCTCAAGTATGTCCAGAACTATGATACAAGTTGTACAGCCGCACCGCACGGCGCGCACTCACCCAGATAAGGAGGTCAGCGAAATCGAAGGCCTTGTAAACAAACAGCCAAGGCAACTGCGCCGAGAGAAGCTGCTTCCACGTTGCCGTGGCAACCAATGACTACGGACAGGAAGTCGGAGGTAGGGGCGGGCACTAAGGGCGGAAATAACTCCTCCGACTTCGCGAGTATAATGTCAATCAGACCCTCTCAGACGCGACCGGCGGCATGGCCGGCGAAGTTTTTGTCGCCTTGAGAGGACATAGAATAAGATTTGGTTTTGTTTTCAGTGACGTTGTCTAGCCCCATCCTGGGCAAATTTTACTTATATTCTAAGTCTCACGATTCCCAGTAGGTCCTACTTCTTAGATATTTTGTCGTTTTCAGGCTATGGTCACACTTAAGGTTTAATCCAGCTTCAGTCCATTTGAAGATCAAAATAATGCATCAGCGAAGCGACAAACTGTTTTCTTTCAGTGTTAAATAAGTAAGAAAATTCACCTTTGGGATAGATAGTGTGGAAAGAAAATTACTGGTTACTTTGATGGTGTGTTCTCTTGCTCTGAAAGTGGACTGAAGTTGGATTAAACCTTAGGTGTGGATTAAACCACAGCCTAAGAGCAAACTTCCTGCACCTGAATTATCATTATGATTGGATATAATGAGATATGGTACAGGCTTTTAGAATTCAAAATTTATGGAATTTTTAAAATATGTTTGGTAGACTAATGCTTCCAAAGATTATGCCAGTGTAAAGTTTATCTGGAGCTATTATTTCCCCAAATAATTTGCAGTGCATAAAGAGATCACCTCCACCTATGAGAGATCCCATCAGTAGTACATCATATGCCATTAGGGAGGAGTTAATGGTGAGGTTTTTTCACTATCAAACTTAGTGCAAGCTTATAAAGTGACAGTGAGACACCCTTAATCTGTGGGTTGTGCAAAAATAGGTGCATTGTAGCATGCAGAGTGTGCAAAACCTCACAATGTGAAGAGGCTGTGTTACTATACCATTTAATTTCAGTACTGAAATTCAGAACAAATACCTGCTAAACTAGAACACTTACTGACTTGAAGATTTAATGTAATTTATCATACTTGAGCACTCTGTGTACAGTATTAGTTTATGGAAAATATTATGATATATTATGGAGGACACTTGTAGATCAGATATGTACATTTAAATGAAAACAGTTCTTTTCTCCAGGAGTGACTTTAGTGCGGTGATGGCCAACCTATGACACGCGTGTCACAAGTGACACACCAAGCCCTTTTGGGTGACACACCTGGTCACCCTGGCACCTGGGCATGTAGTGATTGCTTGTTCTTGAAGTGTATGAAATACCAGCTTTCAATTGAAGATTTAGCAACAAAAGTCAGTAATGTAAAAAATTATTTGTTTTTGCTTTTAATAAAATACATATATCAAAAATGTAACTTTTTTACTAGAGCTACAAATATCACAAAATTATGGATATTTCTAGATGTGACACAGCACCCGGGTTAAGCTAGGTTTTCTCATGAATTTTGACACACCGAGCTCAAAAGGTTCGCCATCACTGCTTTAGTGGTTAACACAATCATGCCCCAGCATCTTCTGCCTGTTGAATGAGCTGAAAAAGCAAACTAATTTTCCAGAGGTCTAGAAGCACTAAAACAGCTGTGTGGCAACTAGAATAGTGGAGAAAAAGTTAGAATGGATACCAGTTGGGCACCATTTTTTCTGTTAACAGTCAAAGTGATGATCAATCTCCCTTTCCCTTCACCATAAAATTCACTCGTGTGTCATTTGAAGCACTCCATTAAATTGGCTCAAGAGACATTTGATTAACATTAAGAACCTTCTGTGATTGGGAAAGAAGGCACAGTAGTAATTTGGTAGGAAAGAAACTAGTAGCCTCTTCAGTTTTAGCGCCTTAGGTACAATTGGTATCTTCTCGTTCTTTTGCTATGGTATTTTTCTGTGCCTTTGGCTCTGAAATAGGTTAAGCAAAGCAGGCTCCAGAAATAGAGTTTCCTTGTCCACCTGAAGTCTCCTGAGAACTTAAAGCCTACCAGGCCTCTCATTAATACCTCTTTTTATTGTGCTGCCTAAGTACATCTTTCAGGCCGTGAGGGCAAGCAGGACATTTCTAAGGCCGTTTGCTGGAATTTGAGAGCAGGAGGTTTGCCCTTGTCTCTGCTTGAGATGCCCAATGGGCAATTGGTGGGCCACTGTGTGCTGGACTAGATGGACTGTGGCCTGATCCCATAGGGCTCCTCTTATGTTTTTATGTTGTCATTATCATTAAGTAGCAGCAAGTGCTGTGATGATGTCATCAATGACATCATCATGCAGCCTGACACAGAAGCAGTCAGCCTGTTCCCTTAAGACTTCAAGAAGACTGGGAGGGACAGTCAGGACCAAGATGAAGAGAGGCCAAGTTTGTCTCCCCTTGCAAACTATTCCCCATGGAAGAAGTCCATGGCCATTTTGAATCTTTGAATAGCTCTGGATGCTATCCGTCTGGATGCTATCCTTCTACACAATAGCATTAAGGGTGCTGACAGTACGCTGTTGGCACACAGGCAGTGTGTAAACTGTTGGCAGCCTGGGAAGTCGAGATGATGTGAGAGAAAAACGTCTGGCAGTAGGAAGGGAGTTGACAGAGGCAATAAGAGAGGTGGCAATGAAGTCCTACATCTGTCCCTGCTAATGAGATGGCCATAGCAACAGGAAGCGCAGTGTCAGGGGGCAAAAAAGTCTCCAACAATGTCTGGAGGCAATGACAGCAATTATGGTGGTGAATCCCAGAACCTTTGCTGAACAGAAAGAGTGTAGACAAGAGAAGCTGTAGCAGCAAGGGTGAAACCCACCCATACCGAGGAAGGTACTTTCCTGCAGATTGCAAGGGCACCAAGAAAAAACATTCCCTCCCTCTGTGAAGCAAAAGAGTGTCAGCTGCTTTCAGACTACTTACTCTGACATGCACAGATCCCACTGATGCAGCCACCCTCAGGGAGTGTTTCTCCTTGACAGAGATGGGTTTCTCCCTGGATAAAATGAAGCAGCAGCTTGCTCTGCTCTCCACATTTGTGCCACTAATGGGGATAAGACCAAGTCTTTCTCCCCTTCCCAAAACACCAGAACTAAGAATCAGCCAGTGAAACTGAGTCTTGGGAGGTCTAAGACAGTGCATAGTTAATCTTTGAAATTCACTACTACAAAATGTGATGGTGAGTAGTTAAAAAAAAAGATTTGGACAAGTTTAAAGATCGCATGAGCAGCTCTGATGGCTGTCTGACTTCTAGGAGGCTTATAGGAAGACTTGTGAGCAAGACAGGATTTATCCTCATGCCCTGCTTTTTAGTTTCCTTACACAAATGACTACCACTGTGAAAACAGGCTGCAGGACTAGATGGGCATTGATCCAATTCGGTGGGGCATTTCGTATGTCCTTATGTTTTAGTCTATGTTCGTTGTCTCGAGTTTCTTGAAACAAATTCCATCTTTGACTCTTTTCAGTCCGGTTTTCGCCCCCGACACTCTACTGAGACGGCCCTGACTAAGATCTCTAATGATCTTCTTAGGGCTAAGGTTAATGGCCTTTACTCTGTTCTCATTTTACTGGACTTATCAGCGGCTTTCGACACCGTGGACCACTGTCTATTAATTGATACTCTTTCAGAGCTTGGGTTTTCAAACTCTGTTCTTGACTGGTTCAAATCTTACTTGTCAGACAGATCTTTTGCGGTGACCCTGAATGGTCAAATGTCCTCCCCTGTCCCCTTCTCTGTTGGTGTTCCCCAGGGGTCTGTTTTGGGTCCTCTCTTGTTCTCTCTTTATACTCTTTCCCTAGGATCACTCATTAGCTCTTTCGGCTTCTCTTACCATCTATACGCCGATGACACCCAATTGTATCTTTCCACCCCTGATCTCTCTGCAGGGCTTGAGCAGCAAGTCTCATCCTGTCTTACTGCTATATCTCAGTGGATGTCTCATCGGCGCCTGAAACTTAACATGTCAAAAACGGAGCTCCTTGTCTTCCCCCCGAAGCCTTCTCTCCCAAGTTCCTTTTCTATTTCTGTTGGCAATATTTCTATTCAGCCGGTCCAAGAAGCTCGCAGTCTCGGTTTTGTTTTTGATTCTTCTCTATCTTTTATTCCTTACATTCAGTCCTTGGCTAAAACATGCAGATTTTCTCTTTTTAACATTGCTAAAATCCGTCCATTTCTCTCTACCTCTACTGCTAAGACCCTGGTTCATGCCTTGGTTATCTCTCGATTAGATTACTGCAATCTCCTTCTAACAGGACTCCCTCTCTCTCATCTTCGTCCGTTAATTTCTATCCAGTATTCAGCTGCTCGCATCATTATGTCTGCTCGTCGCTGTGATCATGTCTCTCCTTTACTATCCTCCCTTCACTGGCTTCCCTTCCCTCTCCGCATCCGGTATAAACTGTTGCTGTTAACTTTTAAGGCACTTCACAACCTCACTCCTTCTTATCTCTCTGCTCTTCTTTCTCCCTATGCCCCCTCCCGTCCCCTGCGCTCTAGTAACCAAGGTCTTTTGGCTCAGCCTAGAATTTCCACCGCCCCATCTCGGATTCGTCCCTTTTCTCTTGCCTCCCCCTATCTCTGGAACCGCCTTCCCCCTCGATTACGCACTATTACCTCACTCTCTTCTTTCAAATCTGAGCTGAAGACAACCTTGTTCAGGGAAGCATTCCCAGGCTTTATGTGACTTTACTCTCCCCACCCAGGAGAGTCTGCCTATTAATGCTCTGCTGTCTATTTTAATCATTTTCTCTGTTATTGTATGTTATTACTGTTTTTAGATTGTACGCCAATGGCAGGTTTTACTCTTTTTACTTTTTACTCTTTGATTATTTTACTTTGTACAGCGCTGAGTACATGTACAGCGCTTTAGAAATAAACTAATAATAATAATAATAATAATAGTCACCTGGATATCTCCTTTTAATGATAAAATGCAGAGACAGATTTACCCAGCACTACATATGATCGTGGTTTTTCAACTATAAGGCACAAAATGTAAATATATGACAGGGTTGCAAAGATATAAACCAAAATGCTACCTTTTATACTGAGTGGCACTCCTTTCTTAAATTTGCTCCAACTCACATAAACTTTATACCAGCTCAGCATCATCTACTTACATATGTGGCTTGGCACTACTAAGGAGTCCAACCAAAAACCAGGACAACTCAGACTTGAACCACAATATTAATGCATACAAATGGATATACAAGTTCATTTATAAGTATTATAAGCTACTATACAAATAACAGCTATTATGAAAAGGTGATAAATTGTTTGGATATTGTGTAAGACTTTATTTGTATACCATATATTGGAAAAAAATGGGGAGAATAACGATTAGGTTGGTGCCATCCTCTGTAAAGTGCATGGCATCACCTATATAAGCTCCGCCACGGGTGATTTTGTGAATTTCTACCAGATGTGCGGTTTGGCAGCACATTAGCACAAACTGAAGTACCACCTGTGTGGAACAGAAACTGCAAAACAGAAAACTGAAGGGTTGCCAGCTACCTGCAGGTTGGCTCAGCAATCTCATCTAGCAACAGCTCAGCAGGACAGGTCTTTGCCATGAATCAATGCAAAACAGTCTCTGTAGGAATCAAATTCCAGAGAGGGCATCATTTTCCTAACTATGATCTAGTCTAGAGGTTTCAAATTGCAGCCCTCCTGCAGTGCTGGTCATGGAATGCCGTGAGCTGTAGTCCAGGAATACCTGGAGAAGCAAGGTTGTGATTTCTTTCTCAGATTATATTGTGCTTTCAGGAACAGATACAGATGCTGACTGCAAAGTGCACATGACAGTTCAATGTGGCAGAGAAGCACTGATCATTTCTTAGGTAACAACTGAAAATACAGACAATATGAAATGGACTTGTTAAAGAAAGAGAACTAAAGTAGGGAAAGGTAATGGGAGAAAGGTCAGACAACTATGCAGAACAACAACAACAAAAAGAGGGTTTCTCAGCTCCTTACACAGGGGACCCTGGGGAGAATTCTAGCCATTCTGCAGTCTCAAATACATACATTGCACAGAAGTGCATCAACACCAAGTCAAGCTGATCCCCACAGAGGAAATGTTAACTTCTTCCTGTGTTTTTAGTAACATTATTGATCTGATGACTGGGCACCGTATTTGTTGGTTGGTTGGTTTTGTATTTCTATCCTTTGCAATTCCAAGAGGTCCCAGGGTGGGTTACAATAAATCCAAGATACAAACTCAAACGAAAATGAACTCACTTAAACAAAAGATGACAGTGCCTGAATAGTGATGGGAATCTATTTCTTTAGCCAAAGGTTTGAGTAAAGAAGTCTGTCATCACTATGCATCTTAAAATCCATAGAGAGGGGGTTATATGCACTTTGGAGGGAAGTTTGTTCCACATCCTGTGGGCCACCACCAAGAAGACCTACTCAAATGCTCTGATATGAAAATAGATTAGTCTTTAGAGGGCCAGATGTCGCTGACGCATAGGGGATTAGCTTGCCCTGGGCTAGCACCAATAATTTATGTGGTAGTTGTGACAATTGTGTGACTTGAAAGCCACAAGGGAAGAGCATACTGTGACCGTGCTCATAGGTAGGCTGTTAAATGAAGGCTGCATCCACATGTGTATGACATAGCATGCTCTCAAGTACCCTTTACTATAGGGAAGCCTATATCAGTTTACCACATGCATGCCAGCCACTTTTACGGCTGTCTGTCTGCACATGCCCAGGTAGGCTCATTCACTTTTTTTCCTTAAGCCGACTTAATGCTTACTGTGACCTTTCACAGCAGAGCTAAGATTCCTTCTTCATCTTCTCCAAAGGTTCAAATTGAGGAGCACTAGAGATTGGTAGTTACCAAGCTTATCTTCAACAGCAGCAAGTTCTCAGTTAGAGATGTTCTCACTGAGGAGTCCCTGGTAAGTATCAGAAGAACTTTATAATTTCCCAAAAAGCACTGCTGTAGATTTTCAGCCCTGAATCTGGCCTGGATAGCAACACAGAACCTGTAGTGACTCTTTAGTTCTCCACGCCTCTGATTGCATCAACACCACCTGCATTCTGATTGGATAAAGTTCTGCCAATCAATATTGGCAACAGGGTGTGTTTGGAGCTGTGTAGTGCTGATGGCAAACGTGATACTAACACAGGGTACTGTTGGATTAAGGGGACTGTGCCCACAAACAGATGCAGTTGAGGCATATCCCAGCCAGCACACACCTCCACCTCTGAGGACATTCCTGTAGAAAAATGAGAGGCTGTAATCTGCCCTTTTCCCTCAAGCTGGTGAAGCACTGTCACTTCTGTTTTCACTTCCTGGTTTTGCTTTTTACTGAAACAAAACATTGTTTCCCTTGCACATTGCTGAAGGAAAATGGAAGATACGTTGTCCTTAGAATTGTATCATTGATGCTCTAGCTCAGGCATGTCAAACTTACGGCCCGCGGGCCGGCCCCGGCCCGCGAGGCGTTCCAATCCGGCCCGCGGCGCCCCGCCGCTGCCGCCGCCGCCGCGGCGGCGCCCCGCCACCACGCAGCGCCGCCGCCGCTAAAGCGGCCCGCCTGCGGCTGCGGCCCGCTGCTGACGCACGCCGCGCGCCGGGCCGACGCGCGCCCGCCGCCTGCTGACGCCCTCCTTGGGCCGGAAGGAGGCGAGCCGAGGCGAGCGAGCGCGCGGGCGGGCGGCGCCATGAACAGCCAGCCCCTCCCTGGCCCCGGCCCCGCCCCTAACCCTCCTCGTCGCCGCCGAAGCAGCTCGCCTGCTGCCGCCGCTGCCGCCGCCAAAGCACCCCGCCTGCGGCTGCGGCCCGCCGCTGACGCACGCCACGCAGCGCCGCCGCCGACGCCGAAGCAGCTCGCCAGCTGCCGCCGCCAACGCCACCAAAGCGGCCCGCCTGTGGCTGCGGCCCGCCGCTGACGCACGCCGCGCGGCGGGCCGACGCGCGGCGCCGCCTCCTTGGGCCAGAAGGAGGTGAGGCGAGCGAGAGCGCGGGCGGGCGGCGCCATGAACAGCCAGCCCCTCCCTGGCCCCGGCCACGCCCCTAACCCTCCTCGTTGCCCTAGCCCCGCCCCCAACCACGCCCCCAGCCCCTCCTCTGTATCCCTGCCACGCCCCCTGCCACGCCCCAACCACACCCCCAGCCCCTCCTCTGTATCCCGGCCACGCCCCCCCGCCACGCCCCCTGGCCCTCACTTTTTTTTTTTTTTTTTGAATCCGGCCCTCGGCTGGATTGAGTTTGACACCTCTGCTCTAGCTCCACTCTTCCCTCGTTGCCCCTCCCAACAGTGCTTTTCTGGCCATTTATTTTTTTTAAATTCCTCCCTGTTTTTTGGAAAACCAGGAATGAGCAATTAAAGCTTATGATCTATTACATTATCAGTCTAGTGCAAAATAGATTATATTTTTTAAAATGATGGACAGTCTGTAAGCTGACGATCAGAACAAAGGAGAAGGGGGGGCAGGATGGGAGGGCATTGGGCAGGAGGGAAGGCTGGATCCACCCACCCCAGCACAGTTCAGCCCCCTCTTGTCCAGGTCCCTGCTTACATATGATGAGAAAACAGACTGCCTCCCCAAGATGGATTGAGTCCTATGTAAAAGTGGACTCCAGAGCCAGCTTGAGGAAGCACAGTTCCCCCCCCCCCCTTAAGACAATCCCGGTGGGAAAAAAATGTGAATGATGCAAAAAGAAGACACCCAGAAGACATCTTGAGCTATGGGTGTGATCATGGCCATAGACATGCAGCCCGCTCTTATGCATCTATGTGCTAATTTGCCCACTGAATTTAATGGGGCTTACCCCAGGAAAGTATTTGCAGGATTGCACAAGGGGGTCCCTGCCCACAATCAGTTCCTTTCTCCTTCATGTGCATATAAGTGTAGGGTTGGCTAATGTACTGTACATATATTCCACCATAGGATCAATTTGTTGGTCTGTGCTGGCTCTAATAAAGCTATCTTACTTGCTATGTTCAGTGGGTCAATTTTACATGGGTCTGGCTAGATCTGTAGCTTTACTGTTGGGTTTACCATCTTTAGCTTTACTTTACCATTACTCTTTACTGGGGTACCATTAGCCCCAGTCCCAGCTGGCATCAGCCACCACCAGTCTCAGTTCTTTTCCCAGTCCAGCAATGTCCGTTTTCCTTGTAGTCACATAATGCCACAGCTGCTTCTGTTGCTGCTCAGCTGCTGCGCAAGCACTGAACTTCAGTGAACCCGAGAGCGATGGAATGGGACATAAGCCTAATTGTAGCATTTTGCTTTTGCTCCCGTGAACCTTTGGCCTGGCTACGCTGCCATCTCCCCAGCTTACAGCATATTCTGTGCTGCGGTGGCTACATGACGGACTGTAATGTCCCTGCCTGCACTCTCGTAATCCTCAGCCTGTTCGGTGCCCCCAGTTAAAATGAGAGAGCAGTGGTTTGAACAGGCACAGTACATGCAGGCACACGGGGAGGAAGAGTCCGGGGTAAAAAGAACCACCTGACCGTTCCATGTTCTCAAAACCCACACGCAATCCTGATTTGACTAGAACTCTCTGTGAACCCAGAGCTGTCCTCTAAACCCAGGTCAATCCCTCTAAACTAGGACATCTGTTTACGCTGTACATGAACTGCTTTTGCTCTGCCGGCACTGGAGGAAAGCTCCTTTGCAGCACGGTATAAACAAAAGGGAAACGAACTAATAAATGAGACGATTCTCAAAGGAGGAGGAGAAGGAGGCAGTTCTTTTCCAGCATAACTAATTCTGCTCAGATGTTTAGGCCTTTTTCTTCTCTCTCCGTGATCAGCCCCTCTAACCTTACTGAGGTTTCAGTTTTTGTGGTTTGACAACGCCTTTCAGGCTGTGCGGCTTTATTTCGTTTTCAGGCTTTGAGGTTGTGAGTAGGCAGCAGAGGTTTCACTAATGTTAATCTTTGGGGGTTATCTAAACGGAAATCATTGTACAGTACGCCAATGAAGTATACTGTCTGAGCATTTAGGTAAGAATGTGCAGGTGATAGATGGAAAGTATTTGCCTGAACTCAAACACTTTCAAGGGTGCTCTGAAATCTATCTATCTAGGTGTGCACTGTGGTGGATTGAAGCTGCTTTTAACTGAGCCACCTTTTCTTATTTCACATGGATAATTCTCTTCCCTCTCCTTTCTCTTTTTTTAGGAACCCTCCTCCTGTTCTTCCTCCTGCTACAATTCACCTATGCAATACATGGGGCGTTTTTCCACTAGCACTAGAGTACCCCTTAATGGGTCCTTAATGGGTACTCTAGTGCTAAGTGGAAAAACACCCATGGTTATCATTTCTCATCATAAACTGCAAATTCCATGGGCAGGTCACAGCACAGAATAAAACACAAAACAGTAAAACATCTTTAAAATATTACCCACCCACCCTGGCAGGACTATGTGCAGAGGAAACTATGCATTAAAGGTCCAGGTGAAGAGGCATGTTTTAACCAGGTCCCAAAAACCATACCAAGTTGGTGCCTGATGATCTCCACTGGGTGTTTTTCCACTGTCACTAAAATGCCATTACGTACCCATTAATGGGTACGTAATGGCATTTTTGTAATGGGTACTTCTAGTGACAGTGGAAAAACACCTGGAGTGTATTCCAAAGCCGGGGGGGGGGGGCACCACAGAAAAGGCTCTCTTGCATGATACAACCCCTTGTGTCTCTGAGGGTAGTGAAACTACAGGAAGCTCCTCCTTTTATGATCTTAAAATGTGGTCTATATGGGAAAACTGTTCCTTTAAACATTTGGAACCTCTGCCATTTAGGGATTTATATGTTACTATCAACGTCTTGAACTGGGCTCAGTAGCAAAAGGATAACCAGTGCAGTTCCTTCAAGGCTGGCATGATGTGCATCCAGCCAAAAACTCACACCAGCATTCTGCACTAGGTCCAGCTTCCAGACCAGCTTCAAAGGCAGGCCCGTGTACAGCACATTACAGTAGTCTAGTCTGGAGGTTACTAAAGCATGGATCACTGTGGCCAAGTTTTCCCAGTCCAGAAAGGCAGAAGGTGGTGAACCAACTTCTGGCCACTGCTGCCACCTGAGACTCAAGTGATTAATTCAGAAGCAGATCACACGCCCTTCAGTTCGTGGGCAATACATTGTTTTGGGCTGTCCAACACCCAATAACTTTACATATGCAGAGGTTGTCTATGATGAAAAAAAAATCAAGATTTTCTGCAGGGGCAGGAGGGATCTTGATATTTTGAGATAGAGCAGTTTTTCACATGGAAATAGGCCCTTTGAAATGGGACTGGTTGTCCAAAAATCGGTCACATGGTTCATCTACTGAGTGTCTCAAGCACTTTAATCCTGGGGTTGTTCAGACATGAGGGAATATTCTTAAATTACTGATCATTTTATTGAGGGCTGCCAGCTGACTGCTTCAAACAGTTGCATGAGTGAGTTCTGCATTTAAAGAAGGTCATGTATCGGTAAAAACCCATTCCATAAACTGGGATTTGCTCACAGCTAGCTTCTCCAATGATAAAAGCTTCTGTGGAGACTTTCATTTTGATTGTTGTGCAACATATCCAGCTCATATGGGTGAGTGGTTTTCTTGTTTTATGCAGTGATCCAGGGGAAAGGCCATCTGAAGCAGGTCTCAAAAGACCTACTTTCTGTCTCATGCGAGGGTTTCAGTGTTCAAGCTCTTGACACTCTAGCACTCTCACCTAGGAGCATACTGCACCCCACCAAATGTGCAATAAACCTCCACATTTTGCAGCTTGCTGGTAGGAGGTTGCATGATGTATGGGTCTGGTTTATGTCACAGAATGTCCTTTCTCTGGGGGCCCTTTTTTGTTCTCATTCAGCTAGTACTCTGTTGATGCCACAGAACTATGAACCTTTGTTTTATGGAAAAATAAGGTGAATTTCTGCCATCTGTTATCAGGGAATGCACTAACAGTCACGTAGGACACTTGGAGGAAGAGGGGAAAAAATCCTGTTATTTGATACATGAAGGTTGCACCAGTCCCTGAATCGCAGATACTACATCCTTGGACAAGGTGAAGCCCTTGCTAGGATGGATGTTTAGATACTTTTCTCCAGGTTGGAGAGACAGGCAGATGAAGGTTTTTCCTTTTGCTTGATATGCCCAAAAGCAATCGGTGGGCCACTGTGTGAGACAGGATGCTGGAACAGATGGATTGTGGCCTGATCCAGCAGGACTCCTCTTATGCTCATGTTCACTTTTACTGACTGCTGCTAGGGTTGCAAGCACATCAGGGTACTCTACAGGATGAAAGTGCTTCTCCATGTTTGTATGAAGAAGATTCCATTCCAGGTGTTTCCACGTAGTGCTGGGAGAGACCCATCTGTACTCTTGGTCACCAGTGAATGCAATATTGAACTAGACTTTGTATGCACTATTCAGAATCTCTGAAAGGCAGGATCCTATGTTCTTACAGTAAGTGTGTGGTCAACGATGGCATTTAATCTGTTTCCAGGCCATTTTCAGTTCTGACTGTCCTGACAAAATAACACCATTCCATTTCTTTTCTGGACTAAATTGGTCAAATTTGGACTACTTTGCATTCAGATTGACTACTGCTCACATTTCAGATTGTTAGTCCATTTCATTTAGCAAAGTGAGAATGAGCAAGTAGACTATTTTGGATGGAAACTATACTTTATTGTGGGTGTTGTACTCTGGAGGGTGAGAATGGGGGTAGGAAGAGAGCACAGCACCTGGCATACATTTCCTGGTTTCATGCCGTCAAATTGTTTGATCTTTAAAATAAATGGTCTCCTATGCACTAAGGAAATTGTATAGCAAACCTTGGGCGCATCCCCATTATAAGCTTAATCCAGTTTCCTTAAACCGAAATAATAGAACCGGATGCGAATTTGCCTGTTCCCATTACTTTCAGCTTAATCGCGTTCAATCCGGATTCTGCGGATCGTACGTGGCGTATGTGACTCAAGGGGGGACTCAAGTGGCTACTTTTTTAAAGCCGCTTTTCGGGGCTGCCCCACCCTCTTTCTCCTGGCATGAATGCGCCACCCATAAGGGACCCCTTCAGGGAGCCTAGCTGGGTAGCTGGGTGGCCGCTGCTTGCCTGGATGGAAGAAAAACGGCAGCGGACAGCCAGCAATTCTTTCCCCTCCTCTCCTCATTGCTCAGGGCATGCAGCAGCAGCAGCAACTCAAGCCCCCTTCACAGCCACAGCCTTTAAAACAGAACCCCCAGCTGCTTTCCTCCCTCCCTTTTCCTTTCTAAAGGCCAGAACTTTCAGAATTGTGCAAATTTGCAACATTGTTATAAGGTGTGAAGTGGGGTAGATCGCTACAATGTAGCTTTAAGGAGTGGATTTTTATAGTGGCTGTTTTGAGGGGTGGATTTTTTTTCAATGAAATCACTATCTTTGGAAGCAAGCTATTGGGGGATGGAAACCCTAAACACGGATTCTCATCCCTTAACACCGTAGGGTCCCCACAGTAAAAAATGTGTAACATTTCAAGCGCAGGAACCGGAGTGAGACCTGTTGAAGTGAGGATTAACATTTACAACGCTTTGGGGCGATTTAACATGCGGAAAGCGTGTTAAGCCAAACTGATGTGGGGTCTGCCAGGATTAAAAACGGTCTGAAATCGAAATAAGGTTGTAATGGGGCTGCGGCCCCGATGTTTTAGAAATTCCCTGTATATTCTGCTGCAACTAATCAGCCCATGTCCAGACTTCTGCAACAGTGAAACAAGATTAGGTTTCCTGGTAAACATTTCAGGTCTCAAATGCTTGTTGGTATTCCTCAGAACTTGGGCTGTCTGGAGGTTTCTTATATTTTATATATATATTTGTCTCTGTCCTTATGGCATTTTCCTCCTCTGTTTAACAATGCCTTAAGTGAAGCTAGGAGATCTGCACAGCTGGGGATACTTTCTGTAGAAGTTAATCTTCTTCATTTATCACAGGAAAGTACAATTTGTTAAATGAATCCTGGTATTTCCCAGCAATGTGGGACACCAGATATGATTGGGCTCCTTGAGAACATTGCCAGACTGTTTGTTTGTTCATTCATTTGTTAGTTTATTTCCCATCCTTCACCCAAGGGCCCCAGGCCAGGTTACAATAAGAAAAAAATAAAAAACATATATTAAAACATAATTTAAAATGTAACCCTGCCTTCCTCTTGAGGTTCACCAGACACGTACATTAAGCTGTTCTGTTAGGGAGGGTTGGGAGGGGGGGTTACATTTTTAATTATGTTTTATTCCAGAGTCTAGGGGCCACCACAGAAAAGGCCCTCTTGCATGTCCTTATGTCTCACACCTCTGAGAGAGAAGGAATTACAAGAATGCCTTCTCCTTGATTTCTCAGTGTATGGACAGGTCTATATGAGAGAAGGCGCTCCACCAGATACCCAGGGGCCAAGCTGTTTTAGGGCTCTATATGTTAGCGTTAGCACCCTGAGTTGGGTTTGGTAGTGAATAGGTAACCAGTGCAGATCTTTCAAGACCAGCATGATATGACTCCAGCCAGAGACTCCCATCAGCAGATGTGCTACAGCATTCTGTACCAGTTCTAACTTCTGAATCAACATAGAGTGCATTAAACCAATCCAAATTGGAGGTTACCAGAACATGGATCACTGTCCCTCCCTTCTCTTCTGTTTTACCATTCTGCAAACTCAGAATATGAATCTGACATTCAACAGACTACAGATTCCTCTGTTGCTTCTAGGCCCACCTTTCTGGACTTCAGTTGGGCAACTATCTACACCCATTTCTCCATCATAGTGCACTGCCAAAGCATGAACTTCCTAGTTCAGCCCCTCCAGAATGTCAGGGCCAATGAAGGCTTGAGAACATGAGGGCCACATACTGTCTCTTGGAATAACCCCTTCCATTATGTCTGAACACAGCCTATATTTTCATGCAACACCACTATAGTATCTTGACCCGCTTCTTGCCAAAATGATTGTACCACTAACCATATCAAAACCAAAAATTCAGATGCATAAGGCAGAACCAATATTTCTCTTTATTGTAACCACAATAGAAACTGCAACATCTCTTCCTGCATTCAAAATATCTGGAGCCTATGCTATTAGCAGGTTGGTAGTAATAGTAATTTGGGGCAGATCATAAAGAAACTCACTTGCCCTCTTATTCAGATATATCCTCAGCTACATCAGGAGTACAGGCGAGAAACATAGAAGGGTCCTTGCCTGAGCTTCCACTCTGCCACAGATATATGCTGACATAAGAAAACAGATTAGTGGGACCAATTAGCTGAAAGAATTATCTTGTCCAGGCATAAGAAATCTGTTCTGAGGGTAAATGCAGGACTTCACTAGAAGAAACATGTTCCAGAAGGGAATACCAGGTACTGAAACAACATTTGGCCTTGCATAGTCTGGATCTGGTAAGTAATTACCTCCATGATTGGCTGCATCCGGAAACCTCATGTACCAAGACAATAAAGTGAGCATTTCAATATTCTTCCAAGATGAAGCTATGACTTTCTGGCTGCTAATAGGAGGAAATCCAGTATCATTTTGCATTTCATTTTGGAATTATCCTGCGTATATAAGCCAAGTAAACATAACTATGGAGAACAGACTATGGCTGTGTTCAGACACAGCAAAAGAAAAAAAAGCATCTTTGAAGTGAGATTGTTCACATACCAGTCTGTCGGTCTCCCCTCTTGAACAATGTGTTGGAAAATGTAGATTAAAGATGAATTAAAAAAAACAAGAGATACACACTGTCTCTCTGAGGTGTCTCCAGGCTGCTCCTATTGTTATCTCTGAACACACCCTTAGAGAAGACTCTGAGGTTAGTCCAGCCCCCGTAAATATTCTGTGCTAGAAAAGGTGGATTAGAGAAGGCTTGGGAACCTGAGGGCCACATACTATTTCTCTGAAACATCCCTTTTGCTATGTCTGAACACAGACTATAATTTCACACAACACCCCTACAATCTCTTGACCCACTTCCTGCCAAAAAGATTATACAACTAAGCAAGACCACTGCATATGAGTGAAATGGCCTGGCTGTTTACACCCATGCCAACACAGAGATAAAAATTTGGGGCAACATTCTTGATGGCATACTAGGTGTGTAGTACCATCTATACTTTACTTTTAAGATAAATTCTTTAATTGAGACTGTTTTTACCATAGATATGCTTTGTTTGTCATAATTAATAAATCAACTGTGTCCTGCCTTTCTCTAGGCCTCCAACCTGGAACTGGATATTCGCATTGAAACACAGACACTTTAAGCCCTGATCCTACCAGGGGCAGTAAGAAGAAGGGTCAGCCTGTTATGAATTACTGTTATGTCATTGCCAAGACACTGCAATGTTCAGACTTGACAAAGATAATGCAGAATCCAGGCTCCAAGGTCAGTATGTTCTGAAGAACAAAAGTGGGCAGAGTCCTTTTGTAATGTGTTTCACGTCTCTATGTATTTGTGAGTCAGAGAACAACTGAGACAGAGAAAAGAAGACGATACCTATGAACAAGTCAAGCACATGATATGAACTGACCAACAACAAAAGGCCCTCATGATGCCAGTAGGAAAAACCAAGATCTTAACTAGGGGTGTTTTTCCACTGTCACTAGAAGTACTCATTAATTACCCATTAATGGGTACTTAATGGGTACTTCCAGTGACAATGGGAAAACACCCTAGAATACCTCTAGTTAAGTAGACAAAAGCTTGGGTTTAACCTTGCAAAAACTCCTGGAGGTACATTCACTAGTTACTGTAGCAGAAGTCTAAAATCTAGCTTTCCAGATTTTACTAAACTATAATCCTATCATTCTTTGCCATTGAGCAGACAGGCTGGAATTCAAAGGAGTTGCTGTTTCAGCAACACATATGCTGGGCCATAGTTTGGCTAACTTTTCTACACTGAAAATATTTGGGAAACATCTGGGAACGATTTGAAATTCCACTTGCTTAGTCTAAATGCATTTAACCTAACCTAGTGCCCTCCAGATGTTTCACACTCTCACCAGTCCCAGAAGCCAGCTGTGCCAGCTGGAGCTAATAGTGATGGGTACCATAGTGCAAAGCATCAGGGGTTGAATTAGTTTCTCCTGAAGCCACTGAGAGATGCCACTAGGCACTTTGGAGTAAGGTACCTCTGAAATACCAGTGTCTTTTCATTCTGTCTCTCAATCCAGTTCTACATGGGTCAGGCTATCCTAAGCTGTCCTGACCTAGGCTATGTAGCCCACTCTGTAGTCCAGGCTGCCCCAGCTTTGAATTAATAATGAAAGTTCCCGGCCTTTGAAGTTGACCTGTAGCTATATTGGTTGGGTGCCCAGGAACAGTGAACTTCTGGCGCTGCTTTTGAGTGCCTAGCAAAAAAAACCACACCAGGTACTGTCCACCCTCTCCGTGATCCAATATGCCAGGGGAACATCAGTGGACTGCTTATGTCCACAAGTAGACCTGGATATGGCGCCATTGTGGGACGCCCCACTGCACAGCCTGGTCTCATGCACACAGAGGCATGCTCTCCAGCAAGCAGGTCCTGCATGTGGACTGTGTGTTATACAGGCAACATTGGATTGGCATACTGGCCCAGTGCAGAAAGGACCTTGCATTCATTCAAGACTCAGGTAGGGACCAAGATGCTGCATGTCCATTGCACGACAAAGGTGGCTTAAGAGAGGAGCGTTTCCACTGTTTTCCTTGGGGACCAGCCTTTATTGCCTCATGGGCTGCATTCACACCTAAGTTTTAATCCAGCTTCAGAGCGAGAAAATCCATCAGCAAATTGACAGATCATTTCCTTTCCACATTATCTATCCCAAAGATTAATTTGCTGTTAGATAATGTCAAAAGAAAACAGTGTGTCACTTCAATGTGTTCTCTCATGCTGAAAGTGGACTGAAACTGGATTAAACCTTTGGTGTGATTGCAGCCACGGAGACCTAGACACTGCACCTTCCCAGGTATTTCTCCTCTTCCCATTATTCTTTGCTGTCATGCGTGCTGGCAGTTGGACTACCATGTGTGAAAGTGACAAACTGCATATCTTCTCTGTAGGCTTTGTATTTAAATAATCCCTTTGGGAGCTGAAAAAGAAGAAGGAGGAGGAGGAGGAGTTGACTTTTCTACCCCACTTTTCTCACCCATTTAAGGGGACTCAAAGCAGCTGACAAAGCTTTTCTACTCTTCTCCCCACAACAGACACCCTGTGAGGTAGGTGGGGCTGTGGATGCTCAGAAGAGCACTGTGACTAGCCCAGGGTCACCCAGCTGGCTTCACGGGGGAGGGGCAGAAGCGAACCCGGTATTCCCAGATAAGAGTCCGGCTCCCTAACCACTAGACCAAACTGTGTCATTTTTGTGGAGCTCCCTGAAGCAGCTGCAAAGGCCCCCATTTGGGTTTTTATTTTCCAGAGCCAGCCTTCCAGACGCAGAGAGTCACCTGAAGGAGACATGGGGAAGGTTCTCCTCTTCCTTCCGGAAATATAAAAAAAGAACATAAACGAAAGGGACACACACACACACACAAACAGGCTGAAGGTCTGGGCAGCCGGAGAGACGTGGTGGGGACGTTAAAATCCTCTCATAAGGGAGCCTCCCTAGTACCCACCCACCCGCTGCTGCTGCTGCTGCCTGGCTTCTGGGACATTTCCTTGAAAATGGTGGCCTGAGACGCCTCCTTCCTACACCCTTCGTCGCCGTCGCCGCTTTCCCTGCGGAGCAAGGCCGCCCGAGGACGCGGGGTCGCCCGCCCGCCCGTCCGTGCAGTCGGTCAGACCCGGGTCAGGGTCGCTACGTGCACGCTCGGAGCCCCCGCCAAGCGCCGCGAGCGAGAGCGCGCCTGCCGCCTCCTTTCATAGCGCGCCTTTCCAGACGGCGACGGGGCAGACGTGGCGTTCCAGTTCCCGCGGCGCTCTCGCCCGCCCTCCCCACGAGCGCGCGCCGTCCTGCTCGTCCCCAGCAACCGCTCGCTCGCCTGCCTGGCGTGACTGATTCCCCGGGGCGGGCGCGTTTCGCAAGCGGGAGTCACCGAGAGGCTTAGCGGCTGCGGCCCCTCCTCTCCCCCCCCCCCCCGCTGTGGACCTGGCGCACGCCGGGAGGCCCTGGTCGGCCGGCCGGCGTTAGCAGGAGGCAGGCAGAGGGCGCCGGGGTCAGTGGGCCGGGAGGGGCGCGGCGGCGGCGGCGGCGGCGGCGGCAAATGCGTGCGTGTCCTCGGCTGCTAGCCCGCCGCTGCTGCTGATCCCGTCGCAGCACGCAAGCCTGGAGCCCAGAAGGCGGCGGCAGCTGGCTTTGCGTGCCAGCGGCGCACGCGAGGCGCTGCACAGGGCCGAGGCCCGGCACGGAAGGCGAGCGAGCGCCGCTGCCTCAGTCGCCGCGTACACTGCGTAGCACTGCGTGGCTGTGGCCCGACCGCACGACCCAGCAGCTCTCTAGGCACGCACGCACGGACGGCGCGGCGGTCCCGGGAGAGGGGCTGGCTTGGCTGGCGCTGCCCCTTCCTTCCCGGGCCGGCTGGGCTGCCCTGGAAGGCGGCGGCGGCGGGCAGGTTCCGCCCGTCCAGTCGAGGGAAGCGGACGGGTTGCGGCGGCGGCGCCGTCCTTTCCCTCCTCGACGAGGGGACGCGTGAGGATCTGCTGCTTCCTTCTCGGAGAGACGCTGCGCCGTCGTGCCTTGTCGCGCAGCCACAGATGGCACTGCGGCGGCAGCAGCAGCAGCGGGGCACGACGGCGCGGCACCGGGGGGAGGGGGCGCACCCCCCTCGGCCACTGCGTGTCACGATCCCCGGAGGGGCGGGGGAGCTGGCACTGCAGAGCCCGAGGATTGACCTCCCGGGGGCGAAGGGAGGGAGTCGCCGCCTCTGAATATTTTACGGCAAGGCGGGCGATCAACACGCGGAACTCGACGGCCGCCTTCCCCATAGCGTTAGCGCAACCCTGCCGGGACGCGGAGGGGAAAGGCGAAGTAATGGATCTCTTGCGGTGAAAGGATCGGAGGAAGGGGAATCGGGTGGGGCGAGGGAGGATCTGCAGGGGCAGATTTCTGCCCTTCAGGAAGATTTAGCTCCCTTACTGGAATCCCACGTCTTCCTTTTGACGTCGCCACCTCTTCCCCAGACAGATCCCTGCTGGATTTAGAACTGCAAAGCCGTAGGAAAGTCCGCCGTAGAGACGCGCTCGCTCTCCGTGCCTCGCAGCCCTTGGGATAGTTTGTGTCTTAATTTTTTCCCAAAAAAAGAAGACGAAGGCACCTTGGGCTGATGAATGCACCGATCCCAGGCCGTTGTAGAAATAGAAAGGCGGACTGGGTAAAAAAAGGATTCCAGCCACCGATCCCGCTATTTTAATCAAAATGTATGGCCTGGCTATGGTTTGTTCGCTTGGTGCTGGAAAGGTCTTTCTAAACATGCTCAGAAGCACTCTCCCCCCCCCCCCCCCGTTAACATCAGTTATTTTAAGCCCTTGCTTGGATGTCTGTCGAGGCCCGGGTCCTTTAGGGATTTTACAGCACCACTTTGGTCCGTGATAGAAGGAGGAGGGTTTATTGTCACAACCCCCCGTAGGTAGGCAGTCCCTGCTAGTTTCCAAGCCGCGGAGTCAGTGGAGGATTTAAGCTCCAGTTGTTCTGGTCCTAGGCCGTCCTTTTAGACTATGGCCCCATCCAGACCATGGTTAGTGGTCTGGAAAGCATGTCCTACAAGGAACGGTGGAAGGATCTAGGGCTGTTTAGCCTGCAGAAGAGAAGACTGAGAGGAGACATGGGCCCTTTCTGCTCTTGACCTTATTCCGGAATATATCTTGGGATAGGGTAGTGCTGTCCGAGTTCTGGTGCAGACTATGGAACGCCCCAGGCAAGGTCTGCCAAAGCCTGCATTACCATGCAGACAACGCACCCCTATCCCGAGATATATTCCAGAATAAGGCCAAGTGCAGAAAGGCCCATGATCACAGCCTTCAAGTATCTGAAGGGCTGTCACAGTGTAGAGGGATCGTCTCTGTTCTAGAGGACTAGAAACAACGGAATGAAACTTCAAGGGAGTCAATACAGATTAGATGTTAGGAAAAACTTCCTGACAGTGTGGGCGATCAGTCAATGGACTAAGTTGCCGCGGGAGGTTGTGCGCTGTCCCTCACCGGAGGTCTTCAAGCAGAGGCTCGACCTATATGTGTCTGGGATGGTTTAGGAAATCTTGCATTGAGCAGGGGGTTGGACTCGATAACCCTAGAGGTCCCTTCCAAATCTGTGATGCTATGATTCGAGTTAGATGGTACTTGAGTCACTCTCAAAGGAAACTTTCCCTCCTTGAAAGATGTCAGCTGCTTGACTCATTTGGCACGACTAGTTTTGAAAAGCTGCTGATAGCATCGCAGCAGTGCCTCTGCGCACGTGCAGAGAGTCTTCCCTTCACTGCGGTCTCCATCACCACCGGGCGGGGTGGGAGGGCTTGGGCACAGATCTTCTTCGATCCGAGGCACGGCTTCTGCCCCTGCGTGTCACCCCATGAGGAGCCTGTGAGCGAGGGCAGCGCCGGACGCTCAGCTTCCATACCCGGCAAGGCAAACTGCGAGCCGCCCCGTTGGGAAGAGCGTCGCCCGTCCGCCCTGCCGCTTCCTCCACCCGCGCCAGACGAGGCATCGGGGGGACGCCGCGGACCGCTCCGAGGACAGATCCCTCCTGCCCTCCGAGGGCGCCTGCTTTGCTGGCCAGCTGTCTGCCTGGGAGGCGTCGCCCCTTGCGTTTCTTTGCTTCTCGGCCGCGCTTCGCGTGTTCAGCCGGCTTAAGAGGACTCCCGCTCCCTCCGGGCTGGCGTTGGAGACGCGCCGCTGGGAGCTTTGCGTGCAGACCGCAGATCTGATCTGACACGCTTAATCCGGCGCTTGGCTGGAAGAGCCCCGTCGGCCGCCGAGCTCCTTTGATCCCCCAAAGCGAAGCCCTACGGCGGAGCGTGTTCGTTGTCATTGTCGGCCCGCTCCTGGCTCCTTTGGCGGCTTCCCACCGAGGGAAAATACACCTTTGGAAGGCGACACGATCGGTGTCATCCGGCGCGTCGCCCGAGCTTGAAGTTGAGCAATTCGGCCTTTCCCTGCTCCGGAATCCTTTGGTGATGTAATAGATGTGCCCTCGAGCGTGTGCAGAGTGCTTTATGGTAGGGTCACGACAGCCTCAAAAGGGTGACCGCGTCGCACGTATTCAGATCTCTCCACGTCGTGACTAGGCGAAGGAGGAAACGTGTGTAAGGAGACTAGGACGACAGGGCAACTGGTTTGGACTGGGTTGCAAAATGGGAGCCAGAGGGCCGTTTCATGTTCTGTTATTAAAGCACAGGTGCATTGCAGATAGTTGGCAGCAAGGAATAACTAAGCAATCATTTCAAACTGTTCGGATCCTCATCATTGGCACCTTTGGCACACACCCCTTTGGTGCAGGGAGACTGCTTCTGACGCAGAATGCACTGAGGCCCTTCCTCCGGCCCAGGAGTGAGCTTGGTGGCTGTCCGCTTGGACTGATGGCCCAGCCTGGCCTAACTTCAAGGCTGGGGAATGAAAGGCCACGGTCTTCAGAACAGTCGACCAGTGACGTTTAATCAGGCTCCGGAAATGGGCTCTGATGTGGGTGGCTTTCAGGTCCAAGCAAAAAATTTTCTGGATGCTAGAAGGAGCTGCATGGGGACTGCTCCTGCCGCTGCTGTCTGTCTGTCTGGTGGGCGTAGGAGCAATTCTGGCCCACCCTGCATTTGCAAAGTGGGTACTCCTGGTCTACGAATTGAGCACTTCCAGGCAGACCCTGGGAGCAGGCGAGGTGCAGATGATGGTGAATCACCATGTGCCAAAGAGAGCCCGAGAGGACACATTGCACCCAGAATACTGCAAGCATGGGCCAGGGTGTGGGTCTTGCCACGGTCCCTCGGTCTCGTCTCTCATCAGTGCAACCTCTTTCTTTCCAAGGGTCATAAAATGGAAAAGAAGAGAATCACATTTGACTTCTTGAACTCCTTGAAGACTGCCAGCATGGAAAATGCAAAAAATAGACACACAAACCCACAAAGACATACGTAAAGATTCCTAAAAGCCAGTCTTAACGCCCATGACATTTTCTGATGTCCTCTTTTCCTGGGAATTCCTCTGTTGCCAAATTGCCGAAGTTGAATTCGCTTCTATTGTATCCTGCACTTCTTTTCAGTGCAGCATTCGCTTGGTTCCAAGAAAGTCTCTTTATCCAGGCCGTTTGCAAAACTAGACACACGCTTAGCTTCAGCCGTCTGGAACTCACTCATTCTCCTCCAGACCATTCTCTGTGGACAGTTTGCCTGACACAAAACAGAGCAAACCCATTTTCCACCCAGCGGAAGAAAGAGTAGGCAATTTGGAAGAACTGCACGCTCCTCTGAACCATTTTATCCCTGCGTTTTGCACAAATCTCTAGGAGATTAAAAAATAAGGACAATAATGTGTTTTGAAAAATGAAACCGCAAGACTTCTTTGGCACGGAATGGACTGCCACTGAGCAAACCTTGTATCTGCTTATGATTTAGCCGTGCTTTGAACTGCTGACCCGCCAGTGATATTTATAGGAAGCACAAGTTCTATGAACTAATAGTTTACCCCAACTATGGGAACCTCCAGACCTGTTTTAAAAAATGGCGTCTGGTGGTATGGAGGCCAAGAGCAGGCAGTCAGGCCTGATGTTATGTCTGTGTTATTGGCCTTTCACCCCAATGGATCAGGGTGTTTTTGCACCACCACTTTGCCAGGAAAACCTCCAGGGGAAGTGAAGATGTGGGGTAGATCCGGCATCTGCATTCTGAGATCCCAGATCTATCTTTCCTAAGTGCTGGCAAGGTATGAATCACCTCCGTTCACAGAGCCATGGTGCCAGTGCCAAAGAACCGGCATGACATTGTGGCCACAGTGACGGTGCAAGGTGGCACTAACTGGCCGCACCAGCCCTCCACAGACTGTTTGAACCCCCTCCATCTGGAAGAAGGGTAAAAAGGAGCCATGCTGGGAGGCAGGTAGTTTTAAATGCTCTGCGTTGACATGCACAGGGGGAACTCCTACATGCGTGGAGCCACATCTGGTCAAGATGCAGCTCCCACAATATTGACGGAGTGTGCAGGAGTTTCCCATATCTTTACCTTTTCAGCAAGTGCAAAAATGCTCAAGGAGTAGGATTTCCTGCATTTTCCTCACTTTGCTGGTATAGGTCATGTCTGGCATGACCCATGTCTGCAAGCAACCGATCAATCAGTCAAACTGATTGTATGATTTTTATATTTTGACTATGACTTATGACTTTTTATACTTGAGGAAGGTTATGCCTTTGTCATCTGCTTGATATGGCCATAAGCATGTTGTGGGCCGCTGTGTGAGACAGAATGCTGGACTAGATGGGCTGTGGCCTAAACTAGCAGGGCTCCTCTTACGATCTTATGTACTGCTGCAAAGCCACCTTGAGCAAAATTTTTTTGGAAATGTAGTCTACAAATTGATTTTTTTGATTGAATGATTGAAATATTGCAAAACCCACCTTCATGCCAGGCCAACCTGACGGCTTTCTTTTAAGGCCACAGTAGGGAAATATCAGCATCTGGGGGAGGGAAATGGTGTTTCCCCTAACTGTTTGATCATTCTCTTGGTCTTGGGTGCAGATATAATAGGTTGCTTGATATAAAAATGAAATAAAAGCTGTATTGAGAGATTTAACGCCACTAACCTGTTCTATATTCTTGGAAATAAATTCCACTATTCATGCATATAAATTTAAATTAGCAGGTCTAAGGGGAGACGAAGTTGTGCAAATATGTGTTAGCCACAATTCCCACTCAGTATGAATCACATCCAACTGAATACATTTACCTGGGACTAATTTCAGTCGCTGCCCCAGGCTGGTTGTTGTCACTAGCTGTATAAGGTTTATTCAAATAGGATAGTGTGTTAGGTACTATGACACAGTGGTATCAAATAGGAACAAAATACTCCAGAGGATGGACACCTTAAGAACACAAGTTATTGCAGTAATGAAAGTACTGAACACAAACATAAATTTACACAAGTCACGTACATGCATATGTGGGCATGCACACATGCAAGCACACATACGGGAGAAGATGCTCCTTTAAATATTCAGGGCCCAAGCCATTCAGGGCTTTATATGTTAATGGCAACACCTTGAATCAGGCTAGGTTGCAAATTGGTAACTAGTGCAGTTTCTTCAAGACTGGTGTGATGTGCATCCAGCTAGAAATCCCTGTCAGCAGCTGAGCTCCTGCATTCTGCATTAGTTCCAGCTTCCAGGCTTTCTTCAAGGGTAACCTGAGTAGAGCACATTATGTGGTCTAGTCTGGAGGTTATCGGAACATGGATCACTGTGGTCAAGTTGTCCTATGTGATTCTAGCAGAGTTTTCATTTCTGTGGGTGATGCTCCCTATGTTGCCATGGGCCTCAGTCATGTAACTGAGACACCGTCACCCTCTGGCAGCGCATGCACCCTCCTCCCCATACTCTGGCAGTTTTCAATTAGTTTCATCACGTAACAGGCACATATATTTTGGTTCTAGTCAAGTGCTTCACCATATGACTGTTGAATTCAAAGACATAATAATGTTAGTCTGGAAGAGTAAGCAAGGGGACTCTAGTAGCACCTTAGAGATTAAAAAGAGAAACAGGTTGGTAACACGAGGTTAGACTTAGTCTACAAAAGCTCATGCTACCAACTTCTTTCACTTCGTTAGTCTCTAAGGTATTCATAGACCCCCTTACAAATGACTGTAATCCTTACTAGTTGAAGGCCAGTTCCACAGTTAATAATATGTCAGTCCAGTCCAGTGTCTTATCAGGAAGAAAATAATTCTATTTCCTGTGTCACATAGCCAGCTGGCTTTCTTATGTTCAAAATATCCTTATTTAGATCTCAGTTCAAGGCTGCATTGGGAAACAGGTAACACACATGATCATTAATGATGCTGAACTCTCAGAACAGTTAAATGCACCCTGTTGATTTCTAACATCAGTATTCCTTAATATGGACCTCATTGATTTCTGACATTTGCATTGTTTGAACGAATGAGCAGGGGAAAGCGGTACGCAGTGAAATGTGATTGCTCCACCGTGCTTCTTTCTTAATGCAGAACCTTGTGTCACATCACATAGTGAGAAGATGAGTCCAACCAAGGCACGGATGAGATCAGAAGACTTTGGTATTCTTGTGAGATAAGGCTTCTGTGTCACATGAATGTCTTTTTCCCTGGTTTCCTCAATGGCAAAAGCACTGGAGTTTGAGAGCCAAGAAGTCAGGCTTATGCATCCTTTCCACAGTCCACTCCAGCACTGATGCTATGGTCTGTTTTGCATATGGATATCTGGATGACAGTACCCTCAAACCAGGGAGAAGGTATTGTTGGTCTGTATCTGATTTCACAATACAATCTTATGTGCTTATGCTCAGAAATAAATCCAACTAACCTGTAAGTTAACTGTTTTGAGAACTCTGGATATCTTCGCTCAGAGTAAACACAGATAGGGCTGCACTGTTAGCCAGTTGTTCAATTCTATATAAAAGCCTAATGACCTTGTGTGTGTGTGATAGGGGTGTGCACAAATGCAATTTTGGGGATTTGATTCGACTATCCAAAAATTCAATTTGATTTGAATCCTTAAAATTTGAATTTACCCACATTCGATTTGAATTAATCAAACTCAAATCTATTCGAATTTTCATTTACGAATGTTGTCAACATTTTTGTGTTCCCGTACTCATCTGTACATGTCCGTATGCATCCTGTATTTATCCAGTATGCAACCTGTTTTCATCCCGTACGGATCCATACAAATGCGTACGGATACAGGAAAGACACATATGTGTAAATATGCATCGTGTATGAACCCATATACAAACGAATAGATTCAAAAACTTGAAATTCGTTCAAATGCTTAAATTTGAATTTATGGACATTCGATTTGAATTTGAATGTCGAAATTTGAACAAATTCTATCAAATTTCAATATCTGAATATTCGTGCACATCCCTAGTCATTGAATATTCCTGCAAATTCCTAGTGTGTGGTGATAGTGATGTTGTTTTAAAGCATGGTGGTTTCCCCATATTTTCCCAAGCTAATACTGTATACAGTGGTAATTCTAAGTCACCTTTATGGTACAAGCATGCAAGATCCCAGGGCAGGCCATGATGAAAGTTGGCTTTTGTATAACCATCCAGAAGGAGAGGAGAAGGCTTTGATCTTGTGCATGCATTTTTATTTCTGCCGCACTTTAATTTTAGCCAAAGGAAACTGCCATCTGTCCACCCTGCTGTTATTCTAGCCTCTCGCATACTAAAAACAACAACAGCAAAAACCTTTTAATCTTTAGAGTGATTTGCTTGTCAACCAAAAGGTAAAACAGAGTGCAGCATAAGTTCTCTCTGTGTGCACAGCTGCTCCCTTTTGCATGAGATAGGAAGATTTGTGTCTGCTATCCGCAAGCAAGATTAATCTGCAAATGATGGAAATCCATACAGGTGTAGCAATCCAAGGACTGTTCTACAACACATGACAGGTGGAAGATTTCATGTGTGAAACTCCTCCTCCTCTCTTTAAATAAAGAAACAACAATTTATTCACTTATTCATTTATTTATATTTCAGTTCCACCCTATAAAATAAATCATCATTGATCCCATTATAATCTGAGAGCACTTCTTTCCAGACAGCATCCGTTTTTGATAACCATGAGCTGATGGATTTGCTCAACAACATTCCATTATTGCTTTATTTTTCTGATGTCAACCATTTTTCCAGCTGTGTTTGTTCCTCAAGCAGCTTTTCAATGTCTTCCATGGCTTAGGAAAACACACTGAGTCTTGAAACCCAATTTTTTTGCCTGTCTCTTGGACTCTAGCTTCTAATGTAGTCCTTGTTGACTTTGGCAGAAATTAATCTGCTATGATTTCTATTCTTTCTTCTGCATCATGTTGGATGGGGTTTCAGCTCACTTTGTCTGAATTCTTAGCATGGGGGATACTTCTGGGAGTTATACTGCTGCCAGTATACAGTAAAATCACAGAATGAATGTAAGAAACACCATGATAAAGTTAAAACAATGTAAAAAGAGAGGCAGAGAGAATGGTGGGGAAATTGTTGAAAACGATGTTATATGAACATAAGAGGAGCCCTGCTGGATCAGGCCACAGCCCATATAATCCAGCATCCGGTCTCACACAGTGGCTCACCAGTTGCTTATGGGCATCTCAAGCAGAAGACAAGATCAAAACCTTCACCTGCTCTCAAATCCCAGTCTTTAGGGGTATCCTGTCTGCCTCCCCAGCCTGGGAGATGTACCTAGGCATCCATTCTAATAGCTATTGATACACCTGCCATCTATGCATTTGTCTAATCCTTTCTTAAACCCATTGAGGCTGATCACTGTTACCACCACTTCTAGCAGCAAATTCCATAGACTGATGACCCTGTGGTTGAAGAAATACTTCCCCTTGTCTGACCAAACTCTCCTACCCATCAGCTTAATGGAGTGTCCCCTGCTTCTAGTTTGGTGCAACAGAGAATTCCTTTCTCTGGCTATCAACCTTTTCTATACCATCTATGCATGATTTTATATATGTTCCTGCCCCTTAATCATTCTGGTTGCTCTCATCAGTGTTTCCCTACATGCTGATGAAGTGCAAATCACCTCTGTTATTGAGGAAACCAAGCCACAGCAATGGCGCCAATGTACCTGCAGAGCCCTGTAGCTGCAATGACCAGATGATGCAGTACATAATGCACCTGCATGCCTGCATGCACACGCACGCACACACACACACACACGCCGTCTCATGCTCCATCTACACCCCTTCCACCTGGAAGAGTTATGAATGTAGTTTGCAGGGAAGTGCAAATTCGCCCATGATCTACAAATGAAAATCTAACACCTCTGGAAGGCAAAGACAATAGTAGTTCAAGAACCTATAGGTACAAAGCAAGGAAACAATCAAAAGGAAATTGAATTCTTCAGAATTGAAAAAAAAATATTATTCCATGACTGTCAAAAGCTTGATAACATGTAACAACCCACATTCTTTGGAGTAACCTCATTGATTCCTAAGCCTTATTTTAGGGATTCAGAATTAACAATGGATGGAAGATCTGATGACTATACACCCAAAGAATAGCCATCACCACCAGGGAGGGGTCACAAAGGCTCTATAATATGCAACTTTTCTACAAGGAATCTCTTTGTTAAAAAAAACATTATTTGTCACCACACTTGTAGTCTGAACCGTTTGTATACATCATAATCCCTGAAGATTATCTTAGGTTTTTGCTTAAACATGAACAGAAGCTGGCTGTAAATTTATTCTGCACCGTCCTAGATAACATGGTCAGATTACCCCATATTTCTAGTCTCCCTTCTTTCATGCTTGCAGATCCTTTTAATAAATCATCACTTTAGTGCACTGCTTAGCACTCATATAGCGCTTTACAAGGGGAAAGCTTCTTACAAACCTTAACAAATTATGCATTGTCACGTAGGAGGGCCATATGTTCAAAGGTTAAAATCCACTGCTTGAAGCTTATTTTAACACTAACAGTGGAGTCAGTGTTTAGCTCTCCAACTGTATAATATTCCTCGAGTTCCCCCACAGGATATTCGCTTCCTAAATTAATTGCAAAGATACTGACATATGTGGCAAGATGGGATTTGAGAAGCATGTCTGACAATGCTTCACATTGGACCAAAAATGAATCACGTGTTGTCACTCTCAATGTATGCTTGTTTTCAATGCACGCTCACTTAAAAGTGAAATATTCACTCATGCTTTTGTTTTTGAAATATGAATGTGTCTTTAAACAAAGGTTGTTCCTCGGCCTTAGCTGCATTACAAGGAAAAGCTGCTAACCTGTGTCTCCTCCCCAGATTGCTTCAGTAAGAAGAAATACAATAAATGTATGAATTGCAGTTGAACTTGAGGAGGGGGAATGACCTCATCGCCCAGACTGGCCGCCAACCTTTCTGAGCCTGAAGCAAGTTTGCACATTTGGATTTTTGAGGTCATGTTGCGGGCATCACTCCTGGTTGCCTTTTTCCCCCCAGGTCACTGCTTCTCAGCAATGGCAAAGGAAGGTAAAATGAGGTAAGATGAGGTAAGCTAAGGTAAAGACACCCTTGAATTGAACTGGACTCCCAGGGAATGCAGGGATACATCCATGCATTTCTATGCAGCAGGGTGGGAGTTATTTGCTTTTGCCAGGAAGATGGCAAGGGAACCTTCTTGCTCTACTACCAAGCAATGATCTTTCCTTAGTTAAAAAAACACAAAGATTCCTACGCTTTTCAATGTAGCAGTGCAACCGAGCACAAATAAAATGGGTCTGTGACTCTTTACAGTTAAGTAATCCAACGGCTCTGTTCTTTGCAATGCCAAAATGTTGTCCTTGGCACCTTGTGACAAAGGGTGTGGTGTGTGAAGGTTTGTAAGCCTGGCAGACATTGGGGTAAGGATCCAGAGCACAATCATGCTCTTGGGCATCCCATCAGTGACCCTCAAGGTCAAGTTCATCTTTGAATGGACATTTCTAATGAGGCATACACGGGGAATAGAGAGCACAGAAGTAATTAGACCATAAGAGGAGCTCTGCTGGATCAGGCCACAGCCCATCTAATCCAGCAACCTGTCCCACACAGTGGCCCACCAATTGCTTATGGGCACCTCAAGCAGAGGACCTTCACCTGCTCTGAAATCCCAGCAAATGGTCTTTGGAGGTATCCTGCCTGTGTCCCCAGCTCGGAGGATATACCTAGCCATCCAGTCTAGAACCTTTGTGTGAAACAAAGGGCAAAAAGCTTTATAGATTCCAAAGAACTGTATAAGATGCATGAAATAGATTGTAGTCCTTGAAAGCTTATGGAATAATTTATCATCACTTCAGTCACCACAAAACTTTTTGTTTTCTGCTGCAAATTGTTCTGTAAGAAGAGCAACAATCTGACAACCATACAGGTGCAATATACTGTATGGAACAGCCCTGACATGCTTGAAGCACATAGCCATTACTGACTTTGTGGGCATGCAGAGAGCTTCACGGCACACCTGGGCATGTGTGGTGATGTCGTGAAGGGAGGTAAAACAGTGGCATGTTCACCCTGGGACTCCTCAGGAGTCAATATAAAGGTGTTGAGAAGACCCAAGGCCTGTATTATGGCATGTCCCTTGGTCATGGAACAGCCAATGGCAGTTAGGGACGTGCACAAATATTTGAATGCATTCGAAATCCGATTGAATGTGCCGAATTTTGACATTCAGATTTGAAGAGAATGTCCCAAAATTCGAATGTAAACATTCAAATCAAATTTTGAATTTCAGATCTGTTAGCTCGAATTATCTGAACAATACTATGCATTGGGGCGCTTCTAAGGCCATTTGCTGGGGTTCTAGAGCAGGAATAGGTTTGTCATCTCTGCTTGAGATGCCCATGAGCATTTGGTGGGCCACTGTGTGCGACAGGATGCTGGACTAGATGGGCTGTGGCCTGATCCACCAGGGCTTCTCTTATGTTCTTATGTACAGGTTCGTACACGATGCATACTTGAAGATCCACATCTTTCCCACATCCGTATGCATTTATATGGATCCGTATGGGATGAAAATGGGTTGCATATGGGATAACTATGGGATGCATACGGATGTATACAGCAGCATACAGATGTGTATGGATGTGGGGAAGATGTTGCTGACATTCATATGTGTAGATTTGAATAAAAATTCAAACAAACAGATTCGAATTTGGTAAATATGAATTGAATCTTGTTAAATATGAATGTAAAAGATTCAAATCGAATCACATTTTCAGGTATTCAATCTGATTTGAATAGAATGTCAAAAAAACATTTGTGCACATCTCTAATGGCGGTGCACCCTATACCCCTGCAATCTGATACAAATCCACATGAAAATGCAACTTTCTGAACACATTAGAAACCCCTGAACTGAAACATGTAAGAGGGAGAAAAGAGCAAGTGCAGCCCCCTACCTCTGGGTGCAGTGGGGCTCCAGCCACTTTACCCTATGGGTCAACACCCCACCCACCACCTGTATGTTTTGAGCAGGTCCTTCTCTCTGTAGCTATTTTAGTGTGGGTGAGAGAGAGAGGCAGCCGAAACTTAGCATCCAATTGCAGCTTCCCTAGAGAGGCAGCAGGGCAGCCTTGACAAAACAAAACGAGGCAAAGGCAAAGGCAAAGCGGAAGGGCGGAGAGTGGGAGGAAGAGGGGAAGAGGCCTGTGGCATCTTGAATCGGACTGATTTGCTACAGTAAACACTTTTGTGGCCATCGTAAAAGTTTAGAGTGATCTTCACTCAGCAGATGCTGAGACAAAGAGATACGGGCGAGGGAGGTGGAGGTGGATTGCACAACCGGCAACTTCCTTCTTTGTTCGCAGGCACGTACCTGCCCTGCTGGCCGACTTCTCCCTCCTTTGATGAGGAAGCTGGTTGGTTCCCAAGCACCAACAACCTCAGTCCTAGCCAGTTTGGTGTAGCGATTAGAGAGCCAGATGGACTCTTTATCTGGGAATACCGGGTTTGATTCCGCACTCCTGCACAAAGCCAGCTGGGTGGCCTTGGGCTAGTCACAGCTCTCTTCTGAGCTCTCACAGCCCACCTACTCCACGGGGTGTTCTGTGGTGGGGAGAAGAATAGCAAGGCCCCTGAAATGGGTGAGAAAAGCAGGGCAGAAAAGCCAACTCTTCTTCTTCCTCCACGAAGCCAGCTGGGTGGCCTTGGGCTAGTCACAGCTCTCTTCTGAGCTCTCACAGCCCCACCTACCTCACGGGGTGTTCTGTTGGAGAAGAACAGAAAGCTTCGTCAGCCGCTTTGAGTCCCCTGAAATGGGTGAGAAAAGCGGGGCAGAAAAGCCAACTTTTCTTCTTCCTCCTCCACAAAGCCAGCTGGGTGGCCTTGGGCTAGTCACAGCTCCCTTCTGAGCTCTCACAGCCCCACCTACCTCACGGGGTGTTCTGTGGTGGGGAGAAGAACAGCAAGGCCCCTGAAATGGGTGAGAAAAGCAGGGCGGAAAAGCCAACTCTTCTTCTTCTTCCTCCACGAAGCCAGCTGGGTGGCCTTGGGCTAGTCACAGCTCTCTTCTGAGCTCTCACAGCCCCACCTACCTCACGGGGTGTTCTGTTGGAGAAGAATAGAAAGCTTCATCAGCCGCTTTGAGCCCCCTGATATGGGTGAGAAAAGCGGGGCAGAAAAGCCAACTCTTCTTCTTCCTCCTCCACGAAGCCAGCTGGGTGGCCTTGGGCTAGTCACAGCTCCCTTCTGAGCTCTCACAGCCCCACCTACCTCACGGGGTGTTCTATGGTGGGGAGAAGAACAGCAAGGCCCCTGAAATGGGTGAGAAAAGCGGGGCGGAAAAGCCAACCCTCCTTATTTTTCTAACCTTCCAAGGACCACGAAGACAAAGCCGGTGCGCGGGGCGGGCGCGTGTGCGCAGCAGCATCGGCATCAGTGCGCCTTTTCCCTTGGCTGCGTCGCAGCTGCGAGTAGACGGAGAACTCGAGGCTGCCACGCAAAGCGCCGATAGGCTCGAAAGGGATACGGGGGAACCGGGCACTCGTTCCCGAAACGATGCCTTTTGTCTTTCTCTCCTGTAGCGCTGGCGGCCAGATGGCGTGCCAAGGAGCCTTTTCCTCCTTATTAATTACGGTTAAGGTTACTGGGCCCCCACCTTCGCCCCCCCCCCACCGGCGATCCTGATTTCTCCGCTCCCCCCGCGTGGAAGGGCCGCGAGAGCGAGCCGGAGCCCTTTGATCAGCGGGCGAGGACCAAGGCGCCGCTGCCTCTGCGCTTGATGTTGCCCTTTGAACATATGTCCCTCCTGCACGGGTGATCCGCGTTGCGGGGGGGGGGAGGGAGGGAGGGAGGGAGGGGTGAGCGCGAGGTTGAGGGCACCGAGAGAGCAAAGGGAGGGTGGGGAGGGGAGGGAGGGGGGAGGAGTTGGGGACAGTTCCCTCTGAGCTGTCTTCGCTCTTCTCACGCTATCGCTGTGTGGTTTTCAGGCGAAGGGTGTCGTGCGGAGCGGCAGCGAGATCAGTTTAAATAACCACAGGATTGTGGTCCTAAAATGGAGCAGTCACGCAGCAGTCGGCCAGGAAACCTGGGGGGGGGGAGGGAGGGGGGAGAGGGAGGAGGGGGGGAGGGAGAGATACAGGGACTCTCCAGGGCCGCGCTCGGTCGCTTGCTGCTGGCCCTACCTGTCCGCCTGCCTTTTTCTTTCATTCATTCCTCTCCCCGCCGCCGCCCGAGTTGGGAAGACGGCGCTTTGTCTGCTATCTCCGACTCACCGGCTTTGGTCTAGTGGTTAGGGAGCCGGACTCTGGTATGGGAATACCGCGTTTGATTCTGCACTCCTCCACAAAGACAGCTGGGTGACCTTGGGCTAGCCACAGCTCTCTTCTGAACTCTCACGGCCGCATCTACCTCACAGGGTGTTCTGTTGTGGGGAGAAGAATAGAAAGCCTTGCCAGCCGCTTTGAGCCCCCTGAAATGGGTGAGAAAAGCAGGGTAGAAAATCCAACTCTTCTTCCTCCTCCTCCTCCTCCTCCCCCCCTTCGCCCTTTCTCGATCTGCGAAATCCCAAAGCGCGTGACTCAGCGGCTGGTGGATCGGTATAGAGCAGAGTTTAAAACGTGAGAGGCCGGGATTGCGGGCGACACGCCTTGCGGCGCAGACACGCGCGAGCAGCACACCGAGACACGCGCGCGCACACGCCGAGGACCCACGCGGCGCGACCCCTCGCAAGGAACCGCCCGAAACGGCGGCTGCTCCGCGACCCTAAAATAAAATGTGGGTGCCCTCCCCCCCAACACACACACACCGTATGTATTTAAAATCGTGCAAGGCGCAGAGCTTATTGAACCAGAAATCAGCTCGGAAATAATGGTGACTTCGGGTGGGTGCCTGCTGTGCTACCAGGAGAGAGATGAAATCTGCTAGACTTCACTTATGTCTGCACACATTTAAAAAACAAACAGCTCAAAAGAGGCTTTTGAGGTCATACCGTGATGAGGCTGGTGTTCCCATCGCACCGCTGATCCACCTTAAGAGCCAAGGAATGCATCTGGGGAAGTCCTTTTTCTAGCTTTTTATGCTGGTTTGAGGCTGTAGTATGTTGGATGCTACCCTAGAATGTTGGAAGCTGCTTTTGAGGCTTTTGTGATTTTTTTCTTTGTCTAGATGCAATCTAATTTAACAGGCCGGGCCCAAAATTAACCATAAGAGAGGACTTGGGTTTTGTGCCTCTTTTTACAACACCCAACTGTTCTCACCTTTTCATTTATATCCCTCTTATCTGTGGACTTTCCATGCAGAAATGTTCACTCCGCCCACTCCGCCCGCCCACTCCGCCCGCCCGCCCGCCCGCCCGCCCGCCCAACCCATCCATCCATCCATCCATCCATCCATCCATCCATCCATCCATCCATCCATCCATCCATCCATCCATCCATCCATCCATCCATCCATCCATCCATCTATCTATCTATCTATCTATCTATCTATCTATCTATCTATCTATCTATCTATCTATCTATCTATCTATCTATCTATCTATCTATCTATCTATCTATCCCACCCTATACCCAAGGGTCTCAGGGCAGGTTACAACATACAGAATGAACACATTGAAACCTTAACATATTAAGCATATTAAAACCATGACAGTGTCTGAATGTGTGGAGGAAAAGGCTGTTCCTTTACTTAGCCAAAGGCCAGGGTAAAGAGGTGTGTTTTCACACTTTGTTTAAACACATAGAATGAAGGTGCCTGACGGACCTCAGGAGGGAGACTATTCCAATCTGGGAGCCATTACTGAAAAGGCCCTCTCCCAGGTGCCCACCCCTTCTACTGCTGAGGGTGTTGTGGTACAACCAGAAGGGAGTGTGATCCTGTTCTGCCAGCAAGACCCATCTCGGATGTGGAAGGTGTGTAGAAGGTACACCTCCCATATCTGAGCCTGGCGGGGGATGCATCTCAGTGGCACACCATGCGCCACTAACATGCATTCCCTGGAGGCCTAAGGCGTGGGAGTGTGGATGCAAAGCTTGCACAAGCTTTGAGGCTGCATCATGGGCTGTCCGGACAGTAGAGGTACTGCACACTCCTTCCTGTGTTTGAGATCAGTGGACCTGTTCCAGATCCATTCTGTCATGCAAGAGTCAGAAGTGGCCAAAGATGTTAGGCAAGCTGCTGTGTCATTTTGTGCTTTTTTGCATGGCACCTGCTGGCACCATGTGGCTCAGCCAGCTGTATCTTCAACTGTAAAGGCTGGTGTGCCCTGCAGCAGGACCAGTCCATTCTGTTGGTCGTTGCAGAGGCTGAAACAAGGCATTGTGTCCGCCTGGAGGCTCCCTTGAAGCCCGTGTGAGTAGGCCTTCTTGAAGTTTAAATTCCTTTCAATTAGGTTCATGTAACATTGTTTGTGAGACAGGTGTGTTGCAGCAATGATGTGGATTCACCAGCAAAAAGACTTGATAAAAATGCCGAGATTACACAACCATCTTATTCATACTATCACGCTATCAGAATGAAATGTTGTTCTGTTTCAGCATGAGACAGCCTTAGGCCCATAAGAGGGTTGGAATAATTCATGGAAACAACAAGCAGACATGGAAAATCACACGATGCGCTATGATCCCCACATGCTGTCCCTCCCCCCACAAGCCAGAATATTGGCACCATGCCTGACAGATGCGTCTGGTCCCTATTTTCTCAGTTTTCTTTACCGGCAGCCGGTTGAAGAAATTCCTACCGTTCAGTGAAGAGGGAAGTTTTAATCTTTGCCCTTGGTTCATGGCAAAGTTGTAACACACAGGTGTGGCTGCTGTAACATCAGTCTGTACTAGTTTGAACCACCACAAGGGGCCTTCTGCACATAGACAATATAGAAGAAGAAGAGGAGAAGGAGTTAGCTTTTCTCACCCACTTTTCTCACCCATTTAAGGGGATTCAAAGTGGCGGACAAAGCTTTGTTCTCCCCAAAACAGACACCTTGTGATGGTAGGGCTGTGAGAGCTCAGAAAGAGAGCTATGGCTAGCCCAAGGTCACCCAGCTGGCTTTGTGGAGGAGGGCGGAATCGAACTGGAAAACCTCCAGATAAGAAACCGGCAGTCTAACCACAGGACCAAACTGGTTTACATGTATAGTACATACACACCTGATTCACATAAGCAGCTCTGACTCGCACTGCTGTCAGCAATGTATGCAACTGTACTGGCATGACTGAAAAGTAAATACTGAAGTAACAATGGCGAGTTCTGAATGACAAGGAAGGCTGCCTGTTGCAGTGCTGCAAGAAAGGGTTTTAGATGACAGTAAACCTCTACTTATGCCAGGGAGGTGAAGTTCTGGAATGTTTGGGGCATCTGCACTTATGGAGCCCCAAAGCATTTAAAACTTAGCCAGCACTTTCCTAGCCACTAGGTAAGTGCAATTCGCCATGGCAATGGCACTAGCACCCATGCATGGCACTGTTAGTGGGGCAGCCAGATCATGCAGCAACTGCGCCTGTGCCAGCAGCCATGTGCTCCCCCTGCACCTCTTCTACCCAGAAGAGGTGCAGGTGAAGCATGAAGCATGCAGGGTTATACCATCTGCAGGGGGAACTCCAGCATGGGTGGAGCTGCTTCTAGCAAAGAAATCACACGATGCGCTATGATCCCCACATGCAGGTGCAGATGCAACATGTGGTGCAGATGCAACATGTGGGAATTCTCCCACTCTTTACCAGTAATGTAAGTCTGAAAAGGAACTATTTCTATTCCACCCTATATCCAAAGGTCTCAGAGCAGATCACAATGTCACTATAAAAATAATACATTTGTGTGCAAAGCCAAAGGGGCCTCCCCCCACTTTCATGGGGGGGGGTATTTGGATGAAGACAAATATTCCCTTATTCAATTCACACTGCATCAAATGGGGGGGGGGGATTCGGCTTCATGAACAACCCTATTTCTTACTAAATAAATCCCATATCTGAAGAATAGAGACAAATTATTGCATATCCCTTTCTCCACGTAAAATTACAAATATCTGCCAGGAACAATTTGCAAGTTGTGTCAAGGGGCTAACATGACAGCTTTCTCCAGGTGTTCTGTTACTGCATTAGGACTAAGTAAACCTGCAAAATAACATGCAGGGAACCTGATTTTCCAGGACTGCAAATACTTTGCATAATTGTCATTTTCTTAATCAGCATTTCTCTTCCACACATAAATACATATCCTGCAATCATATACTTCTCTTCTCTTCCCTTTCCCTTTTTCTTGTTTTCTTTCTTGAGCTTTTTGGGATTTTTAATTAAGAAACAACAAAGCATACTTCTGTGCTTTTCTTGTAAGGTTTCATGAAGGAGTTAACTCTTGCTAATGAACATTTGAAATGTCTAGAGAAGAACATCAGCTGTGTTGCACACTCAACTTTATATTTTTAAGCACAGACCAACATCAAAGAGATGTCACTGTGTAGCAATGAAGCAGATATACACGAAGAACATGTAATTGCAAGCATGCTTTTTATAGAAGTGTTCACATCAGTAAATGTCATTAGCTGCACATCGTTTGTTCAGTACAGATCCTGTGGCAAGCACAGGTTTGACTTTGAGCTTTGCATGGTCCAAAAAGCTGCCTCACACTTTATATGACAGTAAACCTCTACTTATGCTAACATATGTCCAGGAACCACTGATGCCTTCCAATGTGGCTTTGGCCCTAAACACAAGTCTCACCTCACGTTTCCAAAAAGATTCCAGATGAAATTGCATGAGTTAGGGATTAAAGAGAGTTAAAGTGTATATTGTGTGCTTGTTCTCAGGACAAAAGCTCTGCCCTCCCATCTTGTCTGAAACACTTCCCCCACTATAATGAAACCATCAGTACAACCTATCAGTTTCTGTTCCGCTATTTCAATGGTCAAGTGAATCCCTGCACTGAAACTGTGTACTGGCAAGCCTATAATGAATGCAAGAATGCATCTCCACACAAAACTGGAAGCTGATAAGGCTAAAATGACTTCAGAAGTGCCCTCCTGTGCCACCTGACAAATGGCAGATCCAAAGGGCTCCTTTGATCTGGATCCTTTGACGGGATCCACAAACTAGTGACTCCAGCTGGCTAGCTGAGCCCATTTCCTTGAACAAGTGCTTTGCTGTCTTTTTTTCTTCAGCAGGCTGCATTGCTGGAGGAGCCACACTGACTCCCCAACTTTTCAAGCCCGCTTTTCCAGCCATGCTGGAAGGCTGGAGTACCCATGGCTCTTTACGTTAGAATTATGACCCCAGGCTCCTTCAGAAGAATCCAGGCAGAAAGACACCATTTGTTCAATGCTACTCTGTTTTACTGACAACAGAACACAAAGAGGATGTGGCTGGAGCATATATAAAACTATCATTCCCACCGGATTTTCCCAGGTCCCATGATCTCAGTTGTTTCTCATCATCCCATCATCAAAACTACTTTCAGTTTCCTAGACACTTTATCAACATAACAAAGTTCACTACCACGAAGAGGGAAAGCAGAATCTGTGAGAAAGCCCAGCAAGAATGGCTGAGACTGAGTGACAGAAAAACATGGAAACATAGATGCCACAGCCATGATGGTGACCCTGTAAGTGGAAAAACTGAGGCAACATCTTCCCAAACTTCCCTAGAAAGTCCACGTTCAGCCTCTATATGTCCTCCAGATGGGCACAACTTTAAAAAAATGTTAAAAGAAGCAACATGCTTGTAATGCTTGAAAAAGAATTCTGCAAATATGTACGGCCGTGTCCCCATGCACTTCATTTAGTCCAAATTGGACTCTATTTATTCTGGAGGCCAGTCCAAATTTGAGGAAAGCAGCGGGCTCAAGCTGTGCTAAACTGCTACTCAGGGAAGCAACATCCTTTTCTCTCCACGCCCTCTCTCCTGATAGGAGGCGTGTTGATGTCACCAATCCCTGTGCCACCTGCTGTAGCTAGGGCAGAGAAATGCCACCCAATGCCCCTTCCCCAATCACAACTGCTGGGCATTAAACAGTGATCAAAAGAAACGAGCCTCTTTGCTGCAGTTCCTGTCCCGTGCGTTGGGGATCGCAACTGCTCGCCATTTTTAAACAGTGATCAAAAAACGAACCTCTTCTCTCCACGATCCGATCGCTGGGCAAACATAAAAGAACTGATTGCCCTATTTTGACAGGTAAAGATGCAGCGATGAGGGGGGTCATCTGGCCCTTGTTGTCCCATGAGCCTCTTCCCACAAACCTTATTCTGCTAAACTACCTCTCTGCTTCTCTGCTAAACTGCCTCTAAGCGGTGTAGTGACTTTGGTTAGCTTTTTAGGTGGCAAACTTCAGAAGCTGCTTGCTGAGGATTGGGGATTGTGGGTGGGATAAGCTAACGAAAGCCACTACAATGTTTAGAGGCAGTTTAGCAGAGAAGCGTTTCTCTGCTAAACTGCTGCTTGCCAGCGATTGGAAAGCAGGGGTGGAATAAGGATTGCGGGAAGAGGCTCATGGAACGGCAAGGGCCAGATGCCCCCCCCCCCCATTGCTGCAACTTTACCTGTCAAACTGGGGCGATCAGTTCTGTTACATTTGCCCAGCAATCGGATCATGGAGAGAAAAGGCTTGGTTTTTTTATCACTGTTTAAAAATGGCCAGCAGTTGTGATCTCCAATACACAGGACAGGAACGGCAGCACAGGATGTGAAACCTGCCCGCTAACCCTAACTCCTCCCCAAATAGCCCAGGAGCATCCCATGCGTGGACTCATCCTCCAAAATAATGTGGACTTCCATCCCAAACCGTAGTGAGAACAGTTTTCAAGAGGACTAAATTTAGGTCGGATTTGGGCGATTTGATCCGCATGTAGCCCAGTTTGGGGGGTTTGCATGGGGACACTCCTTGCCAAATTTGGATTCGATTTGGACTATTTAGTGCATGGGGATGCAACCTAGGTTAATTTGAAAATACTGCACATTTAACACACAAGCCACAGTTGAATCTAATTTAATGCTTAGTATTTTTTTGTGCAGTTATTATCTTTGTAGACTTAGAGGAAAGAATCACATGTTAAATGGTTCTAAGATCAAGCAAAAGAATAATATCAACAGATGAAAAGTATGCCACAGCAGCATCTCGGCCACTCCAGTTCTTTCCTCAAAGCAGAAAAGTTAACCGTTTTTTGGTATTTCGTTAAATAGCCACAAACAGATCACGCAACCAGAAAGTCTCTATAACTGCCAGTATCTGTTTGCACAATGAGGGAGATGCTTTCTGCCCGTCGTCACAGTATGGTGGCCCAGTGGGTGCACCGCGGGGTGGAGTATCAATGCTAGGGAAGTGCACAATTTATTTATTTATTTATTTATTTTGCATTCAAATTCAAGTCAAATTGAATATCCAAACATTCAATTCGATTTGAATGTTTAGAATTCAAATGCAACAAAATCCGATTCAAATTGAATACATTTGAATCTATTTGTTCCAATGTTAGATTTGAATCTGAAGATATGAATGTCGAAAACATTTGCATGTGTTATACGTATCTGTACACATTTCATACACATCCTGTTTTATCCCGTATGCATCCCGTTTTCGTCCTGTACTATCGGAGCAAATGTGTACAGATACGTATGAGACTCGTACAAATATGTATGTAATGCATACATATCTGAACATTAGATCGTTATGAATCATTCGAACGAATGTTTTGGAACATTCACAATTTTTTCAAATGTTTAAATTCAAATGTGTAGACATTCTATATGAATTTGAATGTCCACATTCGATTGAATTCGACCAAATTTGAAATGTTTGGAACATTCGCGGACATCCCTAATCAATGCTGGATTTTCTGTAATACCAATTCTGTCTGGTGGCTCTCCAGGTTATTTTTCGTGGTCTAAATACCCAGATTTTACCCATGGGAAAAATACAAAGGGAAGTGGGTGGGTTCTTGGTTGACACTCGGCTATTTAGACCAGGAACAATAATGAGAAGTAAGAAGCTGGGGTTGTTCCTGCTGTCTGGCAGGGAAAGTGAGGTCTTTGTGGGGTCTACAGAAGATCCTGCAATTCCCACCTGTATGGATGGATCCATACAGTTAAAAAAAAACAAAACTTTTATTGAGTTGAAGCAGTGTAACAAGCCATGAAAATAAACAACAGTAAACTTACAAATAACAACTTTGACCATTCATGCTGAGTACAACAGTAGTGAAGACAAGCTAAGTACAATTTTCCGGTGTGACCAGGTAAGTTAGATAAGGAAATGAGCTGGAAAGTCTATTGTTAAGAAAGATCTGAAGAAAAGGCGATTAATGTTGCAGATTTTTACAATTCACTTTAAGAAATGAGGCCATACAATATGGAACAATATGGAACTAGTTTGCCCTCGGATTTTCTGTGTTCCTGATGTACCTTCCAAGTTATGAAGCTGTTTTTTTTTTAAATCAACTTCTTCTGGAGCACTAAGACTTCAGTAGCTGCTCAGAATACTGACCTGAGACATCAGCTTTATAAAGCTATCATCACTACAACCTTAGAAAAACGAAGGGGACTTTGTCCAAATTGCCCTTGAAATGAAGACCTGGAGAAAAAAGTAAGAATTTCAGTAAGAAGTTTTGCTTTGTAGGAAGACAAAGAAAGAGAGAGAGAGAATGCAAACGGACAGCTGGGAATCTATCCATCAGAGGGTGAGGGACTGAAAGTGCTAGGGAGTGTTGGGGATCTAAGATGACCGAGAAAAATCCCGCAAACAAGAGACAAGGGGTTGCATTTAACACACATGGTGCTGTAATGCTTGCAAAGTGGCTCAGCGGAGGAAGACACATGCTCGAAGTGACAAGCGTAAAATATGGTTCTGGCAGCAATTTGAATGGGCTCAGAAGGGGGCTAAGCACAAATAAGAAAAGGCCAGAGGGAAGGTGATATGGGCAGAAGAAGACACAAGCTGCTTTTAAGAACAGACGCAGGGAAGAACTTGGATGTGGGTGTGAAGGTGAAACCAAGAGAATTAATATCAAGATGATTCAAGGAAAGAGCTAACAATGTATAGTCCAGGGCATCCAAACTGTGACCCCCCCAGATGGTTTATTATTTACTTACAACATTTGTGTCCTACCCTTCACCTAGGCTACTTCCAGACATCAGCTACTTTTCCCACTATATTTGGATATTCCAGAATATATATGTTTTATTCCATAATGTCTTAACATATTAGAATAAGTAACTTACTTCTGGATGCAGCCTTACAAGTTCCAGGACAGCATATGATAAAACACAGACACTAAAACATATTTAAAATCTAACCCACCCAACCTCTCTTCTCTCCCCTTCCTCCCCTTCTGGCAGGACTACATACATTCTGAACAAGCTATGAATCAAAGACCCTAGTGAAAAGATATGTTTTAACCAGACAACTAAAAAAGAAAACCATATAAAGTTGACACCTGGTGTACTTCCCTGGGAGACTATTCCAAACCTGGGAAGGGGGCACCATTGAGAAGCCCCTCTTTCATGCTGCAGCCTCTTGCAGCTCTGAGAGCAGCAGAAGTACAAGAAGTCTGGTTGGTTCTGGATTTCAGCTCCCAGTATTTCTCACCCAGCATTCTGTGCCAGCATCTCCAAGAGGAAGAGGTGCCCAGATCCCATTTCTTGAAAGGCAACTTCTGCACTGCTTCTCTTGATGCTGATGCAGAGAACATCTCCTGGCCTGAACCAAGTGATTCAGGCCAGGAAAGAGGGAGGTGGCAAGGAGCCTACTCACTGCTGTCCACAAGATGGCTGCCTATCCTGGCTATCCCCAGAAGCTGGGGAATGAAAGTTCCCTAGTCTTCAAAGCTGCAAGCCAGGGAAATTTAGTGGCACGCCCAGAAACAGCACCAGAAGTCGACATTTTCTGGAGCCTAGCAAAATGGCACCAGGCTATATGCACTGAACAGACCACCCCAGCCTCTGCTATCTTTCCACACTGTGGGGCCTGTAGTGTACCTGAAAGGCAGGAACATGAGGGAGAACACTCTCTGTTTCACACACTCCCAGGCATGGTTTTTCACATTCCAACTGCCCGGCTTGTGGAGCCAACACATTCTCAAGAGGCCAATTATATTTATATCTTGTTCTCTTGCTTCATAGCACTCAGGGTGGTTTACATGATTAAGTCATATGGCACCAGGTTAAAATACGATATTAAAACATAATTAGTACTAAAAGTAAAACACATAAATCAAAAGGTTGTCCAGAAGGGAACACCGTGGTGAACAAAAAGTTGCCTTCAGGGTGGAGATGACTTTGAAAAGCTGCATAACCAGGAGATAATTCTCTTGCCATGCCAACTCAGAAGATGGGCTTGGAGATGGGCAACGCAGCACACCTGGGAGGTTCTCCCCTTATCTTGACTAGCAGCAAGAATGCAGCACAGGCTGTACTGCCTAGCCCAGCTACCCTCTTTCAGCTCATTTCAGTTTAATCATCTGAAAGATGAAAGAGAAGGGCAGAACGTCATTCTACATTTTCTGTAGAGGAAAAGACATGTCTGGGGCTGCTGTCACAGGCTGTGTTCATGCCTTTGGTTTTCTTTGGCCTCTGGAATTTCCTAGCACTTGGGAATGCCAAGCCATCCTTGATTCACTTTGTTGTTGTTGGGTACCACTGAGGCTATGTTCACATCTAAGGTTTAATCCAGCTTCAGTCCACTTTCAGAGCAAGAGAACACTTTGCTGAGGTGTTCTCTCCCTCTGAAGGTGGGCTGATGCTGGATTAAATCTTAGGTGTGACCACAGAAGGCATTTTGCAAATTCCTAGTCCATAACCAGCTGCCACCACATTTTATTTTTTGGTATTAATCTGGATGGACTGTAATAAAGGCAGAAGGAGATTTTTAAAGATGATTAAACCTTGAAACATATTCATACAATGCCATGAGAAAATAAACCTTCAAAGCTTAAATAAAAATGTTTCATGAACCTATCTTGAAAAAAAAGTATGCATCTTGAAAAACTATCAATGGCAACATTTACTTTGTGCCAAAAACAACATGGACAAATCTGCATTATGGCTTAAAAAGACAATTTCATATGTGACAAGTTTCTTTGGGGGAGATATTAATGCAATTAATGGATAATAGAACGAGCAACTGTGGTCAGCCATGTGGGAATGAGCTTTCCAGTGAATTTAAGCTGGTTGGTTTGTTGCTTTCTTTGCAATCTGTCAAACCAGTGTAGACTAATGGGTAGTTTGAATGGCCCTATTCAAACTTCCTGTTTTGCATAAAGGTTCTGCAGACTTCTCATTTTGTCAGGTGCATATGCCCATTATTTATGCAAACTGCAGTCCTTGCAAAGTTCACAGTCACGTCTTTTCAACCTTAGGTAGAACTCACCTAAGGCTGCTTCCATGGGAGCCAATGATAGAGTGTCTCATTGCTGGCAGCACGGTGATTGATCTGGGTGGGTCATCAGAACAGCAATTACTTCAAGCCAGCCAGAGCTAATCTGGGGCTGGAATTCCAGTCTTGCAAGCTTTAAATGCAAACTCCAGCTGCAAACCAGAATAATGTTTGGAGCTCTGCCCATACTTTGGACTGGCATCACAGGGCATGCCAAACACCAGTCTACTGATAACCTTTTAGGAGGGGATGCTCAGAGCATGGATTTCCCACTTTCTAGTTCTTGGGACAGGTTCTAGCCACCACTGTTTGTTTGCCTCAAGAGGGTAAACCCATTAGTTGCATGTACACATAGCCTCAGATATGCTCAATGTTATAATTCCCCCTTATCATAAAACTTCCATTTTGGTGTAGGGGATTGCACACAACAAGGATGATTTATTTATTTTTGTACATGCAACATCTCCCTCTTCTTAAACCCCAGAAAGTTAGAGTGCAAAATGAAGAGTGAATTTATCCCCATAATGGCTTTATAAGGCTTTCTATAATGAGCCTAATTTACTTCACAAATTAAAATGGAACATGGTTGCCTTAGCTCTTTGATAGAAGCTGGATTTAGCATTGTAACTACAAGAAGGAAAAGTAATGATAAATGTGCCAGAGTAGGTTCTGGACAAACCAATGCTTTGCAAATATCAGAGGCTTGCTATTGGATCAAAGGCTGCTTAAGGTCCAGGATTCAGTCTGATAATGAGCTAAACCTTTGTGTTCACACCTAAGTTTTAATTCAGCTTCAGTCCACTTTCAGAGCCGAACACGTCAGCAAAGTGAAGTAATTTTCTTTCCACATTATTTCATCAAAAGTTAGATGATATGAGTCAGAAAATGCTGAAAGAAATCAGCTTGCCACTTCACTGATGCATTCTCTCACTTTGGGGGTGCTTCTGCACTGGCCACTGAAAAACGGATCTAAAAAGATCCATTTTTCGGCGATCCAACCTCCCAAGGATCTGTCTCAAATAGTAACGGATCCCAAGGGCCCTCGTGTGTCCGCACATGCGCAGGGAGCCCGGAGAGCATCAGCACCCATTCCAAAAGTCCTCCGGCTCGCGTGCCACCGATGCCTCCCCCGGAGCCGTGGGACTGGAGCAGTGAGCTGCCAGTCACCGCAGTTTCTGGTAGTGCCCGGTGTGCAGGGGAGGGACTTCGGAAGCAGGCAGTCCTGCTTCCGCCCTTCCCAATATGGCAGCCGGAGGGACATCCATCCCTTCACCTGACCGTGTACAGAAGCTTCTGCACACATCCACGTGAAGAGACAGATTTTTCAGGTCTTACATTTAATCTGGATTTTGGCAGCAAAAACGGTTTTAAAAACCAGTCTTGCACACCGAAATGTGGATGAGGCGTCCGTGAAGAGTCTCCAGTCAGGTCTGCAGTATGGAAGCCATTTAAGGTAAGTGTTTTAAATCTTACTTAAGGGGGGGGGGGGGGTTAAACTGGTTTCTGCAGCTAGTGCAGAAACACCCAGCAAACTGAAACTGGATTAAAACTTAAGTGTGAACAGTCATTAATCATTAATCATTAGTCACCATTTTCTTTCCATATTAACTAACCCCAAAGTGGATTTTATGAGTTGAAGAAAATGGCTCGTCGCTTTACTGATGTGTGATTTCACTCTGAAAGTGGTCTGAACAGAAGCAGCCCAATGCCAGCAGCCTTGCTTGGCTGAACAGGTGAGTTTGGCACACATTTTACAGTGTTGGAGGCAGCTGCAAGGGGAGAAGGGAAAGGTCACAAGCCAAAGGGAAGAAGCAGAGAGTCTATCACTATGAAAGGAGAAGGAGGAGGCCATGAGTGAGAGATTATGGGGTTTGTCAAACCCAAACCCAAACCGTTTGGACAGTTTTGCAATTTTCACCAATGGCCCTGCCCTTGCCTGGTTTCTGTAAAACTAATGCCTACTTATTAACCACAAGTAATTGTTATCATTCACCCTGCCTTTCTTCCATCATCTCATCTTCAGTCAGGCTTTCCTTCCCCCACGGACAATAGCCAGGCCTCTTAGTTTTGGCAAAATATCTTTACCATATGTCATTGGTCCATGCCCTAGTTTGAGGTTATGAATGAAAACATGTTTGCTGTTGTAGGTTTCTCTATGTCCTGTGGTTTTTTGATGAGCTAAATGAGACACTCCTAGGTTGCTTTATTCTTTTTGCTTCTGTCTGTGGTGACTCAGAAATTGTTGTCATGATAACCAAGTTAATACATGCTGTAGCGCTGTGTGTGACCAGACCAACTGTAACAGGTGGCAACTTCACAGGACAGGATTCAAGGGGACAGGGTGTGCTTTTTATTCCTGCTTGAATTCTGACCTTCTGCTTCACAGCTGGAAATAAATATTGCCTAATAAGAATGGGGCTGTTGCAATTTGGCTGCTATCTAACTCCATGGTGCAACTTCCACTAACTTTGGATTTGTTGGGCAATAGTGTATAATTTAGTGGTGTTCTAATTTAATTGAGAACCCTCATAGTCAAATGCTAATAATTTGGACACAGTTTCCCAATATGAAAAGGTGTTTGAAGACTGGAATGATATAGAAATGAGACATGCACGTTAATTGTGACAGCATTTCATGCTACACGAAGCATAGTTTAAACAACAAACTCTTGTTTATTTGGTTTGCAGTACAAGAATTGTACTGTTTGCCAATTTGCAATTTACATTTTATGCTCCCAACCTTGGATTAGCTTGTGATGACTTGTTGGTGTAGCTTAAAATTATTTTGCACAAACAGGAAAACCGCTATGGTTTTCTCAATGAGATCATCTTCTAAGTCCTTAGATTTTGTTGTTGTTTTTATTGTTTATCTATAAAGTATTTTTATGTGTCTCACAGGTGGCTTAAAACATTAAAAAAATACGATGGTTGGAGCAGTTTCTGGGTAAAACAGTCATGCTAAAAATACTTGAAAAAACTACAAAACTATAAAGAGGGGGAAACTAAAATAACACAAAAAAACTGTCATAAAAGTCCCAATCTTTACATGTGTTTCACCTACTCACTGTAGGCCTCCTCAAAAGAAACAAGAATAGTACAATATGCTAAGAGAGAAAACACACAGTAAGACAGACATTAGAGGCATTTTCGCACTACACTCGTTCCATTTGGAATGGGTGTAGGACAGGAAGCCTAAGACGCTTCAGGACGCTTTGACCATTCACACATAGGAGCACAGGAACGTGTGTAAATGCGTTCCGGCGCACCTGTGTGCGAATGCTCAAAGCATTCTGAAGTGCCTTAGCCGGCAAACGCCGGTAAGGGGCGGGGAGACGGCTGCCGAGGCTCCCACAGCCGGCAAGGCAGGCAATCAGCTGATTGTCAGCCAGCGCCAGCGGGGGAGGCGAGCCCGCGGCTGTCAGGGAGAGAGAAACATGAACGAATGCTTCTCTCCCCGAATGGCTGCGGGCGCTTCGTCCGCACCGGAACATATGTAGAGCACTTTAAAGTGCTCTACATCTCAAACGCGCGCAAGACAGCTCCGGACGCGTCGGAGCTCAAGCCCCGCTGCGGCAATGCATATGCCGCATTCGAGTCTATCTTGCACGTGTTCGAAAACCCCGTGTGCGAAAACGCCTCAGAAGTGAACTAGAGAAGGAGAAGGTTTCTGCTTAAGTCATTTGGGACAGGCAAGCTGATACGGTTTTATTGCACTATTTGTGCAACTTTTCCATGAAAAGAATTCTCAGTGCTGTTCTTGTATAGGTTCTGAAAACTGAGGCTGATTTGCGGTGAGCATCTGTACTTCTTCCAGCTAGGGAGGTCATCTGAGCTGCCGTGCAAGTGCACTGGCAGCTCCCATGACCCCCTGACGCAACTGTGACTGCACAGAGTGTCAGCATCACTGTAGTGATGATACTGGCGCATGTGCAGTCACGCAGGGCACCATGCTCAAGATGGTGGCACCCAGGAGTGGATTGGTAGCATGATTGATATCAGGTAAGTGATCAATCGTGTTGGGGCTAGGCTGTCATTGACTAGCCCATCTTTTTCTCTCAAACCTTTCCCATCCACAGGATGGGAAGGGAATGATGAAATCACCCCTGTACATGATGTGGTATGAGTGGACACACACTGTTTGCCATTATTTGGGAGCTTGGTGAATCAGCCATTACAGTTGGGTCCCAGTATCCACTGGTCTGGTAATCACGGTTTCACTTATCCACAGTCAACCAGATCAGACACACACACCCCTATGCTGCCACTAGGTCTCCTGGAAGCTTCCTGGAGGTGTGGGGTGTTCAGAAATAGTGCAGAATCATGCACAATTTCCCACTATTTCCACTATTTCCCAGGAAACATGGGAAACCAATTTCCATTGTTTCACATATCCACTTTTTTAAAAAACCTATCCCCCACAGATGTGGGGACCCAACTACAATTTCAGATTGAACAAAGAGAGTGTTGAGTGAAAGATGAGATTCTGAATCAAAATGGACCTGTAACTGGTACTAGATCACATTTGTAATGGTATTCAGGAAGGCTGATCCTGCAACTCCCACATCCTATGGTGCTGTGGGAAAGTTTTGGATTAGCAAATACTTTGGTCCAGTTCAGCCCTTTCCCACTGAATTGCCCTGTTATTCCACAGCACAGGTGCAGGCCTTGCTGGAAAGGGAGGGACTGCTGTTCTATCTGCACATCACACCATGCTCCTGCCTTCCTAGCTTGCCAGTTTGTTCAGCCAAGCCCAGTCCAAACCTCTTTGGTGCAGTTTGACTACCTGATCTGGGCAGTTTGGAGGAGGGTGTTCCCAGTCCACTTCAGTATGACAAATTTTGGAATATACTCTGATGCAGTACTCTCCCACATTTAGTTCCCACATTTTGAGATTCAATAGTGAACAATACACTATTGTTTTCTTTTAGATTGCACCCTTTGATTTAACATATTAGAAATTTTAGCACAATCTTTATATCAGGTCCTTAGAACAGCTCTTAGCTTGCCTGGCAACTTCCACATGGTGTGGATTGGCACATGAACTGGAGTCTGTTCTTATCTGGATTACTCAATGTGAGCTAAGAACAGAATGGGCTAGGTGTTGTACAGCAGGGGGTACCTGCATTACTGTGCCTCTGCCATGACCAATGAAATTTCCTTAGTCTCCAACATTTGGAAGATGGGTGATTTTGGTGGTGCTCCAGAAATTGCCCACTTCCAGGGCTGTTTCTTGAGCTGGAAAAACTGGCACTGGCCAAATGAGCCACTCAAGTTGTCAACACTGTGAATGGGTGCAGCAGCCCATGGTCCAGGAAGTGGTCTCCTTCTGGAACATACCCTGGTATGGTTGACCTGAGTGGCCAGTGCATTCCTTGGTGGTAGCTAGGGCAATGCAAATGGGCCGTGCACAGGTTGACCCTGTGCCCTGCAGTTCTTTTGACCTAAAGCTCCCATAAGCTTTAACCGGCATGAAGATACCGTACAAGTAAAGATGGCTTTGCAGGAGATGAGAGATCTTTACAACAGAAATAGTTTCTGACATTAGGCTTGCACAGCAATCCATCTGCAGACAGGAATTATATTAATTGTTACTGTTGAAATTTCCATTCCTTGCTTACTCTAAGGGGTTCAAGATGTCACAAACTCAGTTTATAAAAGGCCATTTGCAGGGAATGGGGAGAACAGGTGAAGGTTTTGCCTTTGCCTTCTGCTTAAGAACACCCAGAAGCAACTGGTGGGGCACTGTGTAAGATAGGATGCTGGCCTAGAAGGGTTGTGGCCCAATCCAGCAGGGCTCCTTCTAAACCTTCATTAGTCTGAATGTCAAGTTATGCAATTTGCAGATGATTTGTTTTCATCGCATTTCTTAAAACCCTTGCAGTCAAATCATTCATGTTATTGGCCTGATTTCTGCAATGTAGTACCCTAAAATTATAAAATTATATTACATGATCATACGTCACACCGTATTTTAAAAATGCAAGGTGCTCTTTCATTTGACTGGGGTACAAAATTACTCCGACTATACTGAGGAGAGTTAAATGAAGCTGCAATTATTTCACTACCAAACACAGCATCAGTTTAGAATGGAGATCTACCCAACTTTGCAGGAGACAGACTGCTCTCTGCTGCAGTAGTGTCCAGCTGAGGTCTGATTTAAAGATGAAAGGAAGAACATGAAGGGCTTTGCAGTTGTCCATTAATAGATGAAAGAAGCAACCAAGTCAGTAACTGTCTTTCCCACTGCTATCCATTTAAATTATAGCCATTCCTAAACACACGCTTGCACATATAAATTAGTCAGTGTATATTTTATGCAAACCTGTATCCTCCTTAGTTTTTCATGATGCGTTTATGATCCCTTCTTGTCAGCACAATACCAGTCATCTTTCTGCTACTGATTGCTTTGCGGAATAAAGACAATTCTACTTTTCATTATCACTTTATTGCCACAACCAGAATTAATTCTGCCCTCCTCCTTAAGTGTACAGTCTTTGCTTTGTCCTCGTTATTTGCTTGTAGAATTTGCATTGCCTCCATTAGAATGCTAAGTACTGCAGGCACTTCCAATGTACCAGACTAACCAGAGGAACCTGAGCTCAGTGCTGCCACTTAGAATTAATCAAAACTATAGCCAGGAGACAACTGTGGGCAGAAATCATCTTATATTTGACTGTTTGTAAGATCTTTTTCAGAGTCAATTATTCTCCCTTCTGATACAGAATATTAGTATTTAAAGCAAAAAAAGCCCTTGTCATTCCTAATGTCCTGCCACTGTGTTTTTGCAAGCCGAGTGGAACATCATGTTAAGCTCTGCAGAACCTTTGGGTTTAGCACATAAACTGAAGTGTTATTTAATTCATTTCTGAGGTATGCCATTCCAAGAGACAACAACTGGCCAACATCTGCACCATGTTCTATGACTTCTGGCCCCTCCTTCCATTCTTCACCATCATTCTTTGTCATTTTTCCTGTTCATATCCATAGACCATTCACTATTACCTGCACACCTTTGAGTTTCTCCAGGGTCTCTGTAACCAGTCCCTCTGAACACACTGCAATTGCCTGCCCATGGGTTGGTGCTGATCTTCCAAGCTCTGCTTTATTAAAGAAAAAAAAACCCTTCCAAAGAGTCTAAGCAGCAGGATGAACAGATGTGAAAACAAGAGGAGCCAACAGGTATGTGAGTGCCCAAGGAGAAGGCCGTGGTAGGAGACACAAGCAAGTAGGGGAAGGAAGGAAGAGGGCTGAGATGGATAAGTTGAGGAAGCAGAAGCCAGAAGCAGATCAAAGCACTATTTAGAGAAACAGAGTCTGCCTTGTGTTCCTGGGGAATCAAGTCTTTTTTTTTTAGGCAATGTGCTGCTCTTGAAATGCAGATGAAATTCACTTGAATGTGCAACAAGGTAAGTTCACATTAATACCAGTCTCCAGCCTGAAATCTAGACATTTCTGGTGACAATAGACAACAGAACTTCATCAACATGGGTGTCTAAGGAGGCCTTCTGGACACATGTCTCCAGACACGTGTGTTCTCTACAGCCCCCTAAACTGCAACAATTTCTAACTGAGGCAACTGATCAATAATCTTCTCTAAGAGGAATTTGCCCCTTCCCTCAAGGGACTTGGTCACACCACAATGGACAGTCTGTTTTAGGACAGATCAGGAACTCTGGCTGTTTCCGCTTGGTTTACATCTACCCAGGGAAAGCCAAGGCAGCTCCATGGTTGACACAGGCAGATCGTGGCTGGGAGAGGCCAGCTCAGGCTGTCCCCTCCAACTCTAGGCACCAGAACCTGCAGACTACCTTCCAAGTGGGGTAGAGACCAGCATCCTTCATCTAGGTTTGCACCCAAACTTGTACCTTGAAGCTAGGTTGCTATTCTTTGTTCTTTTATTGCCTTCTTGCAGCTGAAACAGACTCAGTGCTAGGATAATCTGAACACAGGATAGTCCCAGTCAGGGGAGGAGGGATAGTCCAAAGAAGAAATGGAAATACATTTTGACATGTGAACCCTAAGAACAGAGGACAACCTAAAAATTAAATCCAAGGTGTGACCTCTGTCCATATGGATGCATACAAAGCTTTAAATTGTGCTAATAGCTTTGGATTTTGACTTAATAAATTAAACTGATTAAAAGCAGAGACACAATGCTGTAGCACAAATGATCCCCTGGAACTTGTGCCAAAAGTATCATCTGCCAGTGGCAAAGAACTGGTGGGATCACAAGCCAGAAAAAGTTGCTGAAAATGAACAGGCAAAACTACTTTAGGACTTCAGGCTTCAGACTGACAGAAAATTGGAGCATAACACCCCTGATATTACAATTGTTGAGAGAGAGAAGGTGTGGATCATCGACGTTGCTATTCCAGGTGACAGCAGAATTGGGGAGAAACAGTTGGAGAAACTCACCAGATATGAAGACCTGAGAATTGAACTTCAGCAACTCTGGCGAAAACCAGTGAAAGTGGTCCCAGTCATCCTTGGCACACTGGGCGTGGTGCCAAAAGATCTCAGTGGGCACCTAAAAACCATTGGCATTGACAAAATATCCATCTGCCAACTACAAAAAGCCACTTTACTGGGGTCTGCTCGCATAATTCGCCGATACATCACACAGTCCTAGGTGCTTGGGAAGTGCCCAACGAGTGATATAATACGAAATCCAGCATAGTCATCTCGTTTGCTGTGTGTAACTGCTGTTTTTACATCATCATCATCATCATCATCATCATCATCATCATCATCATCATCATCATAAATTCAGTGGGTTACTATTCTTTCTCCATTATACATGATTTCTAAGGTTCCTGAAAGCAAAAAAGGTTTTTCTTATCCTGGACTAGATAAAAGGTGCATTTTCTGGCCTTTTACAGGGATTGAGGGCAGGATGGGTATACCCACCTGTGGTAAAATTGCCACGCTACCACTCCTTAACTGACTGCTTTTCTTACTGCATGCAGAGGTATCCACAGTCTGCAGGCTGCCAGTGGAAGAGAGGAAACAGGAGGCAAGTAAATATTGGTGGACGATGATGGGTCCAAAATTATAGCTTTCTTCTTTCTTCCCCTCCAACTCCATTAGCTTTTGTCTACATCTGCATGGCAAAAAAGGCCACATGGTAAGGACCAAGGGGCTCTGCAACTGCCTGTCACTGCACCCATCAGAGGTCCCATTGCACTTAGGCTGGTAGTCAACAATTAGTGAACGTCTGGGGAAGAGCATCCACACTCAGAGGAGCCTGTTACAGCCTCGAGGCATGCCCTGCCTTCGCAGAAGTTCACTAATTGTTGATTAGGGGTGTACGAACTCATCCTCCACACCTTAACCAACCTTAACCCTAAGCTTACCTGGAGCATCTGGGCAGCGGCCATTCACACATCTTCTAGTGTTCTGGGGTCATTTGAGGTACCGCGCAAGTGCGCTGGCACCTCAGACATCCACAGAGGTGACCATGCATGCGCAGAGTATCAGCATCATCATGGTAACAGTGCTGACACAAGGGGAGGGTGCCACAACTAAAATAGCATCCTGAAGAGGACCAGCCCGACAATTGAATCGGGTAAATATTCTATTGTGTGCATGGGGGGGACAGCTATAGTTGACTAGCGCTCCAAGTGTAAATGGTAGTCAATGTTGGTTAATTGCACTCCTTTCCCATCCAATAGATGGGAAGGGAAGTGCGAAAACACCCTACCTCAGAGTGCAGCATGTGGCTTTGAGTACAGTCCTTCTGCAGGACACAAGTGATTGCTGCCTTTATTTGCAGCTGCCACCATGCAAAGGAATGGCTATGGCAGGAGCAACTCATTTGTGTGCATTCTTCTTCCTGGCCCCACTTTGACACACACAGAGAAAATGGCCCACTTCTGGGGCTGGTTCCGATGCGTCCCTTAATGGGCTTGGACAGAAACCTTGAAGTCAGGAAACTTTCATTCCCTGGCTTCACCATTAGTGAAGGTTGGCTGTGTGCATGCGTGTGCGTGTGCGTGTGTGTGTGATCACCATGCCTTCCACCTCCAGAGCTCGAAGATGCACTCAGAAGAGGCTTTGATCCTCTGCTGCACTGATCCTGCTTTCCCCTGTTTACATAAAGTTGATATTTATTCATTTTTTATCTGCATATTTTGCAAACTGCTCTGATCATTTACTGGAAAGATGGTATGCAAATAATGGAGATAAAAGATAAAATACTGGCAAAGAGGGCCTTCATCTCCTGATTGACCTCCACGGAGAATAGGATACCAGTTGGACTTTTGGGCCTGAGGCCCAAACTTTCTCTCTCATGGATATATGAAATCCCTTTTTGGACTATATTGGCTCCTTACCAATTAATTGGTTCACCTATATTTAATGTGATATATAATCCTGTTCAATTAACCTGAAGTATAACAAAATGTATTAGCTAGTGATGCAGCACACAGTTTGTTGTTATTCAGTTTTGTATTGGATATTTCTATAATAAAGTTTAATTTAAAACATAGTACTCACATAAAAGGACAAAGAAAGAAAAAATAGTTATAAAAACCCAAAAGTACACACTTAAGACATAATCAAGCGACCTTGGGTTAGCCATAAATGGTCCACAAATATCAAATAAATGACATTCCATTTCTATAAGCATAAAATAACTAAATGACTATTCTGTTTCTGTCTACTAAATAATAATCTTCAGATTGTGAAAGCATATTCAAGATATTCTAGCCTTACTCAATATAATCCTTTATATAACAATTCCGATTCTTTTAAAAGTCCTCACTCTTCCTTTTAATTCTATATGCCAATTTAACCATCACTGCATATTCTGCCAACTGTAGTCCCATCTTTGCGCTTCAGCAGGGATATTTGGCATCTTCCACTCTTTGGCAAGTACAATTCTCACTGCTGCTATTACATACAATATCGTTTCTTTACATGTAATAATCTTTTATCCAAAATTCTTCCCAACACAATTGTGGATTGGCTTCAAAACCTGTTGTACTATTTTATGAGCTCCTACCCAGTATTTTTTCACCAAATGGCAAGGATCAACATATATGAAAAAAGTTATCAGAAGCTTGTTACATTTTCAGCATTTACCAAGTATTTTTTATCTGTCACAGTAATTAGAGGTAAATACCATCCATAAAACATGTTAGACCAATTTGCTCTTATAACACACACTATATTATTTTTCCATTATTTTCCCCATTCTTCCACTGATATCTGATAATTAACGTTTTGCACCCATTTTTTCATATAGGTTTTAACTTGGTCCTCTTCCACATTGTGCTTTAATGACAATTTATATGTAGCACCCTTATATCTTCCGTCCTGTGACATCACCTGTCTTTTGTTGTCTTTTGTCTTATTTTCATTTCCTGCATTTTTATGTCTCTCTTTAAGAGCCTCCAGATGAAGAGAAGAAATTGTGGGATTTTCTTTAGGTCCCGCAGTTGCTAGTTGCCACTCTGGGGCAAAACCAAGCTCTTACCTTGTGTGTTGTTTGCTTGTGGAATCGCTGCTCTTGCAAAAGTACCCAAGATGTGGGAAGCATTCACCCATTTCCCTTTGTTTCTTTTCATGCGCTTCCTACATCCAGGTACTTCTGCAAGAGCAGTGATTCCATGAGGAAAGGACAGACAAGATATCTGGCATGGTAGAAAACCCTGCATCAAAGCTGGATTTTCCATCATGCCTACATAGCGCATTTTCAGTATATTAGGATTGCATAGGTATGTGTGGCAGTCTCAGTATAGGCTGCCTCCAGATGCTGGGCGAATATTCCGCATTATTACTTGTGGGCTAGCCAGTGTGGGGGTTGGCGATCTCTTTGCGCCTTTTAGTTATGCAAGCATTCAGGTATTCGGGTGGCACAAAATACCAGGAAGTGTGTGCTGCTACCACTGTGCATGATTGGCCACCTTTTTTGGCTCCTTCACGTGCGTGGTGGCCAGAGTGATGATGGTGGCTGCCTCCACAAGGTAAGCAATAGCCCTATTTCAGGAAAACCCACCACCTGCATCAGGGATATAGCAGTTTCGAAGTGGTTGCTCCAGATATGTTTGCAATCCCACTATAACGCAGCCATAATTGCACTATATTTTCCCAGTCTGGAGAGGGCCATAATCTTGGGCAAATCTTGGTTTTTAAACCATGGGCCTGTTTGCACTTGGCCTTTTTCTGGACTATTTCTCAGGATGGGGGTCTCATGTCTGCATGCTATGCAAACTCTGGAAGGCCTCACTAGGGGCCTGCTGTAGCCTGCACTAGCATATGTCTGAAAATGTAGGCCCCATGTCTGAAAGCCTACTAGACATCTTAAAAATAATAATAATAAGGTCATCTTTCAGTTTCCCTTCATCCATTACCACAATTTTTTTTGTGTAAACTGGACCTGCATGTGGATGGTAGGTCCCTATTCCAGGGTATAATCCAGAATTAAGGCCCAGTGCAGGAAGCGTCTATGAAGTACCACACAAAGGGCAGCGAGAGAAAGTCAACCTCAGATGGGCTTCAACAAGAGCAGAGTTAAGGAGGCAGACAGGCTGACTCAGTTCGATGCATTCACTACAGCACGTTCTGCTCCTGGCACATTTGTAGCTTTGAACATTTCCTCCCCTTTCCCCCTTTGCCCTGTTTATTTCCAAGTGTTCCCATCATCTGCAGAAGAAGTGCTGAGGGAAAGAACACTCAGGCATTGGTGCCAGCATAATCAACCTGACTTTATTAACCTCCGGGGAACCTGCATGCAAAGTGGCAGATTTGGATCTGTTAATAACACTTCTGTTGGCTGGCATCTGACCATGGCATGTATCTTATTGCCAGGACTACATGCAAAGATGCACGATTTTGCTTTAGCTTCTGGAACTCCCTTTGGTGTTTTCTCAACTCCTTGGCAGACGCGACGCTAATAATCTTCTTGGGAAAAACTTACTCAATGTGGATAAAACCTTCTTGTCTTATAAAGGAGCTATGAGTGGTTAGGACTCTAGAAAGCCCTGATTCTGTGGCACTGGATAAATTGTGAGACCTTCGAACCTGTACCTCCCTTATCCTCTGTCACAAGGCTGGAATGGGACTCCAGCATGAACCCCAGTAAGGCACAGATGAAGATGAAAGGGCTGTCACTAGGGATGTGCACAAATATTTGTAACATTCAAAATTTGGCCGAATTTGGACATTTGAATTCAAATAGAATGTTGGCACATTTGAGGACTGACATTTAAATTCAAATCAAATGTTTTGATACATTCGTATGAAGCTTCGTATGAGATTCGTATGGGGTTTGTATGCTATTTGTATGCATTTGTATGGGATCCGTATGCTATTCATATGCATTTGTATGGGATTTGTATGGGATTGAACAGTCTTATCAAATACGAATCCTACCACATTCGAAGGGGATCTATTTGAACAAATACAAATTTTCTTGCATTCAATTTGATATGAATCAAATACCAAAAAAGTTCACGCACATCCCTAGTTGTCACAAAAGAGACCATATCACAGGCAATTAGATCTCTGGGGCTGATCAGAAGAACACCGCTGTGCCATAAGAGGAATTCAGGTTACACTGAGTAGAAAAAAGACATTTTCCTCCCCCAAATCCCATTTTAAATTCTCTGTTCTACATCAAAGCTACCCCATACCTAGCTATCTTTAAACAACAAATGAAGTTAGAGAACTACCATTATTTTGCCATGCCATTGCATCTGAGAACAGCCCTTCACAAGAGCCAGATTCGATCAGCTCAACACCATGATGCGACTGGGACATTACCAGAATATTCCATGCCGTGAGAGACTCTTGTATTTGTGAGGTACATGCTTTTGAAGATACTACACATTTTCTTCTGGAATGTTCCTCATAAAACTCGATTAGGGATCACTATCTAACCCCTTTATTCATGAATTGCCAGTGGCTAAATAGCAGAGATAAAGTACACATGCTCTTAAGAGGTTCTGATAAATTTAACACAATAGGGGTTGTGCTGTTCATTGTGAAAGCTTCCAGAGTCTGTGCCCTGTTACAGGATCAACTAAAAGGTTCAAAAGAGGATGATCTCATTTGAGTTTAATTAGACACTGCATAATTATTTTATTAGCACTAATATTTGGATTTTATACTTGAATTTTATCACTGTACTGCCCTTTTTAAACCTTTTATGATATGGTCGTTTCTCTAATCATTAAATGTATTTACTTACATCAGTCAGAATCTATAGGATACACTTTCTTCATTCTTCCAAGATCAGCAAGAAGAGTGGATGTTGAGATAGTCTCCTATATCAACTATGCCAGGTGCCTTCCTGAACCATATGCTTTCCTGATGTTCTGGATTCATACTACCATTGGCCTTAACCAGCTTGGTCAATGGGTTAAATGTCCCCCCATTGTAGATATGGAGGGTACTAAACTTGGAAAAGCTGGTATATTGGGTTAGTAATTATACCAACCTTTGACTGGCAACTGAAAGGTGCCAACCTCACAACTGCAGTCTTCTCAGTCCTCTGTTCAGGCTGGTATGGTATAAGTAGGGTTGCCAGCCCTCTTGATTTGTCCATCTTCTGATCACAATGTTCACACCTTTTCATTTCTATCCATTTTATTTGTGGGCTTTCCACCATGAAAAATGTTGAGTCAGTGCCTCTTACCAGAGAGTGGGAAGTCAAGAAATAAAGCAAATAGAACTGAAAAGGTGTGAGCATTGCAATCAGAAGATGGACTGAAGATGGTTTAATGTGAAAATGTGACCACAGCCCTGGAATCTCTAGCCATTTGACCTTCTAGCCAGGATTGCTTGCAGCCGGTAGGACATTTCAGGTTTATAGTGTTCGCTGTGATCTCTGCCACAAGCCTCCTCCCTTTTGTATGCTCACAGGGAGACTTTATTTTCTCATGGGATGAGAGATTAGAGCTTGAATGATATCCTCCCGGTCGTGCCTGTCTTGTTTCTCCCAGAAGCTTCGATTGAGATGTGAGCTGTCACTTTCATTATACCTTAACTTTCATTATACCTTAACAATTTTATCTAATTGCATTGCTTGTTTTCCTGGGAAGAAAGTCTTCAGACTTTTAATTTATCATTCATGACTCTAATTTTTCTCTCTCTCCCCACCCTTTCCCTTTGTATGTGTGCATGCATTATGACTGGGGATCTCCAGAATGGCTTCAAATGGAATTGGCCACCCTAGCTGTAAGCAATGATGGCATTGAGTTACATAATTTCAGGTTTTATGAAAAGTCTCACCTGCTTATAATTCCCACATGTGCAAGTCTCAATATGCTGAAACTGCAGTATATTCATAATCAAGAGTTAGGTTCATTATGAATTAATTACTCATTTTGAGGCTGGGTGGTCCAGGCAGTTAGCATTACATAAGCAGCAGTCAAGGCTATGTCACTGCTACCCTCTTCATACATGATCTGATATTGCTAATTCCCAATCATTGGTTTTAACCCTTTAGGCACTCCATGTTTACCTGGTCTGTTTATAATGCTGAATGCTTAGATTACCTTAGATTCCAAGCACTCCTGACTTGTGGCTCTACAGACTTTGATCAGGAATAACAACAACAATAACAACAAATAGATTTACAAAATAATTAAGTTGCAAATGAGCAATAATATAAATATGAGTACAACCCCCCTTGTCAAATAATGGGAGTTATAAGAGTTGTTTAAAAAACCAAAGTTGAACAATCATGCCATAAAAAAATTGAAAGCAGCTGTTTTAGATAGAAGGGCTGTGTTCTGGGGCAAACAGTTTCTCTGTGCTAATTTCTTGTTCAATTCAGATTAGAGATGTGTTTGACATGTACAATTCACCTGTGGCAAGGCAGTTACTTGGAACACAGTCATTTTGACATCTCGGACACAAAACAATTATCCCTGAAATCAGCTTCTCTTCCTAACTGTAGGAAAAATACATAGGTTTGTAGGTCTCCACCAATTTTCCTGGGTGTGAAAACAGGTTCAATTACATTTTTAGAGAGGAAATCTGCTGTATTCACAGTCCTTTTATGTTGCCTAGCTTATTTCTTAATCATCTTCACATACTCTAGTAGGTGTTTATGATTGGCTTGGTCCTTTGACAATGGTGGCCTTCCCAAGGACTTTGGATAATTAGGTATCCCAGTAGTGCTGATCCGCATAATACTGACTTTTGAAACTGATGGATGGTGACTGCATCAAAGCTCGAGGTGTCAAAATATTGTTTTAGTTCTTTTAGAACTGCACCAAAGGTACCAGTATTGGCAAACCTGTTAATCATTCATTAGCATCATCATTATATCCAGTCTTATTTTTGAGGATCTTAATGCAGCGTAAATTAATGGACGATAAAGATATGAATGGCTACTAGTAGAAAGGATGACTATATATTGCCTCCAGATAGGAGAGGCAGGCAGGATGCCTCTAAAGGTCATCTTCAGGAATTTGAGAGGAAGGGAAGGGCTTCATCTTCTGCATGAGAATGCCGAGAAGCAATAGGTGTCCTCACCCTCTGAATCAGGATGGTAGACTAGATGGGCTATGGCCTGATCTAGCAGGACTCCCCTTATGTTCTTATGTCTATCTGGTCATTTGGGTTTTAACTGCAGCTACTCACCAAGCGTATGTGTTAAACTGGGATTATAAGGTCCAGTTATGGCTAGGTGGGGATTTAACTTCTGATCGCTCAAATCTCACTCCTATGCACCAAGCACTCACTCTAGTTCCTCTTCCCTCTCATGTGCCTACTAGACACAAAGCTTGTGTGCTCCCAAGGGATCTTGTCAATAGGTGCTACGCTGTGTGCTTATAATGTTGCACTAAATTGCTACACTATATAATCACTGCTGTTTGCCAACTTGCACTTAGTCCCAATCATCAGAAAACAATGCCTGTCTTGGCTCCTCCTGTGGCCCATAAGTCACAGCAAGTAAATGCACTGAGCCAATTTCATGCTTAGTATAATTCTATTGTTTTAGCCTACCTTGGCAGAAGTCCCATGGGGCAGATCTGACCCATTGTCTCTTTCATGTTTATGACACATTATATAGCGTGTGAACTGTCTGAGGCAGCTGGCCTGATGTGTCATTACTATGCAGGGAAATTAGAGCTGATGAAATTTATGAAGTGTGGAGCCCATCTAGAGATGAACATTCTGGCTGCTAGCACAATTGTGAACGGAATCTAATAAATGACTGTAAGCTATTGAAGTAGCTGCCAAAATGACACCATGCAAGAAACTCTTGAAAATGTAGCTTTGGATCACAATACAAAACAAAGAAATCCAACTTGTGTATAGGATGCAATGCACTAAATTGCAGCCATGTGTATATATAATGCTGTGTTTTTCTTTGGTTTCCTGCTTTTTAAAAATTGTGTTTGGCAGAAAGATTGCCTGTAAATCCAAGAAACAAATAAACAGAATAAGTTTGAGCACTGATGTAATAGCCAGTGAGCCAGTTCAGTCTCCTCTCTTTCCCACCTCTTAAAAGCATAAGAAATGGGCTGCTGGATCAGACCAATGGCCTATCTAATCCAGCAATTTAACATTCACAGCCAGCTGAAAATGCAAATCCCAGAGCTGGGCATGGGTACACAACTTGACCTGCTCACTACCTCCCAAAAGCTGGCCTTTAGAAGGTCACTGTCTGCTGTTTCAAGCTGCATGGCCATCACAACTGTAGTCACCTGTCCATCATGAACTGACCTGAACCCTTTTTGAACCCTTCCAAGCTGGTGGAGAATTCCACAGTTTCATTATGAAGTATGAAAAATAGGTAGGTAGGTAGGTGGAGATGGAGATGAAAAGATAGGGAAATAGAGAGATAATCCTTTCTGTCCTGACTGTTCCAATACTCAGATTTATTGGAAGATCCATAGTTCTGAAGTATGAGGAAAGAAAGCTTCTCCTTACATAAATTGTCTACACTATGCATAGTTTTATTCACCACTCACTTGAATCTTCTGTAGACTTAAAAAGCATCAAGCCCTTTGCCATTTTAGCTTCTGTCCTCTGAATCTCTACCAAGTCTGCTATATGCTTCTTGAGATGTGGTCAGCAAAACTGTACACAGTTCAAAGAAACAGCAGTGTTGGTCTGGATCGGTATGTTAAAAGGCTTAGTCTACAAAAGCTTTAAAAATGTACACAGTATTCCTGATACAATTAAAACAACACTTTGTTCAGGGGCCTTATAATATTGGCTGTTTTATTTTCCGTAGCATTCCTTATAGCTGTTAACAAGCTATTGTCCTTTATTACCAACATCTTTTTCCTGCTCCATCACAAGGCAGCTCAGATCCCATTAGTCTTTTTTTGTGTGTGTGCACCAATGTGTCTCACTTTGTGCATGTTAATAACTGAACATAATCTTCCATTTTGACATCCATTTCCCAAGTATCCAGGGAGTTCTCACCCCTCACCCCCTACAGAGTAGTTTCAAGACAAGTGATAGGATTTAGAGTTTAAAGCATAGAGAAAATATTGATTCCTGCTCCGTATTCCTCAAGGTCCACACCCACTTAAAACATACCTATGTGTTATAAAAAGAGACAGCAGAATTATCTGCTTGGAGAATGATTCAACAGTTACAAATGGGGAAGCAGCATAGCCCCTGTGGGCTGGCGTACTGTAGGTGGGTGCAATTTTCATACTGAAAGAGTGTAAGAACAGATCTCTATATCGGGAATCCAATGACTCAGAGGGTGTGAAATGGTTGGGAAGTCTGCCATGCCCTCCCCTCCATTGGCTGCCTACTTCTCTGTTGCCCTTATGTTCATTGACAAATTTAGACTGGCACATGGCAAAAAAAGTTTTGCCACCCCTCACTGGCTGATAATTAAATTATATGGCTTTTGGTAATGGGACCGAATTGCAAGTCTATAAAAAGCTGGATCAATTCATGTCTTTTTATATGGCAATGACTGTATTACAACATTTTTGCAGACTCCAGCAAGCCTTTGTTCACAGAGATCACACTAAAACTTGACCTCCTGTGCAGGTCCCAATGTATTCCTGCCACATTTTTTCTGGTATGGATTTGTTCATTTGTAATCTACCCTCCACCCCAAAGTAGTCCAGCTTTCTGTTGTGAATGCTGTAACTGGTATGGGTTATCTGCAACTAGAAAGGGTCTTCCAGAGGAGGGGAAAGAGGAACTGTCTAATCACAGTGCTTTCCCTGCAACCATAGATCCATGCATCAGTGCTAGGGATGTGCACGAATGTGGTTTTTGGCATTCGATTTGTAATGAATCAAATGTTAGAAAAATCATATTCATACAAATAGACCCTTTTGACTGTGGTAAAATTCTATTCGATACGAATGTATTTGTATGAATTCATACATAAGAACATAAGAGTAGCCCTGGTGGATCATGCCACAGCCCATCTAGTCCAGCATCCCGTCGCACACAGTGGCCCACCAAATGCTCATGGGCATCTCAAACAGAGACAAGGATGAACCTTTGCCTGCTCCCGAATCCCAGCAAATGGCCTTAGAAGTGCCCCACTACCCCCCTCCCAGCCTGAAAGATGCACCTAGGCATTCATTCTAGTAGCCATTGATACATTTCTCGTCCATAAATTTGTCTAACCCTACCTTGAAGCCATCTAGATTGGTAGCTGTCACCACCTCTTCCGGCAGCACATTCCATAAGCCAATGACCCTCTGGGTGAAGAAATACTTCCCCCTGTCAGACGTTACTCTCCTACCCATCAGCTTCATAGAGTGCCCCCTGGTTCTAGTGTTGTGCGATAGAGAAAAGAAATTTTCTCTATCCACCTTTTCTATGCCGTGCATAATTTTATATACTTCAATCAGGTTCCCTCTCAAACGCCGTCTCTCCAGACTGAAGAGACCTAGACGTTGCAGCCTGGTTTCGTAAGGGAGGTGTTCCAGACCCTTAATCATTCTGGTTGCCCTTCTCTGCACCTTCTCTAGTTCCACAATATCCTTTTGGAGGTGTGGTGACCAGAACTGTACACAATACTCCAAATGTGGCCTCACCATAGATTTATAAAGGGGCAAAATGACACTTGCTGTCTTATTTTCTATTCCCTTCCTAATTATTCCCAGCATTGAATTTGCTTTTTTCGCTGCTCCCGCGCACTGGGTTGACACCTTCATGGAACTGTCCACCAGAACTCCACGATCCCTTTCCTGGTGTGTTGCAGAAAGCTCAGACCCAAGTGAGTGAATACGAGTGAATATGTATCGGATACAAACAAATACATATTGGATATGAACAAATATGTATCCGATATGTCTCTGAGATACGTATCCGATACACATCCTGTAACAAATCCACCCTGAAAGCATCAAACCTGACCTGAATCCACTTTTAATCTGCTCTCAATCTATGTCGAATGCACTCTAGATCTGTTGCAAATGTGACTGGCGCAGTTGCTTTCCCACCTCGCAGATTAACAAATGTCCAAACTTTTCATAAAAATGTCCAGAAACATTAGAACTTGTACAAATGTCAGTCTATGAATATTGTAAGATTTCATTTGTGTACGAATGTCCAAATTTGTACAAATAATGAATGTTACAAATATTTGTGGACATCTCTAATCAGCACCAGTTAGAAAAGCTTGATCCTTTGCAGCTATGGCAGCTCCTCTGGCCTAAATATGTTCAATAATTTTGTGAACTGAAGATCAAGAGGCCAAGTCTAGAATCCCCTCCAATTTTCTTTCTCTGCCTGCTGTCATTGTACATCTATTATGGCTCAACCTCACAGGAAATGGCCAGTACTATCTGGTGGGCACCTTGAGAGGGTTAGCTCCGAAGAGCTTGTTTTATTGATGAAAGAACAAGAAAGCAGATTCTGAATGCATTCCAATTTTCATATGCAAAGTATTTAGGTTTCTACATGTGTGTGTATGTGAGCACTTAGGTATATGTTCCTTAGCAAACCTCTCTTAAGGGTCAGAGGAACCATTTTAGTGGTGGTCAGATCACAGGGACAATTTTGTGTTCCTTGTGCTGGAGGGAACCTAATAGAGGTAAGAAGTAGAATGGAATAAGGCAGGGAGAAAAACCTGGGAGAAGGGAACTGTCCAGAAAGGTAATTCAATTTTAAAGCAGTTTGTTTTCCCTGCATGCACAGCGCCCTGAGGAACTGTCCTTTCTCTCTTCCTTTCCTACAGTTAGTAGAGCTACCTGTCTTTTCTGTTCAACTCTATAACATCACAGCTTGCCTGCTCTGCCCACTCCTTGGACCAGTTCCCAAATGTCTTCTTTTCAACCATAAAATAAAACATTTTTCTCTTAATTATGTGTGTTTTGTTTGTGTGTGTGAGTGTGGAAGAGAGGAAGAGAGAAGAAAGGAGAGATATTTCTACTGTTCTATGCTGGAAACTTTCTGAAGAGTTTGGAGTTGTTTCCCCTCCCTGTAAGGAACTGGGCATTCAGAAATATTTTCCCACCTTTAATATATTTTATTGCTGATTGCCTCTATGGCTCATTTTCTGCTTGAGTGGGTTGCTACATTTCTTCTGACTTTTGTCAGAGTGTTTCTCTGGCTCTCATGAACTGTGTGTGCATGTGTGGGGGTTTCATGATAAAGACAGATCACATCTGGGACTGAATTCACACTTAGGCCTCTAGGTACGCAGACACTGTGTACCAGAGCTGTCCTAATTGCATACCAGAGGCCTAAGTGCGAATAGGCCCCATCTCTCCTCCACTCTCTTTCTTTCTCTACAGAGAAATAGGGGCAAGGAAATGTTTCACTGCTTCTGTACCTCTGTTGAGCTATCTCGCTCTATGTGTGTGTTTCCACACAAGGCAGCATAATTGGAATGTTTACTGAGGTGGGGTGTTGAACAAATTTCCTCTTTGGAGACTTAAGAAGCCAGGGCTTCTCTCTACCTGCCTGTCTTTGGCTCTGGGAGGGCACAGAAGAGGAGAAGGAGACAGTGAGTAGAAATGCAAAATGAGATCTCTTTTGGCTTGGGAAGAGGCGCAGCAGCAAAAGGGCACCTGTGCCCATGGATGTGTTAAGAGCTAGGCTTGAAAATGGCTAGACTTGGTGCTAGACAGTGGCTACCCACACAAGTATGGTGCCGTTCTGTGCAGGTGCAAGCTAATTCCCCCCATCTTGCCTGGATATCTACAGGCAGAAGTACTAATCAGTTCTCAGAGTGTAGCTGGATGGGGCAATATGAGAAGTAATGGGATGGACTGTCACAGTGCCTCAGAATGGGAAATCAAAGCATGATTGGGTTACTGAGGATCTGCGATACACTCTGGTGATGGTCAGTCATGCAGCAGAGTGAGTACTGTTTATGTTCTAAAGCAGCTCCTCAAACTTGTCTGTAGGCCCACCACTTCATTCTGCATTTTTAATTCCCACATAGTTGTTCTTAATTGCAATGGGAAAGAAACTTGTAATGGGAGTCTGTAGAATCTCCTTTCCAGCCTTTGTCCCTAGATGTAATGTAGCCTGAAGATGTTAAACGCTGGAGGCCTATTCACACTTAGGCCCTGGGATAGAAGTAGGGCAGCCCTGGGACAGGCTAGTCGCTTTTGTGAAAGGCCAGTTCCATCCAGAACTGACCCAGCCTGTCCCAGGGTTGCCCTACTTCTGTCCAGGGTGTGGAGCACAAAATTGTGCTCCACACACAGCCCAATCTGGCCCCATCCCCGTCCCCCTGTCCTAGAGCTGTCCTACAGGTAGAGCATTCACACTCTCCCTGTCAGTCAGCTCTGGAGTTCCACCCCGGGCTGCCACCATTGGCCCATATTGGCCTGTTGGGTGGCAGCCTCTTTCAGGGGTGGGGCGAGACCGGGCCGGGGCTGTCCTAGGGTTCTGCAGGCTGCTGCTGCCCTGATCAGACTGGCAGAAGCCAGCGGAGACCTTCTGGGTGCTCACTCCCACCCAGAGGTGTGCACCCCCCCAGTCCCCCACCCCCCACTTACCTTTCCATAACCCTGGCTTAGTCTGGATAGGTCCTGGGACTTGCTGGGATCGATTTGCCAGTCTCTGCACAGGTGTGCACAGTGGGAGACAGCCTCCACGCTGACCTGAACATCTGGTCTGTCTCAGGCTGAAGTGTGAAAAGGCCTTGGATCTCAGCTTTGCATAGAGGGAGCAAGGCATGGGGTGTGAAAATGCCATGAATTTTACTCCTGCAATAGGAACAAGTGCTCCACTTTTAAGATACTTAATCCCATCATCTGGGTGCTGCCACAGTCAGGGTTGGATTGTGGAATCTGGAAACTACCACATTATTATCATTGTAAATCCTGATAATGTCTAAGAGAGGCATTAAACTGGGAGTACCATGGGACCATGTCCCAAAACTGAGGAGGCTAATCTAAGCCTGCCTTTGTGTTAGCTGAAATAGCAAAACCTATGCTATGGAATGCTGCCAGTCATGCATGAAACCAGCCCCCTCCCTTTGCTTCCACTTTGCAGTCTAGCAGGGAAATATTAAACATCTGTCCTACTTCTCACCTTTTAGAAGTGATTTATGGCATTAATTACTTTCTCTCCGGCATCTCTTGCTTCGGCGCATCTTCCTACTCCATTAGTGAACTGACCTCCTGGCTGTCAATAATAGCACTAAGCTCCTCAATGTACATTGAATGAGGCTTCTTCCACACCAGGACTGGACCCAGACTCTGGCACAGAGTGGTCACTCTGAAAAAATACTGCTGCAGCAGGACATCAGCTGCTGAAGCCCCAGGTGCAACCAGTATGCAGTTGGGAAGAAGTCTGGGTGGAGATCCATTGCACTGTGGTCCTCAGAAGACGTTCTGGACAAGTTGAGGGCCCTTGAGCTGGTTTTTGGGCATTAGGCATATTTACACAGCAGCCAGGAGTTACCCTCCTCGGCAATGTAAAGGCACCATGTGGATCCTGCCTTTCTTTTTTGCAACTTGTTTTTTCTTTTTTCCCCAAATATTTATTAGACAGTAACATGCTTAACTTGCATACATATATACATGCCTCAAGTAAGAACAACAATAAATAAATGAACACAAAATGTACTGATATATCCCTCCCCCCCCTCCCCTGTGATAGACCAATTCAGTTGACTTAATTGTGGCTACTATCTAGGCCGGTGATGGCCAACCTATGACACGCGTGTCACAGGTGACACGCCAAGCCCTTTTGGGTGACACACCTGGTCACCCTGGCCCTGGACATGTAGTGCTTGCTTGTTCTTGAAGTGTATGAAATACCAACTTTCAATTGAAGATTTAGCAACAAAAGTCACTGATGTAAAGAATTATTTGTTTTTGCTTTTAATAACATACATATATCAAAAATATAACTTTTTTACTAGAGCTACAAATATCACAAAATTATGGATATTTCCAGAAGTGACACAGCACCCGAGTTAAGCTAGGTTTTCTTGCGAATTTTGACACATCGAGCTCAAAAGGTTCGCCATCACTGATCTAGGCATACAGCCACTTTGATAGAAAACTCTTTTCTGGGATACATGTATTTGTTTGTGCTAACAATCTTTCTATACATGGTTCCCATATTTGACGGAAATACTGATTAGTGTTATCTTCCATTTGACGCTGTTTACATGTAAATTTGTTTATCATAATTTTCCATAATTCATTTTGCCACTCCCTTATTGTTAGATTATCAGCATATTTCCCATTTTTCACCAATATTTGTTGAGCTGCAGCTATCAAATAATGTAATTTTGTTTGTGCATTTATATCCAAATTTAATTCCGTAATGTCATGCAATAGGTAAATATTTGGTGAAAATGGAATGTTTATTTCAAACATTTGCCTTATTTGTTCATGTATCTCAGTCCAAAATTGTTGCACAGAAGGGCAAAGCCAGACCATATGAAACTATATAGACAATTGTTGGCAACCTCTCCAGTAATCTTTATTGTTTGTTCTTGTTATATTAGCAAATCTTAATAGTGTCAGGTACCATCTTTATAATATTTTTGTATAAGTTTCCTTTATTTCTGCTGATGTACCATGCATGTTTTTGTTGAATAAATTATTCCATTTTTGATCTGCATTATTTGCATATCTGTTTCCCATAGGTCTTTCAAAGATGTCATTTGGGAAGCTTGTAATTCCATCTGAGTTTATAAATTGCTGATGTTATACCTTTAAGAGAAGCTGTTGCATGTCTTATTATTAGTTCAAATTTTCTTTGTGAGCAGGAGACTGCATTTTTAATTTCGGCTGAGTTCAAGAATTGTTCTAGTCTATACCAGATAAACCAGCTCACCCTTTGATTAGCAATAGCATCTCTTATAGTTAATATTTTAAGCTGTCCTCCAGCTGTAAAACAGTCCTGAATTGTTACTATTCCTCTATCCTCTAATTTTGTCCAAATTTCTGAAGATATGTATTTGAGTTTTGGGTGATAGGCTAATTTCATTAGAGGTGAAACTGACGGTAAATGTTTATCTTGCCATATAAACCATATCATATATTGATCTAGAATTATTTGGTTTTTTGATTTCAGATTTTTCTTCTTATGTGAGTTGAGGTAGGGAATAGTTGAAACTAATTCATCTTCTTCCATCTGTCTCCACCTAGGTGGATGTTTTCTTAATGAATGTAGTGTATTTGCAATTGTGAAAGCAAATACCACAAAGAGTAAGGGAATTACTACATGTGGTGCCACTTGTAATGTACTCTATGTGGGGTTACCCTTGAAAATGGTTTGGATGTTGGAACTGGTACAGCAGATCCATTACTGACGGGAATCTCTGGCCAGACTCACATCAGAAGGCCCTTTTCTGTGGTGGCCCCCAGACTCTGGAACAGCCTCCATCTTGAGATTTGCCAGGTGCCTACACTGTACAATTTTTGGTACCTCATGAAAATGCATCTTTTCAGCCAGGCTTTTTGCTGTTGGGGGAGAGGTAGGAGGACATGCTGTTTGGAAACCGAATTTTTACCTGCCCAAGCTGTGCTTGAGTGTACAATAAACAGGTTGTTCAGACAGACAAAAGCCTGGCAAACGTGGAACTTTCAGTCTCAGGCATAAATAAGCTCATCTAAGGAGACTTTTGCACTGGACAAATGTGGAGCTGATTCTTCTATACCATTTGAAAATATCTTTGGGGACTAATAAAAAAAATTGGATGGTAATAAGCAAGGTCTAATTTACAGTAATCGAAATGAAGAACTTTTTCTTTTTAAAAGGTCATTTATATAAAACATCCTCTTAAAAGTGTTCAAAACAATTATAACTGTATAAAGACGTGGAATGCATTTTTGAACAGGCAGTGTAGATTCAAGAACAAGAAAATGCTCTGTAAGACAAGAGAAAAGAGTAGTGACATCTTTTGAAATTGCACTTTCACAAGAAAAAAAAAGCTGCTTAATAGAGCAGAAGATTTTGAATTACAGATAAATCTATTACTCACAGTCTCTCGGTTAACACATTACCTAAATAGCTTTTATGCATGTTAAAAGGAGGAATTAGATGGATTTATAAGGGTCAAATCCTGCTCTAGTTACATAGGCCATATTTGCTGTGTGTCAGTGGCTAATGTGTTATGGAGGGTTTAACATTTGTATTCCCTCCAGGGCAAGGCAAACTTTTCAGTGTTTAGCTCCTGAAGCTGTGGTGTCTTTTTAAAAAGCTTAGCTTGTCAAATTTTTAGAACAGGGAGGGAGAGTTCAGCTGTGTCCCACTATTCCAGGTACTGAAGTTCCAGGGATATTAACAGGGCACCTTTTCAAAGATGGGAATGTTTGGATACCTTCCTGCATGGTGGTTCTGTGTGTGTCTGAACATCATCTTCTTCAATAGCTACGGAGCAGTAAAAATGGCTCCACAATTATACTAGGGGCACCAACAGCGCTCCTAATATAGCCCCAGATATAACCTGCTTTGCACTTTTCACACTTCCCACAAACGCTTCCCAAAAGCCTCTTTACTGACTACAGTAAGCGAGCTTGCTCATGCAATGGGGACTTTTCGGAAGCATTTGCTGGGAAGTTTAATGTATCTAAAAGCAGAAGAGAGATGCTTAACTGTTTCCTGACTCTTGTCCACTTTTGGCGATTGACCCAAAGTCTGGTGAATTAAAACAAATAGTCTGCCGGTAACTGTAACAGGATACAAAGTACTAACAGGAGTGACACTGGTCTATCTGCATTGAGCAGGCAGGGAATATGTTCTCTCTTATAGACACAGCGTGCAGCTGCTGTTGTATTCTGAAAATGCCGCTCTGGAAAGCATGGAATGCTTTTGAAGGAAGCAGCCATAAACTTCAAAAATAACCCACGTAATCTTGTGAATTCCTGTGGAAGCTGCTTTAAAGAACAGTCTCCATAGGTGGATACAGAATACTAGCCTCTCATCATCTTACTATTTGCAGACTTGTAAATTAATGGCTTTCCGTCCAGGCTTTCACAAAAATATTTTGCTATCTCACCACTCGATGGAGAGGCTCTGGCCAGACTGCCCGTTGACTCTCACTTCATCACTTGTGAAGCAGGAGTAGTATCCTTTGCCTGACTTAGTGCTAGGCAAAGAATGTACAAAGAATGACACCCTCAGCATCTGTCATTTTTGACATGTGTGTTTCTTCCATTGATTCGGCAACTGAAAACCTCAGGAAGAGAGTTGGTTTTTATATCCCACTTTTCTCACACTTAAGGGGACTCAAAGCTGCTGAAAAACCTTTGGTTCTTCTCCCCAGAACAGCCATCTTGTGAGGTAGATGGGGCTGTGAGAGCTAAAAGATTGCAGGAGAGCAGACTTGAGCAGGGAGACTATCAAGTAAGAGTCCGACACTAACCACAAGGCCAAACTTTGTACCTTTGTGATTTGGAGACAAAGTAGTTTGGTGGTGGTTTTATTAAAGCACACTGAGGATGCATCCCCATGCACGTTTTGCCCTGAATCGAAATTGGATTCGTGAGGGGCTGTCCCCATGCATTTTTTATTTGGTCCGATTTTCTCAGACCAAATCACCCAAACCAGGACCAAATTTGGCCCTGAGAAAAAATGTTCTTGTCTCAGTTTGGTGGCTTGGCACACATTGCTTTGCGAGCCGAGCCTGCACATAGAGATGGTCCCGGGCTATTTGAGGAGGCGATTGGCTTGATTTTTCTCCCTTTTCCATGGCAAGCAACCCTCCCCATTCTGATCGCCAGGCTGACAGGGCAGAGGCTTGATTTTTCTCCCCTTTCCAAGGCAAGCAACCCCTCCTCCCCCTGCTTGCCAGGTGTTCTTGCAGTTCCGGTGTGAAGCGAGGGTGTGCAAAACAGCTCAAGTGCATGGGGATGGCTGTATGCATATACAGCCCACGTTAGCTGTGATGGCATAGGCATGCACAAGATTTGGTTTCAGTCCCACACCCGGTCAAAAGCGAGCCAGTCCCGCCCCAAATCGCTTGCATGGGGACACGGCCTAAAAATATCATGCATGCACTCTCACACACATGTTAAATCCTTGGAACAATGGGAAAATAGTGAGTACCTAATTACAGGAGACACAATAATCCTCCATCCACCCCTAGATCTTACCACATATTTAAGGTGATGTCTCCATTTACCAAGCAGAGCACCATGGTTTTGTCTTTGGTTGCAGTGTTTCATCTGCAGCAGCAAGAGGTGGCCCATGGTGAGCATACCACCATAACAAAGGATGCAATATCATCTTTGATGCCTTTGTGTAAAGGGAACGATTTCCCACCCTCAAAGTGCTCCTCAATCACTGCATCCTTGGGTGCGTCCATGCTCTGAAATGACGCCACGGAGATGCCCTTTCATATGATGATCAAGGCCTTTTTGCCCAGGAGGCCACCCTCGGGCCTGCTCTGCATCTGCTTGGAGGCCCAACCTAAATCAGGCTAAGTGAAGTTTAGAGTGTACATGAAAAGCAGAGTGCCCCAACAGTTCAAACAAAACCTGCTAAAAGGAAGGTTGGGGGAAGTTGGTTGCTAAGAGTTGCCTAGCATTTTTTAATCATTCTGTTGATAGGATCGAGCTTAAAAGAGCTCTGTTCATCTCAGAGGTAGGGAGTGCTAACAAAATGCCCAAGGGTGAGAGGCCCTTGAGGGTTTCCTCTGGCCCACATTAATTTCCTGCTCCTGCCGAGTATCCCTTGGGACAAAGTGTTGTTACCTTCCCCCTTGAGAAGTACACACAATGCTAAAAGAAAGAAACAAGAAATTTCAAGCTGTGTCTTCATTACACAGCAAAGTTTTGCCTAGTGGTTAGGGAGCTGGACTCTTATCTCGGAATACCTGGTTTGATTCCACACTCCTCCATGAAGCCAGCTGGGTGACCTTGGGTGAGTCATAGGTGAGTATTCTGATCTCTCACAGCCCCACCTACCTCAAACGGTGTTCTGCTTTGGGGAGAAAAATAGAAAGCTCAGCTGCTTTGAGTCCCCTTAAATTGGTGAGAAAAGCAGGGTAGGAGAGTCTACTCTTCTCCTTTATCTTTTTCTTCTCCTTCTTCTTCAAAGGCACCTTAAAGGACACCAGTGTTCCAAATGGAGACCAGCTGTCCTGAGGGCGTAATTAAGGTGTCTTTACTACATTATGGTGACATAACCTTTGCTCCATGTTAAAACAGTCGTGTCTCAAAGGCCAGCTGCTGGGAGACTGCAAGCAGAGCAAGCTGTGTATTCATGTCCTGCTGTGGGGCCATTGTGAGAACAAACTGCTGGGCTAGGTGGCCATGGATCCAATTCAATGTGGAATGTCTTGCTTTGTTATGGATTACTGTTCCCTCCAGTCCTGGTCAGAACCAGAGGCATTTCCGCACTGAATCGCGTTCGAAACCGAACGCGTTCAGGCGGAAAGCTTAAGCCAGCTTCGGGCGCTTTCCCCGTTCACACACAGACGCTCCGGAACGCGTGTAAACGCGTTCCGGAGCGTCTGGGTGCGAATGGTCAAAGCGCCCGAAGCTGGCTTAGCCGGCAAACGCCGGCCAGGGGCGCGCCGGCGGCCGCGGAGGCAGATCGACAATCAGCTGTTTGAAAAACAGCTGATTGTCAAAGCCGCGCGGCGTCGGAGGCGAGCCGGCAGGCGATCGGGAGACAGAAGCGGCGCGAACGCTTCTTCTCCCGAACGCCTGCGGGCGGCTCGTCCGCGTTGGAACGCGTGTAGAGCACTTCGAAGTGCTCTACATTTCGAACGCGAAAAAGCCAGCTGCGGACACGTCGGGACGCAAGGCGCGCGCGGCCAATGCGGATGACGTGTCCACAGCTGGCTTTTTCGCGTTCCGTTTTCCCCCGTGCGAAAACGTCTCAGGACTGGAGGGCACTGTGCAGAAGAACAGGGCCAGATGACACACAAAATAAACAAGTGAAGAAGAAGAAGAAGAAGAAGAAGAAATAAGTTGGTAGTGTTATGAAACAAACTTTCTGCTTGTTTTCTCACACTTCCCTCATGCATTCCCCAGCGGCAATGCCAAAGAAGTGATAAAGCCTGGGGCCCCAATTTACAGGAAGAACATCACTGCTGATAGTATTTAAGACCCATTGCAGCCACTATCAGTTGCTTAATACTTTCAATCCCATTGTCATGCTTCACTGGGGCCTATGTTCTGACTAGATGTCTCTGGGTGTTTCCACTTTTCCAGTTTCATTATGTTCAAATATAGTTTCTTTTTTAAAAGTAAACTGGCCCCGTTCCCACTCAAGTTTTAAAAGAGCTTTGAAAATATTTTAGAAATCCTTTGTTCCCATTAAAATTTTGATTCCCGGATTTTCTGAGGAATAAATCACCAAAATTCTCATTAAAAAACACTCAGAAAAACAGCTCTCACTGCGGGATTTAGGAATAATCCTCTCTTTTTGCGAGTGGAAATGCAAGAGGATTTCTAGGGGTGGTCTGCCCAGTTTCCTCTCAGCCAATGAGAAGGTGGAAGTTCCCCTCCATTGGCCTGGCTGTTTCCTAATGAGATTCGGTACTCTGTCTCTCCTTTCAGAGAAAACGAAGGAGGGTGGGAGGAATCTTACTGCATTTCACTAGCAATCCTGCGCAATTCTGCCTGTTTCCCTCCCTCCTTCCTTGATCTTTAAAAGGTGAAAGGGAGGAAGCTGCAGGAACTGGGAGTAGCAAGAGAAGCAGCCATGGTGGCAGCCTCGAGCCAGTCCCACCCTCTTACCCACCCGCCACAGTGGCAACACTGCTCGCTTGCTCACCTGGCTCCACCTCCTCGCAAAGGCAGCAGCAGCACAGGAGTCTTGTGCAGGGAGGGAAAGAAAAGAAGGAGTGAGCCCGCCCGCCTGCCTGCCTGCCTGCCTGCCGTAGCTTCATTTATAGGTGCCAAGGTGGCAGCAGCAACAGGCAGCTGCTGCCCAATGGTTCCTGTGTGCCAAAAATGTGCCAATCAGTCAGGAACCTTTGGGCAGCAGCAAGCACTGACTGGCTGAGCCGGTGACTTTTCCTCCTGCCTCTCAGCCCCCCCCCCTTCTTCTTCTATTGGCTTCCATTTGGATACCTGATGATGGTAAGGAGGGGAGGAGGGAGGGAGAACCCCCCCCCAATTCCACATTATAAGGTGGGAGTGGGATCATGAAAAAATGGACATCACTGCAGATTGTAAACAAGAGGATTTAATTCAGCACTAAATTCTCAAGTGGGAACATGTTGATTCCTGCCATTGATTATTTTAAAGCAAATTAAAATTCTCTTTTTAATTTGAGGAGGTACTTTGCTTCTTTGTGGATGAGCTACAAGACCAGGGACTAGTTCATCGAAGAACATCCCTCTGTATTTGGATTTGCTGCTTGGGAGACACTCCCCATCTAGAGTAAGGAGCCGTCTAGGTGGCCATTTCTTTCCCTTTTCTTAATGGCCATTTCCTCACGGGATGTCATCTCATGCTAGGAAAGTATTCAGAGGGGCTCTCCTCTGCATGCTGATCCAGGGTAGAGGACAGCCCCCCTCCGCTTCAATGCCCTACCCACTCTACTGGTAGACCTCAATGACAAGGTCCACCAGCATATTAGTCACCATGATCCAGAACAGTGGAAGGTACACACACACGAGTTCTAGTATACGGGGAGGGGCCATTTCAGCAGTGGAACAGGGACTTTCTGAAGCTAGCTCAGCCTTCAGACCTAATGGTGAGGGCTGAAATAGGATGGGCCATCCCAAGGGGGACAGCCATGTCCTGCACCAACGGCAACCTCTTCCAGCATGTATATCCCAAGCCAGGATATGCTCAGGACCTGGATAACAAAGCTAAATGCAAAAAGGGGATATGCTTTCTCAGATTCCTTTTTACAATGGCTGATTTTGCTCTTGCTGCATCAGTTGCACTGTAGGTTTTATGTGAGTTAACCATGTGCTATTATTACTCTTACCAATGGAAGAAGAACTTTGATTTACACCTTTAACTGTATACAAACTACTGTATCTCCATTCCTCCTTCTCTGCTGGGAAGGGTCAACTTGCAAATAAAAAGTCTCCTTTTTAAGCTTATGGCAAACAAAAGGTGTCAGTAAAATAATCACGATTTTGCTTGGCACCAGACCGGACAAAGCTTGTAATCATAGAATACATGGGTTGGACAGTATCCTCACGATCATCCTGTCCAGCCCTCCATTTAGATTTGGGGGAGATCAAGGATGCTACAAATAGACCTTGCTCCCAGTTGGGGAGGTTGGTTGCTTTGTACAAAAGGTCATTTCAATGTTCTGAAATCTCAAGAGAGTGGAGGTAGCCCCTCAATAAATCACGTCACCCACCGCAGAAGGACTCCCTCCACTACCAGATGATCTCAGACGCCCGAATCTGGACTGCAGACAATCATCAAAGAGGACAATTCCTTAAGCATAGGTTAAATGTGTGTGCCAGCCTGGCTGCTGCATTTTGAACCTGTTGAAGCAGCATCAGTATGCGTTCATTCATTTATATATGAGTTACTATATAAATTACCTCAGGCCCTGCTCTTCCACATGTGTCATGGATCCTTGAGGGCTTCTCACAGTGTGGTCTGCTCCAGGCCCACTGGACTCCTATGGATTTCTCTGACAGTCACTGCTTCCTATTCCTTACAAAGAACCCGAAAGTTGGGGAATAAGGAAAATTATGATGGCAGAAGGAGCAGCTATAGTTACACTAACTAATATTGGAAAGAAGAAGAAGAAAAGTTTGCTTTTCTACTCTGCTTTTCTCAACCATTTAAGGGGACTGAAAGTGGCTGACAAAGTTTTCTATCCTTCTCCCCACAACAAAACACCCTGTGAGGTAGGTAGGGCTGTAAGAGCCCAAAAGAGAGCTGTGACTAGCCCAAGGCTTTGTAGAGGAGGGTGGAATCAAACTTGGTATTCCCAGATAAGAGCCTGGCTCCCTAACCACTAGACCAAACTGGCTCACTACACCAAGAATAGTTCTGAGTGTGAAGGAATTGTACCTTCCTTAAGCAAGCCTATGTGCACTGCCTGTCCTTAATGGATACACTGTGGGTAGGGACTTACAGCTGTGTAAATGGATAAATGTTAGCAGTGGCTGGGCTGAGAATATTCTGACCATTTTGAAGATATGCTGCTCCAAGATCCCCTTCTACAACATTTTCTGCTACTTATTAGTTCCAGGAAGTCATGAGGAGATTGCAGGTGGGTTAATAGGAAGGCAGAAGGGCATCTGGCCTAGGCCTCAACCAAGTATGGCGACAGCCTAAACAAAGCCAACAGCAGTTATAAAAAAGCACAGTCAGAAATTGTATTCATTCAGCATTACATTACTCCTGGCATGATGAAGTATTCGTAAACACTAAGCAGCTGGTCATAAAATATTATGCCTAATGTAACACTGAAAACAAAAGATCAATCCATCATCTTGCTATTTCCAACACATTTTTTAATTTGGTCCCAAACTCCCAAAGCCCTGGTAAGTTCCAATTATTCCAATGGAAAGATTTAAGATGCTATCCTAATGTCCTTTAATCTGGGATAGTTTTCATCAAGATAGTTATACTACAGTCCTAAACACACAAATGAATAACCCTGACTGGAGAACACTTGGATGCATTTTGGGGAAAAAAAATATGTATAAGATTAAGCTATTGTCTGTATGCTTCAATTTATTCGGCAAGGACTGATTGTTGAATAGGCACGTGGGTTCAAATTCATGCTTAACTCTCTTGATGAAATCAGTAGAACAAAAACGGATCTGAATTTAGCAGCATAGTGGCCTGAGAACAGCTTGAATGACGTGGGAAAGGGAATGACATGGGCTGACTTATATTTCCTGTAGAACAGAGGACCTTTAATCATCACACTGAGACTGGGAAAAGGGCTTTTCGTTTTAGATTAGGAAACGCAGCACACAGTTTGGGTCGCGCATATCACTTTCAGAATGACATAATTCATCCGTGCACAACCAAGAATGTTCTGACTGCACGTAGGGGGAAAGGGTAACAGAAGCAGTCCTTCCTGTTTGTAGAAACACTGTGTTTTCTATTTCTTCCTTGCAAGAAGTGAGAAATAACTGGACGTGAGCCATAACCATGGTTTATTTAAAATAAGGCAAAGGGTCCAAATTTTATCCATTGCAGTAATTGGAATCGGCGGAAAGTAGGATCCAAACTCTGTCATTATTTCATAATTGTAGCTGATTTGCCAGATGTCATAGCATTGATCCCAATACAGTCTCAGACTATCGACCCAATTTACCAGTCTATCATTATTCTGGTAAAATTAACTGTCACAGTGCAATATCCTGTTATTATCCATAACTAGATTACTGTGCAAGAAGTGCAGTGAGACTTGTGGGATAAGCTATTGCTATCCGGAAGTACTTCATGTGATACCATTGGGAGGATTAGGTCATGTGGAAAGAAAATATTGCAGCTGTAATGTCACTCCTCTCCACCAGAAACGTTAAAAGCCAGAGTATTGGATGAGTGATTGTCTCAAATGTGCTTTATACTGGTAAATCAATGTTGTGGAATATATAAGTGATGTCTGGAGGCAGCCAAAGTCTGGTTTGCATGGTGTGGGTTATCTTATCCCGTGCTAGGCAAAATTAAACAATCCAGCCCATCATGAGCCAGGCTGCAGATGCCTTGCTTTGGAGGTGGCCCATCCCAGCCCCAACTGTTTTGGCTAGGTGCCCAGAAGCATTGCACTTCCAGCATTGTTTCCAGATGCCCGACGAATTGATACCAGCCTTCTTGACCTTGGTATACAAGACCAGCTGTCCCATCCATACATGGGTGGCTGGTCCTATATAACAGCGTAGAATGGTTAATGGGCCACCTATAAACAGTTGATGATTGGAGTGGGCAGATGCGGTGTTTCAAGTGGTCTGCTGGGTAATTCACCAGCCCAGTATAAACACAGCCAAAATACTTCACAAGATGAAACCAAAACATATCCCTAGTTGTTGAAAACATCATGACATACCACCACCACTTGGGCACAAACAGAGGAGTTGCTTCCATGTGGGTGCAACCTAAGGCACTATATTTATTATAATCTCTCCACCAATATTTTTTTACCATCATCATATACAGAGGAACAAAAGATGTCACAAGAATTAGCTCTAGTTTTACTGGTTGTTTTATGATTGCTGAGCTCAAGGTCATAAAAAGGGAGGGGACCTGGGACAGGAAAACCCCAGTTAAGACCAGAAGTTGGTAAACATATTATAAAACAACTTGATTTACAATATTTGATAAATCTGTGATGGCAAAAAGGGGGAAAGTTGGTAAATGGATTTTCAAAAACATTTAAGGAAACAGAAGAAAGGACCTTTCTGTTCTTGCCTCACATAGATGCAGATCAGTGGTTCTGGATTAGCATAGTATTGTGGGATGGCCTATATTTCACACTTCCCATGTTCCAGATCAGGACCACTAGTACTCTGGTAGTCCAGGTTAAACATGACTACTGGTAATTTGGATTAGGGTCTCCCTAATCTAGATCATGTTCCATTGAATTCAGATGGAGCTGGATCAGTAGGGAGAGGGACCTCCATGATTCACAACTAATTGGAAGCCCAGATGTGGTCTAGCATAGACACTTATTACGGATTAAAGGCCTATGCAGAAAGGCCCAAAGTTAGAAATTGTCTTTAATTGTTTTTTGGGTAAAATCAGTTTTCTGCTGCAGGAAACTGGCATTCTGTCTAAGCTCATCTGCCTACATGCTGAGCTGCTTGGCAGGGAAAAAAGAGAAAAAAGCAGCAAAAGCAGTCTAGTATTTCTACCTAAGGAAGGCGGGGGGCAGGGGGCGGAGGGCGGGGAGCCATACCATCCAACCATGCCAGCTTCAACAACAACAAAAAAGGCAGCGCCATTCACACTGGAAGAAGTTTTACAAAAGCAAACAAACTCAAATTCACACTAACATTATAAATGGTCTATAAAACTAGCACATGGCATTTGTGCCCCACCCTATGTACCTCCTTGCCAATGGCCTTTCTCCCCACTTTTCAGACCTTTGGGTATAGGGCAGGATTAAAATGCAAATGGATGGATGGATGGATGGATGGATGGATGGATGGATGGATGGATGGATGGATGGATGGATGGATGGATGGATGGATGGATGGATAAGGGAAAGCTATGTTTGCACTTACCTGTGCTGCCCCATGATGGGTTGGGCTTCTTCATCCTGGGACTAGCAACACATCCTAAACTGGAACAAGCTGCTTCCGGTGTGGCGCGGGGCCATCCACACTGGAACGCCCTGTCCCACTCCAGCCCCTGTGCCAGCTCTGAAGATTGTACCATCTTAGGAGCCTGCATGGTGTTGGTGGGCTCCAAATGCTTCTGAGCTCCTGGGGACCCATTTCTCATTGCATGGGTTTTGGCAGCACCCATGAAGCTGGTAAACCTCAATTTCAATACCGGTAAACCACACTGGGGTGCAATTTGTCTACGTTTCATCCTGGGTGGGCAGAGCATGCTAGAAAGGGATAAAGCATCCCATAACCCACACTAGCATGTGGAATGGAGGCCTGTGGACAGTGTTCTGTGCAGAAAGGGCAGAAGGAAGGTTTGCCTCAGCATATATTATTGAATTTGCTTCTTATGTACTTTTAATGCATATTGTCTCCAGTTTTGTTTATCAAGATTCAAGAACCTTCTAGTTGTTGGTAAGATACAAGTAACCTTTCTCTTACCTGAAGAGGATATACCACTAGAAATAACGTTTTGCCACAACAGAACAAAGAGTATTTGCCAGTACATCTCCCGTCTTTTCTATGTGATTCATACTTCTACAGTTATACTTTAGCCTTTAAAGAAACCATAGAAGTTGTAGCCATTGACTTTGCCAACACTGGTGTCAGGACACATGACTGTAACTTCATATAAATTAATGATTGCACAAACCAGGACTTTCAACTGTAATGTGACATCTTAATGTATGAAAAATGTGTGGTGCTTAACAGGAGCAGAGGAGGAATTGCAAGAGAAAGCGGAGAAAAACCTCTGACCTAATTTACACCACCTCATGTTAAGTCCCTCTGAAATGCTGTAAATCTTTTGTTAATGTTGCTAAAAGACTTTGCAAGTGACTACACCAACAGTTTAGCGGCAATTAGTACAATTTATGCATTGCCTTCAGAAGTTAGGCTTCAAAGACTTTCCAGAAAACCTAAAAAGGATTATCTTGGTCTCTTTCCTCTACTTGAAACAAGAACATGAACTTAAAGTCCTACATTATGTTTTGTTTATTGACTTTGTCAACTGTAGAAATACTTTTCCTGTTCTGGGAAAGCAGATATATCCACACATGTCTAAAGATATCTATTTATCTTTATTTATGCCTAAAAGGTCTCTTTTCTTTTTTTAATGTAGCTTCCTGAAAGATCAGCTCTTTTTGTTACTCTCTTCTGACCTGTTAGTCTACCATGATTTGCATTCAAGTCTTTCTTCAGTGCTCTTTGCCACAACAACAGTGCTTAACAAAAATCAAAACAACTGATTTTGAGGGAAGCTGGCATGAATGGAGACTCATCCCCTGCTGCATGCTAGTTGGTGGGCTTTGAAATCCACACAACCCCAGCAGGTCTTTCTTTGATCAATCCTTCAAATGAATCTGACAAAGAGTCATATGACACTCTGTCATATGACACTCCCCTGTCATATGACACTCTGTTTGCATTCACTCACACCAGTTACCCCAAGAGATTTAGGGTGCATTCCCATGGGCATTTAAAATCGTATTGAATGCAAATTTGGTATCTAGAGTTCCCATTTACTTATGTATAAATCCAAATAGAATCTGAATTTGGTATCCAGCATTCCCATTTAATTTCGTATTCCTGGATCTTATGAGTACTATCCTGCAGAAATCCACAGAAAAACAAGTACTGATGAAAACTGGACTTTCCTCCCTTTTTGGAGCTAAGTCTGCTTTTTCCCCCCAAATGGGAATGCTTCTGGAGTGGAAATCTAGCCTTCTGGCCAATGCCAGGCAGATGTGGGTGGGATTTCACAGATGCAAAGGTCCCATACCTGCAATGCTAGAGCCCTGATCAAAAAAGGAAAAAAGGGGGAGAGCTCCTTGATGCAGTTTTGCTTTTCAAACCTTTTTGCCAGATACATTTGTATCTTCTCTAATGATTGTTACCAAGTACTAGAAATGTAGCTACATTCCAGTAGCTGATAACAATCATCAGGAAGATACATATCAGCAAAAAGAATTTAAAGCAAAACCATGAGCAGCTCAACCCCATCTTCCGATTGTGCTCTACTCCTCCACAGATCTGCTTGAGCACACATTTCACGGCTGCTTTAATTGGAGGCAGGGTTTAGGTCAGTGGTTCTCAACCTTCCTAATGCTGTGACCCCTTAATGGAGTTCCTCATGTTGTGGAGATCCCCAACCACGGGGGCAGAGCAGCTGGGAGGTGGGAGGTAAGGGAGGTGGGAGACTCACCACGACCCCTCTGAAAGGGTAGTTCAACCCCCAAAGGGGTCCCGACCCCCAGGTTGAGAACCACTGGTTTAGGTTTTTTTGTTTTGTTTTGTTTTAAGGCACCAGCTTTTAACTTAAGTTTCCTGGTTTCAGCTCAAAGGGAGTGAGTGAGTGAAGGGGAAAGTGTGGCTGCTTTCATCGGAGGCAGGGTTTGCACTGGGGGGGGGAGGTTAAAAGTCCTGTTCTCTGTGCTGGGGTGGTGTGAGTGGGAACTGCTATATTCAGATTCATCACCAGGGACTCGATTAAAAATAGTCCAAAAATAGTCCAGACAGGACTAAAACAAGACTAAAAAAGCTAAGTGGGAACACAGCCTTAAAATGATAAGAGGTAATTGGGATCAGGTGACTGCCATAGGAACTGTGTGGGAAATTCACCTGCTCTGCTATTATTCCCAGGTTTGTTGGCAGGGACAAATTGCACTTGCACCTGACGTTCTCACACAGGTACAGTTAAACCCTCAGGAGATAAGAGGGCTGTGTTTTATGCAACTAAAAGGATGGCCTCCAGTTGACCAGAAGTCAGAGTGGACAAATGGCCAGCCTGGGGTTCAGGAAGTTCTTGCCCCAGTCTCTAGAAAGGATGCACATTCCGCTCTAGGGAAATGATTTTTTAAAAATAAAGTCTGTGAGTCAGCACCTGGCACACAATGCAAGCCAAAAAATCCTTGGCTTTGGAGCAAGGCTGGCATAGAGTGGCTATTGTGCAGATGACCCACAGTGTGCACTTCATCACACTGTTGTATTCCTGGTCCAGAACATTTGTTCCAGGCCAGGATCAAACTCCACAGCATGCAACTTAGTGTATAGTTGCTACAGAGTCTTCTTTTAGATTGTGTGTCCTGCTGCTGCTGCTGCTGGTGATCACCATCATCATAGTTTTGCCTCTTCTCTACAGTATTTTTCCAAACATTTGGCATCATAACTGCCCAGCCTAATATTTCCCCTCTCAAGCTACCACACACAAAGTCTGCAGCCATCATTCATTTGCTGTTTCATTAGGACTACCTCAAGAAAAGGGTAGGACTGACTTTAGATTTGTGTAGTCTACTTATGCACAGGCGCACACACATTTATAATGAGTCCTTATAGTTTCATGTCTAAAGCAAACATTACTGAGGTTTCTTAAGAGTTATGGCACCATCATCTGCTATCATCCTAATGATGCAACTCTATTGTAGGGACATAAAGAATGACCTTGCAGGGATAACAAACTTGTCTGCTGGAGCTTTAGGGAGATCTACTTCAAAGCATCTGGATGAAGGCACCTAGGGCCTTTCTACACTTACCTGTGCAGTTCTGGATCTGGGGACCTGCCTGTGGTTTTCAGAGGACCACAAGCCAGTGTCAGTGCCCCAGCTTTACCCAGCAGGTAGGTCTGACATGTGGTTCACAGCATTTACAGCAAATGTGAGGGGAAGGCAGAAGGCTGTGGGTGCCAAGTGGAAAACGTAAGACATTCTGGCTTAAGGGGAGAGAGGAGAGGGGGAAGGCCATGGGCATGAGGAGTAGCGGGGGGGCCACAGGTGTGAAAGGAGAAGGAGGGAAGGTGGCTGACTGGTTCTGTTTTGGGAAGTGAACAATCTCTATAGTTGTCTGATCTGGATTCATTCCAAACTGGACCAAGCAAAATCCCATTTGGCACATATTTAATTATTTTCTTCTGTGTTAACTTAGTCACATATTTCATATTGAATCCATTCACTGATATTAGATAGACTAGGTTTCTGAACATAAGCAAAATGAAGACATCTTAATTTCACTTATACATTGTCGGTGTCTAATCTAGTGGTGACTGATCATGAAAGACATCTGGGAGTCATGGCGGCAGTATCCATGGAAATGCTGAAGCACCATGGGGCAGCTATGAAGAAGGCGAACTTTATGGGAAGAGTAGAAGATTCAGAACTAAGGACAACACAGCATAGCCATATTATGGAATCTGTAACTGTGAGTGACACCAATTAACTTCACATGGGAAAATTAACTGTTCCCTAAACCAAGAGTTTGCTAAATACTTATGAATATCCATTCAGTTTCCTTGGCAGGGATACAGAAATGATTTGCCAAATCTTCTTTCTGGACTATGGCTACTTGCCCATCCACCTATACATAATATGGCCACCAGAAGGCCCCAAAGGCATCCCTGATTAGTCAGCTTGACCTTAGAGAATCAGACTGAGTCAGGACTTGGAAGAAGAAAAAATAAACAGCAAACAAACAAAATGGTGGCATGGGAGGCTAAACCTTATGCAGCTCCAATAAAGAGTGGACTGTGGCCGCATCCCCATTACAACCTTATTTAGGTTTCAAAACGGTTTCAATCCTCGCAGACCCCACGTCAGTTTGGCTTAACACGCTTTCTGCATGTTAAATCGCCCCAAAGCATTGTAAATGTTAATCCTCATTTCAACAGGTATCACTCTGGTTTGTGTGCTTGAAACATCTTACATTTTTTACTGTGGGGACCGTATGGTGTTAAGGGATGAGAATCTGTGTTTAGGGTTTCCCTCCCCCAATAGCTTGCTTCTAAAGATAGTGATTTCATTGAAAAAATCCACCCCTCAAAACAGCCACTATAAAAATCCACCCCTTAAAACTACACTGTAGCAAACTATCCACTTTACACCTTATAACAATGTTGCAATTTTGTGCAATTCTAGCTCTTTGAAAGTTCTGACCTTTAGAAAGGGAAAAGAAAGTAAAGCAGCTGGAGGTTCTGTTTTAAAGGCTGTGGCTGTGAAGGGAGCTTGAGTTGCCACTGCTGCTGTGTGCCCTGAGCAATGGGGAGGGGAGGGGAAAGAATCGCTGGCTGCCCGCTGCCATTTTTCTTCCAGGCAAGCAGCAGCCACCCAGCCACCCAGCTAGGCTCCCTGAAGGGGTCCCTTATGGGTGGCGCATTCATGCCAGGAGAAAGAGGGCAGGACAGCTCCAAAAAGCGGCTTTTAAAAAGTAGCCACTTGAGTCCCCCCTTGAGTCACGTACGCCACGTACGATCCTCAGAATCCAGATCGAATGCGATTAAGCTGAAAGTAATGGGAACAGGCAAATTCGCGTTTGCATCCAGTTCTATTATTTCGGTTTAGGGAAACTGGATTAAGCTTATAATGAGGATGTGGCCTGTAAGTCAGACTAAAACAATCAAAGTCCACAGAATACTAACTTGAGTACTATGGGGATTTTCTTAGAGTTTCCTGGCATATCTCCAGGTACCTCTAATAACAACATGTTTATTGGACTGTGGTACACCATCATGTCCAACTTAATTAGCTTCTTCATTTTGGGACTTGTAGTTCTTTCAAGAATTCTGTATGATTAGTCTTAACTAAATATCTAGCCGCTAGCTATCTATATTTTTAATTTGTTCTATTAGTGGAAATTTGGCCTTATTTGTGAGCTGATTTCAAGGTTTGTGGCTTAATCTGAAAGCTGACTGGAACTTGAAAACTTTATGACAGTGAAGAAGTTGAATTTAAACTGCAAAGACCGAATTAAAACTATAATGTATATTTTTAGTGGTGATTTGAGATTTTTTTTTCCTGTTGCTGCTATAAATTGGCTGCAACCTGAAAAAATCTGGAAACCTTTAAGGGACCTTCTTTTCTGAAAGGCAGCAGAAAACAGAATTTTCCCACAATCGATTATCAGTGTTTTGTTTTTACCAACTGCTCTAACATACGGGGAATAGTTCTGGCTATTACTACTATCAGAACTCTGATTACAGAGGTAATACTATATAAATTTGTTTCCAACATAATTTTATTTATTGTTCAAAGGATGACAGAGTCATTCAGGAGTGAATTTATGAAAATGTCAGTAAACAGATAGGGTGTTTCCACATAAACACGTAAAAGACACATTAAAAACACTTAGGAACTTACCTTCCGCATTGGAGGCTGGGTCTGGGACCCTTCACAGCAGCCACTACCTCACTCTGGCATGCAAGGCCCGTTCTTAATGGGTTTTTCATCCGGCCCCTTGCCTTGATCCATTCAGAAACAGGGCGCTTCTGTGCATGGAGAGACAAGGGGCTGGATGTGCCGACGGCTGCCATCTTATTTATTTATTTATTTATTTATTTATTTATTTATTTATTTATTTATTTATTTATTTATTTATTTATTTATTTATTTATTTATTTATTTATTTATTTATTTATTTATTTATTTATTTATTTATTTATTTATTTATATCCCGCCCCATACCTGAGGGTCTCTGGGCGGCTTACAACATTTAAGAACAAGCACACTAAAATTGTATCACACAATAATAAAACCAGCGTAAGATTTAAAAACCAACATGATAATAAGAATAAGAATAAAAACAATACAAAAACAGTTTAAAACAGTGGTGTTTGGAAGGAGGGAAGAATAAAGAGCATTTAGCCAAAAGGGCAGAAGGGAAGGGCAGAAGCAGGACGTTCTGCTTCTGAAGCTGTTCCCCCACGCACCGCGCACCAGCAGAAACGTGTGGGGACTGGCAGCTGCATGATCCAGTCCTGTGGCTCTGGGGGCAGCGGAGGCGGCGCAGAAGGCTGGATGCCCTTTGGAATGGGTGCTGTGGCCTCCGCACAGCACCCAGAGGATCTGACCAGCATAATCCGTCCTCCCCGTGTGTGTGTGCGGACACGGGAGGCCTCCTCGGATCTATCCCTATTTCGGACGGATCCTTGGGAGGACAGATTGCCAGGAAACAGATTTTCTTAAATCTGTTTCTTGGTGGCCAGTGTGGAAGCACGCTAGTCTCTTGCAAAAAGGTAATTTAAATACTGTTTGCAAAGAAACTTTGAATCGTGAGGATGAATCAACTTCATGAAACAGAAATAGCTCAAAGCCTTTAGATCTAGTACAAAAATCACCCATGCCCAAAATTTCCACACTCAGGGGTTTTTCCCACTGACCTCCCTTAATCCGGATCTAAGATGATCCAGATCTAAGGAATCGCACTTCCCTTAATCTGGATCTAGTAGATCTGGATTAAGGGAAGTACCCAGTGTGTTACCCAGTAGCAATGGATACTAGCTTGCTCACAGTGGAAACACTGGAGCACCCATGTGGTGAATCCAGATCTAGCCACATAGGGCCTGCCTATCACCCCAGGTGTTTTGGGGGACAGGGGGTGCAATCTCCATAGATGCTCCTGAGATTCTTTGAACGTCCTCCAGAGTGGCTCTGGAGAATCTCCGGAGCGATCTGCTGCAAACTTTGAAGATTCTCTAGAGCCTTTGACAAAGGCATTGATCTCGCATAGGGTCCTCTTTGGAGCCTGTGCTATTCTTTGAAGGCAACTTTGAAGGAACTTTGGAGGAAATCCAGAGCCGGCTTCAGAGAATGTGCATAGGCTTCGAAGCTTTGAGTTTTGGGGCAACCCCCCTATGGGGGCCCCTCCCTGAGCTGCCCATAGACCCCACTGTGGTGGGAACAGGCTCTGTATAATCTGGATTTGATGCCTGAAGACCCCATGGTAAACCCCTTTAATGGGGTCTACAGAGAATCCTGATTATAGGACCTGAAGGACCCATATGATCCGGATTTCCCTAGAACAGGTGGAAACAAATGTGGCTCTAATGGGGTCTGTAGTGGAAATGGGGTCTTCCTGCTCTGATCCAAATGGGTCCTTAATGGATACTTAGTGCTAATGGAAAAACACCCTAAAGCTACTACCAGAATGGAAACATCAAAGTCATAGTGACATTGTATTAAGATTGCCAGAGGCTCCACATGGCCTTCACAACACAATGCCAGTTCTAAGAAAATCCATTCTAACACTGTTTCAGGAAAACCAGCAGCATCACCAGTTTCTGTGGGCACATTTCCGTGGGAGCTAACTGCTTCGCTATTGATGCGATTAAAAAAAATCTGTGTTGTAACTCACAATAAAGTGACCCCATGTGGTTTGGGGCAACGCGGATTAAAATAACACTTTCCTGTCCCCATGGAAGCCACTTCTTGTGAGCCCGCATCTTTTTCTCCCCCCTCCACCCACTGGAGTGATGACAGGCTCCCTTCTGCTGTCATCCAGCTCCCTGCATTCACGTAAGGCAGTTGTTTTAGCACATAAGCAAACCAGCGATCTGCCCCTTTTTTTCACAGTGGAGGCTGCATTATTAGAAGGGGGAGAGAGATTCCTTCCCTTCCTTTCTCTCAATTTCATCCTCTGTGGGTTTCCTCTTCTGTTTCTCCCCTGCCCCCCCCCCCGTAAACTTCACTCATATGTGTGCCTTCCCCTCTGTTCACTTTCTCTGGGATTCACTTTCTCTCTCTTCCTGCTCCTTGCCGCCAGCTGCACTTGTGTGTGTGTCTTCCCCTCCCTTCGCTTTCCCTCAGCTTCACTTTCCTCTCTTCCCCTGCTCCTTGTCAACTTCACTTGAGAGGGGCGAGGGGCGCAAAGCCTGCCGACTTGTAGCCGGCAAGCATGCAGGGCAAATGACAGCCTCCTAACGTTATGCTTGTAAGCGTCTCCATGCTCCCAGGAAAATCCACGGCTTCCCCCTAAGTCGGATGTAGTCTTGTTTAAGAACATAAGAACATAAGAGAAGCCTTGCTGGATCAGGCCACAGCCCATCTAGTCCAGCGTCCTGTCGCACACAGTGGCCCACCAAATGCTCATGTGCATCTCAAGCAGAGACAAGGACAAGCCTTCTCCTGCTCTTGAGTCCCAGCAGATGGCCTTAGAAGCACCCCAGTTCCTCCCCCCCCCCTCAGCCTGAAAGATGCACCTAGGCATTCGTTCTAGTAGCCATTGATACATCTGTCATCCATAAATTTGTCCAACCCTACCTTAAAGCTATTCAGACTGGTAGCTGTCACCACCTCTTCCGGCAGCACATTCCATAAGCCGATGACCCTCTGGGTGAAGAAATACTTCCCCCTGTCAGACCTTATTCTCCTACCCATCAGCTTCATAGAGTGCCCCCTGGTTCTAGTGTTGTGCGATAGAGAAAAGAAATTTTCTCTATCCACCTTTTCTATACCGTGCATAATTTTATATACTTGTTTAAACGGGGTTTTTTTTCTGCTGTGGATCTTCTTCCTTTACACCTGATGTAGCCCAGAGTAAAGCTGTGTATGGAGACACTCTGAGGCAAAACAAGCTTAAATCCAGAGTAATTTTACTGTCTGGCATAAACTTCATGAAGTATGGCAAGCAAGCAAGCAGGCAGGGAGGGAGGGAAGGAGGGAGGGAGAATGTATGTGGTAAATTCCAGCAAATCCTCCACAAGGTAGTACAGATGTGTACATAAATGAATTTTTTGGCACGTCTAGCAGGTCATGGCAAGGGGCAATAATGGTTGGGTTCTCTTTCATGGCCTGCTTTGCCCTTTGCCATCTGGAGGTAACCACTATGTTGTTTCTTCAAATATAAATGATAGCTCCTATGTTTCCAAAAAACAACTGGAGCAACATGAGCAATTTCTGAAAGCAGATGATAGACTAGCTCAACTACAAGAAACTCAGCTGTCAATTTGGCAAAGCAGAATGGATATAACTCCATATTATTTCAAGGGCTAAAACTTTTCATAACCATGCTTCAGGAGAAATAATATAATTACACAATTATAGGTTCTGTTCTTTTTGTGTTCTCTGACTGAAAGCAAAAGGTCATTTCTGCTATAGAAAAAGGCAGGGGGAAAAAGAAATTTACTAGCGGATGGAAGGGAGGCTTGTAGACTGCTGGTCCAGTGTGGAAATGGCCTTTTGCTCCAGTCCAGGAGAAGAGAAAGGAAGTTAGATGATTATTTCCAGTGGAGAAAAGGCAGGCCTTCCATTCACCGTAATGTGTACCTATTCATGTGTGAATAACTGCAGTGTGAAAATGGATTGTGGAAAAGCAGATTAAGGAATTTTTGGACTCTACTAGTTTTTCAAGTGTGACCAAGCCATTAATATGATTTTATAGGATATAAGAAATTACAGCGTTTTCATTCCGAATGTAGGGAAGTTCTGGTGATGATTTGGAACAGATTTGGTGTCACCAAGTACAGATACCAAATTTTTCCCTAATCTTCCCTGGGTGTGAAAAGGCCTTTAGTTTGCTGTACTTAATGAAAATTCCCATGATTTCACAAGCAAGGACAAAAGGTAGACAAAGCATATGTTCAGCTCTTCCATTCACTGACTTTAGCAGTCTTGAACATTCTTATTTCTTAATTTTGGCTGCTTAGTTGCCATTGTTTCGGTAAGTGTAGTCTGAATTAAGAGCACAGTGTAGGTACTAGTAAACATGTGAAAGTAAATCAATGTCATGTCTATCAGACACCATAGAATTTTATTTTCCACCCAGACAGGATGTCTGCACTATACATATATCTGCACTCAGGCATCTTTTCCAGCTGCCTTTTGGACAGCATTAAACAGGAAATTGATGCCACTGGGTAAATATTCATTCTTCCCATCTTTTCTGTTGCAAAACAAGTACAGATTTGCCGCGGCTAGACTCACTTCCTGTGGAACATTGGTGCTTAGCTTTGCTTCATAGACGGAAAATGCTCTTTAGTTCAACTTAAGAAGATACTGGATTTAAATGAAAAAGGAAAAGGAAAAGGTGGAGGGTGAGGGTGAGGGTGAGGGTAAGCATGAGTGTGAGCATGAGGGGATAGGCTTAGGGTGTTGAAATCACATCAGTATTTCCAACATAACATGAAATGCACACCATAGTTGGATGCTAGCTTTTATTCTCAGGCCAGTTCAGACAGGCTGGCAATTCAGAAATTGTAGAGGGTTCTTCTCTTATGTGGGATCCACCCCCTACTGAGGGCAGGTTGAAATGCTGGTACTATGTCTGGTATTTGCCCTCCAGAGGTGCTCAGGGAAGGGTGTTAGCTAATTAAATGATGAAAGATATCTGGACATGCAGGAAGGAGAATGAAATAGGAAATATGAAAGCCCTGCTACAGATTCATGTTGCTTGGTTCCAACTTTTTAACATTTATTTTCATGGATCCTGCTCTCCACAAATGTAGTACTATCTAAATTCCTTCTGTCAGGTTGCATTTGGGGATCACAAGAAGTCTAAGCGATTCCTACTTCAACTGAGCTTGCTTGGGCATCTCAATAAGAACTAGACTACTAGTCATGGCTAATTTCTCTGAACAGATTTAACTGAAGGTGTCTTAAAATGGGGTGCTAGGAACTGGATATAGCACTCAAGGAAGCATGGTTTCCTTTGTGACATGTTCCTCTTGGGGCCACCCTCTGTCATCCTTAGAAGAAACCTAAGGAGCTGCCTCACCCAATGTCGGATCACTGGTCTTTCTCAGTCATGTCACCCATATTGACTGGCAGTGGTATCAGTGGTTCTTCTAGGTTTCAGATTAGAGTCTTCCCAACTTTGCTTGGCGATGCCATGGACAGATCATGAATGTATTTGGGATTCACAAGACTTGATGCGCAAGAGATGCAACCTGAGATCATCTACACATAAAGAAGCAAGTAGCATACATGGTGCTGCAGCTCTTCCGCCAATTCTGAATGAGATGAACAACTGACCAAGCCATGAGTTACACCATCTCTTTAGTAGCTGCAATGTCAGAGTAGGGCTGCATCCACCCAGGTTTGGGATCTAGGTCATGGCATAGAGCACTTTCTTTGGGGGGCATGTGGTTTGTACCATGCCCCAAAGGAACACTCTTAAGGGAGGAATGCCACCAGCAGCAGCCCAAAATGTGACTTGATTGTGGGTAGCTGTCTGCAATGTTTTCAATCAACAGCAGCAATTCCAGCTGCATTGTTGCTGGTACAGTTGGCTCCTGCCCAGTGTGCTCATCTAAACAGAAGCCGGGAGTCAACTGCCTCAATCAGGGAGTCTCAAGGGCTTGAACAAGGCTTACCTTTAGGTCACTCTTCAGGAGATTTAGGGGCTGAATGGGGACATTCTATTCTTGGATGCCCACAGGCCTCTAAAAAGAGTCTGTGGCCATGTCCCCATGCAAGCCATTTGGTGCTGTTTGGGCGCTGTTTGGACTCGCATGGGCTGGGCACGGGACCGAGATTGAATCTCAGGCATGCCCGTGCCATTTGCCCTAACGTAGGATGGGGGCGGATTCAGCCGTCCCAAAGCAAACCAAGCTGGGATCATGATTTTGCTTCCTTTCCCAGGCAAGCCGCTTGCTTGCCTCGAAAGGAGAGTAAAAGCAAGGGAGTAAGGGGGTGCAGAGGCTTGTGTTTCCTCTCTTTTCCAGGGAGGCAACCTTATTGCCCCCCTGGAAAAGAAAGAAATGTCAAGCTTCTGCACCTCGTTTCGCCGATCTGCTGAAAGAGGCTTGGCTTTACTGCCGAAATAAAGCCAAGGCTCTTTCTGTCAGCAAATCAGGAAAAGGAGGTGGGGGGGGGGGCTTTATTGGAAAAGAGAGAAATTTCAACCCTCTACACCTCCTTTTGCTGATCTGCTGAAAGAGGCTTGGATTTGAAATTTCAACCCTCTGCACCTCCTTTTGCTGAGCTGCTGAAAGAGGCTTGAATCAGAGTCTGTTCTGATTCTCCTACCCATCAGCTTCATAGAGTGCCCCTTGGTTCTAGTGTTGTGTGATAGAGAAAAGAAATGTTCTTTCTCCACCTTTTCTATACCGTGCATGATGTTATATACTTCAATTGAATACTTTCAACGATGAATCAAATGTTGCATGCACCTGCATGCATTCACACCTTTGCAAAGTATTAACAGTGCAGACATAGTATTGTGTATCTCCTCTACCTCAGGAGAACAAGATGTTCCTTTTTTTAAAACAGATTACTTGACCCATTGTTTGTTCACATTCTCTTGATTTTTACTGAAACATCTACTGGAAAAACAAGCGTGCTCATGTAAGGGAATGCAGACACCGCCTTAATTCTTTTCCATTTCAAAATCCTCTGTGTTTTTGTGCACAAGAAACTTTTACCCAGGGTTACCTGAAAAGGAAGGACATTTGCTGTGCAGCCAGGAGTTCCTACGTCCTTTGCATCAGATGGAGCACACTTTGCCATCCCACAGAACAGGCAGATCAAGCACTTCATCATGTGAAACCATGATGTGCTCTTCAGGGCAATAAAGGCCATTGGGAAAGCTCTGAGGGAGAGGCTTTGTGAAATGTAATCATCCCTCTTCACCCTTAGCAAGATTGTTATCATCATTACTTAGGAAAGGAACTTCTACGCTGGTTTGGAGAAGTCACATTGTACTGTACTTGCATGCGCTGTACCCAGCATGGAGATAACAAAAGTATTTGTGTTCCCGCTGTTGTTTTCTTTTCAGGGGCATGACTCAGAGTTACCCTGTGTGGGCGGGTGGGTGGGTTCCTATGCATGTGCGCACACACACACGGGTGTGTGTGGATAGGGGAGCAGCTTTCACACCACCCTGTTAGCCTTGGAGACTAACTCTATAAAAATTGTGGAGTTTTTTCAAAGCAATTTTTAGGTTGTCTACCCCTGATAGAAGGCGGTTTAATAGCCATTCTCTCTCACACACACATACACAGCAGCCACAAACACTTAAGCAAAATAGGAAGCTTGAAATTTCAAGAAAATGTGCAGAGTTTTCCATACTTGAATGTATTGCTCCTTTCTTGCCCTTATCCTTCCTTGCATTGATGCTTCCTCATGATCAGCTTTTGAAAGGCACACTGTGGACATAACCACCTTTAGTGAGTAGGCAGGAGCAGGAAGGATCCAGCTTAATTAAGTCAGGTTTCCAGTGCACACATTCCCGTGGAAACACCCTCACCCTCCCCGCTTTGAAAGTCCTGTGATTTTCCTGTTCATTACCTTTCTGATATGCCTGTTCAGGCCCTAATGCTGTGCAGATCCGGAAGATCACAAGCTAAAGGTTTTTTGTTGTTTTCCTATCAAGACCAAGCGTTTCCCTTACCCCAAGCTACGTAAAATGATCTGTTCAAAAAATGAGATTTTCAGTCTGCTTTAAACAGGCTTGGGAAAAAGCATCTTAAAGAACCCTGTGGGAAAGAGGGTGGATTTGTCTCAGCATGTGGCGTATTTCTGAACCACGCACACTGTTGCTTTATTCAAAAATTCTGTTTTAACAAATTCCCTTCTTTTAAATAAATCTTTCCAGACCTTGCAAAGATTACGTCCATGTACAGCTTTCACTGTCTAGAAAGCTGTTGAGTGTGTCCATGGCGTCCAAACCATTTCTTTTTTAAAGCTGCTGTCAACAGCGCTTGAGATGATTTGGCAGGACTTTCTGGCTGTGAGAACAGCAGCCACAAAACACACCAGCAGCAAAATGGCTACAGATACTGCAAGACACTCAGGGTATATATGGCCTTTCTACTTCCCATTCTCTGAGGTGGGATTGTTTAGGCACCAGTGGGTATGCACTGATGAGATCTGCCCATTCAAATCATGGCACAGTATTGTCTGGAGCAGTGGCATCTGCACAATGGTACTAGCCCAAATGAGCCCCCTGCTCTGGCCCCGAAGCTTTCATGAGCTTTGGGGATGGCCTCTGAGGGCCCCATGGAACCCATTTCATCAGCATGCTTTAGTGTACCAGTGAAATGTGCATCCTGGTAGTCCAGAAAATGGAGGGTTGGTTTTTTTCATACCTTTTGTCGTGGACAAGCGAAATATTTTACATGGGTGGTCCTCAATGTCAAGGACGTCTGGCAATCCATATCTAATCTGGATTACACTCCATCTTGTGCAGATGAAACGTACCAGTAGTGGGCAAGGCTTTAGGTGATCAGCACTAACATGTAAGATATACATATGAGGCATGTGGAGGGCTCCATCTCCTGAATTGGAACACTTTCTTAATCCCTCTCTCTGACCTTGGAAATTAACCATTTTCAGAGCCCAATGAAGTGCCTCCAGGTTCTGGTGGGCCAATCCTGCTGCCACCCTCATTCTGCACAGCAGAAACAAGAGACAGCCTGGCCCATCTGCAGAGCAGGCTTTCCTGTTTTGTAAATAGAACACTCCAGAGAACTGGATTCTGCCCTCAGGGGCTAACTGGGCAAAGGTGACATGCAGTCACTGTGTTCCAGACCCTCCTTTGGCATGAGGTGACGCGAGGCATTGCACACCAGGCTTCTTTTTGGCACAGTCGGGAAGTTGTTATGGGATGGATTACTGTGGCAATATTTCACTGTCCTGAAACTGTCTGTGAATGCTTTCTGATCATGTACCTATTTGCAGTTCCACAGTAGGTTGCATACCAGAGGCCTTTTTGCATTACAGCCAAATGGCTGTAGTGCAATTAGGCTAGGACACGTGGAGGCGGATGCCCCATTCACACCTAGGCAAGTACATATGTATTCCCATGCATCCCTTACCCGCCTAGGTGCAAATGGGGCATCCGCCTCCACGTGTCCTAGCCCGGAAAGGTCGACATGCAGGCTGGAGGCCCCATCCTCTGCTGCTGCCATTGGGTCGTGATTGACCCACTGGCAGGCAGCTAGGGTATGGCCGGTCTTTGGCCTCTGTGGGGTGCAGTTGCCTCAATCAAGGCGGCTGCATGCTGTGGAGGCCCCCTGGACCCATCCCCCCACCCAGGGCTACACACAAACCCCTGGATGCACACGTGTGACTTACCTTGTCCAATCTGTGGTATGCTGTGCCTGCGTGCGCCGTTGACCAATCACAGAATGCAGATCAGACTTGGCAAGCCCTGCCAGTGACATGGTAAGATGCGTGCGGGCATCCGAGGGTAGGTCTGTGGCCCTTGGTGGTGGGTGGGCCCAGGGGGGCTTCTACAGGGCACAGCCACCTTGATTGAGGCAACTGCACCCTGTGGATGTCAAAGACTGGCCGGCCCGGTCTCGCCCTAGTGCGCTGGCAGGTGGTGTAGACCCAATAGGACTGCTCCAGCTGTCAGTGACCCCTAGGTGCCCACTGGCACCCAGGGGGGTTAAGCCTTCCCCTCAGCCATGCAATCACTTACCTTTTAGTACCCTCTGGTCCAATGTGGTGCTCATGTAGCCAGCCAGGCCGATTTGCCACTCTGCGAGCAGGCACATGCAGTGGTAGACTGCCCCCACGCTGACCTGATGTCACAGCATCAGGTCAGGGTGGGGGCAGTCTCCCAATGCGCGGCCCTGCACACAGGGTGGCAGATCACCCTGGTCAGCTGCATCAGCACCACATTGAACCAGAGTGTTTGAAAAGGTAAGTGATGTGGGTGGGGCTGGCAGGGTGCCTAGGGGGTCCCTGTAGCTGACCTGTATTGCCCCTCCCCCAAAATGGGTTGTTGGCCAGAGGGCCTGAATGGGCCCAATGGCCACGGTGTGGGGCAGGGCCCGTAGCTGTCTGGCAGGGAGAGTGCGAATGCTCTCCCTGCAGGACCGCTGTAGGGCCTGATGTAGAGCACGGTTTCGTGCTCTATACCGGAATGCGATTAGGTCACCCTTAGACGTTCTGGGACGGTTCCATACGAAACCGCCCTCCTGGAAGAGCGAATGCTCTGTCCCAGGGCTGGCCTAATGATGCAACAAAGGCGCTAGTGTGGATAGGCCTCAGGTATGAAAATTAGTGCCTCTGTCTCATTATATGTAGGATTTAGGCCCTGGGTGGTAGACCAGATCACAGTCTGGTTTAGGCTTCTGCTATCCACAGGCTCTGCTTCCTATTAATATCAAGACAGGGCACCAAAACAGTGCTGTATCCTGCCACTGCAGTAGACCTTATTAAAGAAGTCCACAACTGAACTACTAACTGTAGCCCTTACTGCAAAGGGCATGGTTTGGTATAGAGATGTGCACAAATGGTGTTGTTGTTGTTGTTTTGACATTCTATTCAAATTGAATTGAATACCTGAAAATTTGATTTGAATCTTTTAAATTCAAATTTAAAAAGATTCGATTTGTATTTAACAAGATTCAATTCGTATTTACCTATTCTTGTTAAATTTGAATCTGCACATACGAATGTTGTATGGGATCCATACAGATGCGTACGGATGCAGGAAAGATGTGGATCTTCATGTATGCATCTTGTATGAACCCGTACACATCCAGGTAATTTGAACGAATAGATCAGAAGTCTGAAATTCAATTTGAATGTTTACATTTGAATTTCGGGACATTCTGTTTGAGTTCAAATGTCAGAATTCAGCACATTCGATCAGATTTTGAATGTCTACGAATATTTGTGCACATCCCTAGTTTGGTATACTGGGCTAGATCCTTTCTTGTAGTACACCAAGAAGTGCCCCAAGAAGTAGGCATGTGAACAAAGAATTCCTATTTAGAAATGTCAAAGGCTGCGAATGTACAGTAGTTCCCGTCTAGACTGAGTCTGGCCTTTGAAACCAACGGCTGAGCCTGGGGCCAGAAAACCCATTCACAACACGGGTGGCTCTTAATATGCAGCACTGTGCCTACTCTGGCTTTTCATGGGCTGGACTAGGTAGCATAGGCCGAAAAGGCAGAAAATGGCCTTAGGTTATTGGTCCACATCCAGGTGCTGACTAACCTAAGAAATCTTAATTTGTGGTATGCCACAAAGTAAAGGGCAGACCAGAAGCAACTGTTCAGGGACACTGAAGCCATTGGACAAGGAAAAGGAAGTCTGGAAGCACCCTATGTGCTAGAAAAGTTGGAACAGAGAAGGCTTGGGAACATGATGGCCACAAACTGTCTCTCCAAAGCCCCTCTTTTGTTATGTCTAAATACATCATTGGTTTAGTAAGCCAATATTTGTTAGGATTAAATCAGGCCATGTGTGTAGGCAGGCCAGAGCTGAGATTCCATCACGGATAAGGGCACAGAGACACGCAACCTGTCAGTTTAAAAAAACGGGCCGGGAGTTAACACAGTTGGTGGCCCAGCTTAGTAAGACCTGGATTTAAAACTCTCAGTGTTGGAGTGTCCCTAATGGAAAAACACAAGCATCCAGGAATGTTTCCAGGTTGTAAGTGGCTTTTACTAATAAATTATTTTCATATTTGTCCAGAATTTATGTATATCTGGGCAAATTCAATACACCAGGAAAATTTGAAGAAACCAACATGATCATTGGAACCTATCAAAAAGGTGCCACACTGTCAATAGCCACCACAATGAGAAAGTTTAAAGGAAGTAGTAAAAAATGTGTAAAAATGGATGGGTGAGTGGAGTGAAACATACAGCTGTCTTCCTGTGATAACAGTGTTCTACCATCTGCTCCAAGATGTCTGTTTCTCTCCCTAAATCCTCCTTCCCCCACATGTATCTCCTTAAAGTTTCATAATCCTATAGAACTCTGGGCTGTATTTACTTCTCTGGCATATAGTTGCTAAGAACATAGAGCAAAGGAAACTTTCAAAATGAGTGCAGCTTGCAACTTCAGTCAGAGCATTTTGAGAAACACATTTCAACAAGCCCAAACTAAGATCTGGAACTGAATATCTCGTGCGGTCTCTATTAATATTTGCAGGTACTTAGCATTTTTCCATACTTTACATACCACTTTGACTACTGATTTGCAGAATTTTTTTTTTAACTACGGCTGAAAATATTCTAGTGGGCTCTCCCCCTACAACATGTAAAATGCCCCCATGTATTTTTTCCTTGGCATTTTAGATGCTTGTCATAAAGCTGTCTGTGAATAGTTGTCTGAATATCTATTTTCAGTGTGGTCCTAATCTACAGCAGTTATTCTTGGTGCTGGTATCTCTGGCAATAGGGACACCCAAAGCTCACAAAAAGGGTACAGATTACTTGTACTCAGCAGCGTATTTCCATCCAAATCCCGTTTTGGCTGGATTTGACTTCTGCTGCTGGCAGAAAAGGCATTAATGTGGCCTGATGAATGCAAGCTGAGCATGCAAGGTCCACACACTGCATTCCAGTACTCTCCTAGCAAAATGTGAGGTCTGCACTGCTAATATAGCCCAGACATGGGGCCTTTCTGCACTTCGTTCCATAGTCATCTTGCAGCACATTCTCACATGGAGCATCTGCACTTCAAGGAGTACTTCAAGGAGCACTTTCCGAATCAGAAACAGTTCCTTCCATGCAGAAGTGCATTGCAAGGCAACTATGTGCGGAGCATGATTAAGTACTCCACATGTAAATTTACCTTGATTTCCCTCACCTCTGGTGAGACCCAGCATCTTTTGGGTGCTGGAGGGTCAGTTGAATTGCAGTGCAAGTGCACTGGAACATCATGTGACCTGAGGCCTTTTTGCACTACAGCTGAACAGCTGTAGCAAACAAAGGCTAGGCCTAGGTGAGAAAGGTGAATCGATCCCCACGTGAACTAGCCCGAAAAGGTTGGCGCAGGAGCGGGGCGCTCCTCCCAGGCCTGCCGCCATTGGGTCACCTACAGCCCAAAGGAAGCCCCCCCCCCAGGCACCACCACCCCGGGGGCTGGCCAATCATAGCTGGCAGCACACACAGACACACAACGATGCTGGCTGGGCTTGCTACTGTGAACCCGGTGGCGACGAGTTAAGTCATGTGCCCACATACCCACTAGGCCCCAGCCCAGAGGGTTCCAGCATGTGTGTGGGGTTCCTGCGGAGGCTGAAGATCCGTCACAGTGTGCTGGCATCTGGAGCAGCCTGGATCAGGCTGCTCCAGCTGCCAGGGCCCACCTAGGTGCCCACCGGCACCCAGAGAGGTGGCACCCTTCCCCCAACCATGCAACCACTTACCTTGTCATAGTGGTCACGTGGGCTGCTGGGTCGATGTGCCGCTCCTTGTGGTACACCAGGCCCATACTGTCAGCACCTCCGTTACGAAGTGCTGACAGCTCAGGCCTGGTCTAGCAATAGCGGCAGCCAGGGGCAGCACCCGCAGCTGTTTCAGAGGGAGAGAGTGAGTGCCTGATTTCAATAAGAGGAACTCACTGGCAGTGATCAGACTTAGCAGCTTTGCTCCTGGCTTTGTGTAAAAGGCTGCTTGCTCACTTGCTCACTCACTCATTCGCTTCCTCCCTCCCTCCCTCCCTCCCTTCCACAATCCCCTCATTCCCTGCCACTTTGTTTTTCTCCGATCTAACGATCTAGCACAAAACACCATTATAAGAAGGGAAAGTGATCTTTAATAGGAATATGCAAGACTATTTGAAACATTCAAAATTTCATCGAATTCATTTGAATTCAGACATTCAAATTTGAATCAAATGTCTATACATTTGTTTAACATTCAAATGAATTCAAATATTTTGAATCATTCTTACAAATTATTCAGACATTCATATCTGTACAGATACGTACGCATTACATAAAGATATGTACACATCTTATTTGTATCTGTACGTACTTTTATGGAGATGTACGGGACAAAAATGTGATAAAAATTGGATGTGTACAGATGAGTACAGATACATATAAATGTTGTTGACATTCATATCTTCAAATACGAATTGAAAATTCGTACAAATAGATACGAATGTATTCAAATTGGATTTGAATTTAAATACGTTCATTTTTTCTCTATTCATTTTAATTCAAACATTTGAACAGTCTATTCAAACTGAATTGAATCCAAAAATTGCATTTGTGCACATCCCTCATCTTTAATCTCCTACTGCCTTGTTAACATGAGAAAGAAGCTGTGCTGTAAGGGGGGGGGGAGCAGTGGACAAAAGCTACTGCCAAAAGACTCCACGATCTCCAGGAGCAGGTTTATATAGAGGGTGGGGCTTGAATTGCTCACCCCGATGAAGTCAGGGTATGATGGTATCCAATTGCTGGCTGCATAGGGAGGGGGTTCTGCTGGGGGAGGAGAGAGGGGAGGGCATTTCTCCCCTGCTGGGCACTGAAGAATGGAGAATGAGTCCATATTATAAAGTAACAGTAGGTATGCAAACAAACAGATCTTGCTGCTGACTTTTTTAAAAATTGATTTAAAAGTGGATTAAAATGCCTTGTGGGAACCTGGCCTAATTTTTTATATGGAATTATTTTATTTTGCTTTTTATTCTGTTCATTAAGTTCTCTGTACTTTGATGGTGAAGATCATCAATCCCTAAGTGCTCAGCTGAACATGGAAGCAGAAGAGCAGTAGGAAGTAACCAAGGCACTGTTTCCGACTGATCTTCTGTAACTGCCAGTGCCAACCTTCAGGTGGCCTTACCTTAGTCCACATTCTTTGATGAGTCAGCCTTATGTTTCTTTGAATACAGAAAATGGTCTTTTCTATAAGTGACAATAGCCAGTTTACCTCTGAAATCCATCTGCTGGAAGACCGTGAGAGCAAAGCAAGCTCATGTCCTGCTGATGGTTTTCCTTCTGCAGTTGGTTGGCCACATTGGCCACTCCAGATGGCAGCCAGATATCCCACTAGGAGGTGATCATGCAAGAAATCCTCCCTGTACAATTACTGCCCCCTAGCTAGACAGCACCACAGCTGGCACTGTCTTCACTCATTTTAACTGATGCATGTATCTGGGCATTCAGATGTTTGGAATACCCAGATGTGCTCATGCATGTATGGACCCCTGTTCTAGCTTCCACAGATGCATGCTGGGGGGAACAATCATGGCAACTCTGTCCAGAAAGAAGAAGAAGAAGAAGAAGAAGAAGAAGAAGAAGAAGAAGAAGAAGAAGAAGAGTTGGCTTTTCTACCCCGCTTCTCTCACCCATTTAAGGGGACTCAAAATGGCTGCCAAACCTTCTGTTCTTCTCCCCACAACAGACACCCTCTGGGGTAGGTGGGGCTGTGAGATCTCAGAAGAGAGCTGTGACTAGTAAGTAAATGTGTTCATGTTGGAAAATCTGCAACCAGTGATGGGTTTTCCAGCAATAGTTTTTAGCACATTTGGGGGTTGAGGGGCAAGTGGAGTTTTGGTATAGTTGCCTCAGGTACATAGGGCAAGCCCACCATGGCAGTGGAATAACAGCTTTCCCCCATCTGGACCAGCCTATGTGAACATGCTGCTGGACTAAATGTGCCATGAAGCCAATCCAGAGGTACCCTTCTTACCCTCTTGTGTTAGGGTGCTTCCCCAAGCCAGAGTGCTGGAATTGGTTTCTCAACAGTCTAGAGATAAAACTGAATTGCCAATCTGGTTGTGGGCTGGAAGAGAGATGTAGAATGAAGGAGGGTTCCACTTTGTCATTTGTCTCAGGAAGTAAAATATCTCTGGCCTCATCGACAATTTTGGCCTTCTGTTTAGGCCTGAAGGTCTCTATGTACCTCAGTGAGCAATAGAGAGAGAGAGAGAGAGAAAGAAAGAAACTTGAATATGGTTCACCAAGTTACGGAACCCCACAAAGCTTCAGGTAGCGATCTCATAATCTTTTAATCCTGTATCATTTCAATTAAATAAGCACAGCGAACAGAACGTGTCAGTGCTGTTTTAAAATCTTCCACAAAACAGGGCACATAAGGATGCTGTGTTGCTCCTTGCAATTTATTGCTTACTGGGTACAAAGATGTTCTTCGCTGTTGCTGCCAAACCCCATTAATGCACATGCTGTTTGTTTTAATGTGATATACAAGTCGTAGCATTTTGGCTGGGACTGTGTGTGAATCTGCAGGTCGTTCTTGTTTCTGCTTTGCCTGCTTACTGTCAAATGATCCTGTAATATTACTCTTGTTATTTCAGATGGTGATTTATTTGTGCCTAGACAGTTGTTCCTTTGTACAGTACCAAGGAAGATTTTCTATTTGCAGCAGCCAGAGAAGGAAGAGATATCGCTTATTCAGAGTTTTCATGTTCATGAACTGTGTTCGTGTTCTCTTGTTCATTCTGCCTTCTAAAGGATGCAAGTTCAGGTTTTTGCAGTTCTCCTTGTTGGCCAAGCTAGCCGCGGCTGAAGCACTGGGCTGGTTTGGGTCCAAGTCAAAGCTGATATATCCGGCTTGATCAAAAGGAACATGTGGCCGGGGGAACCAAAGTACCCCTCGTGCCTCTCTAGGAAAGTACACACACCTTAGGACCAGTTCACACTTGGCCCGGTAGCACACACATGGTAAGCTCCACATCTGCATGTGAAAGACCAATTTCTTTATCAGAATTGGCTCCTTCTGTGTGGGAGCTTACTACATGTGGTTCAGGTTTAGCTGCATCACATGTGCACTAAGTATGCATTAGTGATGGAGCTGGTTAGGCTCCAAATGCTCCTTCTGAAACTTTTCCTGTTTGGAAGAAGTGCAGGAGGGGCATGTGACGGGGCACACAGGCACACTGACACACTATGTGACCAGGTTGCCTCAGTGACAGCACTATGCTGGTACACTGGTGCTGCCACTGGGGATTGATGGTGGTCATCTCCAGGCACCCAGTCACTCTTCAGGTAAGTTGTGGACAGGTTGGAGGAGTGCATAGCAGATCCGTTCTGCCCTTTCCTTCCTAGTCACGGGAGGCAAAGAGCAGAAAGGCCCTTAGATACCTCCAGCTCACACCATGAAGAATCAGGCATTGGCAATGGCCAGCTAACACTGGAGTTGCACTTTCTAGCTATGTTCCAAAGAAGGCAAATTGTTTGCCTTTGTCCACCCCTGTAGCAAAGCAGAAGGCAAGGTTGAAATCACCTGCCTCACTGGTGCAAAGAACCCATACTGTGTGCAATGAACATCAATGTCAGCATCAGATTTTGAGGGAAAGTGGCAAAGGTGCATTCTACCAAGTTCCTGATGTCAGCCCAACTAGCTGTCAGCAGGCTCCTTCTGGAAGTTGCTTCCCTGTTTCCAGCAAGCTGTCATGGATGCAGTGGCTTGAGGGTGAGGGTACCAAAGGGCCTCGTTTTTGTCCCATTTCTCTATCAAAGCAATGCTCAGAGACTGGTCCCCAGCCCTCCACTTTCCTACCACTAGAAGGGAAAAGCCAAAAAATGAGCACTTGAACTTATAAAAACCAAAACAAATGATTTTATTAATAAGGCAACTGTACTAAGGGCAGCAGTATATTAGCATCATGGAAACAATGGCCAAGAGTAAAAACCCACCTTTCCACAAATACCACAAGCATTTTTTAAAACTGGGGATGGTTTACAAAAGGAACAAAGAAAAATGTTTTCAGACCCCCATCCAGCTTTCAAAGTCTTGGCTAGTTGCAGAGAATACACTGACAATGAGACCAGTGGGCACTAATACATGCTGTACCGCCTGCTTGAGTTCTAGAGTATACAATATCTGTAGCTCCAAGTTAGAATGTTGCATTGGCGGGATCCTTCACATTGGACCTTGGGGCTGATCTAAAAAATGTATATAGCTGGGGGTATTACTCTGTGGTGCTCTAAATATTTCTGAATCCCACTCCCATCATTATACCAATGAGCCAGATTTTCTGGGGGTCACACAAACTGACCCAGGATACAAACAGTATTCTTCTGTCTTTGCAAAACAAGAGGTGGTTTTACATCATAAAGAGTCTGTGCCCTTTAAACTGAGAAGTCCATAAGCATAAGATCAGGTAAATGGTCTTGCTGCTACTGCTTGCTCATGTTGACTGGAAGTAACCACTATACGTTCATTAAAGAATAGCAGCATAATAAAGATAATACAAAAAATCTCTTTTGGAAAGTGCTAAATGGTGGAACAGGTAAGAGTTAGGTTGAGGACAATCACCATGATAAGCTTTTTGACTATGGTCCTTTCTGAACTTACCTGTGCTGTTCTGATCTGATTTGTACCAGTTTCCATGATTGTCCCATAGCTTGCATGAACTTCAGAGCTGCCCCTGGTGGCTAAGAATGAAGGTTCATGGCATCAGAGTCCCGGGAGACCTATTTCAGCGGCATAACAAGGGCCATTTCTGTACTGGGCCTTATTCTGGATTATATCTCAGAATAGGAACCTGCCATTCAAATGCTGGTGCAGAGTAGAGCAGCTTTCACCCAGGGCCTGCTGTGGTCTACTCTAGCATGCAGTTGGTAGGCCCCTATTCTGGGATATAATCTGGAATATGGCCCAATGCAGTGAGGGCCATGCACCACCAAAATGGGTATTCTGTGGCCCTAATATACTGGTAGATCTTGTTATTGAGATCTACTGATATTTTGGATCTAAAGTGGACCAGGAGACCTTTTTTTTGTCCCCATGCATCTGTAATTCACTGCATCTCATGCAGATGGAGCATAACACCAGTGGCTAGTGGGATGGGGCTTCTCTAGTCCACACCAGCATGTAGACAAAAGAGGTCCAGAAGACAACCGAGAACTGGAACAAAGTGCAGAAGGGCCCTATAAGAGCAGGTTTAGCCCTATATTTCTCTTGTACTTTGCTTTAATAATGGAACTCAAGATGGCATGCATGCATGGGAGCAATGAAATAAAATACCTACATGGCTTCAGCCAGGTAATATGTCCAAAGCTCTGTATCAAAAAGGAAAGGGCAGAATTCCAATTTGAAGCCTTTCTTTGATCTCCCCAAACCATACTTTGATCCACAGAAGATCAAAATGCACTTAAGGGAGATCAAAGTGAGTCTTTCTGTTGAAGCCTCCCTCCCTCCCGTCTGCTGTGCTAGCTGAAAACAATATCAAGCACACTTTGTACAAAGCCTTCACAAAACACACTTGCTGGCTCTGATCCCAGTCTGTAGCTGTATGAGTGCCTGGGTACAACACTAGATGACCCTGAAGCCAGAAATCTCTACAACCCTGGGGCTGTGAGGCACACATGCTCACCACCCTACAGGCCCTGGGCAGTTCCAACCCCCATTGTTAGCTTAACCTTGGTTAATGACTTTTCAGGCACACGCACATACACAAGTGTGCGTACATGCATGCACACACATACACACACTGTTGTGTAAGATATCTCCCCCTTTAGGTGGCCGCATGAAGGAGGCTGCGATAACTACCCGGTAGGCTCAATTTCTGCCTGGACTCATATTGGGACAGACTAACTGGGATTTTCCAGGCTGTTTTGGTTCACCCAGGAGTCTGTGGAAATGTTACTGCAGCTAGGGTAGTTCCATTGAGCCTCTAGCAGGGCAGATTGTGCTTGCTCACTGTCGCTCCTCCTTCTCACCAGCTGCTGGAATGCTTGTCCTGGGATTCAGAACAGCGGGTGTCATATGGATGCAGCCTGTATTTCTTGCAATGATAAAATGCAAGCCAATATACACTAAAATTAGGATTAATTGGATTAATCTATTTTAAACAATTTTTTATCTGACACAAAATTAAGAACAAAAGAGGAGCCCTGCTGAATTGGACCACAGCCCATCCAGTTTAGCATCCTGTTTCAAATAGTGCCCCATCAATTGCTTTTGGGCACCTCAAGCAGAAGACAAAAGCAAAGCCTTCAACTGCTCTGGAATCCCTGCAAACGGCCATTAGAGGCCTCCTGCCTGTCTCTCCAGCCTTGAGGCAGTACCTAGGCATTCATTCTAGTAGCTATTGATATTCCTGTCATCCATGAGTCACCCTTTCTTAAAGGCATCTAGGCTGGTTGCTGTTACCACCTCTCCTGGCAGCAAATTCCATAGACTGATGATCCTCTGGGTGAAGAAATACTTCCCCTTGTCCAATTTGACTCTCCTACCCATCAGCTTCATAGAATGCTCTCTGGTTCTACCGTAATTCAACAGAGAGAGAAAAAATTTCTCTACTCACCTTTTCTATATTGTGCATGATTTTATATACTTCAGTCAGGCTAATTGCCTAGGTTAGAGGAACAGTAGATTTTTATATTGTTAACTGTCATCATTTTTTTTGCCATCTTTAAAAAACAACAACAAATGAAAGGAGTTAAATTACTTTTCTAAAAAAACAAAAAATGCCCTCAGCAAATTGAATATTCTTGTCCGGACTCCTATCTATATGTATATTTGTGTGTGTGAGGGGGGCATTCTCACATTCAAATGTTAATATAGATTTTAATCAGCTAAAGAACTCAAGCTGATCAGTTCAAATAGTCTGGGTTGACTAACTTTTCTTTGACAGACCAGTCAGCCGCTATAATCTATTTAAAACAAAAGAATTCATGAAAGAGGGACTTGCATCTTCTTGAGAGCTTTGCAACTTATCTACACTTAATTTTGGGTGTTTTTCCTCTGTCACTAGAAGTACCCATTAAGTACCCATTAATGGGTACAAAAATGTCATTGTGTACCCATTAATGGGTACTTAATGGGTACTTTTAGTGACAGTGGAAAAACACCCATAGAATATGTTTTTATTGGGTACCACTGAGCTGGGTTCAACTCCTAGTTGACTGCATGGGTGTCTCCATGGATATCCACATGCAGTTTTACTGGCAAAGATACAGGAGAGGTTTGCCGTTGCCTACTTCCAGGCAGCAGAAAAGCTACAGACGCTCTGAGGATACATTTGCTTAAATAACTACCCAAGAACCAGGGAAATGCATTCCTGTCTGTGTTTATGTGACTCTGTTCACATGTAAGTGCTCAGTACCGTCACTAGTGGACAGGGAGGTTGGTAACAGGAAATTTTTATTAATAACAGAAGCAAATAGGAAACATTTGGGTACCTTGGCAGGATAAGCAAAAACAGACAAATTTGTGAAACCTGCAAATGCAACCATTTCCTCATTGACATTTCTTACCATTAGAAGCAAATTACTTCACACCTCTATGGAAGAATTACTGGATTTGGTACACGTAATAAAAACGTTAACATTCATTTCAGACAATGAAGGCATTTTTAATTGCCCTGCTATTATTAGTCATGAGAGAAAGAAAGACTAGGTTTGTTCATTCTGCTTATATGCAATCTTTGTAAACCACCACACACACACACACCCCACCGCCCTGAAATTGCAGGGAGTTTCTGTAATTATCTCCAGTAATGTTTCAATGAGGACTTCCTCTTTTCTGGATTTTCTTTGTCAGAAAATGCCAGCACATGCTTTGTCATCTACTTTATTATTTGAATTTTTCAGGTAGGAGATGTCCTGATGGGAATGTGTAACGCAACCTCCCCCAACCCTTTCCCTGGAAATAATCAACTCATGCTCATAGAAATGCTTAAGAAGAACATCCCAACTGACCCAAATACAGAGAGGAAAAAGAGCAACTCTTGATATACTCCTTGATTTCAGGTGGCCATTTCTCCCATCTCAATGTGCATTTGCATTACAAATACAAGTATCCTAAATTAGTCCTACCATAGGTAGTGGCCCAAAGAGTAGATCAAGCTTTGATTAAATTTACTTAACACTTAGCAGCACATGTAAATGGATTAATGTCATTAGTTACTATTGTGAGTAGCCTCTGGGATTGTTTTTCACATGTTCTGGCTTTCATTGAATATTCAGAGCAAGTAGCTTTTGCATATCATTCTCCTTTGATCCCACAAATTAAATCCTACCTACCTCTTCAATTTTCAAGTTTTTCATCTGGATACAATGCAACTTATGTCTGATATTGGGGTGTTTTGGAATTCCCTCGCCACTGGTTTGGGGTTGTTATGCCATGTTCCATAATTCTGCTTTGAACCTATGTTTTCCAGTATGACTACGATATTCATCTTCAGATGATCCCAAATGAGTCCAAGGCAGTTGACGGAACATGTGACAGGACATCCCCAAAACTGTGACAAGTGAGATGAAAATCAGCTGAGGAAGCTCCTGTTCTTCCATGTTTCAGAATTGCGGTTTTTATTACACAGACCCTTGGGAAGCTGACCAGTGAAACTGTGGTTGAAACTCTATAAAGAGATAACTAGTGCGCCTCCTGGGAAAGAGAAAGTGATTTTAGATCTCTCATCTCTTCTAGTTTTCTTATGCCTCTATCTGCATTTCCTTTATTTGCTTAAAGTTAATAATAAGATAAGGCATTCTCCAGAATTCATTACAAATAAGCTGTTCTGCTAGGACTTGAGGTATTTATTTATTTATTTATTTATTTATTTATTTATTTATTTATTTATTTATTTATTTATTTATTTATTTATTTAAAAATGTTTATACCCTGCCCCATATCCTAAGATCTCTGAGCGGCTTACAATAAAAGACCCATATCCAAACAAGATATTAAATACATATCCCGTTAAAACAGTATTAAACAGCATAGTTAGTTAAAAGCTAAAATAAAATTAAGATAGTGCTTGAGTGAATTAATGTCCAAAGTCTTTAATAAAGAGCCAGGTATTTACTTGGCACCTAAAAGTTAGGAGAGTTGGTGCCATAGAGCTCTATTCAGATCCAGAGACTGTGGGATCTGTACCAAAACATTTTAAGATAATATCCGATCAGAGTGACAGTGCTGCCCACCCTGCATCTTAGGGGGAGAAATGCCACTACTAAAGGGAAAGGGCATCTTGACAGTCAAGATGGAGCAACTACAGGCAATTTGCTTCTTCCTCTCTGCCCTGGCATGAAGAGCACTCAGTGCTAGCTGCCAGCTGCCCTAAAATTCAAGGAAATCAACAACCGTCCCAAGCCATATGCCAAAGAACAATAAAATGGACTGTTAGACTCTTTGTGCATGTGAGATTTTCCAAGGCTGAGTTAGTTTGGGGATCATTTAAGAAACATTTGATTTGAATGAAAAAGTGAAGATACCATTGAGTCATGCTCAGTTCCTGGTGGCAAAACAGACACAACCGTACAGCTTTCTTGGCAAGTATTGGGAAATAGATTGTCGTTGCCTTCTTCAAGGAATGAATTTCATGGCCTTCTGTACTGAGCTGTGGCAACCCAGCATCTGAATCTTCAGAATAAACAGTAACTAAAGCAATGGAGGAAAGCCATTGCTTCAGCACAGTCAGTATCACTACTCAGGAGTACCGGGGCACCTGTGTTCAGGATTACTAGGGGATGTTTTTTTCAGTGACCCCAGAACTGCAAAGCTTGAGTGAGTTTTGCAGCTGCTCACTCATCCCAATCACTCACTGATCCAAATCAGTGTGAACAGTGCTAATTCTGGCCACACCTCCCAACAATCTGGATCAGTGGGCCAGGCTATTCTGGACCCATTGATCCAGGATTACTACTGATAGGCGCAGAAGGGGCCTGACTCCATTTCAGCTACAAGAGGGCAAGTTTAGAACAAGGTGTGCCTGTTTCCCTCCAGATGGAATCAGAGGGACACCTTACAGCACTCAGAACATGATCAGAGGTCCGTAAGCTGAGCTCGTAGTGTGAGGTACAAGCAGGCGCAGGACAAAGTTGTACTCAGGAAATTGTTTACAGGAGTTCAGCTTAAAGCCAGCACATCTGCAAAAAGAGAGCGTAACTTAACAGTCAAACTCATGAGCCCTGTTTGCTTTGTGTAAATTAATTAATTTTTCTGGGGCCTCAGGTGAAAAGGCCTGTAGTTTTTGTAATGGTTCCATAAACCTTTGCAGCATCCATCTTTAGCTTGCACATGTAAATGCTTTTAATATACACATTTGGGAGTGTTTCTGTAACAGCAGCCTGCAGGATCTAGGACTCAGAACCAAAGGGGTGACCAGAGCTGGCTTGTCTGTCACGCCCTTGTGCACCCACTGCTCACCCTGTGTGCTGTGCTGTCCCAAGGGAATACTAATGTGAACAGCCTGAAAATGTCTTTTGTCTGTTTAGTCCTAGATCAGAGAGTTTCATGTTGTGGTGCGACCAGGCCCCCTGAGGGCTTTTTTCACACTTAACTTTAGTGTAGTAGTATCCCACTGCAGTTAAGCTCAGGGATAATGGCTGGTGTTCACTGGCAGCATCTCCATCTTACCCCGTAGGGCTCAAAGTGTTGACGGTGTGTCCTAGATTTTCCACAACAGTGGCTGCAGCAACTTCCTCTGCACACTGGGCCATTGTTATGGCAACCGCAACACAGTGCACGACTATGCAACCACAGCTGCCACACCCCACCCCTATGCAGCATTTGTACTGCACAGCTTTGGACAGCCTTGCACGCTCTGAACTGCTCTGGGATGTAGGCAGTACTGCGGTGAAGGAATGTGCACAAATATTCAAAACGTTCAAAATTTGATCAAATTTGGACATTTGAATTTGAATCCAATGTCTCTAAATTTGAATTTAACATTCAAATGAATTTTTGAATCTTTTGAATCATTCATGCGAATTATTCAGACATTCGAATGTGTATGCATACATATCCATACGCATTTGTACAGATACGTACAAGACATAAACGGGATGCACATGGGGTAAAAAGCAATGAGTATGGATGTGTACAGATGCGTACAGACACATACGAATGTTGTCGACATTTGTATCTTCAAATACAAATTGAAAATTTGTACGGATAGATTTGAATGTATTCGAATTGAACTGAATGTGAATACATTCAAATTTTAAACATTCAAATTGATTTGAATCCTCAGGTATTTGATTTGAATCAAATTGCATCCCAAAAATTTGCATTAGTGCACACCCCTACTGCGGTGTGTGGATGGAGCATCCCAGAGCATGTGGGACCATCCCAGTCACCTAAATGCAAAAAGGCCCTGGGAGACTCCTGCTATGGAAGAGGCTTTCACATAATATTTAAAAATCTCTCTCTCTCTCCTTGTGCATTGGAAAGGAGAAAGTGAACTGAGGCATCTTTAATTATCTTGCTCTTTTAGACAGGGTTGCTGAACAGTTTAACTGACTGTCTGCAATTAACCAGACACAAAAGGGGCTTTTATTTTTATTTTTAAAAAGCTTTGCAGCAATGAATGTCACATGTCTGATGAAAAGGTGACTGTAAAAGTCTCTTTTCACAGTAGAAAGCTTGCCTTCTGTGAATTTCGATTTAACTGGCTGTTTTTGCTGGTGTTGTAAGGCAGTGGGGAGCATGACAGCTATTAGTATGCTTGTCAAAATTTGAGTCGAGTATGAGATAAGATGAACGGCCCTGTATTTCTTATGGGACAGAAGAGGGATTCTACAGCGGAAGAGAAGCCATCTCCCACAGAGAGCAGCTGACAAAGTTCTGCAGGAAATCAATGACAGCTGCCTCAAAGCACATGGATGCTTACCATTTTTTCCATGCATGGGAACATCACAAAAAAGTGCCTCAATGGGTGCCATCACACTGTGCTGCCCTGTTTCAGGTCACGCTATACCCAGCTGTAGTCTGCAGTGTGTTTGTGTTTTTGTCTATTTAAAGCCTCAACTCCTTGCATTTTTGTTCATACTTTTCAGTTTACATAAGAGTCAGCATAAACTTTCAAAATGATGATTTGTGTAAAAATTGGAGCAGTAGTGGTTTTTGCTTAAGTTTCTGGTTTCAGGGAATGATTCCTGAACTCTTAATAGTTCCCGAGAAGAAAACAACTCCAATATGTCAAACCACCTCCTTCCTTGTAGCTATGATTTTGTCACATGTACGCTGAAATACTTGCAATGTCATACTCTTTTTCTTTTCTTTTTTGGCACAGCATTATTTGTTTGGCTAAATGTATATCCAACTCTGCACTGACAATCTGGGTCCATGGCACGGAACTCTTGAGTCCTTAGTTGTGAAATATTGTCTGCAGTTTCTTCCATAGGAACACAATTTTAACTCTTCCAGAAGTCAGATTCTTTGAAGATGGATAGCATACCTATATCCAAAAGTTCAGATTCACAGAAGAACTATGGAACGAGGCATAAGAACCCAAAAACTGCAACAAGTGAGATTGTAACCAGCCGTGAAAGCTGACATTCTACCGTTTCCATTTTTTCTCTGTACTATTCCCTCCTTATTTGGACTATCCTTAATTCAGATTATTCCAGCTCTGAGACCATTTCTGCTCATTAATCCATTCACATTAGCAAGGTGTGACTGCCCAAGGAGACTATTGAGATTACAACTGAAAGGGATTTCCCTTTCCTTTTTGCCCAATGCCTGAGCTTCTGGAAGTTCTAGAGGGGCAGCACCATTGTCCTCCACTTCCTCTTTGCTGCACACCACAACCTTCCTCTTTCCCCCTTCTTTCTTTTATTATAAGCTTAGTGCTGAAGGTCACCCAGGAACTACTTTGAGTGGCAGATAGGGTCCCTGAGTGCAGGTGGAAGGGGTTAGCCTTCTGAGAAAAAAAAATCTCAGGCCGCATCCCCATTAGAAGCTTAATGCAGTTTCCCTAAACTGAAATAACAGAACCGGATGCAAACGTGAATTTGCCTGTTCCCATTACTTTCAGCCAGAATCGCGTTCAATCCGGATTCTGAGGACGTACGTGACTCAAGGGGGGACTCCAGTGGCTACTTTTTAAAAACCGCTTTTCAGGGCTGCCCTGTTCTCTTCCTCCTGGCGTGAACGCGCCACCCATAATGGACCCCTTCACGGAGCCTAGCTGGGTGGCTGGGTGGCTGCTGCTTGCCCGGATGGAGGAAAAATGGCAGTGGGCAGCCAGCAATTCTTTCCCCTCCTCTCCTCATTGCTCAGGGCGTGCAGCAGCAGCAGCAACTCAAGCCCCCTCCAGTCCGAAGCGCTGACAGCTTGGGCCTTGTCTACCAGTAGCAGCAGCCAGGGGCAGGGCCCACAGCTGTTTGGGAGGGAAAGTGTGAATGCTCTCCCCCCCCCGTACAGCTGTGGGACAGCCCGTAATGGCCGGGAATGCCCTGGGCTGGGTGTAGAGCACGATTTTGCACTCTACTCCCGGAACGCGAGTGGGGCCCCAGCAGAGCAAATGCTCCATCCCAGGGTGTTCTACTCACGTTCGAGAGGCCCTCATGAGAATAGGCCTAGGATTTCCCCAAATAATCCTGATATCTGCTTCTTATATGCTATCAATTTTACTGTTGCTCTTATTTAAATTTATGAATTAGAGAAATAGTGTATTATCAGTCTGCTTTTTAAGAGCCTGTGGTAGAAAAAATGATGCATGCTTTCCAGTTTCCCAGGCTAACACCCTTGCCACAATCTTGCTTCCTTTTCATTTCACTCCTACAGCTGAGTTTGTTATAAATAAGAACCAGGCCGGGGGGGGGGGGGGGGGAGAGAACCTAGAAAAAAGTGTTCCACATTGAAGCCAGTCAAACAACTTTTCACTATAATTGTTCCTCTGCAGTTTGCATGTGATGCATTGTTTACCAGCCTATAAATAGTTTGCTGAACACTATGCACACACAAAAATCTGAAATAGGATACAGTATTAGCAAAGAACTGTCACAACAACTCTGAAGTTGAGAGACATGCATATGCATTATTTCTCCCTCCAGCCTGATTAAATTACAGCCTGCACACCTGCAATTTTGGGTTTAAATGGTCTGTTATATTTCTCTTTGCTATTGCCTGTTATACTCAGTGCTTTGTTTGGCTGTCATGATTGCCATTTTTAGAAGCCGAGGAAAACAGTGTTGCTGCTATGAACGCAGGCTGAAAAAAAGAAAAACATGAATCCATGGGACTTAATGATCTGAGAATTGTCACCATGATTGAATTTAGGCAGGAAATTTCAATTTAGAGGACAAATACTTAGGGGGATTTTTAAAATGTTATTGTTATTGAAGGATTTGGATTTGGGGAGGTGGCAACACTACCAGTCCAAATTGGCATCTCAGGAATAAATTCAATCCAAGGTTGTGATCACACTTGTAGTTCAAGACGGGTTCTGACCACCTTCACCTCACCTCACTCAGATTCTTTTTCCCTGGGATCTGCTTGGGGGCAGGCTGTGGTTCCTCAAGCCAGCTTCTCCAGAGTCCACTTCTCCAAAGGACTCGGTCTTGGAGAAACAGTCCACGTGTAAGCAGGGAACCGGGGTAGAGGGGCTGAACCACACTGGGGTGGGTGGATCCAGCCTTCACTCCTGAATCTCTCTCCCTTCCTTCCCCCGAATCTCTCCCCCCGCAACCGCTCTCTCATATCCCCTCTGTTTCTCCCATATACACTAACACCCCTTTTGCTTGGCTCTGGTTTCTCCCTCTTTCGTTCTCCCTCTCTCCTCCTTTCTTCCTCTGTCTCTCACACCCAGGCCGAGTTAAGCAGGCTGACCGCATGGCATGGCATGGGATGGGGACAATTAGGCACTCTTAATTAAATTGCCCTTTTAATCTGCAGGTGATCACACCATAGGTGAATTGGGAAGGGAAGTATGTATGCTTGACTGTGTGCGTGTGTAGGGGAGGGGGAGGGGAGGGGGAGACTTCTGCAAAATGGAAGGGAGGAAAAAGCAGGAGATAATATAAAAAGTGTGAGCATAGTGGCCCGATCTGAGGACTGATTCTCAGGAATTGGATGTGATCAACATTAGAATAGCTTCACTTCAGTTTCTAACAGAACGGTCTAGTTCATCCAGGTGTGATCATGGCCCAAGAGGAGGTCATTCAGATCCTGTCCTGGAAGGGAGGCAAAGTACACTTCCCACTACACAAGACAATCTTCCTTCCTTCCTTCCTTCCTTCCTTCCTTCCTTCCTTCCTTCCTTCCTTCCTTCCTTCCTTCCTTCCTTCCTTCCTTCCTACTAATTTTGCTTCATACCCAGGAACTGGAAGATCAGAAATAAAATCTCTACTTGCCCATCATTCTCTCTGAGTGACCTTTGGCCTGTTCTTGCCTGGCAGCCTGACTTAGCTCACAGATATTTTGGGAGAATAGAATGGCATGAGAAGCACTGGGCCTGATGTCTTGAGCTTCTGGGAGGAACAACAGAAGATAAATATTGTGGGCTACACTGATTTTAGCAGGTATCTTTTACACAGTCAAAACTTTCCCTGTAATGGTGATGTACTGAGGCCCTTTCTAAGCTGGGATTCTGGGTTATATCCTGAAATAGGGACCTGCCATATGCACAGTTGATGCAGACTATGCCAGGTTCCATTGGAGTTTGCTGTAGTCTGCACTATAATGTAGGTGGCTCAGTCTGGAAGTTATCAGAGCATGGATTACTGTGGCCAGACTGTCTCGTTCTAAAAAGGGTCATAGCTGGTGAAACAGGTGCAGCTGGAAATAGGCATTCTTGGCCACTGCCTCCCTTGGAGCTTCATTTGTCAGTGTAGAATCCCACAGCACCCCCAGATTACTCACCTGTCCCCTCCAGAGCAAAGAAATCTCATAAACAACAGGATGCCTCCCTTCTTCATTGGTGTGGAAGAACATGTAACACACAGCACCTCAGTCTTCTCTGAATTCCATGTCAATTTATTGTTCCCCATCCAACCCATTACTGCCTCTAAGCACCTCAACTGCCACTCAAAAACGTATGATGATCTCTTCCAGGGGTTTCATATAGATTTTAAAGAGTGTTGGAGATAAGACCGATTCCTCAGGAACCTCACAAGTAAGTTCCCCAGACATCAAGCAGAACTCTCTCACAGCCATTCTCTGTTTGCCTTTGTACATTATTTCCATCCCACAATACAGATGCTGGTAAATAGGGTAAAATAATATTCTAACAAAAAAAATGTCTTTTAAAAGCAGCTTAAAAGTTCCCATCATCGACCCCAGTTTTCCCACAGTCTCCTACGGTCCTAGACCAAAAGGAGTGGCTCCCCATGCGACGAGTCTATATAGGCTTGCAGAGCCAGTAGATATTTATAAGGCACAACATTCCCCACTGCCACAGTCTCTGAACCGCCATAGCTGCAGTCCCACCAGTTGATTTTGAGCTCTGGAACTACAACAATGTCAGAAATAGGCAAAAACTCCAGCCAAGCGCCAGACTGTGGCTGAATTCGCACTTAGGCCTCTGGTAAGCAATTAGGTACAACAGAGCTGTACCAGAGCTGACCTAATTGCATACCAGAGGCCTAAGGGCGCATTCAGTCCGTGTCACACCTTCACTTTAAACCTTCTTTAATCCATCTTCAGGGCGGGCTGCTCACACCATTTCATTTCTATCTGTTGTATTTGTGGAGTTTCCATTCGGGAAAGTCCAAATGGAGGGTGGAAAATCGACAAATAGAATGGATAGAAATGAAAAGGTAAGAGCGGTCAGGTCTGGAGAAGGTTTTAAACTGAAGGTTTGACCACGGCCCCACTCTCTTACTCTGAGGATGACTGGGAGCAGATGGTCTCTCTTCAAAGTTATTTAGCAGTCCTGGCAGACATCTTGCTCTCCTCCACAACCACCCCAAGCATGCCTGTCCTGTTTCTATCCTTACAAAAGGGCCTGCTGTGATAGAGCAGTGTGCCTGCTGTACACTAAATACACACACCGTATGCTTTTGCTCTATTTATTTTTTAAAGGGCAAACAGCTGGCAGACATTAAATTAGCAGGTCCTTACAATTAAGACTTTCTTATCAGATAAATGGGGTTGTAGTTACCCTATCAAGGAGTGGCATTTAATAACTGGGAACATATGTGCTAAATGAGCAGCAATTATGATGGAGGTGGACACCCTTTTCCCACAAACCTGGAGACAGTGTAAACAACATTTTCATGGATCGGCTGGCATCTCGTGTCAGCCTGACCCAGGTTGAGCAGGGAAGGTCATGACAACGTCCCCTCAGGATATGCCAAGCCTCAAGACTACTTTCTTTGAGGAGAAATTTGCTTGATAGTAAAAGTTCTTTCCAACACCTCATCACTTCCAGATTTTAGTTTAACAGTCTCATTTCCGTCTCTCTTCTGGTAGTTAATAATAAAGGACTGCTGTGGCAAATCAGTGCGTGTTGTCATCTTTTTATCTTGTGACCTGCTTTGAGACCCTCCGGTGAAGGGCAGGAGAGAATTCAAAGGAGAAGAAATGCCTTCCATACAATGAAATTCATTTTGCATTTAACATTTTCAAACCATGACTGCTTCTATTAAGGGCTGCCAGCTTTTTATTGATTCAGCTCCCGGGAACAGTAGTCCCTCCTCTCCTCTGATTTGCTGGCACTGCAGTCTGCAAAAAGGCACACAAAAAAGACTGAGCTAGAAAAGTTAGTTTTATGACCCTCATCAGTCTAAGAGGAAAAAACCCAATTTTCCTTGCTTAGACACACAAATATGTATTATCACAAACAGTGGGAGATCACTATGGGAGATTACTGGACTGCATTTAATAAAAGTTTAACAAGTAGAAACTTGGCTATCATTGTAAGCATGGTGGAGTGAAGCATACTGCATAGGTATTCTCTGTAGTCTTAAGGCCAATTCGGACTTAGGCCTCTAGTCAACAATTAGTGCAGCTCTGTCCACGAGGCTGCTACGTCCTAGAAGTGCACTAATTGTTGATTAGGCATGGAGCAAGATTTTTTTTTTCAGATCATTTTTATTAACTTTTTGGTTCTACAATATATTAAAACTTCAGGGTTCATCATCACCCCTTTTTCCCAATTAACATATAAATGTCCATTCTTTGCAACTTGTGACTTCCTCCGTTTTTTCAGGATCTTATCCTGTTGTTCTAGTTTCGTCTAATTCGGCCGTTCCTTGAAAAAAGAAGAGTTAATCAAAACCCGCTGCTGTTATTCCTTCTTCTTGTAAAAATTCGATGTAGGGTCTCCAGTCTTTTAAATATTTTTCTGTTGTTCTTTCTTTTAAGAGATTTGACAATTTATCCATTTCAGCATATTCAGCCAGCTTAACTAACCAATTGTCTACTGAGGGTATTTCTGGTGTTTTCCATTTTTTTGCATATATCATTCTCGCAGCAGTGACCATATACATAATCAAAGTATTCAAGGGGTCTAAGTTACTGTCTATTATTCCCAATAGAAAAAATTCTGGTTTAAATGGAATCGTAATTTTTAATATATTTCCCATTGCTCTATGATTTTTTTTCCAGTATTTACTTGCTATTCCACATGTCCACCACATGTGGTAAAATGTTCCCACATTGGTCCCACATTTCCAACACCTATTGGACATGGCATAATAGATCTTAGACAGTTTATAAGGAGTTAGGTACCATGGAGCAAGATTTTATGATCCACACCTTTACCACTCTTTACCCAATGCTTGCCAGCTGCGTCTGGCAGCACAACCATTTGCACGTCTTCTGCCTCATTGCGTGTGATGGGCAGGGAGTGCATCATCTGCACAAGCATGGCTGCTTTACCAGACTCCATGGGCTAGTGCCACCGCAGCAGCCTGGCCAGGGACTGATCCATGCAGCGTTGGGGCACGCCACCCAAACGTGTCACCAGGATCAATCCCACCCCTCCGCATCAGCCTGCAGGCGTGCCATGGAACATGTGACATGGCTGGCAGCAGGCAATAGCAGCAGTGAGGAGGTGGTGTTCGAGGCAGCAGTACGGGCTGCTCAGCAGCAGGACTATATGCATTTCTGGCCAGTAAGGCATGCTTTGGGGAAGCTTCCCTCTCAGCAAGTGTGAATGGTCCTCCTGTACCTGGCGTTGACCAGGCCTAGTGCACAGCAGCCTAATAAGGTAAGTGCAAAAAGACCTTTAGTTTCTTGAACTGCATTCACGCCTAAGATTTAATCTGACTTCAGTCCACTTTCAGAGCGAGAGAACACATCAGCAAAATGGACAATAATTTCCTTTCCACATTATCTAACCCAAAGGTGGAATTTCTGAGTTAGATAATGCTGAGAGAAATCAGCTCACCATTTGGTTGATGTGTTTCCTCGCTCTGAACATGGACTGGAGCTGGATTCAAACTTAGGTGTGAATGCAGCCTTGGACAAACCCAAATCTTCCAGCATTGTGTGAATTCAGAATTCACATCCTGTTTTCTGGGATCTCAGATTTAGAAGTGGAGCCATGAGCTGCTCTCTGATGGAGTCTTTCTAGATGTAGTAGAATAAAATAGATGTTTGGAGAGGTCCTTCCAGAAATGTATGGAACTTCCCCTGGTTTTTCAACGCCAGGTCATCTATTTTGTTCATTCATTCACTGATGATTGATTCCCATTTAATTCCTGAGTTTCAAGTGCTGGAGGACATGATTAGATAAGAGATAAGAGTCAAGGGTTGAAATCCCAATTTCCTGCTATGAAAGCCCACTAGGTGACCTTGGGTCAATGGTTGCTTCTTAATCTAACATCCATAAAGGAAGACCTTTTCCACACTGCCCTTTATTCTAGAACAAATCCCCATCTACACACTAGGGAAGACTAGGCCAAGCCTATTCACACTTCATCTGCATCTCTTGAAACACGGACGGGACCAGGGTATTGAAGATAGTGCCCTAGCCTGGTATAGTTGTAGACGAGGGGTGTGCACAAAGCCAATTTCCCACATTCGATTCAATATGAATGTAAGAAAACTTAGCTTTGGCCAGATCCCAACTCCATGAACATGGGGGGAGGATTCATATTTGTGCACAAAGCAACCCCCCCCTCCTCCCTTACCATCCACCCCTGTTGCCACCGACATCACCGCCACTGCGTGCCTTTGTCCTAGACACTTAAGATTCTGTATGTACCCGGAAGTGCTTTTTTGGCCTCCAAAAAGCACTAAAATAGGCCCGGGGATGCCACTGTGGCTTCCCCTTCCCCTCTACTACATCCCCTACCATTGCAGGGGCTGTGGTGGTGTCCCCAGGCCTATTTCAGCACTCTTTAGAGGGCAAAACAAGCCTTCTGGTTCTGTGCACGAAACTCCCTATCCAGAAATTGTGTAACGCACGTGGTGGTGGCAGCACAAGGTAAGTAGCACCACAGAAGGACAGGAGGCCACAGCAGTGACAGGAGGCCCCGGGGAGGGTTGGGAGGCCCTGGGGGCATCCAGTATTCCCTGAAGCTTCAACTGAAGCTTTGACAAATACCAGATAATCTGATTTCTGGATGGATAGGGACTATAAATGTATACCCTATTAGGTTCGGCCATGTATGCTGAAATTCGTACATATTTGTGCATGTAAACCTCCATGTTAAAGTCTTCAGCTGCACCAGGGGTGGTATCTTGGGCCGTGGAGGTGTATCAATGGCATCATCTATGGTCTGGTATAGTACAGGGTACCCTTTAAGACAATAATCCAGGAAGTACCACCAGAAATGGGTACTCTCCAAAAAAAGTCAGACCAGAAAATTGGAAGGGGGGGTGACTTTTTCCTCATCCTTTGGAGCCTTGCTCTCAAGGACTCTCCAGAGGTAGCAGTGAGGGCAGGAGCTGGATGAGCTATCTGAATGTGAATGTCCCTGGGATGTCTATTCAGAAGCAACCTATCCCAGCTTGGAATGGATTGCTTGTTCCAGGATGGGGTGGCCTATCCTGTCCCAGAAAAAAAAATGTGACTGTGAATCCAAAAAGACCCAAAGAGAATCATGGATGCAGCTGTACAAATGTGCACCATTTCATGATGGGCTTAGCAATGGCCCGGTGCAGGGCAGAAATTGCTACAGCCATTGCTATGGCAACACGGACAATGCAAACACCTAACGGCTGTAGTGCATGAAGACCAGGCCACACGGAGATGAATTCCCCATACACATCTAGGCAGATAAGGAATGCGTGGGGATGCATCCCTGCCTATCTACATTGAATGGGGAATCCGTCCCCACTTGGCCTAGCCCACAAAGGACAGCGCGGGGGCAAGGTGCCCCTCCCAGACCTGCCGCCATTGAGTCAGAGTCAACCCAGTGGTGGGCAGGTCAGTTCTGTCCCTTCTCCGGGTTTCTGTGGGCTGTAGCAGACCCGACTGAGTCTGCTACAGCTAGCAGGAACCCCCCTGGGCATCCCCCCCCCCCAGATATGCACCTCCCCGGACACGTACATTAGAGGGACTTACTTCCTTGCTGCCAGAGTTCAGACTGGGGAGCCCGGGGGCGGGGCTTCCTGGCATGGTTGGTGGCACTCTGCATCTGTGTGAGCTGCCAGCTCTGATTGGCCAGCAGCAGCCCACACCTGTGCAGAACTCCCAGTTCAATGCCAGGACATTCTGCACAGGCATGGGCCTCTGGCCAATCAGACTACCTCGCATGTGCACATCCCTGGGTAGGCCCCAGGTCTGGGTGGGGGGTGGTCCCGGTGGGTGTTTGTGAGGCTCAGCCACCTAAATCTAGACAGCTGAGCCCTGCTGAGGCCAAAGATCTGCCCTGGTGTGCTGGCAGATGTGCTGCTCCATGTGGTAGATGGGACCATTTGGTCTACCACATGGAGCAGCACATCACCACCAGGCCGGTCTTGCCCCGCCCTTGCCCCGTTGGTTCGATCTGCTGCAGTCTCAATCGGACTGCAGCCTCAATCAGACTGCAGCAGCTGCAATCGAAGGCATAAAAGTACAACACCACATTGCATATTGGGTGGATTTTTAAAGCCTAAAATGGTTAGCTTTTGCTTTGAGGTCTTGTGGCTCTGTTACTAGCAGTTCACGCCACCCACCCACCCACCCCTGTGTGTGATGCCTCCCCTTGGGTCTGGGGTCTGGAGTTCATGTGGCCTTAAGAGTGATGTGCCATGATCTGCACCCCATGCTCACCTAACGGGTCAGCGTGGGTCCGGTCTACCGGAGTGCAAGCGCCTGCGCAGAATGCAACAGATTGCTTTCCAGGCCACGCGAGGAGCACCCTGGGCCCAGCAAGGTAAGGTGATTGTGCAGGCCTGCCAGTTGTTGGGCCAATTTCAGTCCAATGGTGGCATTGGGGGCAGGGCCCGCAGCTGTATGGGAGGGAGAGTGCAAATGCTCTCCCTCCCATACAGCTGTGGGATGGCCCAGGACGGCTGGGAACGTGTGTAGAGCATGATTTCATGCTCTACACCCAGAACGTGAGTACGCGGCCCTGTGACGGGCTGGGGCGGTTCCGCCAACCCACCAGAGCGAATGCTCCATCCCAGTTTGTCCTACTCGCATTCCGGAGGCGCTAGTGCAAATAGGCCTCAGCTCCCATCCCTGAACTTAACTGCGAAAAGACCCTTTAGATAAACTGAGCCCTGTAACTGGATAGAAACATTTCAAATAAATGTGGTGTTGGGGTGATTCAGTTCCCCGTCCTAATTGATGTGAAATTTAATTCTTCCACCGTGAACAATGTCTAACACTCCATTCCTCTTCTGTAATTATTTTTTAGCCAACCAGCTGCAATCGAAGGCATAAAAGTACAACACCACATTGCATATTGGGTGGATTTTTAAAGCCTAAAATGGTTAGCTTTGCTTTGAGGTCTTGTGGCTCAGTTACTAGCAGTTCCACCCTATTAAGCAAAAGGTCATAATGTTCAAGCTGGGAGTACCTCTAGATGTGAGGTCACTATGCCCTTTCTTCTCATCAAATGACCAAACCAAATAATAAAATGATGTGTGATTTGCTTCCCCAAGCAGAGCACTGTGCAACAAGATTCAGACCACAGCAGCCATCCAAATATTTTGGCCACTTTTTGACACTACCACCGGTGACAGTAAGAAAAAAATATTTGACTGGATGGATAAGAACCACCGACATAAGCTTTAAAATCATGTAAATAATGGTTTATAAAGAAGGACGATGTGTTAAAGGGCAGTGAACACAACAGCTTGAGATAAATCATGCTTATCCCAGATTTAAGCACTAAATCGCCAGTAGTTTGACATTCCTTCCTCTGTCAAAGCCAACATTTTCAAGAATTCTGTTTTTCTCCCTATATTTGATGGTGAGCTATTACTGATTGTGGGGGGTTCAGCTTTTTTCTTCTTTTTTACAGGTCACATCTGTGACAGAAAACATCTTGAAGAGATCTGCAAGCCGGCAAACACATCTGAGAAACCACTTCCAGCTCGCAAAGAGTCCTGCTTCCAGCTGTGCCTCCCATGTTTGCCAGCCATTTCTGCAGCCCTATTTCCAATTCAGATTTATTTGTCACTCAAAAGTTGCAGGGAGTCTGCTGGGAGGAAAATAGCAACAGCAGCATTTGCAAAAAGCTAAAATGGAAGAGAAGCAATTTCCGAAGTGTTACAGAATGGGCCTGTTTTGATGCAGATGGGAAGGAAGTAGGAAGGGTAGAAAATGCAGAATTTATGTTCCAGACAATTGCAAACAAGCTGCAGTTAGAAATTAGAATTAGGTACCATGCATGCAGTAGGAAGCTTCTGGTATACTGGCCAGGGCAAAATTGACCTAAGTCAATGTTCTCTTCTACAAAAAGTACTCTATCCAGGGGTAGGGATGTACATAAATATTCATAGGCATTTGAAATTTGATTGAATGTGCTGAATTTCAACATTTGAGCTTGAATAGAATGTCCCAAAATTTGAATGTAAACATTCGAATCAAATTTCAAATTTCGGATCGGTTTGTTCAAATTATCCGGACATTCATATGCATACAGGTTCGTACACAATGCGGACTTGAAGATCTGCATCTTTCCCACATCCATATGCATTTGTAGAGATCCATATGGGATGAAAACAGGTTACATAGGGGATAACTACGGGATATATATGGACATGTACAGATGTGGGGAAGACACGTACCGGCACATTCATATGTGCAGATTTGAATACAAAATTCAAACGGATGGATTCAAATTTAGTAAAAACAAATCAAATCTTGTTAAATTTGAATTTAACAGATTTGATTTGATTTGAATTTTCAGGTATTTGATTCGAATAGAATGTCGAAAAAACATTCGTGCACACCCCTATCCAGAGGTGTCCATACACAAATCTCCATGTTGGGCTGTCTATGGAATTATTTATCCACATCTTTAACCTCCAGATTCTCCCTTTCCTTCTCCCTAATAAAGCAACCTTGACTGACTGAGATCCCACTGGCCATTTCGGAATTATTTTACAGCTCAGTGAAGTGGCTCAGTGTAACTTCTGAATCAGAGAGCCTTGGCTTCTAGAGGGGAAAAGGCAGTCTGAGTGGGACTTGCTCATGAAATTTGCATAGGAAAATGTCACGCCTTGCTGGAATCTTTCATGTTCCTGCCAAGTGCTATGCAACATTAATGGTCATTAATTTCTTTAGATATGCAGGGAGATGGAGATGTTCAGCAGTAATTCCACTCATGATTATGTGATCACTTCATGGGCAGTTGTTGAAAACATAGCCTATTACGCATCACCTGGGTGGTTTTGAACTATTTACAACCATGCTATTGTGATAATAGGTACTTTCAGGACAAGAGGGATGAGGCAAAAGCCCAAAATATAAGTGCCAAAAAGAGTCTTGGGAGCAAAAGAACCCTCCAGAAGCAATACATTATTCTCTGTTATCAGCACTGCTACCGGTACAGAACAATGACCTATGCAATTATATCTGTTCTACATGCCTAGAGAGTATTGAACTGTCACTGATTTAACACCATCAGGACAAGACTTTGCAGCAGAAGACCCAGGAGTGAGCAGGCCAGAAGATCAAACATGAGCTCATCATATTTTGGAATAAATCATTTTTGAAAAATGAAGCACTTTACCATCTTTACCACTTTATCATCTCTGGCCTTTTCTGCAAGTTGGTTGGAAGCAATGGCTGCCTTCAGACAGGCAAAATCCTGTGGTGTCATTGTAGCAAGAAAAAGAACTCGCCACCTGGTTTCCCCTACTATAGCAGTATTGTTTTAGTTTCCTGGATGCAGCTCCTGGGAGCTGCCATCTTGGAGGTAGCCACTGCATATGTGCGGCATCCCAAAATGGCAGCACAGATATGACGACTGCACATTTCTTGATATTTCAGACTTCAAAATACCTGGATGTCATCATCATGCCTTGGCTTTGCAAACCAAGATTTAGGAAGGGCTCGACCCACATTTGCTGCATGCATACTGATGGATAGAAAGGCCAATGCGGAATAGACAAGTCCAGTTGCAAAAGGTACAGAGAAAGGTCTCCTTGGGTGGTACTGTAATGGCAGGAACATGATGTCGACAGGTAAGTCTGTTTGCTTGCTCCCTGCTGTTGCCCAGCCATTTGGACAACAAGAGATTACTCTGGAATAAGTTTATTCCAGAACATTGTTTAATAGTGGGATGTTTTGCCACTGCCTGAGTTTGGACCAGCCAGGCTTTCTGGTTCCAACCATGGAAAGGAGTGGTTTGGAAAGAAGTAGTCTGTCTGCATGATGGCACAGATCCAGACCAATCCCTACCCCAGCTTCAAAGCTCATGAAGGCTTTAAGACGAGGCTCTGACTACTCTGAGGGCTAAGAACAGAAGTTCCTAACTGTGGAGCATTTCGGTGCACTGACAGAATGCATTCCCTGTTAGGCCTGAACATGGGAGGCATGCCTTCTACGTGCCGCCCATATTCTGGACCAGGACCTGCTGGTCCACTGCAGAACTTGTTTAATGTTCCATCGGGGCCTCACCATTCTGCACTAATATGAGGGTCAACGAGACCCAGAAGAGAACTTTGCAGGCCTTTGTTCCTGACTAACTGTGAGTGAAGAAAGGGCCTCAGTCCCATAAACCTCTTAATTCCAGAGAATCAGTTGCCTAGCTGGGCTGCTGTCAGTGTCATCATATCATGAAAGATCTCTAAGAACTGTTTGGTCTCTTTTCATTGTTCATATATGTGACAGATATGTTAACTGAATGATGCGAGCAAATGATTGAAATGAGACTTTTGTTTAGTGTAGAAGTTGAGGTTTTGTTAAAGTCTTCAAAATATCAGCCACATAAGGCAGATCCTCTCCCCACTGTGGCCCAATAAATGACTGAAATATGTTTAAAAGGAAAGGATAGAAAGCAACATCCTTTATTTGGGGGGATGCTGTTCTCATGCTGTGGCCTGGCCACCCACATAGACCAAACCTTTCAGTGAAATTATCACTGATCATTGAAATCTTTGAGACAGGCACATCTTCAGCTACTACCTGCCAGACATCCCAGGAACAAGACTAAGGCTACTGCTATACTGAAAATGTATTTTAATAATTTAAATTATTAAGTGGCCTCTTCTACCTCAAGAATGCCTATGTTTTGTGTGCCAGCCTGCGTTAAGGCTATGTTCTTCCACAGTAAAACAAAGAAACTCAAAGGCACTCAAAGATGGCTCTCTGAGATGATGCTGACACATGACAGTGGACCCATGCCATTTCTAATGCACATTTAACGGTGTGTGTGTGTGGGGGGGGGGGGAATCAGTGTGTTAAAGTGGATTGGAGTAGGGCTGAAAATATTAGTGCCACATCATACCACCTCCGATGTGCTTTTGAGCTGCTTTTTTCCTGCATGTGAACTCAGCCTAAGGTTACTTTTTCTGCTCTCTGAACTTTCTGGTACTCACATGCCTGTGTCTCCTTTTCCCTTTAGCTGCCACACGTGGCTAGCTGACTAATGTCTGTCAATCTCATTTTTTTCACCTGGTTCAGAGAAGCAGAATTTCAGACATTCACATACTCCAGTACTGTTTCTTCCTTCTTTATTTTATTAATTTGTTTTTGCTTTGTTAAAAAGAAGAGAAATAGGAAAGGGAGGATGCAGCAGTTTGTCAAAATTAGCCCAGCCGCACCAGAGAGGGTCTACAATAGAGTAACAACTTCTTCTTGTTGCGTACTATTGAAACCTGGATGACCTCTGGTTAAGTGCATGGGCACGTCTATGCAGTTTTCTTGGCAGAAGTGGGTTTGCCATTGCCTCCTTTTGAGAAGAGACTGAAATGAAGCCTCACTCCAGGCAGTTTGCTGTACTGCTGAGCTACAGCTACTCTATCTCTCCTTTATGGGGGAAAGATTGTAGTGTTAAGGGAATGTATTCCCGTCTATGGTGGGAATGCTGTACATTAATACATTTTGGACAATAGTGGCAAAAGAATCAAAAGAGTTTTCTGAAGGAAAAAGTGAACTTTGGTGCTAAATTATGTCTTCCAGGCCCTGATCCCACTGCACTAGGTTAATCCAAAATCAATTCTCCTGAGGACCAAGTTTATGTCCCAGCTGTTCCCACTTACCTGGTGATAAAATGGGTTGCATCCAAATTCCCCCTTCCCACTCTATTCGCTCCTGTCTCCAGTCCCAGCAAACAGCGTCTTTTCTTCTCCTCCCAGTCCTCTCTCTTTGATTGGTTCCACCCCATCAATCAAACCATGATGCTGCCATGGCAGGTAGTTTTCACTCCTTAGGTTCTGCCAGCCCCTCTGATCCAGCATCGCTCTTGCGCAAAAACAATGATGTCAGCTGTTCCATGCCATATAGCAAGATGCACGTGGAACACATGCCAAGCATTGATGGCTCTTGGTGGAGGGAGGCACAGGAGTGGAGGCTGCTCCTTGGTGAGCTACATCACAACCAACATCATGCCGTGACTGCAACACCCACAAGACACCAGGCATTGGCTGGAAGGATCTGGGAAGGACGCCCCGCCATGTACAGTCTCCTCTCCCAAAAGTCCAGGAGACATTCCCACAGGATGGAATAAAGTGTGGTACTGCTCCAAACAGTACTGAGAGCTGTTTTTCTTTGGGTTTATTTTATTTGGGATTTAGTGGTTTAGTCCCCATAAAGTTTGGAAATCAAAATTACAGTGTGAACGGAGGAAACTAAATTTGGTCTGAAACCTTTTCATTTGCTGAATGGGAATGGCACCTCACTCTTTTTTTTTCATTCAGGCAATTCACAAATTAAAAACAAAGATTTGTTGAGGTATTTAACTCACTGTCTCAGAAGTATGGAAGGTGAGTCAAGACTTAACTTTATTAAGATGGTACAAGAAACTATGAGAACTAGTTGCGAATGAGTTCTTGAGCAATCGAACAAACAGAATGGAAGCTACTCTCACAGAAAGCTATGAGTTAACACGAAAGCATCTCATAGACCGTGGTTACACCTTTACTTTAATATTTATTCAGCCTGAATTCCAGGCCATTTGCTTACATCTTTAAATGCCAAGCCATTTGTTTTCCTGGATTCTCCTCCTTCTAGTCAGGTTTTCCTTCAATCGGGCAACACAGCATTAAAGTTTTCATCCCTTTCCAGGAGGCCACCGTTCTGGCTCCCCAGCTGCCCCAAAAATGCTACCTATGCATGCCTCTACTCTGAGTCGTGCCCCTCCCCCTCCCCCTCCCCCTGACAGCCCTTCCCCTTCCTCTGCCTCGTCCTCGCAATCTCCCTCCCTCTTGCTGGGATTTCCTTTCCCTGTTGCTGGATCACCCTCCCCCCACAACCTTGCCTTAATTTCCTTTCCTTGTCACCGCTGCCATCATAACCAATGATTTCCCTCCACCCTCACCAATCTTCCTCACCTCCCCCACCCCTCCCTCTTGCCCTGACTTTCTCTCCCCACCCTGTCACCACTGCCCCCACCCTGAGCTCCCTCCTCCCACCCCACATGTCACCTTGCCCCCCCCTTGCCCCCCCCAATGCCTCCCCATCAAGCACAGCATTTTCCCCACCCCTTCACCAGCTGGGCATAACCAGCCATAGCATCAGGAAGGTGTAATCAAGCCATTGCAGGCCGAACGTGGCTTGGATATGGCTGCCTTCCTGACGTGGATTAAAATGGTAACATGTAACTGCAGCCATAGAAAGATTGGATAAGCTAAAGAGTTACAGGGAGCACAGATGAAAGCTCTGCAGCTGCTGTTGGCCTGATGATCATATGATAAACTGAGAGACAAATCATCATTGAGTTATAGCAAAACCTAATGTGAAACCACATACAGTAAATGGAAGGACAACTACTGGCACAATGATCTCATTAAAAAAGAGAACTTTATCAGCTAACAACTGCACTGTCTTATTTGATGTACCTTAACAGCTGAGCTGCACTGTGGGAAAATAAGTCAAGCAGAGCTGAGTCTAATGTTTGGAAACAGAGAAAAGGGCAATATTAGAAACTGAAAATAAAGAGGCCAGTCTCTGCTTCTGCCTCTCATACAGTATTAATGAACTGTGTCCTTGCAATAAAATTGAGACCTTCTGAATTTAGATTTAAATTTTGGACAAAGTTGTCCTTTCCTTAGTCTAAATAAACAAACAAATAAATAAATGCTAGGCTGTGGTCACCCTTAAGGTTTAATCCAGCGTCAGTCCACTTTCAGAGTGCGAGAATATATCAGCAAGTGACAAGCTATTTTCTTTCAGTGTTAGAAAATTCACCTTGGCATAGATAATGTGAGAAAGAAAATTACTGGTCACTTTGCTGATGTGTTCTCTCGCTCTGAAGGTGGACTGAAGCTGGATTAAACCTTAGGTGTGACCACAGCACTAGTAAGAGATGGCTCCTTATTGCTCAGTCACTTTGGACATTCATCAAAGAGTTAAAATTTGCCATAATTCATTAGTAGCAAAACCAAAGAAAGTATACATTTGGTATGGCTTTCATAGGCTGTGGAAACCCTAATGTTTAAGGCAGTCTGAAGCAGTCCCAACTTCCCAAGGATCACACCCAAAAATGATATTCTAATTTTATCTGAATTATCCCTTCCAATCCAATCCACCTGGTAATCAGATTTTCCCACTGAAACCATTTCTGCTTCTTAGCTTAGTTATATTTTGGAGGTGTGATCATGCAAATGACTATTGGGGTGGTAGACAAAGTTTTCAGAGTGGTCAGAGGAAGGAGTTCCCTTTCTCTCTCTGGTCAAGAAGGGCAGTACTTTTTTTCCTTGCTCCATATCACCATCTGCCTATTTCTATCATCTTTTTTAAAAAAGATGTATCATTGATTTTCACAAGTGGGCAAATCTTCCTCTTCATAAATTGGGGGGAATTAAAGTCAGTCTACAGTGCACCATTTTTGGGATGTGGGAGAAAATTTAAATGCAAAATACAGTGCACCATTATCTGTGGGTTCCCCCAACATTTTCTGCACCTCTGCCTGTGTTGGGCTAAGAGGGATGGTTATGGCTGCCCCCTTTTCTCAGTAATGCTTTTATAGTGCACAGATCTGCTCAACAGCAAAATTCTGCACACTCCCTGGCTGGACAGTGCATGAGCGGGAGGTCTGGAACATGGAGAGAGTGAAGTACACAATGCCCATAGTGTGTTGAGGGCAATTGTATTCCACCAGCAACCCAACACACTCTGTGTTGCTCCCCAGAACTTGCAAAGATGCAGTTTTGTTCAATTGTGCATAATTTAACTTTTTTAAAAATTAAAAGGACAGGTAGGTGAAACATGGGACAAGGAGACTGACAGGAGTGCACCCAATCATAGATGTCACAGGGCAGAGAATGATGATAAAAGTATCCTATACCACAGTGTGGTAAAGTATCTTATACCACACTGAGGCCAGGGATACTAAAAGAAGAAGAGTTGGCTTTTCTACCCTGCTTTTCTCACCTATTTAAGGAGACTCAAAGTGGCTGACAGCTTTCTATTCTTCTCCCCACAGCAGAACACCCTGTGAGGTAGGTGGGGCTGTGAGAGCTCAGAAGACAGCTGTGACTAGCCCAAGGTCACCCAGCTGGCTTTGTGGAAGAGTGCGGAATCAAACCCAAATAAGAGTCCAGCTCCCTAACTACAAATCCAAACTGGCTCCAAAGTGTGGATTAAGAAAGACAAACTGTGTGAACACTGTAATGGGTGGGATAAAGCCAAAAATTGGACTAAGATTCCATTGTGCCCTAAGATAGACTAAGACAGCGCCCTAGCATGGGGTGATTTTTTGCATTTCCCTTCCTGTCCGCTGGATGGGAAAGTAGTGTCATCACCCAATGTTAAATAGTGTCTGTGCGATCAGTCACTCACCTGGGGCTGGTCCTGGGACTGGTCCTCTTCATGGTGCCACCATTGTGAGTCCGGTGCCCTCCACAGCTGCGCATGTGTCAGCACCATTGTCATGATGACACTGATGCTCTGGGCAGTCGCAGTTGCGTCAGGAGGGCAGAAGAGCTGCCAGCTCATTTGTGCAGCAGCTGTGTTGACCGCCTTGCCCAGCTGAGGAGCATTCGCTCCCCAGCTGGATGCAATCAGGTAAGTTGGGGTAAGGTTTGGGAAAGGCAGGGAGCACGATTTTGCACTCCTCACCTAGTGCATAATTAGGGAACTTCTGGGGAGGTAGGGGGCGCCTGGAGGCTGTAACAATCTCCTCAAGGTGCAGATGCTCTTCCCCAGGTTAGCTAATGCCCTATGGCTGTAGTGCGAATAGGCCCCTGGACTGTACATGACAACCCTAATTAAATGGAATTTTACATCTAAAGTTCTTCAAAAAAAATTTAAAAAGTCAATTTAATAAAGGAGGGGATTATAATTAATGGATAAAAATAGAAAAGGAGGGGAGGGAAACAGAATTTCCAACTACAATCCCTAGATACAGAGCAGCATGTGATAAAAGGGTTAAAATTCCATGTCGGCACTGATCCTGATCATTAGCGGTCCACCAGCTCAACTAATGTAATTTTCTTGCTCGCTTGCCTGCTTGCTTTCCTTCTTTCCTCTCAAAGCCACATATTAAATACAAACAGCTATTTCATGTTATGTTAAGTTTGGTGCTAAGTCTCTGTTTCATTTGCTAGCCGTGATCAGTTTGCATGCACTTTGACTGAACTTTTAGAAATCATTCCATTTCACTTTGTTTGTATTTAATTTTGTACAGAACTGAACACACACAACTGTCGTATGGATGCGCTTATTAGATACACTTCATTTAACACATACATATCTGTAGTTATGTTTGCGCACAAAGTATTATCTGAATTGTCACAAGATTTTTCTTTTATTAATCTTTAGCTCTGAGATGTAGAAAAGAATACTAGAATTACTATTAAAAACAAGGCTAAACATATTGCCCTACAGCATGAAGCCTTTATAGAGAACATGCCTTTTCACTTGACATACTTGTAAAGCTAACAGCAAAAAATAGCAGTGAGATAATTGTCTGCATCTTTCAGGTTTTTAAAAATAATTTAATTTGAACAAGTACAGTATTTGTTTCTTGGGCCCTTTCTGCAGACCCTTAATGGTTCATATAGAACACATCTATACCTCCAGATGTGCCCATTAATGCACATCTAGGAGGCTCTGCCCCCGATGGTACAGCTCCATCTGCTTTAGATGAAGCCTGATCCAGATAAGGGAAGCCTCCCACCTGGATCACTGGTCAGTCTGTTTAATTGGGTGCACCAGCAGACCTGACCCAGAACACAAAGGTTTCCAGGGGCACAGTACAATGACATTTCAATTTTTATACTTAGCCTTTGGAGGTGCGTGGGGTTATGGCTGCAAAGCTCACACATGCTCCGATGCCATGGCATGGGCTGATTTGGATCAGTGCACAAGACAGGAAAGAAGAATAGTAATATGTAATGCCTTGAGCTGTTCAGAAACAAGGCATGATATAAATACCAGGAAGGAAGGAAGGAAGGAAGGAAGGAAGGAAGGAAGGAAGGAAGGAAGGAAGGAAGGGCCTTCTTGCACTTAACGTCAGTGGAATAACATCCTGCTGAAATTAAGTTCAGGGACAGTGGCTGACATTCACACCATGAGTGCTGGCATCTTCCCCAACTTCAATACCAGCCCTTGAAGTGCAGACAGTCCATTGTGAATCATCTGCATCATATCAACAGTGGGCCAAGATGGCCACCCATGCTCTGGTCTTCTCTGGGATGCGTCCTGCTGGCCTAGTACAGGACTTGTCCAGCAATCCAACTGCGGATGATCACCATGGGGTTGGGTTTTACCTGACTGGTATGATATTATTAGGTAAGTGCAAACAGGCCCTCTGATACCAGTACCAATACAGTACTGTGTGTGCTAGCACAGTAAAACTAACAAAGTGCTTAGTGACATGGGAAGTTGCTTTGTGCCATTCCGTCCATCGGCAATTCCACACAGGCTGGTATACTGGACCAGCATGCGTACTAGGTCCAAAATGGAGGCTCCTGGTAGACCTGCTGGTCCAGTATACTCACCTGTACGGAATCACTTTATGTCAATATTGTTCACAGAGGGTCTGTTCTTACTTGTCTTATTCTCGAATATACCCCGTAATAGGGGCCTGCTGTTCTCATGCTACTGCAGGCTATAGCAGATGAGGTCTGCCAAAGTCTGCATTAGCATGCAGACGACAGACCCCTATCCTGAGATATATTCCAGAATATGGCTAAGTGTGAAGAAGCCCAGAGCCAAAGGCCCTTTCTGGACTTCCAGAATATATCCTAAAACAGGAGCTTGCCATCTGCATGCTAGTGCAGAGACGTTTTCGCACGGGGCTGAACGGAACGCGGAAAAGACAGCTGTGGACACGTCATCCGCATTGCCCGCGCGCGGCTTGCGTTCCGACGTGTCCGCAGCTGTCTTTTCCGCGTTCGAAATGTAGAGCACTTTAAAGTGCTCTACACGCGTTCCAACGCGGACGAGCCGCCCGCAGCCGTTCGGGAGGAGAAGCGTTCGCGCCTGCTTCTGTCTCCCGAACGGCTGCGGGCGCGCCTCCGACGCCGCACGGCTTTGACAATCAGCTGTTTGTCAAACAGCTGATTGTCGATCTGCCTCCGCGGCTGTCTGCGCGCCCCTGGCCGGCGTTTGCCGGCTAAGGCAGCTTCGGGCGCTTTGAGCATTCGCACCCAGACGCTCCGGAACGTGTTTACACGCGTTCTGGCGCGTCTGTGTGTGAAAGGGGAAAGCGCCCGGAGCTGCCTTAAGCTTTCCGCCTGAACGCGTTCCATTTCGAACGCGATGCAGTGCGGAAATGCCTCAGACTACATCAGGCCCTGCCCTCAGGTTTGCCATAGTCTGTACCAACACACTGCTAATCCAGGATATATTCTGGTATAAGGCCCAGTGCAGAAATGGCCTGTTTCAGAAAGCAAACTGTTCTCATCTAACCTGAACACATTAAAGCGTGAATCTAGAACATTTCCTGTATAAAACGGATCCTCTATTGCTGAGAAATGGCCTTTCCTCTGAATAGCTAAGTAAAGAAGCATCATCTGATAAGGAACTCTGTATTTGATCATCAGAAATTTCCACCTTAATGATAAGAATAACTTTTCTTGCCTCCATTCTCTATTGCGTGTTCTGGAAAAGATGCATGAGGTATCTTCAAGAAGAATAGGCCACATATGTGCTTTATAAAATCCTTATTATGCTTGGTTGTTATGGTGATACTAAACACAAGCCTGTAAACTCTAAACTCCGATTTATTATGTTATTTTCTTAAATAATAATAAATATAATTACAAGTAGTTCAGAGGTCAAACTTCATTTCAAAGGCCAATAAATTCCCATGGTGCGCTCAGGTTTGGAACACTTTTGTCTCAACAGGAAGATTTGGTGAACCAAGTTTTATTAGCGTTGGCAGTTTAATGACTTAGATCAAAGTTCAGAAAGCATGGGTGTGTGCATATGTTAAACTTCACCAGGGAACATGTCAGCAATAAAAGAAAGCTGCTAAAGGGCCATCTCTTGCCAGACGTCTTCCAAATTGAGAGTTAACGGCTACGCTTCCGTCATTCATTTCAACAGGCAACATGAAAAGCAGCTCTGTTCTGCTCTGTGCAAGATTCAAGACTTTTAAAAACGTTGACCACTATAACATAAGTGGAGGCACATATACGGAAGGGGACAAAATCTTCTTTTCATGCATCCTTCCAAATACATATAAGAGAGAGCAGGCTTTTGCTTGATGATCTTTTCCTAGTCTCCGTGTTGGGTGCCACTTAGCTCATGTCGAAAAAAGAGAAAACATCTCACCCAAAAAAAGGTCAGAACACAGGAGGTGTGCAGACAGCATGCCTCTCACGTTTGGGGCTACTGTGGGGCACATTTCAGTGGCATGCCATAGTGCCCTGCCAAAATGCATCCCTCAGAACTCCCAGAATCCTCTGTTTTTGGTCTAAGTGGCAATAAGTCTATGGCTCAAAGATTTCCAAGGGTCTCCCATTCAAACACTAATCCAACTTTATAAATAAGCTGACAAATATGACTACTGCACAAGTCATTTCATTAGACTCTTAATAAGTAACCTTCCACTTCTTCTGTATCTTTGTGCTATGAAGCTGATGGGTAGGAGAGTCAGATCAGACAAGGGGAAGTGTTTCTTCACCCATAGGATGCTGCCAGAAGAGGTGGTAACAGCAACCATCCTATATGGTTTTAAGAAAGGGTTAGACAAATTTATGGATGACAGATGTATCAATGGCTACTATAATTGATGCCTAAGTACATCTTTCAGGCTGGGAGGACAGACAAAAAACCTCTAAGGCCATTTGCTGGGCTTCGAGAGCAGGAGAAGGTTTGTCCTTGTCTCTGCTTGAGATGCCCATGGGCAATTGGTGGGCCACTGTGTGCGACAGGATGCTGGACTATATGGGCTGTGGCCTGATCCAGAAGGTCTCCTCTTCTGTTCTTATGCTAGATGGGATGTAATCCTGCATCCATGTGGTGTGGGTGTTGACTGCTCTGAGACCACATTTGTTTCTGGACAATCTGGGCATACTGGTGACAGATGTACAGTAATGGCCCCAGCATGGTGGACAATTGTGGAACTTCCAAGGGAGGATGCCCCAGGATGGTGTCAGACACAGATGCAGCCTAATATTTTTGTTTTATTTTTCCATGGTTTACCCTGAAACTACACGGGCTCTTGGAAGTGGAGTGAATCATTCTGTCTGTCATCCTCCAGCCCTCTTACTCAGCTATAGGAATTCCTATCAGTTAAACATAAGGCTACGTTAGTGAATTTGTGGCGAGACTCCAGAATCAAGCCAGGACTGCCCATTATCAACAGCTTAGAACATGCCATGCAAATTATGTGCACGCTGAGCCGGAAGATAACTCAGACCTCAGCGTACCTGCTTTGCATCACTATACTTAGATTAGTAACTAGGAACAAAATGTCATTTCGAAGCTTGGAAGCTGTGCCAGCTGTAAGGGTATAGCCAGCAAACTGTCCTTCCTGCTAGTCACAACAAGGAAACAACATGAACTCTATCAGGCTAAAATGACAGCTAGACAACAATTTCATCAGGCTGTGTTATGAGCACTGTTCACAGGACCAGGTTCAAGAACACCAAGGCTTGCCTTTATAGCGAATGTCAGTGTTTGTTCATAAAAGATCACACATAAAATAGCATCAGCAAACACAGATTCAGGACATGGATCTGGCGGTCTGCCAGTGACCAGAGCACCTCAATTTGAGCTCTAGGAGCGTTTGTAGCAGGGCAGCCTTGCACAGGGACTTTGGCCATGTCCCTAGCTAGTGGTAACTTTTATTCTGTCAAGATCACCATTCACAGGTTCAGGTTCAAGGAAAAAGGAGGCTTGCTTTTGTAGCAGCATATCAGTGTTTATTTATCAGGAACACACTGAAAGTAGCACCAGCACACACATATATCCCTTAACACTTTCCCACCCATGTTGGCACGGGTGGCCCTTACATCAAACACTCAAGTTGAGTCCCCATTTTCTCTCAAGCTCCAAAGGCCCTGAGACAACACTGGTTCCAATTATTTCCCAACCATTACATGCTTATCTCTACAGCAAAGAAAAACCAGAGTCAGTGAAATATGCAACCAGAGGCCAATTCGCACTTAGGCCTCTAGTCAACAATTAGTGCAGTTCTGGTGAAGAACATACACATGTCCACTAGGCTGCTACTGCCTAGAAGTGTGCCTGCCCTTACTAGAGATGCACTAACTGTTGATTAGCTGTGAAGCACGATTTCATGCTCCACAACTTTACCAACATCTACTAAAGGCTTACATGGAGCATCCAGTGGCACAACCATTCACATGTCTTCCAGCTCACTGTGTGGGGTGGACAAGGTGGCTGTGCAGGGGTAGCTGCATTGCCGGGTCAATTCCTGGCCGCTGCCATGATCAGGCAAGTCTCTGTGGGCTGGTGCCATAGCGGCAGGCTGGCTGGGGACTGATCCACTCAGTATTGGGGCACACCATCCCAACACATCACTGAGATTGACCATGCTTCTCTGCATTGGCCTGCAGGCATGCCATGAAACTTGTGACATGGTTGGCAGTGGCCAATCACAGCAGCAAGGAGGCAGGACTTCCAGCTTTCAAGGCAGCGGCACAGGCTGATCAATAGCAGGACCATTTGCATTTCTGGCCAATAAGGGATGATTTGGGGAAGTGTCCCTCCCCGCAAGTGTGAATGGTCCTCCTGTACCTGATGTTGACCAGCCATAGTTCATGGCAGCCTAATCATGTAAGTGCAGAAAGGTCTCAGGCATGGTCTCAAACTTTAAAGATGGCAGTGCAGTGGCCAAGTTGACAGGCTGTGGAAGAGGGATGGGGCTGCTCAGGTACTCTACCCAAAAGTCATCTTTCTCTAACCACCCAGTTGACAGATCAGCAACTTCTGTCTCTTGCTGTCCTTTCGCCCAGTGATTATGACAGCCCCCCACAACTGGGTTTCCTTCTTCCAGTGTAGTGCTGGTGGCCACTAGGACTGGTGGGAAAGGGGAGAAGGCATCTAGATAAAGTGGCTAATGAAAGGGGAGAATGGAATGCATGTTTATATGAACACCTGAGGTTAGCTCAGCAGGAATCTCAACTTCCCATCGAACATAGTGCCCCACCTCCTCCTTTTTTCTCTCTCTCAAATTAGGCAGAGTGAGCATTCCAGGATGGGTGACGCTACTCCATCACCTCCTGAGCTGCTATGCACAAGACGAGGGAGGGAGGGAAGAAACGAGTGAGCGAGCGAGCGAGGGCACCTTGCCAGCCGTGTTTAATGAAAGGATAACCCTGTTGAAGCCCAATCGCGAGGGCAGCCGCCGCTGCCGAGTGAGTCACCGCTTGCAGCTGAGAAGTTGTCAGGAACAAAGGCACCTTACGATCAGGCAGGGTATTTGTGCCAGCTGAGAGAGGAATGTCCAGATCGTCTTGACCTATTCCCACAGTTTATGGGAGCCGGGACAGCATGACACTTGCTTAAATCATCCCGAGCCTGACTTAAACAAGACTTTGGCATATTACATGCTTGATTCTGACTGCCTGAGGACTCATTTTCATTATGCAAAGGCAAGCTTCTGTTTTGTTACTTTCAGATGTAGATTTTTATTTTCAGTCATGCTTGGCCAAACTTTCTCCACAATGCCCCTCAGTCCTAAACAAACGGCTCTTGCAGGAGTGAATGTCCTTTGGGCGGTCAGCGCAGAACCTCCAGCTGCCGCTGCTGCCGGACAAAGCAAAACAAATGTGGTAACACCTCAGGTTTAATCCAGTTTCAGCCCACCTTCAGAGCAAGAGAACACCTCAGCAAAGTGACCAGTAATATTCTTTCCACGTTATCTATCCCAAAGGTGAATTTGCTGAGTTATTTAATACTGAAAGAAAACACCTTGCCACTTTGCTGCTGTATTCTCAGTCTGAAAGTGGAGTGAAGTGGGATTAAAACTTGTGTGACCCTTGTGTGGCCACAGCCAAAGGGGTTTATGGGAAGTGCATATTCCAAGTCCAGCCCAGTGGAAGCGGGCAGCTGTACCTATTCCATGGGGCTGCCCCTCAGTCTCTGCCAGGGCTTTTACTCTGTTGTGGCAGGGGATTGAATTGAGGTGGCGACAGCTGTTGCTTTTGGGGTGGGAGGGTGTCTTTCTTTCCAGTGCTTGCTAGGAAATCACGAGAGGGCCTTATCTGCCCTTTCTTGCACTTGGTTAGGGGCTGGCTGTGTTTTCTGCTGCCCAGAGAGGAGAGCCCATGGCGCCTGAAACTAGGGAAGCTCTTGCTTCAAGGGCAGCGCTGTGTGAGTACTCACAGAGATCCAGATCAGATGAGGGGCAAAGTTGGACATGAGTAACCGCATGTAAATGTCCCCCTTAGTACAACCGTTTCTGCACAGTTTACAACCTTGGATATGTATCCTCAGAAGGATACAATGCAATCTTGCTGTGTGTAGGATTGAAGTCTAGCAGATTTGGTCCAAAGAAGTTCCTCACCTTTGGCAGCCATAGTGCTGTGGCAAATACTGTCCATGGGATCCTCTCCAAAGTAAAGAACCATCAAGGCCACCTTTCCCCCTTTGGCTCAGCTCTGCCCCCTGCCTTTGTCTTTCCCTTCTGCTTCTCCATCTTGGTCATTTTGAATCACCTCCTACTGCAATGTCTCCCTTCAAACACCAACAGGACACCAAAATATTGGCCTGCCTGGGGCAATCGCATGTCACAGATTGGCCCTGGATTCGAGGATGGTCCTGTTTCCATAGTCTAATTCAGTGGTTCTCAACCTTCCTAATGTCATGACCCTTTAATACAGTTCCTCATGTTGTGGTGACCCCCAACCTAACCCTAACCCCCAACCATAAAATTATTTTCGTTGCTACTTCATAACTGTAATTTTGCTACTGTTATGAATCGTACAGTAATGTAAATATCTGATATGCAGGATGTATTTTCATTGTTACAAATTGAACATAATTAAAGCATAGTATTTTCCAGTGGTCTTTGACAACCCTTGTGAAAGAGTAGATCAACCCCCAAAGGGGTCACGACCCACAAGTTGAGAACCACTGGTCTAATTCTTGCCTTCAGAGTGAGAACTGCCCTTCTATGCCTATGGCAAATTCAAGATATTTATTCACTAGCTATGCTGTAAATTATGTCTAATGTAGGCTGCAACGTCTAGGCCTCTTCAGTCTGGAGATATGGTGTTTAAGAGGGGACCTGATTGAAATATATAAAATTATGCATGGTACAGAAAACGTGGATAGAGAAAATTTCTTTTCTCTATCACACAACACTAGAACCAGGGGGCACTCTTTGAAGCTGATGGGTAGGAGAGTCGGATCCAACAAGGGGAAGTATTTCTTCACCCAGAGGGTCATCGGTTTATGGAATTTGCTGCCGGAAGAGGTGGTAACAGCTACCAGTCTAGATGGCTTTAAGGCATGGTTAGACAAATTTATGGATGACAGATCTATCAATGACTACTAGAATGAATGCCTAGGTACATCTTTCAGGCTAGGGGCGGGGGGAAATAGGACGCTGGGATTCAAGATTGGGAAAAGGTTGGTCCTTTTCTCTGCTTGAGATGCCCATGAGCATTTGGTGGGCCACTGTGTGAGACGGGATACTGGACTAGATGGGCTGTGGCCTGATCCAGCAGAGCTTCTCTTATGTTCTTATATAGCCCTAAAGCCAGAGGTCACCAACAGAACGTGTGGCCTGAGGTAAGCGTGAGGATTTCTGGGCACCTCAGGCGAAGTACCAACTTTGCCTTTTGCCCCAATCTACCACAGTAAAAAATGAGAACTGATTCAGGCAGATGCATGAAAGGTTTTCTGCACAATTTGATCTTGTGGTGCCAACCCACCTGCACATTACAATTTTACCAGCCATGTCTTATTTTACAGAATGATCCATGTGAAGCAATAACATGCAAGATGATCTATAGAATATTCAGGAGCAGGCACTGTGAGCAGACACAAATAGCCCTTACTCCACTTGTGTTTTCTTTGTTTGAAATCCATGTGGCAGTGCAAATCTTGTTGTGGTCTGAGATTGGATTAAAGGAAGATTTATTGCCATCACTTGAAAATCATATGAAGCCCATGAACCAACACCTGCTGTGGGGGAGATAAATCTGTGCCTACGTATGTAAACCCCCCCCCCACAATGAAATCAGGAGGTCTGTGGGGGTAAAGCAGCAACTTCCACTCTGATTTTAAAGACATCAGATTCTATTTTGACTGGTGAGCTGCCAGTCACTGCCTCCCTGTTCTCACTGTTCCACTGGTTCCATTTTGATGGTCACCACTGCTAGGACCATAAATCATGCAGAAAAATCAAGTTCTGACTATTATGGCAATTGACACCCTTTACAACTGGATGCCTAAGGTGACTCCCTAATGTTTCTGCTGACCCTGTATGTGTTTATGAATTAAAAATTATGAAATACTTTTTGTTTATTTTGGCCTCTATGGAGCAGGAGGTGGTATGTTTCTGAAGGCCAGCTGTTGGGAGTACAGCAAGCTGTGAGCTCAAGTCCTTCTGGTGGGCTCCCTGTGCAACTGGTTGGACATTGTGAAGACAGACTTTTGAACTAGATGGGCCATTGGTCCTATTCAATGAGGATTCTTTTTTAATGTTCTTATGTTACCAACCTCATTGGCTGATCTCTGGTCCATGGATATCAGAATTCCAGAGAACATATTTCTATTCACATTCTTGATGTTTTTAAGCAATAATTTTAATGAACCACTGTGATGCTTTCTACTTTGTAACTCCACTTGTTCTGGCTACTCTGGGGAAACATCCAGATAAAGATAACTTTGCTTATGGAAAAGGAGGGTATTAAATGGAGGGCCTCTTTGCACTAACTTTTGCACTGCAGATTGAGATGCTCTGGGACATTTCGTCCACATGCCACCTCCATCCAGGAGCAGCTGGTGAGCTCCCGGTCACTCCTGCATGCAGCATTCACACTCTCTTTTGAGTGTAAAGCTCCATTGGGGTGGCGCAGGGAGGGTATGGCTGCCCATCTTGTTGTGATTGCGATGGCAATGGCCTGGCATGTGGCAGAAGGTGTGGTGGCAATCTGGGCTGGGCCATCTGCACTTGATGTGCGGATGGTTGGGCTGGCGTGTACACCAAGTCTGGATGGCTTCCATTATGTCTGATCTTTGCTTGCCTGGAATGGTATACTAATACCATTCCACAAACCAAAGTGTGAACAGGCCCATAACCAATGTCCTAGTGGGGCTGTACTTGCTGAAAGTAGAACTTGGGTTGGTGACTAACGGAAACTGTTGCCCAAAATGTTGGAAAAGTGCCAAAGTCATTCAGCTTCTGAAGATCTCCTCCTTAAATTTCTAAAAGTTATTGGGGAAACATTAGAAAAGGAACAAGGAGATCGTAACAACCTTCAAGGATTGCTACAAACACCAGCAAGTGGTTTTGTCATAACCTTTTGCTCTGACATCATTCTGTGAAATTGTAAGTTGCTTTGGCAACAATGGGTGGTGGTTCTAAAACCTGGTATTTATTGGATCTATGTGTTCTTTGTTCTCAGCTATCCTGCCTGCTCAGTTCTTTCTGCTGACAAGATAATGGAGACCACACAATGTCAAAATACTTACATCAAAGAGTCATCTTAAGCTGAATGCTTAATGGCACAGGTTGTTTAGTCCCAAAATCTCCTGCCAGCATCCTTGTTCCAGTTTTCCAATACTACATTCTCTTCCTTTCCCTTAGCCCTTCCTTGCTCCTGAGCCCGATCTTTACAACTGAGGCTGCACTCACATACACTAGATAAAAGCAACACAAATGCAGCTTAGGTATGGTAGCAAGAGGACAGTTTTTGTGTTTCCACCCCAACTCTCATCCGCCTTAAAGTACAGTGGTACCTTGACATACGAGTTTAATTCGTTCCGTAACCTTGCTCTTATGTCAAATCGCTTGTATCTCAAAGCAATTTTCCCATTAATCCATTCCAGCTCCCAAAACACCACCTCAGTTGTTTTTGTTATGTACTGTACTGTATTTACATACTCGTATCTCAAATCTTCCTCTCATCTCAAAGCAAAATATCACTCGCTCGGCGGCTTGTATCTCAAAACACTTGTATGTCAGGGCACTTGTATGTCGAGGTACCACTGTACAGAGAATGCATTTTGGAGGTGCATTTTCTGCCCTTAAATGTGGGTTAACACACAAGCAGGGAGATGATACTCCCTCTAGCCTGTTTTTGAACCACTTTTTTTTTTTCTGGGTGTGGATACTGCATGTTTATCAACATGGATTTCTTTCCCTAAAGACATTGGGGCTGAATTCCCATTGCTACATTAAAGTGATTTCAGTACAGTTTGGATCCTCTTCGTCCCCATTCCCAATCAGTTTCAGGGGTATTTTGAGGATTATTTGGCTTAAAAACAGAATAAATAAACACCGGATTTTTCAGGTGTTTTTTTCCAGTTTGGCTTTTAAAACACTTCTTCCTTATTGCTGTGGGAATGCTACAGCAGTATTGGGACAGATGCCTCATGAAATGGGTGAGATTTCACCCTGCAGGACAGCCCCTTGGCAGTTAAAATGGCAGGTTTCCCCTCTACAGAGGCTGGTTTCATTGTAACAATTCACCCACTTCACACCTTATAAAAATGTTTCCTTTCCCACCCACGCTTCCCCTCCTGCACACAAAAGCCTAAGGATCAAGGAAAGAGGCAGGGAGGAATCTTGCCCTTCATAAACAGTCCTGTGCAATTCTGCCTGTTTCCCTCCCAGCCTCCTTCCTTGATCTTTAAAAGGAGCCCTCAGTCCATGCATCCCTCTCACCCACCCGCCGTGGTGGCAACACTGCTTGCTTACTCGCTCACTTGCCCAGCTCCCATGGGGGAGTGCGCAAGTGTGTGTGTGTGCAGGCAGCGGTGGCAGCAGAGTGAGCCAGCCAGCCAGGGTGCTTTTTTTTGGGGGGGGGACCCCTTCTGGGGATGGTGAGTGTGGAGGTGGAGTGGGCAAACTGGGCTTGAGTTGCCGCCGCCACCACCGTGCACCCTGGGCAATGGGGAGAGAGGGGTGGGGAAAGGCTGAGGAAGGGAAAGAATCACTTTCCCCAATCCATTTTTTGGAAGTGTTTTAAGTCTTTGAAGTGTGGGGACACAAAATCGGGTTTGAATCCAATTGCCAGATGCTCCTTTGCTCTGTTTTAATGTGCTTTACATAGTGTTGTAAATAGCGATATAAATAGCCTTGTATATAGCATTTTATTCCTTGAGTGGGAATTCACCCTGGGATTTTCACATCAATGAAGGCAGGGGGAGAGCTCAATGCTAGTCCACAAGCTCTGTCTGCAGAACCAGATTCTTGGGTTCAGACACTCACTGGAATCTCAAGATAGCCTGAAAAATCCTTCTTTCTTTATTCCCTGAAATGGTGCTTTTGCTCAGGGTAGATCAGCCTTCCTCAAACTAGGGCTGCAATCCCAACAGAGAAATTGATGCTCTTCCCCCATTGGGCCTGCAGGCTGCCCTTGAGCTGTGAAACCTACCCTTGTGGGTGCTCCGCGCACAAAGCATGACAAACCACACTTGAGGGATGGATCATGCTCTCATTTCCCATTGCCACCACTGGGTAGAATGATAGCAATGGTGGAGATAACTTAACCCAGGGAATTTTTGCCCTGTACGGTTATCCGCCAGATGAAAAATGGCCGACACTGGTGTCATTTCCAGTCTCACGGCTAACCAGCAAGGGTGGAAACTTTGCAGCTTCTGAACTTTTGTTCCACAGCCTTCAGATCTTCAAAGGCTGCAATTCCCACCTTTGCAGTAGTCTCCCTATGCTCCTATTGGTGTTATGGTCTTTTCTATGGCCATCTTACTACAGCCTTGTGCCCTTCTGAAAGCTTTAACTTACAGTTCCATTTAATCTTGGTGACTGTTCATAACACACTTATTAATTCTTTTCACCTTAGTAAACTCCTTTCGTCTTTGCATGTCCTATTTTTATACATTCATTTCAATAGGAATTTGCATCTGAATAGCATTTAACAGGTCAAGCCTTTTCTTGATATGACTAGGAATGTGGTAGCAATTTTGCACTGTTTGCACAAACATGTGAGCAGAGGCTGCCAGGCGGATATTTACTTACAACCTTAAATTAGGCTTTCAATTTTGGTTTCCAAAAAAGGAAAGCCAAAACACAAACCCAATGGCATCATCTCTAGCCCTTGGATACACAGTTTGGCCCTATCTGCTGCAATTCACTCCAGTTCCCTGGGGATCACATCTTTGCCAAGTATACACAGAGCGCTTCAGTTCTTACAAAGTTTCCCACAAGGCTGGAAATAGCTATTGAAGGCTAGGCACAGCCAAATCGGACTGAAACACCCTTTTGATGAGCACTTGCTTATTAGTTAAAACCACAAAGATTGGCGCTTTCTGGGTGCTGGAAGTTCTAATAATTGCACTACGTCTGATTTTTATGTTTCCTTTTTTCAGCTGGAAATTTAGTGGGACTGCAGAAGCTGGCAGCTTCAGTGTTTTTTTTTCTTTGGACGGTTATGTAGCTTCTCTTTTTAGCAGCCTGACATGGTAGTTCACAAGGGAGGGAATCCTAGGTATGAAAGGCTGTGCATTAATACAGCGTGATGAATTGTGACACACTGCAGTGTTTGAGCATGTTAGAAAGGTATCACAGTGGTGGGGCCGATCAGGCTATTTCTGTGGCATTGTTGCTACATTTTGCATAAGACATAAAACAGGGATTCTTTCTTCATGGACCCTTAATCCAGATTAATGTCCTGCACAGTAAGGATCTAGGCATTAATATGCAGATCTATGAAGTCATACACTCTCTCTCTCTCCTGGTATGACCCATCTGCATTAGACAGAGCATGATGCTGAACAGCAAGGCCAGTATCTCTGATAAACCCATTTAACTGGGTTTATCAGTGGGTCCAGTGGTCCAGATCCAGAATACGGGGGGCGGCCCCCCAAATGCAGCCACACCAAGGTGTCGGAGTGTGGCTGTGAATCTCACGTGAGCTTCATGGTCATGGTGTGGAGTGGTCTATACCCCTGTGCCATTGCTCAGATGGCGCTTATCCTGCCAATGTCTTCCTGTGTTTGGAATCAGCAAGCCACATGGGACACTGCTATAGCTACATTTTAATACATCTTCAGTCTATCTTCAGCATGGGAGAGCATGTCAGCAAAGTGGCTAGCCATTTTCTTTCCACACTCTCTGACCCGAAGATGGATCTTCTATGGGATCTTCTCCCATATCAACCTGCCCGTGTTCTAAGATCTGAAGGGGAGGCCCTTCTGGTTATCCCCCCGCCTTCAGCAGCTAGGCGGGTGGGCACCCGGGAGAGAGCTTTCTCGGTAGTGGCACCCAGATTGTGGAATGGTCTCCCCTTGGAGGTACGTCAGGCCCCTTCTCTGTCTATATTCAGGAAGGCGGTGAAGACATACCTCTTTACCCAGGCCTTTGGCTAAATGCCCCCTCCGCTTCCCCCCATTGCATACTCTACTGTTTTTTAAACTGTTTTTTCAATATTATGATTATGCTGGTTTTTTAAAATTTTGTATTGGTTTTAGCATTGTTTTATACAGACTTGATATGTGTGTATTTTAAATGTTGTGAGCCTCCCAGAGACCCTAGGGTATAGGGCGGGATATAAATATAAATAAAAATAAAATAAATAAATAAATGTTAGATAATACAGGTAGAAGACTGCTAGTCACTCTGTTGATGTGTTCTCTCACTCTGAAAATGGATTGTTTAAAATTTAAGTGTAGCTGGACCTTTAAAACAAAGGGCTATGCCATGCAAAAAGGAGTGGAGAGGCTTTTTTTTCCACTTTCCCTCTTCCCACTTTTTCTTCTGTAGTTCTTACAAAATACAGCACAGATAGGACTGGGGCTAAATTGGAGGATTGCCACCACTTTCATCATGGCTCAGTAAGGCTACCACTAGTCAGCAAGAGGCAGCTGTGGGATCTGTAGAAGATCCTGGAACTGCCTCTCACTGCTGCAACCAGGGGCCCTTCTGCACTTGACCCCATAGTTTGCGAGCTTTATGCTCCTAGGCGGAGCATCTGAACTTGAAGGGGCTATTTCCAACTCAGAAATGGCCCTTTCTGTGTAGGAGCGCACTGCACACAAACTACGTGTGGAGCATGATTTCATGCTTCACGTGTGCACTTACCCCATCCAGCGGTGTCCTGCAGTGGCCCCGTCTGTGGTGCATTGAGGGGCACATGACACACTGCACAAGCGTGCTGGTGTGTCATGTGATGTGCTGGTGTGACTGAGCATGCACGGTGTGTCACCGTTGTCCCAGTAACAGTGCAGTGACGCCAACATCACAAACTGAGATGGTGGCACTCAGACCATTCATCCACACCAGGTAGGTGTTCAGATGCATGGAGGTGGGTGAGTTGCCAAGTTCTAGCATTTGCTAGTGTGAATGCTAGTGCATACCAGTGGACCATTCCTGTACCCCGGATGGGATAGGACAGGAAGTGTGAACTTTCCTCAGACGCAAGAGGCAGGTGTGGGCTCCTACCTGTGTTTTTCCACTGCTTTTGTGATTGTTCCTCTTGAAAATGCCCATGTGCTAGCCAAGCACCCTACCACTTCCCTTTGGTTTTTCTTGCACTTAACTAATGTCCAGATATTTTTTTAAATAACAATCTGGAAGCCGTTGGCAGGCACAGGAAAGTGTTTGTTATTATGGGAACCCTGGCTTTGTTACCAGATTTCCCATAATGGTGATGTTTCAGGATATTCCTTGATATTCTGGAACTATATTAGGAATGCTATGTATACGTGTCTAAAGACACCCTAAGAAAAGAGCAAGATCCCATGTAGGAAATCAAACAGCCAAAAAGCAGCACTGAAACTGCTGATCTACTTAGGATTAAGGCTCTTCTGTTTTCTCAGGATTTGCTTTTCCAGTGCCTTTGTTGCATCATGATTGCACCTTTCATTGCTAGCATATGGGTAAGGGCGTAGCCTTGGCACTGCACCCATGCCATGTTGATATGGCTTACCTGAAGCAAGCTATACAGGAGAGGGGGTAACAAGACAGCTTATGTATTTATTTATTTGATTGATTTGATTATCTCGCCCCATTGCTCATAGCTACCTTAGGGCAGCTCACAGCAAAAGACAAGTCAAAATAACAACCTTTACTATGGTGATAAAAGCTTTCCTAAAGGCATGCGTAAGAAGCACAATTAAACAAAGATTAAAAATCCCATAAAACAGCTCCAATTAAAAACAATCACACATAGGAGCAGAAGAAGGGCTTCTGGAAGAGATAGGGTTTCAAATTACTGTGAAAGACCCTAAGGGAAGGTGATAAAAAGGGGACATTTCAAAGACAGGGAGTGGCTAACTGAGAAGGCCCTTTTCTTTGTGGCAATAGGCCATGCTTCCTTTGATGATGGCACACAATGGTATTCATATCATTAGGGCTGGGGATACAATGAGTATTGCCACACTGATGTGACTATGACCTATAAGAACTAAATTACAAACATGGGGCCAAAGGCCAAAGTACCTGCTGTCTGGGGGAGACCTTTTGGGAGACTCTAAGGCTGAGGTCACACTTAAGGTTTAATCCAGCTTCAGTATGCTTTCAGAGTGAGAGAATACATAAGCAAAGTGACAAGCTGTTTTCTTTTTCAGTGTTAAATAACTCAGAGGATTCGTTTTTTGAGATAGATAATGTGGAAAGAAAACAGCTGGTCACTTTGCTGATGTGCTCTCTCACTCTTAAAGTGGACTGAAGCTGGATTAAACCTTAGGTGTGACCAGAGCCCTTCACTTTAAATTTTCTTCAGTCCATAAGAACATAAGAGAAGCCTTGCTGGATCAGGCCACAGCCCATCTAGTCCAGCATCCTGTCGCACACAGTGGCCCACCAAATGCTCATGGGCATCTCAAGCAGAGACAAGGACAAACCTTCTCCTGCTCTCGAGTCCCAGCAGATGGCCTTAGAAGCGCCCCAGTTCCTCCCCCCCTCAGCCTGAAGGATGCACCTAGGCATTCTTTCTAGTAGCCATTGATACATCTGTCATCCATAAATTTGTCTAACCCTACCTTAAAGCCATCCAGACTGGTAGCTGTCACCACCTCTTCCGGCGGCACATTCCATAAGCTGATGACCCTCTGGGTGAAGAAATACTTCCCCCTGTCAGACCTTATTCTCCTACCCATCAGCTTCATAGAGTGCCCCCTGGTTCTAGTGTTCTGCGACAGAGAAAAGAAATTTTCTCTATCCACCCTTTCTATACCGTGCATAATTTTATATACTTCAATCAGGTCCCCTCTCAAACGCCGTCTCTCCAGACTGAAGAGGCCTAGACGTTGCAGCTTGGTTTCGTAAGGGAGGTGTTCCAGAACCTTAATCATTCTGGTTACCCTTCTCTGCACCTTCTCTAGTTCCACAATATCTTTTTTGAGATCCATCTTCAGATCTGACTGCTCACACCTTTCCATTTCTATCCATTTTATTTGTGGACTTTCCACCCTCCATTTGGACTTTCCTGAGCCATCAGACCTGAAGATGAAGAAGGTTTAAAGTGAAGGTGTGACTACAGCCTAAGTAAAGGTGATATGGAACAAAATTGGGAAAGATGAATGACAAGGGTGTATATTGTTATCCTATTTATTAATCAAAAACTGGGATTAAGGTTGCCTGGAGAAATATCAACAACCTCAGACATGCAGATGATACCATTCTGATGGTGGAAAGCCTCTTGAGGAGAGTGAAAGAGGAGAGGGCAGAAGCTGGCTTGAAGCTCAACACTTTTAAAAAAACCTAAGACCATGACATTTCATCCTATCACTTCTTGGCAGACAGAGAGAGGGGGGGTTTGTGTGCATGTATGTGGACCACAGATGGTAACTGCAGCCATGAAATTAAAAGCTGCTTACTCATTGGGAAGAAAGTCATGGCGAACCTGGACAGTATTTTGAAAAGCAGAAACATCACCATGCCAACAAAGGTCCAAACACAATCAAAGCTCTGGTTTTCCCAGTAGTAATATACGGCTGGAAGTGTTGGACCATTAGAAAAGGCTGAGTGCTAAAGAATTGAACAGTGCTAAAGAATTTGAACAGTGGTGGTGGTAGTAAAGACTTCTGATAGTCCCTTGCACTGCAAAGGGATCATATCAGTCAATACTCATACAGATATGCCTGTGCTTTGAGATCTGCTGGTGAGGCCTTCTTGATGGCCCCGCCGCACACAGTAGTTAGCCGTGTGGGAACACGTGAGAGGGCATTCATAGAATCATAGAGTTGGAAGGGACCTCTGGGGTCATTGAGTTCAACCCCCTGCTCAATGCAGGATTTCCTAAACCATCCCAGACAGATGTAGTTCCAGCCTCTGCTTGAAGACCTCCAGTGAAGGAGAGCTCACTACCTCCCATGGCAACCTATTCCACTGACTGATCGCCCTCACTGTCGGGGAAGTTTTTCCTAATATCTAATCTGTATTCACTCCCTTGAAGTTTCATACCATTGTTTTTAGTCCCCCCATCTCATGCAAATGAGAATAAGGACAATCCCTCTGCACTGTGACAGCCCTTCAGATACTTGAAGACCAGGATCATGTCTCTACTCAGTCTTCTCTTCTGTAGGATAAACATTCCTAGATCCTTCAACCTTTCCTCGTAGGACATGGTTTCCAAACCACTAACCATTTTGGTAGCTCCCCCCTTGGACTTGCTCTAGCTTGTCAATGTCTTTTTTAAATTGGGGTGCCCAGAACTGGACACAGTACTCCAGATGAGGTCTGATCAAGGTAAAGAGGAATTATCTGTTGTAGCCCCCAGGTTACTGAACAAGCTCCCCTCCAAGGTGCCTCAGGCACCCTCATTGTACGTATTCTGAAATCAGGGGAAGATGCACCTCTTTGCCCTGGCCTTTAGCTAGAGGAACAACATTCCCTCCCCATACAGGCATTGTCATTGTTTTTAAATCTGTTTTTATTGTGCTGTAACCTGTCCTAAGACTTTCAAGTTCAGGGCAGTATAGAAATGTAATTAATTGAATTAATTAATCTAAAAGAAATCTACCCGATTACCCATTGCAAAAACAAACACTGAAGCCGAAGCTCAAGTACTTAAGCTGCATAATGAGAAGTTAGGACTCATCAGAAAAGACCCTTATTCTGGAAGAGATTGAAGGCAAAAGCAGAATGGAATGGCAGAGGATGAGATGGACAGTGTCATGGAAGCAATAAACATGAACTTGGGCAGAATTCAGGAGACAGCAGAGGACAGAGGGACTGGTGTGCGGTAGTTCACAGGGTCACAAAGAGTGGGACACAACTGAATGACTGAAGCACCACCATCAAAACAACAAAGGAAAGATGTGTTCTTATGCCCTACTGGTGGGCTTCTATATGCAACTGGTTGCAATGGATGGACCACAGGTCCAATTCCCTAGGGCAATTCTTATGTTCTTAACCTTTCTCTCCAGCCCTTTGAACATGTGGTACAGATGGTGCCATTGCTTTGTCAGAGTAGCTGTGTAAGCATGAATTCCTCAGATCATTTCCCATCCTCTTCTTCCTGCCCATTGTTCCTTTGCCTTTCTTCTGGAGTCTGCTATTTGCCTGCCTAGTTTTAATTCAAGACACATTATCAACAGACTCATGAAACAGAAAACAATAGCTGACACAGAAATTATTCTGCCATTATGTCATGTGAAAGAAACACTGGTGATCTTGTCTGATATTCTTGCATTGTCCTCATTGTTATTGTCAGCTTTCCCATTGCAGCTGAATTGACTGCCCCTAAAATCTGATAGGACAAAAGCTCTCTGGGTGAGTCATTCTCCAGTCCAGGAGCTGATTCTACCTCAGTGCCTACAGTTGACTCCATCTGTAGGTTAAAACCCACAACATCCCAGGACTATATAGGGAATGCCATGCATATTCGTGGCATTTCCAGTATAGTCCCAGGATATTGAGGTGATATCCCAAAAGATTACTACTCCAGGAAACACCAGCACCAATGCTGAGTTTCCTGTAACAGTAATTGCTTAGCTCTGTCTGCTGACTTCTTGCATTATTGTCTCTGTTTCAAGTACCCAGAAGCTAGCTAAGGAGGGGAGGGGCGAAGGGAAGAGGGTGGATGCTTAGCTAGTATGCAGTTATTTCCAACAGGAACCGTAAGAGAAGAAGCCAGCAGACACAAGTAAGAGCCTGGAATTGCCTCCTGCCTTTTGGAGGACCTACCCCGGGGTGGGGGTGCGGGGTGTCTTATGTGTAACTTCAGCTGTTCTTGGAGAGAGGCAACCTGGGGCCTATTCACACTTAGGCCTCTGGTATGCAATTAGGACAGCTCTGTACCTGCTTTCAGTAGCACATGCACTAATCAGCTTCAATTATACCACACTGCTGGGCTGTAATTGCAGCATTGGCTGTGAATAGGAGGTCTAATTGAAGGTGTTGGATGTAGCCTATAAAGTCTTAAACATCTCTGGACCTGGGTACTCGAAGGATCACTTTATCACAGGCCAGAGTTCATCTGAGCTTGCTGACAGTTCTGAGTGCAGAAAATGTAGCACCATTCTTATGAAATAAACTTCCATCCAAAGTAAAGCAAGTCTCCTCTCTAGCTGGCTTTGGAAGACAGCTGAAACTGTTTTTGTTTTATATTCTCTAACCTTGTAAAGCTACTCTTGAGTGCTGTGAAACATTAGGCTGGGATATAAATATAAACAAACAAGCAAATTGCGACAAAATATTTTATGTGACCGCAAAGGGGAAAAAATGTATGGACTGGATAATATTGGTCCTTTTGTTAAAGAAATAGAAGAACTGTTGTTCTTGATGCTATGTATGATGGAAAACAATAATGTATTGTTTTAAAAAAAGATTTAATAGGAATCAAATTTACACACGCACACACACAATATTGCAGAAACACAGGCAGACAATAAATGCATAGATAGAGTAGCCAGAACAATAATATTAGTAAGCGTACTACTTGATGTCTGTCTGCATATATAATGGAAAGCACAGCGTGTGAAGAAAATTGTGAACCTGTAATGTGTTTCAGGTATATATGAATCAGTTCAAGTTAACACTACTGGGAAGATGGTGGCATGTACTTTGTCACTGGGCTTGCACCTATATGGATTGCCAGAACACAGGACAAGAACACAAGGAGATAAGCCACAGCTTTTATAGTCCAGCATCCTGTCTCACACAGTGGCCCACCAATTGCTTCTGGCCATTCTCAAGCAGAAGACAAAGACAAAGCCTTCACCTGCTCTTGAATCCCTCAAATGACCTTGGAGGCATCCTGTTTCTCTCTACGACCTGAAGACAGTATTCAGTCATTCATTCCGTACCCGTTGATACTGTCATCCAAAAATGTATCTAATCACGCATTCTGCTCCAGTGCCCCAGTATCTCCAGTTGCCCATGAGTAGTCATACCTTCTGACCACCAACTGCCAAAAAATGCTCAGATACCAATATATTTATGAATATTTCAGGGGTCTGGATCTGTATGGAGAAACATCCTGCAGTCCCCAGAAGACACCTGGTGCATCACCATACTGTATTTATTCAGCACTAGAAATATACTGCTTGGTTACCTCTGAGAACAATTTGTGAAAACATGCTGCTTCCACTGTTCTGAATCTTTCCAGGCGTTCCTGGGCTGAAAAAAAAATCTACACAGTGTGGAGCAGGCAAATATTTTCCAAAACCATTTTTTCCAATGAAATCATAAACAATATGAACACAAATGTTTAATGGGTGCATTTGTGGAGATCTAAATTCACACACAGCAAGCTGATTGCTTTATAACCATATGGGAGGCGACTTCATCTCTCTGTTTGGATGGAGGGGGTGGAACTTGGTTGCCATATGGTACGGAGTTGCTAATTTGATAACAGTTTGCAAGATGCTCTGTATATTCCAAAGCGGTTGGTATGGAAACAGCACAAATATTGCCACTTATTTCTCAGGGGTTGCACAGAGACTTGCCATTACCTTTCCTAAATTGAAAGTTCTATAAAGACAAGAGAAAAACCACCAGCTGAGGAAACTTGTCAGAAATGTGAATAAGCTGAGATGAAACATAAATTGCTTGTATGCTTAAAGCACTTTATAGATGATTGTGGAAGAAGGACGTACCTAACAGAAACCGCCTAGAAAATTCTGTTTATTGTAATTTCTCTCTCTCTTACTTTTGCATTGCTAATGAACTTAAGCTGCTGTCAACACATGCATTTATTGTTCATTACAGTAACTAATGAATGTTACAGCCAAATGTTTCTAGCCTCATATTTCTGATACCTCCTTTCTCCAGTTTAACCTAAGCTTTACTATCTTTCCTCAGCTCACTGACATCAGAGGTTCTTAAATTTTTCAGCATCACGGATCTCTTTAAGAACCTGAGGGAAGTTAAAGACAACCTTCTCATTAAAAAAAAAAATCAAATTTAATATTTTAATACTTAGATTTAATTTCCAAAGGAAAAGTGTGCTTCACTGATCCCAAGAGGTCCATGGACCCCAGAACAAGAACGTCTGCAAAGACTACGTTTTCACACCTAAATTTTAATCCAATTTCGGTTCACTTTCAGAATGGAAGAACACATCAGCAAAGTATCAAACTTTTCTTTCAGCATTATCAGAAAATTCACCCTTGGAATAGGTAAAGTGGAAAGGAAATGGCTAGTCATTTTGCTGCTGCGTTCTCTGACTCAGAAAGTAGACTGAGACTGAATTAAAATTTAGGTGTGAATGCGGCTTAAGTAAATGTACCAACAGATGTTTCTTTGACCACTATACAGAACTGAATAACCATTGCTTTTTTCTATAGTCTATTTCTATAGTCAACTATTTCAACTCTCCAGATGAGCCTATTATTCAGGGCATGGTACAGTGCAAGTGGCCTCTCTTCTAAATACAAAGGTACTTTCTGAAATGGGCCTTATGCTAGATTATATCCCAGAATAGGGACTTTTGATAAGAATTGTCCTGCTATATGATTTTAGGGAAATACAGCTCACCAGGAAGTCTTCCAGTGTTGGGATCTTTTAACATAATGGATTGAAATAACAAAAGAACAGTTAATGGGTGCTGAAACATCAAGAAAAGAAGCCCCAGAATCTGTTTAAAAGAATCAGTAATTTAATCAGTGCAGGAGGAAAGGTATCAGTTTAAAAGGCACACCCTTTTGGTAATCCAGGAATACTGTATATATAGAAGAAAAAAGGAGAAAAGCCTATACTAAGACCCTATGTTGTGTTGTTCTCACCAATGAGTTCTAGCAGAAGAGACAGGTACAGGATCCTAAGGAAATGAACTATTTCTCTCTCTGAAGAAATGGCAGGCAGGATGCTGGCTTGTGGCTTAGAGGCCAAAGGCAGCTCAGTTGTTTCAGCTCTTGATCTTCAGCTAGTGTGGTTCAGCATGACAGCATGGACCTTGACCATGTGGTCCCAGGGAGGAAGAAGAGAGAAAAAGGAACAGGTAGCCGGGCAGTATCCTTTTGTATCTTGTCTATAAAAGATATAGAGGGGGAGACAGGGTCTGAAACTGGGAAGGTGAAAATGGCAAATCAGCAGGTCATGAGTCACTTAGGAAGAATAGTTTGGCTCTACACATTAATCCTTGAAGTCTGCCAGGGTGAAGATCTTCCCAGATAGTTACAGTGAACAATAGGATGTTCTCCTTTGCTTTGCATTTTCCAGGTAGCCAAACTGCCTGGCCAGTCTTCTCATATGTAAATTGGTAATACTGGCTGTAATTGAGAAATCCTGGAGCACATGTTCCTTATGTACGTTTTTAAGCTTGAAAATACCCTTTACTGGCCTGGCATGGAATCTTGATAATATATACATATTTTATCTGATCTGCACATCCAGCCAAAATGCCAATTTGTACTTAAGAGGGGTTTGGGGGTCTCATAGGCTTATACTTTTCACTTGTATACTAGTGCTGACTTCAGGAGGCAGTGTCAGAAACTGCCATCAGCAGTCAAGCTGCTGTATTCTTCACTAACTTCTGGGTTGTTTTTATGGGTAGCCCCATGAAAAGTGCATTATACTAGTCTAAACTGGAGGTCACCAGAGCACGGATCATCATGGGTAAGTTATCCCTGTCCAGGAAAGGCCAAACTGGTGAACCAGTTGGAGATGGAGGTTGACACTCCTGTCTACAGATTCCAGATGGTTCTCAAATGATGTCCATAAATCCAGGAGCACCTTCAGGTTATACACCTGTTCATTTTAGGGGACAAATACCCCTTAACTTTCTGGACTCTGTAACACACCTCTGTCTTGTCTGGGTTCAGTACATGGGGTGGGGCAGTGCAGCCCCTGCTGCACACCATGTTACCTGGTCCCTGCTGCAGTGACCAGCATGCATGGCTGTTGCCACAGCAAGGCAATTGCTGCTTGTTCAGCAGTGTTCACACTTACCTGGCACTTGGTGGAATGCCAGGTAAGTTTGGGATGGGTCAGGCATTCAAAATGTGAATGCCCAATCCTTCCAGATCTGCACGTTCATCGGCACATTATGAAGGTACAAAAATGCCCTAAGTCTATTTTAGTAGACATTTCTCTCTGGGTTATTCTTCTGGCCATTATGGCTATTTAATGCCTCCGGTTATCTCACAACCATCCTGGCAAAACCACATCTCTATAATAACTTAAACCAAAGGTCTGAGATCTGGGACCTGTTCACACTTGGCTTTATTCTGGCATACATCTGGAATAGGGACCTGCTGTCCACAGGCTAGTGCAGGCTACAGCAGGCCCCAGGTGTGACCCTCCAGAGTCTGCACTAACATGTGGACTACAGACCTCTATCCTGAGATATATTCCAGAATACGGCCAAGTGCGAAGAGGACCCCGCTCTCTTAACTAGGAAGCAATGGGTTAGCTTCATTCCAAAGCAATGCTGGGAGGAAGAGCAGATAATACTTCTTTAGAGGCCATATATTAGCTGACAGGGCTGATACCATCTTGCAAATGACAAAAACATCTTCTGCCCAAAACACATTTTCGTTCCTTGTTGCAAATTTGCAAGAAACGTGGAAGTACCAGCAGAGAAACTTCAGTTCTAAGTAGGAAACAGACTGTGAAGGCCACAGTTCTCTGTATTTATAACATTTCCTTTGAATACCACTGTGTGGGTTTCTCCTATTTTACATTCATAATAATTTTCTGAGGTGGGTCAGACTAAGAAATGTCAACTCACGCATGGTCTGGGTCACCCATCAGGCTTCAAAGCCAACCAAGGATTTGAAGCTTCTAAATTCTTCCTTCTATATAATTTGCTCCACTTAATATCATAAAAGTTTATCATCGAGAACTAGCTCTTTGAGGTAGAGATTCTTTGGCACAATGTTCTATGGTGCCTTATTTTACTGCTGAAACTTATACTACTGCTTTTTCAGTAAAAATTGCTTTTACAGTCCACCTGGTTAAAATTTACCTTAAACGTCTAACAACCTTTGTTAGAAGAAATATTTCCCATAGTGCAGGACAGATTCTTCCCCTTTTCTCTTAACTTCTGCAGAAATCACGTCCTCTGAACATTGAGAAATAGCCTATTCTTGTGATGAAAGTTAAGTGTTTCCTTTCCTAGGTGTAGCATGTGCTCTTTATTTGTGGGAAATGAAGGTAAGAATCATCACAGATGGTAGTTTGCCCATTTATGACACAATCTGTTTTCTGGGCAAAGCAGAGAACAGTGAAATGAACTGAAAAGAAACGGAATAAAATATAAGCCAGGTGTTCTGCACTAAACACACATTTGTGACTAACTGCACACACTCAAACCAGTTTCCCGAAAATTCAGGAAAGGTGCAATTCAGATTATGTATCAATAACAAACTCATTAAGGCTGCATTTTAATCCATTTTCAGTCCATTTTCAGAGTGAAAGAACACATCAGCAAAATGGCTGCCCATTTTATTTCCTCTTTATTTAACCCAAAGGTGGATTTTCTGAACAGAGAATACTAAAAGAGAGCAGCTTGATGCTTTGCTGATGTGTTCTCTTACTCTAAAAGTGGACTTAAACTGGATTAAAAATTAGGTGTGAACGCAGCCTAACTGTAACAAACAATGGCATTCACATAAGTACTGCCTTCACATAAAGCAGTGGTTCTCAACCTGGGGGTCGGGACCCCTTTGGGGGTCGAACTACCCTTTCAGAGGGGCCGCAACAAGTCCCCCACCGCCCTTCCCTCCCATTTCCCAGCTGCTCTGCCCCCGTGGTGGGGGTCTCCACAACATGAGGAACTCCATTAAGGTGTCGTGGCATTAGGAAGGTTGAGAACCACTGACATAAAGGAAAGCAGAGGATTAAGGGAATTAGAAAAAAATATGGACAACAACTGATGTGATAAGGCTAATGACTTCTGTGCAATGGACATGAATCAGAAGTCTGAAAACAGAAAATGTGATCTGATCCTACTGTAGATCCAGGATGGGAAACTGCCATGAAATCTCCATAATGAATGAATGAATGAATGAGAATGTTTATATCCCACCCCATATACTAGGATCTCTGGGCAGCTTGCAATAAAAAACTCGTATACAGACATTAATGTGGAACACTGCAGTGAAGATTGTACAAATTGCAACTGATGATCGCCTAACAAAGGTCTGAAGTCAGAGGTGAACAAGCCAGCAGCATGGTCAGATCCCATTCCTCATCCAGCAGCCATTTTTCTATTTGTGTCTTTCAGCAATGAGATAGGGGATTGGCAGTTGGCCTGGCTCTTTCTTTAAATCCACTTATGAGTATGTATTTGTCAGTTTGGCTGAGGTTTGGCTGGGTTTTGAATGCTTCTGTATGTATTCAAATACTTTTGAATGTGAAGTGGAATGTGCTGTTGTTGGTGACTGGATTTCTGAGAGAGCGCGGGTGTTTTTGTGTGAAAAATGCCTTCTGGCATGTGTGTATATGCGTCTGTCTTTTTGAGTATCTTTTTTTCTCTTTCTCAGAAATAGCCTTCTTCTTCTTTTACTGCCAAAGATGGCTCCAACATGAGCTAGCAGAAAGCACCAGAGGAAAAGGGGGTTGTCACCCTGTCCCTTGAGGGCAAAGTCAACATGCTAGACCAGTTCAAAGAAGTCTTTGGGATTAGGGAAACCACTATGTAGACCAAATAAAAAATAAAAAATTGAAGGTGCCATTCATACAAGTATGGCCAGCAATGCTGCAGCCCCCACTGTAAAGTGTTCCAGGTCCAGGGATTCAGCAATGATGAGGATGGAAAAGGCTCTAGACATCTAGAAGGAGGACCAGACTCAGATGAAGCCAAGCAGACCTTTGACTGCCTTATCCAGAGCTCTGATAAGCAAGATCCAGGCAGCTTTTAGGACAGCAAAAGTGTTTTGTTTTGTTTTGTTTAAAAAACAACCTTTGACGTCCAGGAGAGTTCACTTCAGTTGGTGCAGAGGCAGCAGCTAGATCTCCAAAGGAACTGAAGCTAATCATTGCATCACCAGGTGACATTTCAGATCAAGAATGTAATGAAGATGAGACTGACCTGCTTTGGAAGAAGATGCCTCACCAGCCCAGGATTCAAAATGGCAAAAGTCTTGGTGACTCTCTCACTGTAAGGTAATGCATCTGGCCAGTGCATGGTGAAGCCTATACTTACCTACTAGTCCCAGAATCCATGGGCACTGAAGGACAAGAATAAGGAGGTTGTCCTGCCAAGTCCTTCCTTCTACCCTGTGCAGACCGTAAGTACTTTCTCCAGTTTGGTCTTGTGAGCCAGACTGTTCTTGTGGTTTCGGTGCCAGACTCTTATCTGGGAACCACCGGGTTTGATTCTGCACTCCTTCACGAAGCCAGCTGTGGGAATTTGGGCTAGTCACAGCTCTCTTCTTAGCTCTCACAGCCCACTTACCTCACAGGGTGTCTGTTGTGGGGAGAACAGAAGGTTTGTCAGCTGCTTTGAGCCCCCTTAAATGTGTGAGAAAAGCAGAGTATGAAAGCAAATTCTTCCTCTTCCTCCTCCTCCTCAGGATATGCTGAACTAGATGGTTTGACTGGTTCAAACTCAAACCACTGCCCAGTTTGAACTCAAATGAAACTGGGGGTGGGGACCACCCAAAATGAGTGAACCGCCTGGCTTGATTTGAACCAGTTTGCATTCAGCCACAGTTGCCCTTTTAAAAGGGTTTTTCCCCACTGAATTTTAAACTTAACAAAATCAAAACAAAATGGGTTCAGGTTTTGAAGTTGAACTGTGTTGAGTCTGTTCAACTGAGTTTAGATTTGACGAGCCACACTTGAAGAGTTTGTGCACATCTCTGCTCCTGACCTACAAGAGTCAAAAAGGCTGTCTTGCCAAATCTCTGGTCTGGGCAATGGCTGTGGCTGGAAGTCGAGTCTTTGTTGGATGTCTTCCTTTGGCCTTGAGCACAATGGTAAATTTGTAGTACCTTCCCAATGCAGAGTTTTCCTTAGGATCGATAGCTGGTGCATCTAATTGGTTTCTCCTATGAATCAAGCTGCATGATATGTTGAAGTTTTGCTCAACTTATGTCCTGCATGATGGTTTCAAAGTGCCTGTTGGCCACTATGAATTCAGTGGGCCATTGGTTTGTTCCAGCAGGATTTTTCTTATGGGGCTCACTAAGACTAGGCCACTTCAGAATGACCTTGGTGAGCCAACCTCCTTGACAATGGGGTAAACTCCTCCTTCTATTTAAGGAATCCTAAGTTTTTACCTTTTAGTCCTTTGTTTGGCGACCCCATTGCGTTTATATATCTGGCTCTACAGCTTCTTTGTTTAGGTTCTTGGCAGTCCTTGAAATGGCAAAGCAGGTAGTATAAAAGCAAGTCTGGCTACTGTGCTGAAAATGCACAGGAGGTCTTCTCCTCAGACCAGTGAGCTAGGGAGGAGGGGAAATGTGGTGTCTGTTACATTCCAAACAAGCACAGAACATCTGGTCAGCTTGGGGAGAGCTATTTTTTAAGTGGCTCCTGTACAGCCAAGCGTTTTTAACTGGCTTGCAGCCTTCAAGCGGGCAGGGTGCTGCTCTCTTTAGCACCACCATGTCATTCTAGAAGCACCAGCACCTGCTTTTAAAAATATCAGTGTGCGTACATGCGCATGGATGAGAGCGAAAGAATAAAACGTGGGTTCAGCAGACAGCAAAAGTGAAGCACAAAAGGATAGAGGGAAACAGATGCAACTTAAAACGTCAAAGTTAGTCAAGTCTCAGAGCTGAAAAAGTTGACAACAGTTGTCTCTGCTACAGTTTCAGGTACTTCAGTAACCCTTGTGAATTCTCAGATAGGAAAGAACTGTAATTCCCAATACAGACAGCGGAGCCAAGAATGGAGAGATAACAGCTTGCCTAACAGTATTTGACAAGTTCATGGATGAAGTGGGCGAGCCTTTTAATCTTTTATCTAGTGATTAAAGGAGCTTCTGGAGGCTTTCTCCACTGATATTGTGACAGGAATTGTGCGTAGTCGTGGATTCACACAGTTCACGCCTTCTGAAAATGCCCTGTCCAACATATAACCAGATACGGAATGAGTCAGAAAATCCTATGTTCTTGGCTTTAAGTGTTCTACAATGTTGTTCTATTTCTGTTACTGTATATTAAATTTTGCCATTAAAATATTTATTTTATTTTTTTAAAAAATGTTCAGAGACACAAGCAAGGGTGTTTTTTTTAAAAGGATAGTTCCCTCTTGTAGATTTATCTACTGCTAAGAGCATTTTCATTTTTGCAGAGCCAGGTAAACACATTTTTATTCTCCTAGTGTTTTGTTTTTTGTAGTATAGAATTTATGCAATTTATTAGTGCACTTTTGCTATCTGTACATCTGGTGAATTGTGACCCACCCTCAGTTAATGCGGCCCACTGATTTGCTAATGCACTGTTTGATTCCGCCTTGCTACAAAAAGCAAGGGAGGCAGAGGCAATGGAGCTCACTCACCTGGTGCCCCATTTCCCCCTTTCTCTCCCCTTAACAGACATCAGGTGAAGTGCCCTCTGTGTGGGCCTTGCTCCAATGTAGTCCACAGCTTCAAACGGGCTTTGGGTGAGAAAGCTTCCTTCAGTGACCAAAATCTCCTGTGATTTTCCTAAGGCTGAATTTCTCACTTACCTTGCTAGAATGACTCTGAAGGCCATTCTCAGACAGCAAAGAACAGGAACGTCTGGGGCCATTCACCCGCAGATTGCTGGATCAGGCCCATTCCTGTCTGGCCGCTCTAGCAATGGCAGACCTCTTGTGGGATGTCCTGACATTGGGTGTCCCAACCCTTGCCATGACTGGATAAGGGGATGCTGTGCCCAGTGCATGAAAATAGGGAAAGCTTTGAGGTTCAGATCTTCAAGCCTTGATGACCAAAACCTAAAGAGCTGTGGGTGCACTGTTCCTGATGCCATGGGGGAACTTGTGGAGAGTTTTTAAACTGTTAACAGCAAGTATGTCCAGCAAATGAGACAGGGACCTTGAAGACAGTTCCAGAGGATCAGGTGAGAACACAACATTCCCCTGTCCTGGAACGCTTCCCCCGGGCAAGTGCAAATAGGCCCCAACACTCAGATTGCTTCTCCTTCAACTGCTTCTCATGCTTTTTTCTAATATTTGGATCCCCACCCCCACCCCCACTTCAAGCCAAGAAGTCTCTGCTTTCTCTGCTTTTTCCACCAACTGGATTGCCTCTCCAAGTCCCCCATAAAGTACCCTTAATCCCAGTTTTCTATTAAAATAAACTGCTTAATTTGCAACTTTTAGTTTATGCATCCGTTTTAAAGAACTGCCCACCTTTTGATTTAATGAAAAGTAAAGGTCTGTTACATTACATTTTGTGCTCTCAGGATCCACAAATGCTAATGGGTAGCATGGTAAGAATAATCTGGGGGGTGGGGGGGAGGCAATGATAAGGCATGAAGAACAGAACATTCCCATGCTAGTGTCAGAGTCTACACTAGAGAATGGATGGTGGGTCCCTATCCTAGAATACAGTCCAGAGTAGAGCCTAGAGCAGAAAGTCCCTTAGAAACATTTGTAGCAAGATTCAGTTTTTAATACACATTCATCAGTCTACTTGTGAAGGTTCTTGACCATGAGAAAAACAACTGAGTCGAAGTCATGTCTCTTGTTTGTTTTGCAGGGATGGTGATGTGATTTTAATCTCTTAAGAAACAGGATTAGAAGTTGTGTTATCGCCATGAAACTTTTAAATAAAGGACATTTCTCAAACAATAAGATCAGAATAATTAAACTGATAGTCTTTCCTGTTTTGATGGATGTCTGTGAAAGCTGGGCAGTGAGAGAGAGCAAGAGAATAGATACATTTGAAATCCAAACCCTAGACATGGTAATTTAAACACCGTGAATTGCAAGAACAAACTCCAAGATCAGATAAAACCTGACTGCTCCCTGGAGGCTAGGATTGATGGACTAATAATTTGTGGAAAGGGATTACAGATTTGGTGACAGCTGTAAAACATCACTCTTAATAGATGCATTCAAGTAAGGCATAAGGTTATATTGAATTTACATTTCACATTTTCTTACATTCTGTTAAAATGTGTTGTACTAGGGCATCAATAATGTTTTGCACGCAGTTCAGTCCCTAACATCTCCTGGAGAAAAACCCATGTCTTGGAGAACTGCTATCAGATATTTTAGACAATACTGAACTACATGTAGAAGTTACTCTGGCAATGTAAAGCAGTTTCTACATCCCACATTTTATCATAGAAAATGGCACCCATTTTTCTATAATGATCTCAGCTCTCATTGGCAGCTACCTTTCAAATTTAAATAAGATTTTGACTGGAGATGTGCAAATTCAGTTCATATTCAACTGGTTCAAATCAAACTGAACTTTTTGACCTAGTGCAAATAAAACTGAACTATCTCCCTGTTCAAAAGGGGCTGGTTCAATTTGGACCAAACCAGTGGGTGCTCGTTAACTGAATCAAACCAAACCATTCAATTTAAACCATTCAAAATTGATCCTCCTCTGGACCAATGTTGGAGCTAGTGGGCATTAAAAAGAGATTGTGTCATACTCCTAATCTCCTCCTTGCCCCTCCTATAGCTTTCTTTTTTCTTTTAAAAGAAAGACCTGTGCAATTGCACAATTCTGCACCTTCTTAGGCAATAGTTGCAAAATTGGGCAGCTTGATGTTCGAGCAGTTTGCAATCTAGGTTCAATCTAGAACCAGCCAAGTTTGTTTCATCTTGCTCTAGACTGAACTGAAGTCAACAAGATTTTGTTGAATTTTGAGTTTGTGCACATCTCTTAATTTTGAGTCCTGCAGTTATTTTGCCATGCAACGCCTTAAGAGGAACCAGGGAAAATAATCTATCACCCCTTCATGTAATGTAAGTGTATGCTTTCCGTTAATGCAAACCCAAGACTGCTCCCGGGGCTTAAGAAAAGCATAAATAGCAAGAAAGGAATACATGGCATTGTGGGAAATGAAGTTTCTCTACCCTATTTTTGTTGGCACTTCAGTGGAAGAGGAACTGCACTTCCCTGTGTACTTTTTATTTTTCTGGCCAGAGAACACCACATTAAGACATGGTATGACACTGCTGTGGACCACATCTGTAGCCACAGGTAAAATTCAAATTTGATCATCTGCTTACCAGCAGAAGTTAGCAGTGGTTTGGAAACAGATTTTAAGGACGCAGAGAGTTTAAGAGAAGTTTTCTAAATAGCATGTGATGTTGGACTTAATTATTACTTAAAGCAAGAATCTCTTTGCCTTAAAAAGAAGGTCCTAATTCTTTCTCCTTCCATGCAATGCCACCTATTTAAGTCTTGGCTGTTCTTGTGCTCTGATCTGCTGAAATCAGCAAGTGGGACACTTCGTAAATAGAGACAGATGTCTGTAGATCAAGCTGCTGTTAAAGGCAAGAGAAACAGAGGGTAATGAAATGTTGGCAATCTCAAAGGGAATTGAAGCCAGACTGGAAGCATGTATTCAGCAAATATCAGACTACATCCCCAAAGTCTTTGGTTTTTTAAAACATTTAAGTTTACTAACATAAATAGTGTTTATAACAAAAGGCACAGTTCTTTCCCCCCTCAACTATAAACAAATGCAAAGTATGTACAATTTGCACAGAAAATGGCAAGTGCACAGTTGGTCTTTTCAAAACTTTAATTTTTTTTTAACCAACCCCCCTCCCCCAGCCTTCCCATCATTTATTAAAAGGTCTGCAGGTGATTTTCAACTTTCCCAAGCAAGTCCATTCTACAAATACCAGGTTAAAAAGCTCATTACAAGAACTGTATCAACAAGAAATATTTCTCAGATAACAACAGTGTTACTAACTTCTTCATACTGGATAACAAAATAGGGGTAGCTCTGGTCATCATTAAAAATGACAAAGATCTGTGGCTCAAAATAATTGTCCACGCAGGAGTCATACAGATCACTGGTGATGCTGCTGGGATTCACAGGCGGAGGCCTCCGCATGGTGTGGTTACCAACCGTGTATCTTCCTGTCAGTACTTTAGCCAGAAACATATAATGGATGCCTTTGGGTGAGCGTTTGGCAAAGTTATGCGAATAGCTTGCCTTCCGGGCAAAGTAACTCCCTTGCCCAAACATGGTAGCATGTTTTCCACACACACGAGGGTCAAAATTATGCTTGCAGATTCCATCAACAACATCCTGGGAGGTCCCGTGGAATAAATGTCTTTCATTCATGATTCTATCCAGTCCTGTCATTTTTTTGGACATATACTCCTTTTTTCTGCAACATTAGAGGGGAAAAAATGGCGAAACATTAGCACTCAGGTTTCTAATGGCCGAGTCTTGTATGAAGTCACCTGCAGAGCAGGAGAGGGAAACCTTAACGTTGTTGGGGTTTTTGTTCTCTTATTGTGTGCAGGTTTTTAATGCCTAAAGGATGTTCTGCTGATGCTACAGCATTTCATTCTAGCCACAACCAGATCAAGAGCAACACCAAGGGGAAGTTGGCACTTCCCATCCCATCTGGGTGTACTAGTATTCCCATTTGTGAATGCTAGTTCATAGCGAACCACCCGACCCCCACGTACCCAAACACATGAGTCTGGCTACGGGTCCGGGCACCACCCCATTCTCTTCAGGTGCTGGTGCCGGTGTTACCGGGAGAATGGTGATGTGCCGCGCATGCACACAAGCTTCCTAGGTCACCTGACATGCCAGTGTGCTTGTGTGGCACTACGGATCACTCCCTGTACCAGGAAGAGGTGCGCATGGCCTCTCTGGCAGCCAGGAAAAGTAAGCTTTTGGACCTGTGCAGTGCAGGATTTCCTGCACCACTGATGGTAGCTTCTAGGATGGCAGGAGCCGTTTCCGGTGTGGAAACAGCTCCTGCAAGTACAGATGGCGTTACGCAGAAGCTACGCCAATGTGCACTATTGGGCCAAGTGAGGGAAGGCCCCAGATTTCTTGGTTTCCTTAAAAACAGGAAGGACGCAAAGTATTGATAATTATTTCACTAACACTTTGGGGTTCATGGATGAAAATTTAAGTCTAACTCTGCCTCATGGCAATGTTGAGCCCACAAAGAGCTCTAAGTAACAACGGCTTTCTGGCACAATACACACGTTATAACACTTTTAACAAACCAGGCTCTTGAGGGCTGCCTTAGACTGTTCTTCATATCTAATTCTGGTTCTCAGCCAGTTATCACTCCACATACTAACGTCTTTCTCTCTGTCAAGTCTCTAAGATGCTCCCAAACCTCCCTGTTTACGAATCATGTACTTCTACAAATAGAGTTTCAAACTGCTAGGTTGGCTTTTTAAAAAAGTCTGTTATCTCCAAGATGACGCCTGGTTAATATGATTAAATTCTCACTTCACTGCTGATTCCAATACTTTTTCAAGGTAGCTGCAGTGGTTTTTCTGCCTTTGGAGGAAAATCAGATTGTCTTTGAGGACTGAGATGCTTTTCTAATTGTCACAAAAGCAAAGTGTTTAAGGTTCTGCACAACACTAGGTGGATGTTTATAATGTTGACTCACCTCTTATACTTCTCCCATAAGAACTGGTTTTGAACACGTAATATTTTCAAAATTCTGTATTTGGTCTCTGGTACAGTCTTATGAAAGAGGTTATAAATTGTTCTGTAGCTTTTGTCTTCCTTTGCAACAGGCACTTGAAGAAAGTCCTGAGTCGGATCCATGCTAATCCAGGTTTCAGGATAGAAGTTTGGAGAGGTCACAGCAGCTGGGGACAAGACTTGGGAGGAAATGGGCTCAGTTACAGGTACCACTGGAACTGTAGGGCTGCCTCCAAGAGTCCTGGATGAAAGGAAATAAAATCAATAAAAAGATGTTAGACATACAGTACATGCACACAACATGTCTGTTGGTTGAGAACAGCCTAACCCTTCATTATGTGGGTTGTATCTAAGAGCAAAATGCAACTCTACTGTCATTAGCATTTTTGGTTTTAAATAAAAGGAACTCCTAGGAGGATAATGACAGACACTCAGAGGGTATCCTACTGATCACTAATGCATTTGCTTGAGCCAGTCTCAGGCGAGGCATTTTGCTCCTTTGAGATGGAAAAATGCCATTAAGAAAAGCCACGTCTTTCAATTCATTAAGCAGACATTCTCCCTACACGCATAATGGCATGCCCCCCATACTGAAGCATGATTTTACAAATCTAGCTCACCTGAATTGCACCAGCCCTGACTATGTCTGCAGCTGTCTTTAACTCTGGACGTCCCGAGTTGTTTGTTTACTTTTTATGGGACATCTGTGAAGAGTCAGGGACAAAACATTCTTCTTTTCCTGTTTAGCTTCCATGTAGTTCCCAGAGATAACTTTTAACTAAATTTTGATGAAATATTGTACTCATGCCCAATTCCTCTGGGTTTAGATCCGGCCACTGCAGAGCACCACGAGCTTTTGTTTTCTCTCCACCCCCCCACCCCACCCCTCGGGAGTATTCATATCACTTCAGCTTTTCCCTTCCCAAATAGTTTTGCATTTATGTGCTTTTTCATTTCAACTTAATGCAATCATGGGTGCTGTTAAGTTGTTTCAGGCCAGAAGCACCCTAGATCAAATATATTCCAGTTGAGTTATAAGCAGTTAGTCTGAAACAGTTAATAATTATGTGCAACAAAGCTTAAACACATGCCTTGCAGCCTAAGCTACAGCAGAAGCATGTAATGCATGGTCTAATGCACGGTCTTTAAAGTGCCATAAGCCTTGTCTGTTTGTTGTAAAACGATTTACTTAGTGACTTCTGTCTAAACAGCCACGCTTACAAAAGAGAGCTATGCCAACTACCTGAATAAGTTATCCAATTGCCATGCACGCGGCATCGCTGCCAATGGAGAAACTCTATCTTTAAGACGTGATGAAAAAAGGGAACTTCCACTAATGCCACACTATTCAGGGCCAACGATGTATAGTGCTTGGTTGGGTTGCCACCTCTATAATGCATTTAGGTCAGGCTGCTTTCTACGCAACTTTGAAACAATGCGGTTTTAAAAAGAAAGTGGCAGCACTGGCGTTCACTTGGGCTTGAAGAGATTTTCGGAAAACGTTGCCCAGGGGTAAGGTGGTTTCACAAATGATCAACATTTAATAGTAGAGCTAAAGGTGATTCAGCATGCCTGATGCTAGTATTATGAATGCATATGCTCCATAAAGGTTGGCCACCACTGTGCTAAGAGGACAGTGTAGTCCTTCAGCAAAGCATTCATCAAATTATAAAATCTGGCCAAAGGAGTATAGTTTCCTCTCTAACAGGCAGGAACTGACCTATCTAGTGAGGTGAAAATGGTTGCTCAAATTTATACTCCCTATAACTAAAAGGAATTTTTCCCAAGTACAAATGAAGTATTTACGGTTGGGTTTATTGACGTGTTCTGCCCCAGCACTCTGGTAACTAAGCTTCTTCCTCCGTTAAGGTAAATGTTAAGTTGGATCTTGCTACAACTTGGCCTGGATGAAACCTTCCCTCCCTTTTCCCCACAAAAGCTGTTCATCTGCCTCCATTCTACCTCCAACTTTACTTGTACTTTATTTACTGCTTGCTCTTAGCTAAAAGGTTTCAGTGTACATTACAGAATCACAAACAAAAGTTATGTTAAAAATTAGAAAATAAAATCCAGAAGTGAAGTAAATACCCAAACAAAACCAGCAGCACAGAGGAACAACTGCAGCAGGAACAAATTCAACTATTAGTACGCGTTTTTCTCCTTATAGTTTCTTGAAACTGCAAGAACGTTCTTTCTTTTTTCAAAGTAAAGACCTGCTCCTCCACTAGTTGCCAAGATTATTACAACACTGAAATGTGTGGTCCTCGTGAACATTCAAGGCCCTAACACAAATTTTCTGACTGATTGGTTGGACAGGTGCACCGGATGTGCATTAGTTTGTTCATCTTCTTGGAAGTCTGTGTTGGATGGATGAGATGGGATCTGATGTCACATAGGGACTTCAGAGAATGAAAACAAACCACCCTGCATCAATTCTAGGTGTTTCTAGGTGCATAACAGCTGGCTGACAATAAGTTTTGAACTACTTGACCTTTCAGCAGTTCTAGTACTCTAGAATTATTACTATCATAAAATCAGTTTTATGAATATTGCAAAATGGAATGTCAATAATGCCACTGAGTTTGTTTTAATACTTTAATAAACATATATCTGGCTAATGATTTAAGGTATGGCAAAACTGTGTCAAAAAACCCATCTTGTGTTATATGGTTTATATGTTTAACGTAAACTATGGGTGTTTTTCCACTGTCACTAGAAGTACCTATTAAGTACCCATTAATGGGTACATAATGGCATTTTTGTACCCATTAATGGGTACTTAATGGGTACTTCTAGTGAAAGCGGAAAAACACCCTATGCTTAGATGTCTGCAACTCACCCTATCTAAGGATACCATATGGGATACAAATGCTACTCAAGGTGTCCACATTCTAGGTTCCCACAAGCTCCCATTACTCTCAACTAGGGTTAAAGACAACTTGGAAAGTAGCTATTAACTGAAAGGAAACAAATAGGACAAGAGGACCAAGAAGAATGGACACAGAACAAGCAAAAGCCACAGAGTAGTGGAGAAGGATCAGAATTCAACAGAATTTCGAAGTTGTCAAAATTTTGGGAAAAGACCCAATTCTAAATTTTAAAAATTGAGATTTGGGGTTTGGACCACCCCTATATAAAACAGGAATACATCTGCAATGCAAATTAAATGCAAAAGAAGTTAAAATAAATATAGGCCATAGGGAGGCAAAGAAGGCAACACAACCAGCTGTAGTTGATACCATCAAGGCTTAAATGCACTACCAATTATCATAGTAAAGGGGTGCATCATCTTCTACCCATCTGTCATGACTGACAAGACACAACTACACACAGAGGATGCTGGTACTTACTGTAAGTATGGCATGAGGATCACACAAGAGCGGAAAAGAGGTCTCTTTTTGATTTCTCGTCGAACACATGCATTTTGCTGGAAGCCATCTTTGATATTTAAAATGTAGCGATTGTGCCACGTTACAAACCGAACTTCTGCTAGCCCACGACAGTTGGCTTCCTCTATCAATCGAACAACGGGCTGTTTAACAAAAGAGAGAAAGAGAAATTATTTTTATCAAGGCAAACTTAAGTTTCATTAGTCAAAGTCAGCAGTGTGTTTTGACAGGCAGCATTTGAAGAGATTACTGTCAATTGCCGCAGAAGACCATCAGCTGCATTTTTTCTGTTAAACTGAAATTTAGCATAATTAAGAAAATCAGAATTAACTTCTGAATGCTGAAAAGTACAGACACACCATGTTGAAGTTTAAGAACTAGAGATGTTCTTTTTTGATCAGTATTTCTCAATGGAACATTGATGTGCTTGTGCGCAGTAACATAGGACCTTTCTGCACTTATCACAAAAATGCATGTTAGTTTGGTTTAAGGAAGGCCCTGCCCTCTGTTTCTAAGCTGATCTGGAAAGTCCAGATCAGAAGGCTAAAAATGGCCTGATCTTGACTACTGGTGGTCCTATAAACAGGTCCACCAGTATACTAGCCAGGAGTGAACTGGACTGAGGAGGCATGCAGAAGGTGGACTCTTTTGAAGGCTGGTATCTCAGGGGACAGATGGCACTAGATGGGCCTTCCTGGAGGAAGGTGGACCAAAGTGGCCCTTCCTGGAGGCTCTTTCATTCTTGGTTTGTGTGAGCTTCAGGGCCAGCACAGGGGCTAGACCAGAACAGCTGTTGCAAGAACAATTCCTCTTAGTTTAGGAACAGATTGCTAGATCTGAACCAGCTGATCTGGATCAAACCAGGTAATAACAGACAGGCCCAAAACATTTCAGTCCTTCTACACATTTTCTGGGTCCTTGGCATTTCCTTTTGGTTAAAAGAAAATAATGGAAAACTGTAGAAAACACAATAGGGAATAACTTTGTTTCTATAGAACTTCAATGAACAAGACATCTCAAACTTTCTATTTATTTTTTACCTGCCTGCTAAGTGGTTTGGACCACTTAACATTGCTATGACCAGACCTACAGAAGCAAGCACTATTAGGAAAGAGTGCAAAAATACCTCTGAATACTCTCTCCAACCAAAATGATCCCTGCAGAAGTATTTCCAGATCGTGTAGTAGTTGGAGTTGGCACTTGAACACACAGGCGTAGAAAGCCTCCTCAACTGGTCGAACTCAGTCGTGTCATAGAGTGTCAAAGAATTCAAGTCTACTAAAAACTCATGACCTCTGCGAGGGGAAAAAAAAGATAAACAGAACAACTCAGTTTCTCTGTTAATTTAAAGGCTGGAAATCACACCTTGTCAAATTGCAACAGGTTTAGCAATCTTGTATCCTGGAGCCTGAAAGCCAAATTATTATGTTCATTTTCTAAGAAGCGGTGCTTGTAAATGTAGAAAAACTGCAGTGATACAGGATAGCCAGCTTTCTTCTATATCACAGTACTTGATCAAAGTTATTTTATCTCTCAGGGAGTGGCTTTTGAGGCATGCACAGGAGATGTCCCCCCCTCCCCGATTTACATTATCTTCAACCCAGCCTTTCCCACTAGCTTCCATGTTCATTAAACATACATAGCTTTTGTTTCATCCTGAAACCAAAACCAAGAGTGTGAATGGGAGAAGCAAGGAAATCAGAATTTGGAAAAGTGGCTGAGGGTTCAAAGAAGCTGCAATAAAAAACAAAGTTTGCTATTTATATGACTATCCTCTAATGGACAGACTATTCCCACCTTGAAAAATCTGAAACCCTAGCAACTTTTATTTTTCTGCATCCACACCGGGGCAGTAACATCTTCCTTAACTTCAGCCAGTTGTGAGGAAATTCTGCTGACGGGCATCTGCAGCTATCATGAAAGGCCAAGCAAAGCCTGCTAATCAAGCAGGGACTGGGTTAGTAAGTTCCTCGACAGTATCCCAAGTCAAAATGGCGCCATGAGAATCCGTGAACGGTGCCAACACTGTTCATCTCCAAACCCATCAAGAACACATCTCACCACAGGTAAAGCCTCAAAAACAGAACGAGAGAACATACTCAGACAATGTTTTCTCCTGCTCTGCTGTGACTGCCCTGCTGCCAAAGGTACTTCTTTTATGGCAACAAGCACGGCTGTGGGCGCTCCAGACTGGGACAAAAGGGAGTGTGGCATTTCCCCACCCCCTGCAAAGAAAAACAATGCTGCGCCAGAAATGTGAAGCTTCGTCTTCCAGTTTGGAGGATCAGAAGCAACTCTGCCTGAATGCAAAGCTTTTGGTGCTCCAGTTTGGAGGGCCAGAAGGAGCTTCGCATCAAAGGCGGAACAAGGTGTGTGTTTGCAGGCACCCTGTGTGTCAGAGAGCATAGAAAACAGGTGATTTCTTAGAAGTTCTTCGACTCTTGACACTTTAGTGGCTAGGAGTGGGGGTAGCCTGCTCCTGAGATTTAACCAGTTCTTTGGTATTTATTGTCTTCTGAAATGCTGCTGATAACACATATTATACCCCCATTCCACTCCGCCCCACCCTACCCTACCCTGCCCTGCCCCATAAATGTCCATTATAAACCTACTTATACAGCTTAAAAGAACTTTACATTAAAAATCATTCACATCTCTCTACTGCACTGGGCATGGAAATATTAGATTCCTGCCTTTATAACATTACAGTATTTCTGTGCTTGCTTCAACATGATGCACTTACGACCCAATAAAAGCCATTGAAAACATTAAATGCAATAAGCATACTGAGATGCATACTGCTGGCAGTTAGCAAAGATGTAGAAATTTCCGAAGTCTACATATTTTATAACCCCACTGCATGTAGAATGAAATATTTGAAAATTTAATCTGACAACTGCATTACTGAGACTTGATAAATATTGATTTGCATGTGCACTCCAAGGGAACAACCACAGTTTTAGTACATTCTTTCAATTTATGTTTCAAATCCCCATAGGCTTGAAGCTCAGGCTTTATCATTTCATAATATAAAAGCGAGCACAGCAACCTCTCTGGAAGCTCACCTACAATTCCAATCTCTGAGACTTCTGATTATTGTGGTTTATGTCCCTACAGCAAGATTTTTGACGAATTTCCTAGACAGCCAACAGATTTTAGACAGGAGCATGGACATAATAAGTTTAAAATTTCCCAACCAACTAAGATTGGTTGGAGACAGCTGACCTGTGAATATTCCTCCTATTCCCCTACAAGTTATTTCAGACAACTTTTGAAAAAGGGATTTCTCTAAGGACAATGCTGCTGATTATGCAGCACCTTCTCAAAAACAAGTAACAAGGCAAAAAAGGGAAATTTTAGCCAAGTGAAGACAGTCACAAAACTGAAGCAGTAACCCTCAATGCAAGTATGCTTCATACTTTTTGCACCAAAAGAAGAGTTGGCTTTTCTACCCTACTTTTCTCACCCATTTAAGGGGACTCAAAGTGGCTGACAAAGCTTTCTGTTCTTCTCCCCACAAAAGAACACCCTGTGAGGTAGGTGGGGCTGTGAGAGCTCAGAAGGGAGCTGTGACTAGCCCAAGGTCACCCAGCTGGCTTCACGGAGGAGTGTGGAATCAAACCCGGTATTCCCAGTTAAGAGTCCAGCTCCCTAACCACTAGACCAGGGCTGGCTCACACATGAGGCATTCAGATAGTCTGAGCACAAATGAACTTGGGGTCATAACTGGCTTGTATGTGGATGTCTGTTACTGGGACTGAGAAAATTCAAGACTGAGTTGCTTCACCAAATATAACTAGCTGTGCTGCAACTTTCCTACTCTCAAAACAAAAACAATGACACCTTTTATAGAGATTTTTTAAAGAAAACATACAATGCATTCACTTGGGAATTATTGCAGCAAGGGCATTCTGAAATACCGAAGGAGTGGGAGGGAACTGTTATCCATATTTATTGAATGCTGTGCGAGACAAGGATGGCTGGAGTTGAACCTAATAACAGCTGGAAGAGAAAAGCTGTTCACTCCTGCTGTGTGTGTGTGGTGCTTGTGGGAGAATCTAACGTGCTTATTAACTTACACTTCAATAGAATGCAAACCCTGATATCTACTCTGATTGCATTCCACAGAGAATAATATAATGCAAATAGGGCACGTCTTCATTTGTATATCTGATTTACTTCAAGGTTTTTTGTTTTTTTCAAATTGTTGTTGCGCAGTCATTTGTTGCCCAGACAAATTACATGCAAGGAATCTTCTGGAAGGAAAGGATTAGTCCAAGATCAAGCATTCCACAAAGGAATTGCCTTCTTGTGCAGTCCAATTCCCTCCTCTACTGGTCTTTTAAACAAGAAGGGTGTTTCCTGCTTGCAATTTACATAGGTTCCAACCTGATGGGGAGGAAAGATAAGGAAAAGAAAATCCTGTACCTTTAACTTTAATAACTCCTGTTTCTCCCTGCAGTGGAACCAGGTTCAAATGAAAGTGGTCCACAGCCTTATGCCTTTCTCCTCCCAACTCCCAGCGCTAGCTGACACCCATCTACATAAGAGGGTTTGTGGCTTGCACTTCTTTGTGGCACATCAGAGAGTATCCTTAAAGGAATCTAAGAAGGAATAGGAAAAAGCGGCTGCTGTCCCAGGGACACACCAAAACGACTGTGTGCACGTTCACTTTTCTTCTTCGAAGCCTGAAATACAGTACACTACTAATCACTCTTAATCTGATGTGGGAGACCGCATTTTTGCATTGGACCAAACAGTGGTTTGTGGTGTGTTGTGGGCTTCAAAGAGCAGCAGCAAATCCACATGAAGCTTTTGGGTGAACCCTCAGGGTGCTGGCTGCTACTGGGAATGGGATAAAAGAATGTGATGTTCGTCCAACCCCATTTACTTCCACGATTCTCTTTTGTCCAGACCTGGTGGCTAAAAGGAATGCTGTGCTAGCAACTCCACAGAGATAAGAGGGCTTCCTGTTATCCTTTGCCATTAAAAGAACAAAACATCCAGGGCTAGGACTTTGCTGCAGAACCAGACAAAGGCTCCATCTACCTCATCTGAAGGAACCATTCTTGACCTACCTAGGCGTTCATCTGAGAACAATGTAACAGTTTTCTTGACTCCCCAAGCTTTCTTGTTGTCTTATCAGTAAGATAACAGATTTAGGTTGAATATATTAAGTTAAAACATAGTGCTTAGGAGAAACTATCATCCTCCAGATGCTGTTGGGCTACAACTGCCCACTGGCCACAATATCTAGAGGCCTACCCCTTTACCATTCTTATGATGCAGAAGACAGTTTCTTTAGAACATGGCATTCCAGAGTTCTAACTATTTTTAAAAAAGGGATGTGAATTACTTCTGAAACAAGCCTTTTTGTTCCCCCTTTTAATGAGAATATACTAGTAGGTGCAGTAGACATGCCCAGTAGAGAGGATGAACTTTTCAGTTTTCTCCTCCAGTTCTTGATGAAGTTTGCTTTTTCAAGATGATTTATGCATGAATAGCTTTCATCAAAGCTCATTGAATATTAGGGACTCAAAAGTGAACAAAGGGTTACAGGAGATGGAGAAGGATGACAAATTTCTGCTGTATAAAAAGAAATTCCTTGGAGACAGGTGGGGTGAAGAAAAAAAACGTATGGTAAGAGTTATGATGTCTCTGAACAACAGACAAACATCAGTAAACGTCACAAACTTTAGAAAGGGGCCTTGATCAGAGGGTTGTCAGAGCAGCTGTGATCAGGAGACGAAATCCCACAGCCATACAGCATCTTAAAAGAACTGTTGGGTTCCCTCTACATAGCTACATCCTATTTCCCTGCCAAGAAGGTAAACCATTTAAAAAAGGGACACTCAATTACGGCTCTCCGAATGTTCCTGGCTATAACTCACACAACATTCTGTGTCATGGAAGGCTGCAGTTAACCTCCCCTGTTTTGAAGATATTCCTTGGCTTGGTTTGACCTGGACTGGATATAAAGCAGTTTGTGAGCTCAATGTATACCTATATTTTACTTTTAAAAAACCACCTTAAGACATTCCTCATAAGAACAACTGCTGACTTGGAACAAAGAGATACCATTTGAAGTGTCATGGAATAAATATTTGTTATCTATAAAAGGAGAAATTGCCCTTACAATGTCCAACATGCTTATGACAACGCCATAAATGTCTAACCAGGCAGAAGGTGACAGGGAACAACTCAACCAAACAGAGATCATTAATATGCTGAGACATGTGAATGCATGCTATTTAACAGAGGCAGGCCAGCACTCAGTGTGTTCTGTTTCTTCCCATAACAGATATATAGAAAGTGAAAAGGCAGGAAACCAGTCTGCAGTGGCATAAGATTACAGGCTCTGAAAATCCTTTAGTCTTTTCATAGGGACACACAGTGTGTATTCAACACGGCTGTGGGTTCCCAACTTCAGGAAGCCAAAAGCCACTCACAATTTGTCACTGTGCCACTGCTGATACAAGTAGTTAAAATCCAGTACATGGATTTGAACTAAAAAACCTCAATGAACACACTTTGGAGACAGCTTCCTTCATCAAAGCTCACGAGAACCTCCAAGATCAACCAAGAACACCCACTTTGTAACATCTGTGCCCTGGCAGGACCTTGGCATACAAGAGAGGTGCTCAAAGACACTCTCCTGCTAGTGCTAAATTCAGCTATAACCTGCCTCTTGCTCAATAAACATTTAGTTGAACTGGAGAAAATAGTAATACGGTAAGTTAGTAAATGCTAACAATTATATTTTTAGCAAGTTTAAAGTACCCAATGCTACAAATGACTCCCAGAAAACACAGAACAAAGGGACTTTTTGTTCCTCCTGTGCTGTGATCCCACCCTATGGGTCTGGACCAGATCATGGTGTGGTCTGGAGCAGTGATGTCTGCATGAGCTTTGGGGCTGGCCTTTGAGGGTTCCAAGGGGCCAAAAACAAAAGTACCAAGCCTTGGAGCCCGCAAGGAATCTATTTTGGCAGTATGCTTTGGGTCACCACTGAAATTGGTTCCCCTATCTTCTAGAAAACAGTGCTGTGCTTTCTGTATGCTCCATGTTCCAGACTGGCCACAACTGGTATATTGGTAGTCCTCAATGTCAAGGACTACAGGACTATCAATAATCCAGATTAGGATCCCATGTAGCATGTGGGGGCCTGAAGAGGGCCACAAGGGATCCTTTTCCAGAACAGAAGTGCAAAAAGGCCTGAAGAAACTGTCCTGTTTAGTTCATAGCTTGTGGAACCATATTTACATTCCTAAACAGCACCACTCACACTACCTGCCCACAAATCATGAAGTCTAGGGCACAGTAATTGTGTTTGGCTGTAAAGCCAATACAATGCTGGGAAAGGCATGAACCTTGATCTAGAGGTCACTACTTCAAACCCCATAAATGATCTGTTATGGCCTTTTGAGGTGTGACGGTACCCTCAGTACAATATGGGGGAATGTCACTAACCTTTCTCAGAAGAACGGCTGCAAGAATTATAATGTAAAACTTTTAAAGAGCTAGATACTTTTAGCCTGCAAAAGAGAAGACTGATGGGCAATATGTCTTCAGGTATCTGAAGGGCTGCCCTGCTGTAGAGGGACTGGATATTTTCTCACTAGCTCCAAGTGGCAAGAGTAGAACAACCAGAATGGAACTTCCTTGAAGTAAATCCAAGTAAAGAGTGAGGAGGAACTTCCTAACAGTGTAAGACCAATCAATTAGTACAATACCTCATAGACTGAGACTCTGTTCTTTACCAGAGGTCTTCAAACACAAGTGGATAGTCATATGTCAGGGTTGGTATAGTGAATTTTGGCACTGAGAAAGCAGTTGAACTTGATGACCTTCCAATTCTTAAGATTTTGTGAACTACTGAGGTGCAGACAATGTCAGTCCATATCAATGGCTGTGCACTCATACAAGCCAAGACAACACATTTTCACTACATTATTCCTATCAGTTGTTCCCCTCTATACCATGGCCCATGAGATCCTTCAATTTTTGGGTGAGAGGGCTGGGTTGATACAGAAAGAGGGGCAAGTTCATCAAGTGGCAGAGGCATGTTGACTACCACAGGGAAGCCATTGAGGTTGACTCTATATCAAAAAGTATACAACATCTGCATTCATGGCCAGTTACTTAACAACTTAATCAGTTAAAAACAAAACTCTAACATGATTGCCAGTCGCCATCAATACTAATGCAAAAATCAATTTACATCTTTTGACATGGCCTTTAGTAACAAAACAGACATAATTACTGGCTGAGTTTGAAGAGCCTGCTGCCACTTCTTGTGAAAATAATGCTGTTTTACAGAGAACAAAACCTAGATTTTTAGCCATCTATTTGAAAGCTGTGACTTTTGACAAGAGTTTTTTTTTTTAAAAAAATATTTCTCTTCAACTCCTGCTTTTTTGGCCTTTTTTAAAAAGCTGCTTTTCGGACTCTCCCAGATTTATCTTAATGTAGATAAGAATCTTATGATATGACCCAGATGGCTTGGCTTCTACCATTTAAAAACTGCCCAGATCCACCAATCCCCAACTATCAGCAACTGATTTTTTTCATGGAATCTATGAATAATTACAGGTTTTTTTTTTCTTTTGTAAGGGTTGGATGTGCAGAACAAAGGGAACAAGACCTTAAGACTGGATGTATAAAAAACACAGGCACCAGATATGAAGGCAACATTCTTAGTGTAAATAATCTTAATGGAAGGTTTTGTAGACACAGGGATAAGGGTGTGGATGGTGCGCTTCTACATATTAACTGCTTGCTGGAAGAGACAGTCTATGTCGGTGATGGCCAACCTATGACACGCGTGTCACAGGTGACACGCCAAGCCCTTTTGGGTGGCACACATGGTCACCCTGGCACCTGGGCATGTAGTGCTTGCTTGTTCTTGAAGTGTACAAAATACCAACTTTCAACTGAAGATTTAGCAGCAAAAGTCACTAATGTAAAGAATTATTTGTTTTTGCTTTTAATAAAATACATATATCAAAAATATAACTATCACAAAATTATGGATATTTCTAGATGTGACACAGCACCCGAGTTAAGCTAGGTTTTCTTGTGAATTTTGACACACTGAGCTCAAAAGGTTAGCCATCGCTGGTCTATGCGCAGCCACTGGCAAATCAGAGTAGACCACAGAATCAGTTCACCAGCACATGAATACTGTGCGGACGCAACATTAACTACAGTCAGATGGCCAGAAGGCTCCTGATGTGAAACAGAAGGCTTCAAGCCTTGCCATTTACAGTCTCACAACTGTTCCTTTACGTGGTGCACTGCACTGATTCATTAGCATTAGTCAAGTGGAGCACACCCACTAAGGATGACCTTGAAGGGACAGAAGGGAAGAAAAAACACCCACAGAATGAGATTTGCTTCATCATTCTTAAAAACTGGTTGACAAAGCCCTTTGTTCTCCTTTCTGTCTTAACCTTTGTGACCTAGCAACGGTAACTAGGTGTACAGTATTTGCAACCCAAGCCAAAGTTCTCATGACTAATACCATTCATCATGTGACACAGAAGCAAGGAAGAAGAATGGGTTAATTTAAAGTCAGGTCTAGCTGCCAGGCTAGATGCAACAACTACGTGGTATGCCTAACATTCTTCTGAGCTACCTCCCAAGATTATGTGCTGGCCAATGAACTCATTTATGAGTTCATTTAATAATTTTTACACCAACTGCTACCAAAAAAAGGTCCCATGGTGGGTCAAAAAAGTCCTAAAAGTTCTTAAAGTTCTTTTCCCAGCAGAACCCAGCTTTCAAATCAGGTTGCTTACTGAACAACAACATTCAAGGCAAAGAAGATCTTTAAAAGAGAGAGAAGACACACCAGTTTTCACTTTTAAGGGTCACCCAGATGTCACAGGAAGACAGCATTAAATAATGAAAACATTTTAATGGGCTAACTCTGGATTAAAGATTTGCATTAAATATTAATCTAAACAGCAAGAACTGTTTAAATAAACTCCCCCCCCCCATTTTTGCTTTGCAAACTTGTAAGCTTTGTTAGCTACTTCAGCATGTGTTTTGCTCATTTATAATAGGACCATGGGCAACGTACATAATTTTACACTGGGCACAGAGCTCAAAAAATTCTGCTTTCATGCACAGTATTGTGCACGTTTCTAAGAACAGTCCTTACAAAATGGGATGGCTATATTTCGCTCAGGCTTCTAAAGATATGGGAGGACCCAGCAAGATTTCCGATGGTCAAAATTCGGCAGCTTTTGAATAACCATTGCAGATGCAGACCAACTTTCCATATAAATATACCATTTATACTGCATACAGATTCCAGCTATCCTTGGCCTAAAATCATATTTAAGCAACAAAATACACAGCCTGATCACAAAGTAATGAAAAGCCACAGCCTTCTAAGACTTCTGGCTTCTAGAATTTAAGCCTTTTCCCTTTCAGCTGTCCTTTAGGTCTGAGTCATGCAGAAGTATGCCAGACTCAGGCACCTCCTGCTCCTGACTACAAGAAGCAATGCAGGATCTGACTGCGACCACATGATTGCCTCTCACCATCCCTTGCCAGGGTCAAGGGGCATTCCTAAGCTTACATCTGGTCACAGGGGGCTACTGGAAAACAGACACCCACTTCCTTTTAGGGGTGTGCACGAATTGGTTTTTGGGATTTGAATTTGAGTCAACTCAAATGTCAAAACATTTGATTGCTTAAAATCTGAATGTTAAAAAAACAATTTGAATCTGTAACATTAGAATCTAGTCATTTTCAAATGTTAGATTCGTATTTAAAGATAGAAAGTCAACAACATTTGTATGTGTTATACATATCTGTATGCATTTCACATGCATCCCGTTTTCATCCCATATTTTAAGCACAAATGTGTACAGATACATATAATATTTGAACAGATACATATGTATCTGTACATTCGAATGTTTCGGAACATCCAAAATCAATTCAAATGTCTAGAATGTTAAGAAATCCGATTCGAATTCGAATGTCAACATTCGTTGGAGTCAAATCGGGTTTTTAAATTTTTGCGCACATCCTTACTTCCTTTTGTTGTTTCCCATGTACTTGGCTGGCTTCCAATAACTCCAGATGACACTCTCACAAAAAGAGGTCACCAAGCAAGAATTCCTGGATTTCCCATAACAATGGTATCATGGGCTTTTTAGCAAGTAACTGGGGACCATATTGGAAATGCTACATACATGGGTAGAATTCTCAAAGTAGTGCCTAGATGCTTCTATGCCTGGAGGCATCCACACTCTGGAGCAGCGGTTCTCAACCTTCCTAATGCTGCGACCTCTCATGTTATGGAGACCCCCAACCAGCTGGGAGGTAGGAGGGAAGGGCGGCAGGAGACTCGACGCAACCCCTCTGAAAGGGTAATTCGACCCGCAGGTTGAGAACCACTGCTCTAGAGTGAAATCCCAGGAGGAGGAGGAGGAGGAGGAGGAGGAGAGTTGGCTTTTCTACCCCACTTTTCTCACCCATTTAAGGGGCCTCAAAGCGGCTGACAAAGTTTTCTGTTCTTCTCCCCACAATGGAACACCTTGTGAGGTAGGTGGGGCTGTGAGAGCTCAGAAGAGAGCTGTGACTAGCCCAAAGTCAGCCAGCTGGCTTCATGGAGGAGGGTGGAATTAAAGCTGGTATTCCCATATAAGAGTCTGGCTCTGCTCCGACTTATGAAGCTACTTAAAGCATTTAATTGTGCAAAGCCTTTCTCAGCCATCCTCTTTAATGGTCCAAGATGAGCAACCATGCAGGAGGTCCCTCTCTCTCAACCTTCTCATCCTCCATCTATGACCACAAGTTACTTCCAAGTTCTAACCAGGTCCTCTCATCTGGGAATGCAGGAGAAGTGGGCATCTCCCTTGGTATCCCGCTGCTCAGATATGCCTGGTGGAACACAATGCAAAAGGAGGGACACAGCACAAAACTGCTTACTCTAAAGACCCTGGACTAAAGTGAGCAGTGAAGTGGCTGTCTTGGGAAAGTGGTGTGAGTGGGGCAGCAGACAGCCTGGTTGCATTCCAAGCACGCCAGGCTCTTCTTCTGAGTGGCTCTTGTGTGCCTCTCGATAGGTCAAGATGGATCTGTGCTTCCAAACTTACTATAGCTCTTTCTTCCCTGTAGATGGGCTGGGTTGGCCCGATATTGCAGAGCAGAAATATCATCACTGATCAACAGCGGGAGAGGGAGACGGAGAGGGAAATCAGTGTTGTACCCATTCTAATAGGAGCCCTGGGAGCCATTACTAAGGCACTTAGTATAACTTGGACAAAACGTGAATCCTTTAATGTTGCAAAAAAGCCAACCCTCCCCAGAACAGCTTATATGCTCCAACATTAATTTAATAGTTCTAAGGGACTTGAGTTATTGATCTTAATCAGCTAAGCAGATGCCCCAAGTCACAAGTGAAAGTCAGCTGTTCCTACTCGTAAGTGGTGATTTCCCTGCATGGCAACAGCCGCATAGGATTGTTTGTTATAACTTTAGGCAAGTAAGCCCTCAAACCAATGTGTGTACGTGAGATCATATCCTCCCTGCAAGTGGATGGAAGGTCCCTATTCTGGAATATCACCTGGAATAGGGCCTAGTGTAGAAATGGCCTTTGAAAAGCACTTACTCCTACTTTATTTAAGTAGCTACTGAAGATTTTTGAAGTGGATTTGTTTGGTTTCCCATATCCACCCCCTCACTCTTATTGTCTGGCACATTTTAAACCTTACATTTAAATTTGTACATAAACTACCTGTTCTTTTGAGGGTTTTTAAAAATGAAGTGGTGCATTAATGTTTTAAATAACTAAATAACACTTTCAATTTTTATTTCAAGCCCACATGCTAAATCCCTATATTTTTGGAAACAAAGAAGAGAGTTCACACTGCCTAAATTTCCATGCCTGAGAACCCAAAAGGCTTTGTAAGAAAGCCATTAGGATACCTGCAGTTAAAATACCAAACTCCCCTTGCCTCAAACCAGTGGTCATTTTATACACCTTATGTCGTCAGAAAAGTAATTACTCCATCCAGTTTTGAGAGTCGGAGCTATATAAAGCCTTTGAACTTCCTGTTCTAATGCAAGAGGTGTAAATGATTTACATGATTGCACCCTGCCTAAACATACAGCAGAAGGAAGCAGAATAGGATGAAGGTGGCAGACGTTGCAGAACTGATAACTGGAGCCCGTATGAACATTCTCTGACATACCGTCTCATATAAGGAGCAAATGTGGACAGAAAAAAGTTGAAAACCCTTGTAGGAAAGCTACGTTTCACCTATTCTGAATAGCATTAATACAGCCTTGTATAACATTTTGCTCTGCATCTGCACATTCTGTAAAACGTGATTCTCTCTTTAATGCAATCCTGGACATTTTCCAATGTGATTTGGCCTCTGAGGCTTTGCTGACTTCATGCTGGTGGGGACTAGGGCTTGTGACACAGGTCCTTTCTGCAATGGACCTTATTCCGGATTATATCCTGGAACAGGGACCTACCACCTGCATCTTGGTGCAGATTACAGCAGCCCCCCCCCCCCCGCCCCCATGCATGGCAGGCCCTAGTCTGGGATGTAAATAATAAATAAATAAATAAATCCAGAATAAGGCCCAGCGCAGAAAGAGCCATAGTGTGGGTCTGGTCCCTCTCTCAAGTCCAGTAGTTTACTAGTAGTCAAGGGGTGAGATAACACCCAGAAAAATAGACTGCCTGAGGCATCTGAAGCAGCTTTAAAAAGGCTCTGAGGTGGGATTGTTCACAGACCTGTCTATCCCTCCCCTCTAAACATCGAGTTTGGGATTGGAGAAGGCTTGGGAACACAAAGGCCAAACACCATCTCTCTGAGATGCCCCTTTTATAATGTCTAAACACAGCTTGGGTCACTTCCACTGTGTTTTTGTTTTCCACTGGTTGATCAGGTCTCATCTCTGTAGTGTCTGTAATAGTTCTCCAGGGATGGCTGCACTATGTTGCTATTCTCCTTGCAAGGAGAAATGTCTGTGTGTGAAAACACACAAAAATGCTCTCTACCTCCCTGCAACTTTAGAAGTCACACTCTCTGCTGTTCCGTAGCTGATGTATATTCATGTGGCCAAAGAGTACTGCAGAACGCATGTTCTTTACTAAGAATTAAGATGGCCTTTCTCAAAGCTTAACTCTCAAACTGGAAAGGATAGGACAGATAGTACGTGCTGGCATTTAAGAGTTAAGAAGTTATCCTCGTGGAACACTCTGGCTTTGGAAACTGTGACAGTGCAAGTTCTACAGGTTTAAAGCAGATGCAGGCTATGCTGTGTTCAGCTGGGCTTGGTTCCAGGAAGCCTGCACAGGCTTGCAGCCTGAAGGTCCTGTTTCTTGGGTAGCTGCCAACCTAGTAAGTAAGTTATGATGCTGTCGAGTCAAGAACAATCTCTGGTGATCGCATGGACAAATAGTGCATTTTCTTAGCTACCATAAAGAAGTGGGTTTGGTGCTAATTTTCAATCTGGCCCACAACTTTTAGATTTCTAGGTGGCCTAGTACTAATAAGACCCAAATCTGCTTAGTTTTTCTACCTCAGCTAACATGGGCTAAGCACGGCCACCTGTTCAGGCATGTTAAAGGCATTCTTGGCCGGGGAGATTTCCAAATGATACCCACAGAAAGAAGATTTCTACAGTACCAAGTCAGAATTAGAAGGGGCGTTCAGGCCACTGAGTCTCAACCTTTGTTCGGACAGGGAAGAATCTGGCAGGTCTCTGCTTGCCTGTTTGGTATAGCAGACAGGGAACTGGACTCTTATCTGGGAATAACGGGTTCAATTCTGCCCTACCCCACAAAGCCAGCTGGGTGACCCTGGGCTATTCACAGCTCTCTTCTGAGCTCTCACAGCCCCGCGGTGTTCTGTCATGGGGAGAAGAATAGGAAAGCTTTGAGTCCCCCTAAATGGCTGAGAAAAGTGGGGTAGAAAAGCCAATTCTTCCTCTTCTTCCCCTGACACTGCAGTCAAATCCTGGCAGATGTCTGCTAGACATACTCCATTCTGGAGACATGGAAAAGTCAGCAGAAGGAAAGTATTCTCTAAGCACTTTGGCAGGACTTCCCCCTGCTGTGTCGGTTCAGGCTGCCTGTGCTGGCACAGCGAAGGAGCTGCCAGCTGTGTTTGCAGACATAAATCATGCCACGTGGCACAACTCCAACAACAGGCCAGTGTGACAGGCCCCAGAGGGTGGGGGAGGCTGCCATTTCAGTACCGGTTTATTGGCATTTTTACTAACTGAATGGACACCACCTAACGCCCAACCTGGTGCCCTCCACTTGTTTTGGTGCACAGTCTGGGCTGCAACTGGGAGGAGTCTAAATAAAATTCTGGAGGGCCCTGGCTTGGTAAATGCTTGTGTATTAGGATTACCAGAAACCCTCTAGGCTTCAGGCAGGAGTTCTGACCAAAAAGAGACATAAGGAACAGGTTTCGGACCTTTTATGCACAAAGCATGCACAGTGATGCTTGCTAGAGAGCATGACTTTGTCCGTTCCCCTCCTCTCCCTCACGCTTGCAAGAACACACACAATAGGACAAATGTCAGACGGCAGCACAGTATCATCCAACCAGAAGCCAAATGGTAGAAGCTGATGGCATTGCTATTTTAGAGGGGGCTATTATTTTAATTCCCGGCGGGGGTGAAATAGAATGGAAGGCTGTAGAATGCAGAAACTTTTAAGGGCCACATGAAAATGAGTGAGAACTAAACAGAACACCTTGCTGCAGCCTCGGTCACACTGGAGGCCTCTAAAAGTTTTAAGCTACAGCTCTAGCAACCACTGGAGAAGACAGAGGGAAACCAGAGTGCTAGTCTCGAGAAAGGAGAGACAGGAAAAAGAAACTAACCTTGGATTTAAGAGCACGAGGCTGGAGGAAGGTACAATATAGCCACAAAAACATACATGTTTGTTTTATGTATTGCCTTTATACCCTTTCTCCTCACTGAAACAATGTGTAAGTTAGGAAACCTTTATGGCTGATTTGCGGATTCAGATTCTATCCATGTCCCAAGATATAACCACTGCACCAGATTTCCTTCACCACATTGGCTTTTGGAACATATATGGCCTAAGACGTGCTGAAATACAAGAATCGATGCCGTAGCAAAGTTCCTTAGTTCCTGCCTGCCTGGGGCAATGGCTCAAGATTATGAACTTAAAGCATTCAACAATAAAGATGTTATGGACATAGAGGGCAGAGATGGGTCACTGTGCCATGTAAGCTGTATTCAAAACAAAGGAGAAAGAAACAACTACCCCCTACTGGTTACTATTTGAGGCCGGCTTTGGCTTGTTCTTGCTTGGAACTGCTGAAACAGGCATTTCCTTGTTGTATGCAAGCTCTAAAGCTCAGCTTCTAAAGCTTGGCTGATCAAAAGAGATTAACAGCTTCGGCCCAACAGGATCGGTAACCGTGTGAGCAACCACACTCACAAACAAGCACACGCCACTCGTAGCTGCCAGGTTTGATCTACAGCAACCCATATCCCATGGTAAGGATCCACGGCAGAGTCCTGACAAGATGCAGGTAAGATAAGGTTGTGGTACCCCCCAAGCCCCTAGTCCTACTGCGATCCCAGAGGTTCAGATTTGAAAACGAAACCATAAGCACTACCACCACAACCTCCAAACAGATTTAGAGAAACCAACATAGGGGCTATCAAAAAACATCAAATTGAAAAGAAGCCCAAAAGCCATTTAATCAAGCCTGGTTCTAAATCGAACAGCCCACAACTGTAGAACCCCTAATTCACCCCACAATACTCTTGGCTTACAGGTTTCTAAGGTATGCCTGTCATCTTTCTAACAGTGGACAGGCAGGAAACAAATCTGCTCTACCGCTAATGTGTCAGCCCTTCATGTACCTGCGTAGAGAAATAATTTATCAAGGGTTTCATGAATTTGAAATTTAAAAAAGAGCACTGCATGTTCATTCCCTCCAGGTTTTGTTTTAATGACTGTTTTAGTAAGCAACTGTGTAACAGAGCCATAGCTTAGTTGGGCTTCAATATGTCAAATTACCTGTATACACGCTGCCAGCTGAATGGCTCTAGCTTTTCCTAAGCCAAAAAAACCAAGAACATTTATGCTGGAAGAGCTCAACACATCAAGGCTGTGACCAAGGAAAATGAACCTCCCCTTTCCCGCAACAAACAAACATGAATCACTACCAAAACCAAACAAGAGCTTCTCTATGAAAAACCCTTGATTAAAAAAATGGATGTATGAAGTCAGTATACCTGCCCGTTCCCATTTCTCCTAAAGTTTTAAGATTCTATTCTCCTCTTCAAGTTAGTTTCCTTTGCTAGATTGCAAGTATCTCACAAGCCTGCCCCATAAGACTGTTGAAGGATTAACTAGCTACAACCATCACCCAGTAGGTACAATGTGGTCAACATCTGCTCTAGCAAAGAAGTGAAATAAGCACACATGATTTGGAAGCATTCACCTTTTAAGTAACTTATTTAAAGCACCTCTCCTTTCACTCACAACAACCTCTTCTGCACAGCTGCAGACCTTAGAAAACATAGAACCAAAAGATTTGCAAACACTGTTCTCTCCATTTCACTTGCTGTTTTAATACTATTACCTATTGTCCTGGTATTGTTTTTAACTTTGCTTTATGCCTATTAAATGCCTTTGAGATGTTTTATGGGAAGCAAGATAGAAATGTTTTAAACAAACAGGTCCTTATAGGCAAGACAAGAGTTTACAGATGGTTGCGAGTTTACAGATGGCACTTTTTCTCTTCCCACTTCATGTCAGAAGTTTGGAACCCCTGACCAAGCAAACACACACAGGGTGTGATCAGTTTTAGTCCACAAAGGAAGAAGCTGTGAAGCCCATTATTTGAAACGGGTACAAGTCCAGGACCCTCAGATCCCAGCCACATTCACTCAACTTCACTATAATATCAAAATGAGAACATTCAATTCTACCCACAGGCAACTGCTCAGCTACCCAGCTGCTCCTGCTATTAGATATGCCTCCTTGACCTAACCTCCCACCTCTGAACTTCTCAGTCCTCTCTGTTGCAACTTAAAACGTGTTCTCTTCCTTCCCTCTCATTAGGACAAGCCCTATAGGATTTCCTCTGATACTTTCATTTAGCAACAAATGCCAGCAGAACCCAGAATTCAGAGCGGCGCCTGAAAGACCAGACTAACCACACAGGCAACCCAACTTTTTGCTCGGGGCTACAGTAGGGCTAAGGGTGCTAATGAGACAGCGGTGAGCAATGCACGCGGTATGCCCAAGGATACCTCGTGATGTCACAAAGGATATCACCAGGACACAAACTCTTGAGTCATGCTGCGCAGCTGCTTTGTGTGGCAAGATGCCCTAGGCTTCCCTTGAACAGCTCCAGAAAGCAGGTTGTCCCCTTGCTGCCAGTTTTTGCTCAGTTACTATTAAGTGCTGTGGAATCAGGTTTTCATTTCTTAAAGCAGCAGAAACAAGCCCAACTCTTTGCAAAAAAAAACCCTTCTACCCAGCAAAGTACAGGTTTTGCACAAGGACCTAGACATCTGCATCAATCACGCAGAGAGCGCAAAGCAGTGACAGAGAAAGCATATATAAGGAAGAGACTTGGTCCCATTAAACACAAGCTTAACTTCAACTGCCTTGGGACATTCCACCTTCCTTTCAGCTGTGCTAGATAGGAGAACAAGTGCTCTGTTGACATTTTCTTCCATCCTGGGCAACAGCTGGTACAAAAAAGGAAGAATTTAAGCCATGTTTATATACTGTTTCCAAAACACTACTGCACCAGCTACTCCCAAATGGTAGGAAGCCGCTCCCAGGAGGCGGAGCACATGTTTCCGGCATCAATGGCTCGGCTGCTTATATAGGTGATAAACAACCATTACTTAGATCTCCTCATTTGCCCAGACCACTGGCATAATTTTTATAAAGGAGAGAGGAGAGGAGAGAAACTGTGCTTTTGAACCCTGCCATACAGCCCTTGGGGAAAATTAAATAAGTGTGCAGCTTATTTAAATGACCTGTATAAATGCTGCCAGATGAATGCCTTTATCCTGTCCTTACCAAAATGGCCACAGAGTCAAGGATATATTTTGGATAAAGTGTGCCTTCTTTCCTTAACATGTATAAGAGCATTCTATACAATCAGGTCAGTGGTCCACTGAGTCATAAGAACACAGCTGTTGCAGAGAGCCAGTGACCCCTTTAACTCCGCATCCTGTTCTATCCGTGGTCAAGGAAACCACAAGCAGAAATGAATGCACAAGGGCTCTTTCAACTCACATGCCCCAGGAGCTGCTCTTCACCTTTCATAGAATGCATTTGAGAACACTACAAGACACTGAGAGCTCTAACCTCCAGGAATTTGTCTTATCTCCCTTTAAAGCCACTGAAATTGGTGGCCTTCGCAACATTTTGCGATTCAATACCATCCTAGTCTTCCAAAAATCTAGAATTTAATCCACTTTAGTGCTAGTGAAAATGAACTCCAAGGATCGGTCAGCTCTGGATTAGTTTATGGCTTAGGCATGAGAAGTCAATCCTATTTCTAAGAAATGCTAACTGTGCTGACCAAAAGCCCATTTCCGTAATCTTAAGTGTTTTAGCTACAGCAGGATCAGCATAGTGCCTTTATGATCTATGAACATGCTGTAAGAGGGCAGGATCTGTACACTCCTGCTCCCCAACAGTGCACTGGAGACATGCAGTGTCTGCACAGACTGATGGTTGTCCCACCACCATGCCACCATCTATGCTTATTAGAGCACTTCCTCTTAGCATATTTCCTATTTTCAGTGGCCACAATGAGCCATCAGCATTGGAGCCAGGTGACAAAAACCCCACAGCTGTGATGTTACCAACAGCAGACAGTGCACAGTTAGCACACTGCCAGTTTAAAAGGAGTGCTACAAATGTAGTGCTTATGGACCCTTTCAGCACTTACCTACAGGTCAGGATAAGTGCTGTCTGTGCTGATCCAGATTGTCCACACGGCACCCCCATGCTTCTTGAGGTCTAGGAATGCACATTCTTAGCCTCCAGGCCTGTGACATGCCCTGAAAAGCATCCCCTAGCAGTCCTGTAGTATGGAGGCCTAGCTTTCTGCATGCCTCCAGTGTCTGGATCAGGTTACACTGGTCTCATAAAGTCTTCCTTAATCCAGATCTTGCTCTGTCTCGTGCAGACAGAGCTGGACCTGCAGGGGGTGGGACCTCCATGATCTGCACTATCAGCACTCCAGAGATCATAAGACTAAAAATTCCATCATCACTAGCCACTCACCCTGCCAGTTAAACACGCTAGGGGCTGATTTCCCACAGCATCCAGAGAGCCACAATTTCCCTGTACTTATTTTAAAAGGAATGCCAGTTAATGGCAGCTGTTCAGCTATCTGTTCATCTGAGATTGCACGTACAAGTCTTAATAAAATTAAGGCAAATAACTCAACTGAAGAGCTGACTATCTGAAGCTAGACAGAAGACTGAATTCTAATCTGAAGAAGCAAGATGAGGAGCCATTTCTAATGGTAACACCCATGCTTAAACCCTCTTTCGCTCTCTAGCTCAAGCGCAGCAGGCCAATGGCTTCTCACTTACCGATATCTTAGTTTGACTTTGTCATTGTCAGGACTGCAATACAGCCTCTCCAGGTGCTCCTGTGAGTCAGTGTTCACACTCTGCCACACCTGGGAGGCAGTCCTCCTAATCTGCCAGTGATATGGCAACACGGTGTGATGTTTGGGGCAGTCACTGCCATAGACGCACACTCCTTGCAGAAAATCCACACATATGTCAATCCCGTCCTTCTGGTGGGTGTGATATTGCAGCTGATTCAACAGTTCAAACACAAGGTCAAGAGATGCCTCTTCAGTTTTGTTCTGGAAGAGCCCGGCTCCAAACTTGTCACTCGGGCCCATGTTGTACTGGATTAGGCAGCTAGCATTGTCTTGGGACACCCCAGAGGGGTAGCCTTCAAGTATCTTGTCAGGACTTGAAAGAAAGGCAGCAGCATCACTGGAGACAGCATGCAAAGGGTGATCCTGGAATGGCTCATTAGCAGGAGAGGTAATGGAAGCGAAACCCTGTTCCCCAGGCTGGGCTTCTTGTACAGGGTCCCCATTTGGTATCTGTCGCTGAACATCTGGTATTCCTGGCACCAGCACTGCTACGCTGTTATCTGCCTGCGGACACGGAGCAGGGGTACCCAAATCTTTCTTAGCCACAGACTCACACAAGTTATTATGGGCCCCATTCTGTCCCCTGGGCACAAAGATCCTATCCAAAGCACCGCTGCCAAGTAAACTGGTGAAGATTGGCCGCAAAGCCCTTAATGCTTCCGTGCCCAACCTTTTCTGCACTTGCTGTTTCTTCTTAAAGCAAGGTTTGATCGGTGGGATTTTATCCGGAATCCTCATGGATGGATCAAAGGCCTCCGAGGGAGCAGAGTGTTGCATTTCCTGGCATCGGACCTGCTGAACAGCACACGGAGGCTCCAACTGGGTTTCCATGATCTTCAGATACTCCGCCCTCCTTTGGCTTTCCAAACCCTCACCACCTTGCAGGAGTCAACCTACTGGAAGAAAGTGAAAAAAGGACAATTACTGACTCCTCTGCTTCTTATTGCCCTGGAATGAAACAAATGCTAAGTCTCTCCACTCCACAGCTTTAATGGTGTCCAAGGAAGTAGCTCAGCAACATAAACCTCGCGTCCAGCTACGGTCAGAAACCCAGGACTTGCATGTTGCTTCTAATATTTCTCTTTATGTAGACAGTAGGGCATGAATGTGCACTACATTTTTCTGCCTACTCTTCACCCCTTCCAGACCCACACAGATCAAGCGCTTATTTATCTGTTTTATTCCTCCTATTAATTATTTGTTTATTTAAAATACTTACACACCTCATTAAAATTCAATCTCAAATGGGTGTATAAATAAAAACAGCTAAAATCATAGTTATACTTAAGAAACACATACCCCACCCCTTCCACCTTATGGTGTTCAAGCTGGCTTACAGGAACTTGAAACATCTAAAATTCAGTTAAACTATTAAACGTAAAAGCACTTTGCATTTACTATCTACACCCAACACGCCTCCTGACTCTTCCTCATTCCTACCACAACCAGCACGGAATCTTCCCTTACACACCACAGGATGAGATCCTACCACAGAAACTCCAGAAGCAGCCTGATGCACCTTTGAACAGAATGACTGGCAGCCCATGAGAATGTGAAACAGTTTCCGAAAAGGCGCTTCCTCCAAGAGGCGTTGGAATCCATCCGGCACTCACGCCACCCCTCTTGCAGCCTCAGAACTGCCAAGTCACTCCCTCTTCCAAGCCTTTTCAGTAGGTTTCACATTCCCACATGCTGCCATTCATTAAGTCTGAATCACACCCCAGAAGACTTTGTTGTCACTTTTTGGGCAGAGGACACAGCAAGCAAGCTCGCCTGCCACCCACAGGCCAGTTTAGGAAGCGCACCTTCGGAAGGGGAGGAAAAAGTTCGCCAGTTATTAGATTTGGGGAGGCGATGGATGGTGAATAGGGAAGCCACTCCGCCCCAAAGCCTTTTCAAAATCTTCAGGGCAAATGAAGAGTTCTATTCCTACATCAAGGCAGGCCTCGAGTTCGAAAATAATAAATTCAGCTACAGACTCACCCACCGCTCCCCAAAAGGAAGGTGCATAAGATCCTAGAAACCTTAAAATCTGAAGTTTGGCCCCTACAGGTTAAAACGTCTGAACTATCCTAAGCATTTGGCTTCTTAGAAGAAGCGTTTTGCTTCTCATCGAGCCAAACACTTAAATTATACGGTCACCTATGCCACGCTGCATCAGGACCTATCTAAAGCTGTTCCTTGATTAAAAGGACTGGCCCACAATGGGACTGTAACAGGACACGTTCTTTTAAGGTTGCAGCAAGGTGCCAGCCACCTTCATTGTGTCATTTTGCCAGGTGAGCAGTAGACTTTGCTCGGCAGCCATACGGAGATTAATCTATCCTGAGCAGCGAGGTGGGCGGGGAGGCAGAGATGTGCGAAAGAAAGAAAGGAAAAGAAAGAAGGAAGGAAGGAAAAGAAAGAAAGAAAGAAAGAGAAAGAAGGAAGGAAGGAAGGAAGGAAGGAAAAGAAAGAAGGAAGGAAGACTCTCAGGCAAACTACGCCCAGTTTAACGATAGAGTTCTACCCTAAAGCGAAGTAGCTCAGAGTCGGATTTGCTCTTTTGCAAATCCCAAGGAGGTTACCAAGGGGAAAGCGCTTCCCAAGGCATAACCCGGCCCGTTCCCGGGAGCCAGGCTGTGTCCCACCAGGCCCTTAAATATGCCCCCCCCACACCGAGCAGTAGCTTTGAGCTCGCAGCTCCGCGTCCGATCCGAGCACGGAACCCCAAACCGAATCCACTCCGACGCCCGAACCCACACCGGGGACGGGTTCAGGGCTCCCCAAGGGAAAGAGGGCGCGGGGATCTAACGCGAAGTCCGAGCCGCCGAGGGCTCTCCGGGATCGATTCGCGCCCCCCGCTCGGCGACTCTTTCCTTTGTCCGGCCGCCGGAGCGGAGCCAAGCGGCTTCATCGCTGGGAAACCGCACCGGGCGCCGATTTCATTCACTGGGCAGAAAAAGGCGCAGGGTTCTCCGCTCGAGGGGTCTGGGGGCCTCCCCAGCTCTTTCGGAACGGCAACCTCCCACCCCGCGACCCCCGGCCCCCAAAGGCCAGCAGGGTGCAACGCATGCGAACTTCGAAGGGAAGTTCCGAGGGGGCTTCGACGCTCGAGCGACATCCGGATCGAGATCCGCGGCCGCCCGCAATGCAAAGGGTCGAGCTGTCGGAGGGAGGAAAGCTCGGGCGCACGAAGCCCGCTCCGAGGCGCCCCCGGCCCGTCCCTTTCGCCTTCCCGTCCGAGGCCCTCGCGACTCCGGAGCCCCGCGACTCCTGCCTTCCAAAGGAGCGGCGTCGGATCCCAGCCGCCTCGGCAGAGGTTGGAACAGGCGCCGGACCCTTTGCAAAAGCGAAGCGCAAAGCACCGGCCTTTTCGCAAGGACGCGCGGGGCGGCGGGCCGTCTGAATGGGGGAAAGCGTCAAGAAAAGTTACCCTCGCTCGCTCGCTCGCCTGCCCCGCAAAGCAGGCGGAGCGCTTCGTCCCGCGGTGCCTTCCCGCGACGCGCTCGGAACTCGGAGGCGGCGACGACAGCAGCGCCGAGCACGGGAAGCCCAGCCCGGCAAGGGCTCGTCTGCTGCTCCCGCTGCTGCTGCCGGTCTTCGGAGCGCGACCGACGCGAAGGAGCAGCCGGGGGCCGGTCGAGCCAGCGGCCCCTTCCCTCCCGGCCTGAGCTCAACCTGCTGCCACGGGCGTCGGCGCTCAAACAGAGCGCGGCTGCTGCTGCTGCCTCCGCCTCCTCCTCGCTTCTTCTCCTTTTCCCAGTCGTGACAAAGCGGCAGCAGCAGCAGCAGCAGCACCCATTCCGGCGCAGGGCGGAGGCAGCGGCACCACTTCCCAGCCGGCTCTGCCCCCTCCAGCCCTCCCGTCCGCCCGCCCGTCGGTCCCTGCGTGCGTGCGGTGCCCGTAGCGACAGCCGCCGCGGCTCCCTCTCACATGGTCCTCTGGCCCCGTTTTAAATAGCGCTTCCTGAAAAGCTCCTGCTGGGCCAGGCGGGCGGCACGGCAGCGGCACGACGGCCAGGAAGGGGGAGGGGCGGGGGCGGGGCGGAGGCTGAGCTCGCTCCGGGCAGGCGGCGACATTCCAAGCCGGGCTCCTCCGCCCCCGCCCCCCTTGTGCCTTTTCTCTGGGCCGAGCCACGAGGGGCGGGCGTGGAGGAGGCGCTTCCCTCCCCTCCCCTCCCCTCCCGGCAGCGCCGTCCCCGTGCTAGACTCGTGCAAGACGGGGGGGGGGGACGTGTACAAATTGCACTGGGGAAGGAGAGGGAAAGTTAGCCCCCCCGCCTGCTACCAGGCACCGAAAGGAGGCCCCACTCTCAGCCCCCCACTACCCATCACCCATCCATAGCTCTCGCTGCTGCTTTGCCCAAGATGCAGAATCCCTCGGTTCTTCTCCCAGCGACGGGCAGGCAGGGCGAGGGAGCTCAGGGCAGGCAGCAGGGACGGAGGGGCTGCTGCTTGGCTGCCCCTACTGCTACAATTACCCCCCCCCCCGCCGCCCCCTAGACGGAAACTCTCTTCCCCCCCCCAGAGGTTTACGGCCCCCAAGAGGGGGGGGAGAAAAGTAGCGCCCAGTGTCAACAGACCGAGCAGCTGCCTTAGTGTGGGTGGGAGCAGGGCGAGAACTGGGGGAAAGGAGCCGTCGAGCGCCGGCGCCAGCACCGCCTCCGCCGGGAGAGCTCGACGGACGCCTGAAACGAGAGCTAAACCGAGTCGGTTTCTACCTTTGGAGCAGGGAGGGGGGAAAGGGAAAGGGGGATTGAAGCGGCAGGAGGGCCATTGGCCAGTCCCGCCCGTCTGTCAAACATCAGCTGGAGGAGGAGGAGGAGGAGGAGGAAGAAAAACCTGCCCCGCCTCGAGGGATTTATTTAAATTAACTCTGCTCTGTGACTCTATTCAACATAAACACAGAGCGACGTAACGCTAGCAAGGAAGGAAGGGCGGGAGGGAGAGACGGCAGGGGAGGCCCATAAACCTCTGGGAAAAGGCCGATGCCGTGTGAAGAAGTTGTTCGTGAGAAGAGATTTCGTACGCTCGCCATCCATTAACCTCCGACCCCAGGGAGATGAACGACAACTCCGGCTGCGAAGTTTGGAACGACGGACAGGAACGCGATCATTTCACAATTCCTCCCGCGTCTGACCGTCCCGTCGAGCATCTCAGGCCCTATTTGCATAGGAAATTGTGAGGCAAAGCGATCCCCCCCCCCGCTTTCTTTCTGGCTCAGGGAGCAGAAATAAAGCTGCAGTCCTAAAGGTGTTGCTGTGTTCCTTAAGAGAAATAGTTCCATGTTATTATTAACCTACATTTGTGTGTCTGTAATTGTCGTTTTCTTTGTAGTTCAGTCTTTTGTGGTGTCCGGCTCTTCATGGCCCCGTGGACCACGGCGCATGTAGATAATAATAATTACATCTACACAGCTAAGTATAAATGTAAACTGCAAACTGTGTTCTCCAACATCCGAAATGGCCTCTTGTGCACCCCTAGATGGCGAATATTTGCTTTTATTGTTGTGTCAGTCACTTCATTTTACTTGGGTTTTTAAAATGCATTTGACTGTGACCTGCCCTTTGCATATATGGCAGGATGAAAATACAAATAAAAAATAAATAAATATTTGTGTCAGACTTGGGAGGAAGAGCAAACACCTGTAAAACTGAGAAACTTTCGCAGCAACTAGGAGTGTGGTTGTGTACGTAAGTTCCTGGACATGTGGAGAAATTAACAACCTAAGAGGAGCCTTGCAGGATCAGGCCACAGCCCATCTAGTCAGGCATCCTGTCTCATGCAGTGGCCACCAATTGCTTCTGAGCATCTCAAGCAGAAGACAAAGGCAAATCCTTCACCTGCTCTTGATTTCCTGCAAATGGCCTTTAGAGACATCCTGCCTATTTCTCCAAGAGCAAGAGCCCTGGTTGTCAGTCAAAGAGTACTGAAAATACTCTATAATCCAACCTGCTTATCCATTCATTCTTCCAACCCTCCCACTCTGATTTTAAGATGTGAATATTCAGCCGACAGGAGAAACTGCCTTTTGGCATAGATACAATGCGTTTGGGTAAACAAGTTCCTCAGCTACTATGCAATAGCTGAAGTCATATATCAGTGTGTGTGCGTGCGTGCACATATTTGTTTTACCTTACAAACAGTATGACAGTGTATTACTTACTGACATTTTTATCCCTCCCTAGACGCAGAGGTCTCTGGGTGGGTAACAACATTTAAAATCAAAACAATAACAGGATGTAGTAAAACAATAGCATCTGCAAGGGGGAAGGGAAAAGTGTATCCCCATTTAACCAAAGGCCAAGGCAAAGAGGTGTGTCTTCACTGCCTTCTGAAATGAGTACAAAGAAGGTGATTGACACACCTCAGGACTATTCCAGAGCCTAGGGGCCATCACTGAGAAGGCCCTCTCCCAGGTGCCCACCCCTTTTGCTGCTGAGTGTGGTGGGACAACCAGGAGGGCCTCCAGATCTTAAGGCACAGGCAGGTCAAAATGGGAGTAAGCATTCCTTTAGATACTTGGGGCCCAAGTCATTTAGGGCCTTATAAGTCAACATTAACATCTTGAATTGGGCTCAGGAGTGAACTGGCAGCCAGTGCAACTCTTTTAAGACTGGCATGATATGTGTCCGGCCATCTGTCCCTTTCAACATTCTGCACTTCTCAAGGGCAGCCCCATGTAGAGTGCATTACAGTAGTCTAGTCTGGATAACCAGAGCATGGATAACTGTGGCCAAGTCATCTCTTTCCAGAAAAGGCTTCAACTGGTGCATAAACCAAAGCTGGGAATATTATACAGAGAATAGTAATTTAAATAACCTGCAGCGTGCACACACATAAACACACATACACCTCTTCTTAATCTAGTTTGTGTCAATGGCCCTTAGCTCTGATGGCAGCGTGATTGCACTTTCTAATAGGAAGCAATGGTGTCCCTCTAAAGGACAGCTACCAGGAGACTCTGAGCAAAGCAAGCTGCATGCTTGTATCCTATTATCGGGCTGCCTTGTGCAGCTGGCTGAGCACTGTGGCTGCCCATGGGTCCCACAAAGTGGAGGATTTCTGGTGCTCTTATTTATATTGCTTTTTTATCCTGCCCTATACCTGGAAGTCTCAGGGCGGGTTGCAGCAATAAAAAAATATAAAATGAACAAGGAGGCTGTTTTGACAGCCAAAGGCCAGGATAAATAGGTGAATCTTCACTATTACTATACCAGGTCTTCACTCTTTCCACCGAAGGTTGTACTACAATCAGGAGGGTTTCCCTTGCGGATCTTGTAGAGGCAGGTCAATATGGGGGAAGGCATTCCTTTAGACATTTGGGGCCAAAACCATTTAGGGCCTTATAGGTTAAATACCTTGAATTCAGGTTGGTAAGGAATTGGCAGCCAGTGCAAGTCTTTTAAGACTACCATGATGTGCATCTGGCCAGCCGTTTTGGTTGGCAGGCTAGCTGCTGCATTTGGCACCAGCTGCAGCTTTGGAACTATCTTCAAGGGCAGCCCATGTATAATACATTACATTAGTCCAGTCTTGAAATAACTTGAGTTTGGATTAATATAGGCAGATCATCTCTACCCAGAGGAGACTGTAGTTGGTGAACCAGAAGCAGCTGGAAATAGGTGCTCTTGGCCAATGTCTCCACCTGAGATTTAGGCATCACTGCAGAGTCCAAGAACACCCCCAGATTTTATACCTGTCTCTTCCAGGGCATTACAACTCCATTGAAGATAGGGCACCTCCCAACTTCACAGATTCGAGATCCCGTGACATACACCACCTACGTCTTGTCTGAATTCAGCTTTATTTATTAGCATCCATCCAGCCCGTCACTGCCTCCAGGTACCTGTCAAACGTTTCAACCACTTCTCCTGATTCAGATGACACAGGGAGATAAAGCTGGGTGTCATCTGCATACGTCTCCCAGCAACTTCATATAGATATTAAATTGTAAATTGAATGTAATTTGTTTATCTTGTCCATCTAATATGGTTGTGGATGGGTTTGTGTTATTAAATTTTGTTTGCTGGTTAATGGGTGTAAGTTTAGAAAATCAATAAAAATATCTGTATAAAATATAGATATTAAAGAGCATGGATGATAAAACCGATCCCCGAGGAGCCCCACAGAAATCTTCTGCAACCAGTCTCAGGCATCGCTTCTGGAGATAGGAGTATCACCACCTCAACAATGGCTGCCTCCAGACTTGCGGAATAAATCCGCAGTTCAAAGAAAAGGCACAGCTTACCTGCTGTGAAGCGACGACTGGCCATCCTGACTAAAAAGCAGCTTCATAGCTTCCTCCTTGGAAGCTGCGAGAGCTGAGTGGGCACGCACAGTCACATGGGATGAGGCCGCCAATCAGAATTGAGCTGCCTTTCCCGTTCTTGTTCATCTCTTCTTGTCGTTGTGCCTGGACTGGAAGGAAAATTCAAATTTTGTTTCTACTGCGCAGCGATCGTTGTTAAATCAGTTTTATGGTAAGCATGCAATGGTGATCGGATAATGCACTGCCATGACTATCCATCAATCACTGTGTGTGACATCCCAATTGCGGTTGTGCATTCTGCTGCGCAGTATAAACAAGTCTGGATGCAGCCAATTCCAAACTGAGTAGCCAGCTTCCAAACTGAGTAGCCTTTCCAGAAGGATGCCATGGTCAATGGTATCAAAAGCTGCTGAGAGATCCAGGAAAATCAGCAGGGTTAAACACCCTCTGTCTTTCTCTTACAGAAGTTCATCAACCTGAACAAGCAAAGTGGTTTCCATGTCACAACTGGGTCAGAAGCCAGATTTAAATAGCTGGCTGTTTGCAACTCAAGTGCTGCTGGCCAGTCAGATAAGCAAGAAAACATCCAGGCTCACAGCAGGATTTTTGTCACCGATGTTCTAGCCATCAAACTTCCTGTTTCATTGTCCATAGCTCCATGGAATACCAGGGTGCTTTACAAGCACCACAGATATGCTGAGGGCACTTGGAAGCAATCATGTTGATGGCCTTTCTCATCTCCTGCTTGCAAAAAGCTTCATCTAGTGAGTGAATTTGGTACTGTGACTCAGAAAGTTATCTGTTTGCAGTTTCCAGTTTTAAGTCTCATTTCTGCAGGAAAGGAAAGTAATTGCAGGAGGAAAGAATTTCATGTAGCAGTATACTATATAATGACCGTAACTTAAATAGAGGTACAATATATTTCACTCTTATTGAAAATGTTATGTCTATTTTATCACTGTGATTACTCAGGGGACAATCAGGTATGCTAATTAAGTCATGGGCTAGTCTAATAGGAGAGTGCCAATTTCAAAAACGTTTCATTTGACTTTGTCCATCTCTGAGGCTGGAATTTCCAGCAATGAATGCGACTCTGCAGTTCTGGTCGGATTTGGTGGAACCACAAGGGGGAATTTCTCACCTGCAGAAGGAGCAGTATCCATCTATTTGTCCATCTATTTGTCCAAATAAGATCCTCACACAGTGTGTACCTCAACCAATGGAAACTGATTCTCTGCCTGGAGAACAGCATAGTACAGGGGATGAGAGAACAAGTGCTGCTTTACCTGCAGGAAGCCTGTTCCCCCAAGTGGGTCGGGCTGGCAATCACCTGAGGTTGTGGATGAGGCTGTAGTATAGCACGCACCCCTCCCATGACGGACACCAGCTGTCACAGGCCTCCATTCCTTTGTACAATGCAGCATGCATGCATTTAAGCTTTGAGTGGCACAAGCTGTTTAAGAGTTGATCTCTTGGCCCATGAGCAGCCTGGAGAGTGAGCATCATGTTCTTCTGAGAGGGAAAACAGTTTCTGGATGGGCTGCAGCCTCCTGATCTACACACGAAGAGCAGTGGCTAGAACAAGAAGCACTGGTGAAGGTATGGTGGCATTTGTACTAGAAATCAATCAGTGGGTAGAGGGGAGAAGACTTCCTGTCTGGAAGTTAGTATCCTGAAGGAAAGCCAGCCAATGAGGTTGTGGTAAATGATCCTGCTGACTAAGAACCAATCACAGGTACAGAGAGTAGAGGAACTAATTAACCAATCAGTGAGTGGTGCCAGTTGGCAACGAAGGCATTGCTAGCTTTCAAGGTGAATACTGAAAGGAGTGTGAATGAAAATGGTAGGCATATTTAGGTAAGCATTTGAATAGTAGTTTGGCTATGTATCTATATATGCTATGTGTCTTTGAGAGAATTCAAATTAAAAGATGCAAGTTTGATCACATCCTTATTCTGCCTGTTGATGGGCAATAAGAGGGTCCCAGACTTGCTTCTTAGCGTGTTATCATAAAATCTCCTTTGGACCAACCAACCCTTTCATCAGAGAACCCGCTTAAAACTGAGAATTGTCCTCTGAACGATGGAGATTGGTCGGTGCCCTTTGTGGCTGCTAGGGCAAACAGCAAAACATCTAAGAGAATGTGGGTGAGAACAGGTTGAGATGTTGGCAGGTGTGATGCTATAAAGTTACATTCTTTTGCAAATCCACGTGACAATTGACCTGAGTGAATGTACCTATGGCAAAGAGGACGGCATGCTTAAGAGCTACCAGTTGTGATATGGCATACAGTCAGGCTTGCTCTTATGTGCCAACTGACCCTGCCTTTGAAGAGTAGCAGTTGGCAGGTTGTACCAGTCTGTGTTAGTTTGCAGACTTAGTTTGAAGCCCAGTTTGTGCTGGCAATGGAAATAGGAATGGTCCGCCAAGCGACCAGATATGGGAAGATACGTGGATGATCCCACAAAACAACCAGCGGGTTTTGAGTTACCACAACTGCCCTGGAAAGCACTAAATAGGATCCTTACATCTCATGGCATCTGCCAGAAGTTATTATACAAATAGGGTATAACATCTTCCCCTCGTTGTGAATGTGGAGCCACCGATCAGACCGTTGACCATATTGTGACCAGCTGTGAATTGAGGGGCTATTCAAGATTAGTGTCAGACTTTTTTGAAACAACAGGTGCAGTGCTTCAATGGATGAGAGGCCTCAACACTGCTTTATAAAGTTCCTTTAACTTATGAACACTAATTTCCTATTTTAACTGTTGTTAGTCCGTATGTTGGTGCCGTATGATAAATAAATGTGATGGCAAATCTCACTTCTGATTTGTCTCATTTTGGGTTTCAAACAAAGCCTACGAACTAGTATGTGGTGGTACTTTTGCCCACATTCACTTTTGCTACTGTTTTTGAACCACGGTGGTCAATGTGGGTGAGTGTGGCCAGAAGAAAAAGAAAGAAGAAGAGAGTTGGCTTTTCTACCACACTTTTCTCACCCATTTAAGGGGACTTAACAAAGCTTTCTATTCTTCTCCCCACAATAGACACCCTGGGAGGTAGGTGAGACTGTGAGCTCAGAAACAGAGTTGTGACTAGCCCAAGGTCACCCAGCTGGCTTCCTGGAGGACTGCAGAATCAAACCTGGTATTGCCAGATAAGAGCCCAGCTTCTTAACCACTAGACCAAACTAGGGCCCTTTCTGCACTTGGCCTTATTCTGGTCTATATCACAGGAAAGCAGTCTGCTGACCAAAGCTAATGCAGACTATGGCAGGTCTCACTTGGGTCCTTCCTCAGTCTGCACTAGCATGCAGATAGCAGGTGCCTATCCTGACATACATTCCAGAATAAGGCCAAGTGCAGAAAGGGCCTAGTTCACTTTCAGTTGTATTCCGCTACAGCAGCTGCCTTTGGGTGGTTGTCTTCTCTGCCATTTTATCCTCACAAAACAAACCTCCTGAGACAAGTCAGGCCAAAAGCCCCATGATGCTTCCACGGGGAAGAGGGAATTCAAACCTAGGCTGTGGTCAGACACAGTAGGAAAAGTATTTTTGAGGCTGCTTAGAGAAGGCTCTGAGATGGGATCGTTCACACACCAGTCTGCCCTTTCCCCCTCTCCTAAACATACTGTGCTAGGAAAGGTGGATTAGGGGAAGACTGGGAACATGAGGACCACACACTATTGTCTCTGAGGTGCCCCTTTTGTTTTGTCTGAACGTGGCCCTAAAGATTCACAGCTCCTATTCCTGCAGTCTTGCTACTGCACCACTGTGGCACATGGCCACTTAAACTGTGTATGTGACCACTTGACTGAAGGCAAAGATGATTAACATAGGCTTTGAAAACTCAAAATGAGCTATACAAATGTCAAGTGTCATTACTCGGATGATGTAAGAGGATGTTTTCCTGAAAGGCCTTTTGCATTTTAAATAGTTTTCCCTGAGAATATTTATGAAGGGGTGATAAGAAGCCATTACCACAGCAACTAATGTCTTTTGCTCTTTGTATTCGGAGAAATTAATTTCTATAATGTAAAAGCAACTAATTTCTGTACAATGGAGAGAGAAAAAGCATGTGCTATAGTTTTAAAACTCATTAACACAAAGATTAATATGTTGAGGTACAGATGGTAATTGCAGAAGACAGTTGCTGAGTAGCTGACCTTTTAGGGGGAAATAATCACTTGTGTAGTATGCTGGGGAGCAAGACAAGATAGAGAGAATACATGTATCCTAACCACAAAAAGAATCACACCAGAGTGTGGAATTGCTTGAAGTTTCAAACATACATTGTATCCACGTAGTGTCCAATGGCTGACAAAGGGTCATATTCAAGGCCTAGTGTCAGATGTGGACACCTCTGAAAGAGTCACTTTTGTTTACATCAGGATGAAGTATTTGTGGGTTGCTTTCTTCAAAAGTCAGGGATGGTTCTTTAGTCCCTTTCCCCTTTCTACACTTGGCCTTATTCTGGAATATATCACAGGATAGAGGTCTGTTGTCTGCATGCTAATGCAGACTATGGCAAACCTTTCCTGGGACCTGTCATAGTCTGGACTAACATGAGGAAGCTGCCCCCTGTTCAAGGATATATACCAGAATAAGACCAAGTGTGGAAAGGCCCTTAAATGCCTTCAAGGTTGACCACGTGCCTGAATGTTGGGTCTTCTTCTTCCTTTCCCAAAATATTAGAACATAAGAGAAGCCTTGCTGGATCAGGCCACAGCCCATCTAGTCCAGAAGCAGAATTCACTTCATGAAACTGAATTCTGGACTATTCAGAGCGGACAAAAGGATTTTTTTAAAACACAGTGTGCAGTAAAACTTTGGAATTGGTTACTATGAGAAGTGGCGTTAGGCCCTGTTTCCACTCATGCCTCTTAAAATGGTTTAAAAACGAAACAAAAAAAGCAGTTCAAACACAGATTCTGGCAGTCCCCACTTCAGCGGCTTTAAATCGCTTTAAACCCTTCTGCTGTCCCCACCCAAAACGGTTCAGAATTGCATTAGGGAAAGGGAATATTTTCTTCTCCCCTCTTGCCAGCCGGGGTCCCACCCCCTGCCTGCCGATTGGATCCTGCAATGATGTGGTGGAGGGTGGGGAATCTCAGCTCCCCCCCCTCCTCTCCCCTCATGCTTTTGCAAAAGATGTCCTGGCAGTCCTGCACATACGCATGCACACACAAACACACACACACACACACACACACACCTTCCTCCCCTTCCCTCTCCTCCCCTCCCCATCACCAGCAGTACTGGCTGGTATATACACACACACACATATAAACTCAGGACTGGTGCTTTTTCACTTTTCCACAAATGCATAAAAGTGAAAAAGGGGCTGCAGAGAGAGCTGCATGTCTGCTTGCCTGGCTGGCTGCATGCGCATGCTCAGTCGCCGGTGGGCCATGGGAGATAGGGGCTTCTCTCCTTCAAGGCCAAAGAGGCACCTCCAGTGTGTGCTTCCAGGCAAGGAGAAAATGGGGGGAAGTGAAAAATGAAACTTTGTTATCAGTGTGAAGTGTGGAGTGGGTGAATTGCTTCATCTTTTCAGGCTCAATTGTTACTTCTCTGCTGAATATGGATATGGCACTTTAACAAATCTGGCAAGGGGCTGGTTGCTGCACAGGGTGAAACTCCACCCATTTTATGACATATTTGCCCAAATACCACTGTAGCGTTCCCACAGCAATAAGGAAGAAGCGTTTGAAAAACAAAAATGAAAAAAAAAACCTGAAAAAACAGGTGTTTATTTATTCTGTTTTTTGACAAATAATCCTCAAAATACCCCTGAAACTGATTGGGAATGGGGACTAAGAGGATCTAAACCGTTTCTAAACTGCTTTAAAATGCCAATGGGAATTGGGCCTTAGTTATCAGCTTGGCTGGCTTTAAAAAGGTTTGGACCAATTCCTGGAAGTCAGGGAATGGCAGACAGATCTGAAGGCAGTAGGAGGTGATATACCTCTGAAACCCAGCAGATGGGAAACTATGAATGGGGCAAGCTGTGAGCTTGTGCCTTTCTGGTGGGCTCCCTGTTGACAATTTTGAGAACAGACTACTGATTTGAGTCTGATCAAGTGTGGGACTTCTGAAATTCTTATGCTAAAGATCTTTTTGCAAATAGCTTGTTGGACCACAAAGCCAACTCCCTTCCTCCCCCACCCCGCACTGTAGAAAGGGATGCAAATCAGATTTATTCCCTTGCCATTCTAGGAATAGCCCACTGCAGGGGTTGCAGGGCAGGGTGGGGAAACAGCTGCATGATTCTGTTCCTGGATGCAAAACTTTCATTTGGGTCCTTCACTGTGCCATGTAGTAGTGCAACTTTGCCCATGTTCAGCTAACTCTCTTTGAGCTGTGGCCACACCTTATGTTTAACCCAGCTTCAGTCCCCTTTGAGAGTGAGAGAACATCTTAACAAATAGTTTTCTTTCCACATTATCTATCCCAAAGGTGAATTATCTGGGTTATTTTAAGACTGAAAGAAAACAGCTTGTCACTTTGCTGATGTATTCTCTCACTCTGAAAGGGACTGAAGCTGGATTAAATCTTAAGTGTGACCACAGCCTAGCACAGTAACATATGCTGAGGAGGGCATCATGACTTTGCACTTGGAAACAATTGTTTTAGCTTAATGTTAGAGGGTTTGGTAGTGAGGCAAACTTGTGGAATAGGGCTGCATCTGTTCAAGCATTGTAACAGAGCCCCATGGGTTTCAAGCCTCTCAGCTCCGGATTGTCTATACAAGACAGTGAAAGGAAAATAAGCAGAAAGCCAGTTTCAGCATGTGCATAAGCCACTAATTAACACTGTGGCCATGGACTTTTTCAAAACAGGCATCCTAGGAAAATGCTGCTCTCCAAAATATTGGTCAGAAAACAAGTACAACAACAAATACATTTAAACTGACACCTTCTACTCCTTCTTCATGAACTTCAAACTGCCCTATACTGGAGGGGTTTTCTTCTGTGACAGCAGAAGACTGAAAACAAAGAGGGGAAATGGAACCAATGCCTCCCAGAACAAAGATTGAATATGGGACAGACTGGATCCATTTATCCAAATGCTCCTGTGAGATACAGAATACAGACAGGCTGAGGCTGGTGGTGGTGGTTGGAGGCAAACAGAAAGGGAGGTGTCATAAATCTATCAACGTGTTGCCAGTGCGTGGAGGATAGTATTAGAAAAGCACTCCTTATACCCAGGCAATGAAAAAAGGGATTACACAGCACATCGTAACATCATGTCATGGACTCTTGTAAATTAGCCACTTACCAGTGATTTTATGGATTCCAAAAAGTCTATTATCTACAGTCCTCTGGTCCTAATTGATCCTGCATCTATGCAGGATCACAGCCACACCCAGGTGAGCCAGCTCAGACCTTAGACTCGCATAATTACCCAATTGCTCGCTCCAGTTCTCTGTTTCCTTTTCCTCCATTCTAATCAAAAGACAGAAACTGACATAGTTTAACTTTCTTTTCACTGAAAGGTCAACAGCTGAACATTGGACCTTCTATATGGAACACTAGGTGTGCCCTTTCCTGATAGGTTTTCAAGAGGGCAGATGCTAATGTCCTCTTGACATTAGGTTTCAAATAAATGTAATTTTACAAATATTTCCAGCAGTACTTTGGTGTGTCTTTAACTTTTACAATGTTACCTGCCTGGACTTTCCTAGTCAGGGGCACTTAAGATGCTTCTACAACAATGGTCACATTAACAACAACACATAAAACACATCTCAGAAGCAGTAGATCAAGGGTCTGGTTGGGGTTTTGCTCTTTTTTAAAAATTAAATTTTATTATAAATCAAAAGATTACAATACACCTAACGTATTTCTATATCTTCCACCTCTTGCACATCAAGCTCTTAATATAATTTCCTACCATCCCCCAATGCAGTTCCACTACACAGTCAACTTAACTAAATAATTAGTTCCCTTTTTCCATTCTATCCTTTAACTGGTTTGGGGTAGTTATCCAATTAATATATAGCAACAGTGGTTTGCATTCATCATAAGTGGTTCGTCACAGTTGCTCTACCCTGTTAGTCTTAGGCCCTTTTAAAGTGACTCAAAGCAGCTGACAAAGCTTTTCTACTCTCCTCCCCACAAGGATCACCCTGTGAGGTAGGTGGGGATGTGAGAGCCCAGAAGAGTGCGGTGACTTTCCCAAGGTCACCCAGACAGCTTCACAGAGGTGAACAGAATCAAATCTGGTATTCCCAGATTAAGAGTCCATCTCCCTAACTACTAGACCAAACTGGCTATGCTAGGAGTGCTGATGATGCTTCCAGTACAACCACAGACACAGCCTTAACACCTACTTCCATGTGAAGGCTGTGTATGGATGGCTGTACAGTCACATGCTGCATTGCTCAATTATCATAGTAATGGCCCGTTCCCATGGTCATTGGCTGGCTCCATTCACACTCACCATGCTGCAGGTATGTTCCCCTGTTCCTGATCTTAACTTCCAGGTTAAGTGCAAAAAGCCTCTTAAAAGTGATCTGATCTTAAGTGATTTGATCTGCAGAAAACAAAACACAGATCAGCAGAATCCAGGGAAGGTTTACCTCTTCAGCACCAGCTACCTTGTAGAAGTGCCATGTGCTATTTTTCTATGCATCCATGTGAAATAATTACTCTGCTTACAATATGCCCCTCACTACTTTTGAAACATTCAGTTTATACAGTACCTTCTACTGCCTACTATAGGAAAATGTACCAGGAAGCATGGACTGCATTAAAGATTAGGATTGCCACCTGGCCTATTATTGTGTTTTCAACAGCAGCTTGATTTGCTAAAATCAGCAGGTGAAGATTTCCATAGAATGCTAATAAACATTCTCACCTGCCCATGCCTTTACCTCAGGGACAGGGCCTGCTCTGGGTAAGAAGTGGTGATAAGAATCAATAAGAGCTTTCTTCCTGGCCTCCACCCAGAGTCAGCCTGGTCTGGGATTAGCAATGATAGGATTATCAGTGGTGGTCCTCCCTGAGGGATTGTTGGATTTTGAGGCTGTGATCTTGATCATCTCTGAGGCACCTCTGAGGCAGCTTAGAGAAGACTTTGGGGTGGGATTCTTCACACACCAGTCTGTTCCTCCCCTCTCTCCTTAAAAGATTCTATGCTAGAAAAGGTGGATCAGAGAGGTTTGGGATCACGAGGGCCACACACTGCTTCTCTGAGGTGATCTTTTGATATGTTTAGATGCACCCTAAGTCTGATATGCCAGTGGCAATGGTAAGGAGGAATGCTGAGATTTCTAGTAAAAAAAACACACAAGAAGAGGGTGCTTGATTTATTGTCCTAATTCCTGCCTTTGATTGTCCGAATTCCTGCCTTTACCACTGTGTAAAGCATTTACAAAAGTTAGATTTGACCAACTGGACATTATGACAAAATTTGGGTGCTATAAGAATATCCCACACCATGAGAGGGTTGGTATTTGTGGGGCCTAAGATGTAGAAGATACAACACATTTCTTATTGGACTGCCATCTATATGATTTTATAAAGGATCGTTATTTAACTCCTCTCCTACTCAACACTAAACTACCCAAATTGTTCCAAGGCCAAGATCAACGTACAACAACCAGGATAGCTTTATGCATCTTGAAGCTAGTAGTATCTGGGCTGATTTTCTTAATTATGTTGGGGTTGATTGCCAGGCAGACAAGCTTCTATAATGATTTTAATATAAAGATTTTATGTAATGACATTTTTAGTATCTTATATTTTTACTGTATATAATGATTTGATACAGTCAAATGATCAATCAATAAAGTTTGATTTGATTTATTGTCCTAATTCCACAATTTGGAACAGTCTCTAGGATGATGTTTCAAAGATAGGTGGTTACCCCTTCTACACCATCTGGTACAAAATACACTCTCCTTTTTAGGGAAGATTCACATTTGTTTAAGCATTCAGATATATCTATACATCTATCTTCCTCATACACATCACAGTTGCTTGTACTTTGGTAAACTTCAGTCAAACATTTTCCCACAGACTATATGTGTGGGTGTGGTTTAAACAGAAATTGTTTTTAATTTTTCTTTGGTGTAGTAGTTGCTTGTTAACAACAATGACATATTTGCTCTTATAATCTCTCTCTCTCTGTGTGTGTGTGTGTGTGTACATCTGTGTGCGTGTGTACATGCTAGAACCTGGCAGCTTAATTAAACATGCTGGTGCGACTGGTGAAGATGTTCCTATGTATGAGTCACATAGTTACTTTTGATTAGTAGGTTCCAGCAGAAGGTGAGGCCTCCACGTCCATCAATTTTAAGTGAGCACAGAGTAACATAATGTTGCTCGTCTTGATCCTTGAAAATGGATTAGTTGCACTAAGCTAACTATAAAGTCAGGACAACTGGGGAAATGACACACTTGCATCAACAGGAAATAATGGGTTTAAAAAATTACAGGACTTTGATGAAAATAGCAGGTTTTCTTATCTGCTGACTTCGTCAATCTTGTAAACAGAATCTGGCTGGAACTCAAAGCCAACCTTTGCTTGAAACATTTACACATATTAAGGACTTCCCCCTACTGGCAAATAGGGTATTATTGGAGTTAAGCTAGGAATTAAGGGTATAATGTAGGATACTAAATTGGAAATCGGATATTAATGTTATAAAGACTACACTATTGGCTTCAGAAATCTGATTCTTAATGGTATCCTTTCTGGAAATATGAATTTGGATTGTTTGATGTATTGTACATGTTTTTATTTTTATTTTTAAAAATTAAAAAACCTCCTGGACCTCTCAGCACCTTTTGGTACCATCAACCATGGTATCCTTTTGGAAAGGCTATGTAGTTTAGGAATTGGAGGCAGTGCCTGGCGTTGGTTCCGCTCCTATCTATGGCCCATCTCACACAGTGGTAGTGGGAGATTCTGATTCGACGTCCTGGAAACTCACTTGTGGGGATCCTCAGGGGTCAGCCTTATCTCCCATGCTCTTTAACATCTATATGAAGCCTTTGGGAGAGGTCATGAGGAGATCACTATGCAGATAATACCCAGCTCTATCTCTCTGTGCCATCTGAATCAGGAGAGGCAACTGAAGTGCTTGACAGGTGCCTGGAGGCCGTAATGGGCTGGATGGGGGCCAATAAATTGAAGCTGAATCCAGACAAGACAGAGGTGCTGTGTGTCACAGGATCTTGGGTCTATGTAGTTGGGAGACACTCTGTCCTTGATTGGGTTGTAATGCCCTGGAAGGGACAGGTGCGAAATTTGGGGGTACTCTTGGACTCTGCATTGATACTTGAAGCTCAGGTGGAGGCTGTGGCCAGGAGTGCCTGTTCCCAACTACAACTGGTGTGCCAGTTGAAGCCTTTTTTGGACAGAGATGACTTGGGCACAGTTGTATATGCTCTGGTAAACTCTAGATCAGACTATTGTAATGCACTCTGCATGGTTTGGAAGCTGTAGCTAGTGCAAAATGCAGCAGCTAGGTTGCTGACTGGGACAGCTAGCTGGATGCACATCACACCAGTCTTAAAAGAGCTGCACTGGCTGCCAATTTACTACTGAGCCCAATCCAAGGTATTAATTTAACTTATAGAATCCTAAACAACTTGGGCCCCAAATATCTGAAGGAACGTCTACTCCTATATTGACTTGCCCATGCCTTAAGATCTGGAGGGGAGGACCTCCTGGTTGTCCCACCACCCCCAGCAGCAATGGGGTGAGCAACCAGGAGAGGGTCTTCTCAGTGATGGACCCTAGGCTGTGGAATAGTCTCCCCCTTGAGGTACGTCTATCACCTTCACTGTACACATTTAGGAAGGCAGTGAAGACGCATCTCTTTGCCCTGGTCCTCGGTTAAATGAGGATACACTTTCTCTTCCCACTTGGAAGCACTGTTGTTTTAATATAGACTGTTACTGTTTTAATAGGTTTGATTTACATGTTGTTACCCGCCCTGAGACCTTTAGGTATAGGGCGGGTTAGAAATGCAAATAATAAATATAAATAAATAAAAATCAACAAGGCTAAACCTTATTGGATCTTTGACTGGAATAACACCAAAGGCACATAATAGTAAAATATCAAGAACACAATGCAATACCTGGCCCTTTCTGCACTTACCTGTAGGCCTCTGGTCCAGATCCCAGGCCTCCTCATCTGCATGTTATTGTGGATCAAGGAGATTTGGCCTTCTACACAAGATGAAGCTAGATCTGGATTAAGATGCCCTTAATCTGGATCTCTTGTAGACGCATTAAACTGGGTCTACTGAACTAAGTTCCTGTCCCCATGCTGAAAATATTCCGAGTCCACCTCAGAAGCTTCTCCATGCAAAGCCCTAATACAGGCTACATGGGAGACAAAACGTGTTAACCAACCCCCCCCCCCCACTTAGCAAATGTACTACATCCGAAATAAGGGGCTAGTACATATTGTCCTGGGGTCATGAGGACGCTCCTGGGTTATTTGGGGCAGAGCTTGTTGGCCACAGTATTAGTATCTGCTCCCTGTTACTTCCGGGCACGCTGCGATCAGCAACCGCTTGGGGATTTCTCTAAACATAGCATGTCTGGGACCTGAATTGGGAGAAAAATTTGAGCCTGTTGTGAGTGGGGGGTGCCCGCTGTCATGTGGATGTGCGCACCTCCACTAACCTGTGGCAGCCAAGGAAAGGAATGATCTGCTTTTAGTAATGCTTTTAATTAACCTTTGGTTATGCTTTTAACTGTGGCGGCCAAGGAAAGGAATGAAGTTTGTGTTCATGGAGGTGCAACTGGGGTGTTTGCCTGTCATCACTGCAGCGGGTGGGATGGGTTATGATGACATCAACCCGGCTTACTATCAGGGGAGAGGGTGGGTGGGGAGAAAAAGATGCGGGTTCATGCTGCAGCTTCCATGGGGACAGGCACGTACGATCTGAATCCACGTTGCCCCAAACCACATGGGGACGCTTTATTGCAAGTTACAATGCAGATTTTTATGACACACGTCACAAGCGAAGCAACCGGCCCTAAGTCCCTTGGTTCAGATGATGGAGGCATGCAGATGCCATGTCTCCATAACCCAGAACTAATGTGGGCAGCATACTGTAGCACACTTGTGTGCGTGTGTGTGGGCAACTATGAAGCTCACATGGGCTTTGCAGCCTTGGGGAAGCTTCAGCCATATCAGCACTAGTGGAGCAAGAAGCACCGATCCAGCCCATGCCTCCTTATGATCTAGATCAGTAGGTCCACTTAAGTGCAGAAAGGGCTTCTGACTTAATACTGTAATATTTATGAGGCATTTTGTTGAACCTATTGACATGCTGGTATTTTCTGCTTGTTTTTTTTTCTGATTTGATTGGTAAGCATTACTTTATAACTGTGTTCTTTTGCAATGTTATTGTGAGTTGCTGTACATATTATTTACCTTGGAAAGCTGGGTTAATAATATACTACTATAATAATATGCTATATAAAACATTCAAACCAATCAGCCTTTAACCTTTGCATTGATTATTAATTATTATTATTATTGAGATTTTAATTATTTTACTTCATTTTTCCTCCAAAGATTTCTCTGTCCTCATTTTAATTCTCACCACAGCCATGTGAGGTAGGCTAGCCAGAAAAATCAGACTTGCTAGATCTAAGTTTTAGAATTGCTTTGCAATGACAGCACACATCAGCAAAAAGACAGTTTTCTATCCACATTATCAAATCTGAAAGTTTACCTTAAGCTTAGATAATGCAGAACGAGAATGGTTAGTGGTATATCAAGAGAGCACTGTTATTTTTTTTTTATTTTCCAAATGTACATATGCAAATACAAACATTCAAAACAATACAGAATACAAACAAAATATGACAACCAATACTAAAACAAAACAAAACAAAAACCCCTTACACTTACTATATGCATCAAGTCTCATTTATCTCAGGCTTATAAGAAACTGAGCACTGTTGTTATTTATCTTTTCAAGTGATGTACCAGTGCAATATGCTTTTGTTTATTTATTATTTGTATTTCTATCCTGCCCTATACCCGAAGGTCTCTATGCAGGTAACAACATTTAAAATCAAACATATATTAAAACAATAGCAATGTATATTAAACTAGTAACACTGTCTGATAAGTGGGAAGAAAAAGTATGTTCCCATTTAACCAAAGACTTGGACAAAGAGGTGCATCTTCACTGTCCTCACCATATACAGTGAAGGAGCCTGATGTACCTCAAGGGAGAAACTATTCCATAGCCTGGGTGGGGGGAACATCACTGAGAAGGCCCTTTTCCAGGTGCCCATCCCTTTTACTACTGAGGGTGGTGGGACAACCAGGAGGGCCTCCCCTCCAGATCTTAAGGAATGGGCAGGTTGATACAGAAGAAGACATTCCTTTAGATATTTGGGGCCCAAGTCGTTTAGGGCCTGGTAAATTAAAGATAACACCCGCTAGTATGACCCTGTCTGCTTTAGACAAAGCCTGATCCAGTTTAAAGAGGTCTTCAATCAGGATCATTGGTGGACCTGTTTAATTGAGTCTACCAGTGGACTTGATCCAGAACTATAATAATGTGCTATATAAAACATTCAAACCAATCAGCCTTTAACCTTTGCATTGATGTTTGGGACTACTGCATGGTGAATGTAGACGGGTGTCATAGCATAGCATACGATTAGGACCAGTGGGCTTGGGCTATTCCAGACGCACAGATCACAGCTATGAGCAGGTAAATGCAGAAAAGGTCACAGGTTTGAACCCAGCAAAAGTCTCTACTTTTTCCTGTTCTAGGATCATTTCAGAATTGGTACTCTAATTAGATGAATGCAATTCATAATATGCCTTTCCTGCCCCTATATTTCTGCTGTGGAATCCATCAAATTTCCTGTGTGAAAAGCTTACTTTATGATCAGTTTGGTGCTAGGTGAAAACTATTCTAATTTCCCTAGGCCTTTTCAAACCTGCTTTTATTTCATTTTATTGGCATGTTTCTAATCTGCATCATAAATAAACATGTCTACTCAGAAGCCTGTCTGGGTTCAGTGGGAATTATTCTCAGCTATGTGTGTACACTGCAAACTTAAAAAAATCTGGCAGTTTTGACAGCATCAATAGGGCAAAGAGTTCCATATGTTAACTCTTAATTACACACTGAGTAAACAAGGCTTGTATGGTCTAGTTTTTGCTCACAAACACTGGAATAAAACAGCCACACTTAGCAGCTCAGCATGAACAGGAACCAGCATGGTGGAAATTATTGCATTTTTGCAGACAAACTCGGCTCCTGATAGCTATAGATAGCTTCGTGGAATCAAAATGTGAGTGTATGTATTTTCATGAGGCAGCTGTGTAATTTAAGACGGTATGTCGTGACACAAGCCAACGGATTACAAAGCAATTTCTGAGGCTATGCCACACATATAGGCAGGAGCTGTGACCACCATGAAGGCACGGCTTCATTTCTAAGTACACACATTTCTTTGCCCTCAGGGACAGAGCACAGGCTTCAATTAATTCTTTTCCAATGGCAAACTTTGCCAGAATGTACACATTAGTTTACAATTCAAACAGTAATCAGCAAGAGCCCGTCCTTTAACTAAGATCACACAAGCGTGTTTTTCTTCCACAAATGTTTTAGCATGTTTCCTGAGAATCCTGACAGACAAAACCACGTTTGATGCTAAAGAGGGGGTATATGGGTATATACGTACATGTCTGTTTATATACACAGAGCAGGGAAAGGCTATATTCATAAGGAACGTTGAACCATGGTCACTATTACATCCAAATGTTATTGGAACGGATCGAATAGGAAAGCATTTCTCTTGGAAGCAAGTCTTAATGAGGCTTGAGTTTCTGTGTTCTCATATCTTCTCCTGTGCTTGTAGTACTGGAAGGAATTTGGAAGCTTTCACTTCAGTTGTAGATTAACCACAATATAGTGTATCTGTCATGTCTCCAGGGCCTTACTACACCTAGAGTTTCATAGCATTACCCTTGGGACAAAACAGTATAATCTAAACCAGCGGTTCTCAACCTTCCTAATGCCGCGACCCCTTAATACAATTCCTCATGTTGTGGAGACCCCCAACCACAGGGGCGGAGCAGCTGGGAGGTAGGAGGGAAGGGCGGCGGGAGACTCGTCGCGACCCCTCTGAAAGGGTAGTTCGACCCCCAAAGGGGTCCCGACCCCCAGGTTGAGAACCACTGATCTAAACCAGTGGTTCTCAACCCGTGGGTCTTGACCCCTTTGGGGGTCGATCTACTCTTTCACAGGGGTCATTATGAAGTAGCAACAAAAATAATTTTATGGTTGGCGGTTAGAGTTAGGGTTAGGTTGGGGGTCACCACAACATGAGCAATTGTATTAAAGGGTTGCGGCATTAGGAAGGTTGAGAACCACTTTGATTTGTCTTGACTACGGATGGTTGATACAAGATGGGTTTTTAAATTAATAATATTTAAGATGAATAATAATTTCCAACGACATGGTCAACTGTAATTGACCTATGCCAGAGAGGAAGGAAGATATGTGAAGGGTTCTCATATTGCTAAGGCCGTTAAACTATCTCCAAAAGATAAATTATTCATTATCCCTTGGCATTCCTCTTTCTGAGCCACCATCACGCTCTGTTATCTTTCACCTAGGAAGTTTTCAATTAGCTAAAATTGACTCATGACCAAATGATAAATGACCATTACCATAATAGGGGCATTCCAGCATCTCAAAAGAATGGTTTATTCTGGTAAGCAGAGTTTCTCCCTTGGACTGAAGGCTTCAAGACATTGACATAAGTAATACCATGCTCATCTGGGCCCAGTGACTCAGTCCAGCAACCTGTCCTCACTTTAGCAAACTAGTTGCTTTGGAAAGCTGCAAGGAGGACCTGTTGACAGTTAGGGCCCTGTTGACACTTTGGTCTCTTAAAGACTAGAGAAAAAAATCCAGCAGTTAGTAGACTCGTTGTCCCCACCTGAAAGGCAGGTCTGCAGCTTCCTCCTTGGCAGCTGTGAGACTTCCGTTGTGCTTGCAGTGAGGTGCGCATCATGTGGGATGGGGCAGCCAATGGGAACTGAGCTGCAGGCTCAGCTCTCATTTGCTATTCTCGCCATCCTGCCCAGACTGGCAGAAAACTTTGAATTTACCTGATACTGTGGGGCAAGTGATCATCGTTCCACAGTGAGTAAATTCAAAGTAGCGGCATAATGCGCCCCCGCTGTGAAGTATTGGGCATCAAGTGTGATGCCCACACCCTGACTGTGCATCGGAATGTGCAGTATTCCCAAGTCTGGATGCACCCTTGTTGTGTGGAAGTGCTTCCAGTTACTCCTGGGGAGGCCCATTTGCATGCTGCATTGCCACCACAGTCTTAGGAGCATCTCAGAGTTCACTTCACCTGTCCTGGTCTTCCCTAGCTGCAGACAAGCAAAACTTTGTCCACAGTTCGACTGAGAGCAGCCAGCGAGCTTCCCAGTCAGCAGCATCTTCTGGTTGCAAGGCTGCGAGTGGGTGGGGCAGCACAGCTGCAGCTGCAGAGTCATGTGCTGTGGGTGAATTGCCATGGCAACATCCAGGTGCAAGCTAGCTATTGCCCCAGTGATCTAGCCTTCCTGGGCCAGACCATCTGCACTTCAAGTGCTGGTAGTCCAATTGGGATGTCATGAGCATTTGAAGTTTAGACAGCTCTCTTCATGCCTGATCTTCACCTCAGTGGAATGGTGTGATTATACCATTCCAGTGAGGAAATGCTCACCCGTGCTCTGGGTTTGCTCACCATCTCTCAGGCAATGTCATTAAGGCTAGTCTGACAACCATGATGTGATGCCCGCTAGGACCCCTCAACCCCAAAATTAAGTTATTTTGGTTAAAATACAAAGTGTGGCAAACACTGTATGTCCAGACGTTCAAAAGTGTTGCCAAAGTGTGTTTTTTAGTAATGGTAAGTAGTTTAAGGGAGGGGCTAGACAAGCTCTCCAGGAGGGGGTGTGAAATAAACTCCTGGCATAGAGTCTCCACCAATCAGAGTGAAGGGAGCCTGAGGGAGTTGTTAGTGTTCTCTGCCTGGGGTTAACTGACCAGAGGGGGTTAACGAAGGAGGGAAACGGGCTCTTAGCTGAGGAAGCTAGAATTAGGGTCCTGAGTCTATTATTACATGATTGATACTGTTTTTTGAAGATATATGAAGGCAAGCTAGCACATATTATATTGATTGAAAGCTTTATTCATGAAGTTTGAGAGTCTTTAGACTTAGTGGGAAAGCTAAGGAACTAACAGTTTGATACTTGGAGTAACAAAGTGCAACTTTAAGAAGAAACCGATTGATAACTTGAACTGTAAATAATAAACATATTTTCTTGTTGTTTAAGAAGGACTTTGAGTTGTTCATTCCGTTGTCATAGAAATCTAAGCAAGCCAGAACCCTAAGTCTAATGCAACAGTATCCCTGACTTTCAAAGAGAACCAGTGGGGGAGGTTAAGAGTTTCTGAACTCCATTTTGCTACATCTTATTCAGCCTTAAAGGGCAGGGAGAAATATTTTTAAAAGGAAGTTCTGATTCAGAATCCTTGTTAGGGATTCATACACATGCTACATGAAATAGAAAACAACGTTAAAGGGAAACATTATAGCAACGTTCCAATTCTCAAATTGGTGGTGGCAGCATTTATATCTTGGTGGCAGAGGTCTGAATAACCACATTTAGTGTATATATAAAATACACAACTGGTAACAAGCGCTGGGATATTCCTGCCTTTACATCTGGTGACAAGTGGTGGGATTATTCCTTGTTGCGTTACACATGAATTATTCAACTGTAGGTGTACCAAAAAGGGAGCAGCAAATAGGTGGTGCACTAGGGCACACAACATCTTAGTTTATCAGGCCAGGAAAGATTTGTTTGTGTTAGATCACTGTGTGTGACACACAAAATGATTTGTTCATTGGCTTTACAGTTTATGGTTCTAGATAGTTTGTGTTTTTTTCTAAGATGTTAGAAGAGTTCTTAATAGAGAAGTGCTATTCTTAGGGTTGAAGTCTTAAGTGATTGTTTTCCCCAATGCTGCTGCTGCTGCTGCTGCTGCTGCTGCTTATTATTATTATTATTATTATTATTATTATTATTATTATTATTATTATTATTATTATTATTATTATTATTATTAATTACTGAACATGTCATATAAATCTGAGATACTTTTATTTTAGAAACTGGCCCCAGGGAAGATCAACTGCTCAAAGCACACAAGGCTTTAGATTTTTCAGAATAAAACTATCTCAGGACCAGCAGTTTCCTTCATATCTTGTGAAGGCAAGTTTCTTTTGCTGTTTCTTGCTTTCTTTTCTCAATTCTGCAACAAAAATTTACTGACACAGAAAATGTACTGGTGACATGATTTTGTCCTTTTCCTTTATTATATTTACATTTCACCTTTTGGGGAAAAATAACATTTATTGAATATAAACATACAATTACTGAACCTTGCTGGATGTTTAAACAATACTATCTACAGTAACTTAACCCTAGCATAAACCATTATTTTTCCTTTTTCTGTGACTAGAAAAAGAAAAACAAAGTGGGACACTGCAAAGATCCATACTCTTTTTTTCCATTTAGATTAGCACACAGTGTCCCAAAAAAGAGAAAATAATACATCTTTACTGGGCAATACATGATGTTTAGCAATAACATCTGATGAGACTTGGGTGAAGTTATTATACAACACTGGAACCACCAGAAATAACCTTCTCATGTACCATCCATCATCTTCCAGTGCATATTGGAGAGAGAAGTGGATGGTTTTTCCTACATTGCTACCCTCCAGATAGTTTTGGGCTCTACTTCAGCCATTGCAGTCAATGGTCAGAGAAAACACCAGTGTTCACACCTGAGGTTTAATCCAGCTTCAGTCCACTTTCAGAGTGAGATAATGTATTGGAAAATTGGCTCGCTGTTTTCTTTCAACATTATCCAATTCAGAAAATCCACCTTGAGTCAGGTAAAGTGGAAGGAAAATGACTAGTCACTTTGCTGACGTGTTTTCTCTTGTCCTTGTCCCGCATCCTCATGGCAAGCCATTTGGTGCCGACTGGACACTGATTGGGCTAGCATGGGACCGGGTGCAAAACCGAGATTGAATCTTCCTGGTAATATGGGCTGGGGGCGGATTCAGCCATCCCCATGTAAACTGCGCCAGAATCGTTATTTTACTCCCTTTCCCAGGGAGTAAAGGGGAGTAAAGCTTACTCACTTTCCCAGGGAAAGGGAGTAAGGGGGTGCAGAGGCTTGAGATTTCTCCCTTTTCCAGGGGGGCAGCCAAGGGGGGAAAGGGAGAATACTGCAGCCTCTGCCCCACCTGTTCACGATCTAGGCAGGAAAGAGGCTTCAGTTCACTTTGGGAGTAAAGTTTTACTCCCGAAGTGAACTGAAGAGTCTTTCCTGGCAGCCGAGATGGGAACAAGGAGTTTAGAAGCTTGAGATTTCTCCCTTTTCCAGGGGGGCAATAAGGTTGGAAAAGGGAGAAATCTCAAGCCTCTGCACCCCCTGTTCACCGTCTCGGGTGACAGGAAAGAGGCTTGGCTTTAAAACCCAAGCCTCTTTCCTGTCAGCCAAGATCGTGAAGTCCGGGACCGTCCCCATGTGCAGGCTCAACTCAGACCAAATTGCCCAAACTATGCCCAGACTTGTTTTTCTGGGTACCAAATTTGGTCCTGGTTTGGCACAGGTTTGGGCAATCTGGTCTGCGGAAATCGGGCCAAATTTAAAACGCATGGGGACAGCCCTAGCTGAACCCAATTTTGGTACTAGACCAAACATGCATGGGGACGCGCTCTTGAAGTGGGCTGAAACTGGATTGAAACTTAGGTCTGAATGTAGAGTCCAAAATATCTATACAACGTTCAGTTGGGGAATACTATTCACTCATACTTTGAACACCTGCAGAGGTTAATTTATATTAAGCAGAGGAGGTTGTTCCTCCACTCTCACACAGCAGCCAAAACCCTGGCCCCATATTCCCTTTCCCCAGGTTAAAACATTCCAGAGGTGGCTAATTTCCTTTGACATTGGGACCTGATCTCACATGAATGTGCACAAGAGCAAAGCTCTGCAAAGTGCTGCTTATGATCAATGTTGCCATTTCTCTTCTGTCAGCCTCTGCCACACCAACCTCAGCCAAAGCTAGCCACCACTGGTTTTGAGCCCCACTTTTTGTGGTAAGCTTTGTTACAGAAACCCTGAATGAAGAGTTATGCTGCTGTTGTTATTTCTTTCACATTCATTTCAAGCATCGGTCAAGTTACGGATAATGCACATGAGGTGACTTTCGACCTCTTGGTTTCTGAAGAGAAAAATAACTTCCTGAAGAGGCCCTCTCAAGACGGCTGTGTTTATAAGTTCCCTTACTGAGGAGTACATTCCAGTGCAATCAGGGCTGAGCCCAGCTGCATGAGCCTCTTTAGACAGCTGCCTGAAACTGAAGTGTGTTTGCGTTTTCATTTTCTCAAACACAGATAATTGAACTTTGAGATGACTGAAAGGAAAGGGCTGAAATGACTCAGGCCGCTGCGTGTAGAGATCTCAGTACAATCACCCAAGCCTGGTCCTCCTTCAAGATAAAAGGTGCAGCAAAGCCAACTCCAATGAAAACCAGTTTGCACAGGAAGGACCCCACCCCTTGTGAAACCTCCACATGATTATGAGGGAGCGAAACATTGCTGTTAAGTTACTTCAAGAGATTAGTTATCGGAACCAGAGGCCATTTGAAAGGCATCTGCTATGGCTGCTTAAGAAAGAATGAAAAAGCAAGCAAGGCTGGGTTCCCACGGGTGCTTCATGTACACACACACACCAGCCTTTTCATGGCTGCAGTGGACAAACGTTCTGAACTGCTCTCCTTGGGCCACTGCCAAGGATCGTGGTCATGGCGAAACAGTACCAGCTGGTCACACCTGCTCATTTTCTAGGCCAAGAGCGGCTGGAATACAGTGCTACAACTCCCCTCACCTCCAGAAGCAAGGCCAAAGCCAATGTGGGATGTGAATAGTTAGAAACATCTTGAGGACAACATGATCAACGGCCCTTGCCGTTTCTAACCAGCTGAGACTGGGAATCTCCGTCACTGAACAAATACACTTCATTGCGACCAGAAATAGCTGCAAGGAGCAGCAACAGAAACTGTTACCTTCTCTGTCTTTATCCAGGCAATAGTTTGGAGGAAGAGGTGAATGAGAACAAAGGGAAGGAGAAAAATTCAGTGCATCTGCAAACAGGAATAAGAAAGTATTCGTTGGACATCTTCTCAAGTGTCACCACCTCATCTCACTCCAGCTAGCTAGAAAAAGAAGATATGCAGTAAACTTGTCTTTCAACAAGAGGAATCTCAGCTACCATGTGTTCATAGGAGCAACAAAAAAAGTTGCCTTATACATGAACTCTTGAACCACCTTGTTCAGTTTTCGACCAGATGATAACAGCAGCTTTGTACAAGTTCAGGTTTGGTTATTGTTGTTGTTTGCTTATTTCTTCCGGCTTAGTCTGGGTTGGAATAGAGATCAGTCATGCCATGGAATAGTGATCAGTCATGACACTCTTCTGTGTCCAAAGCCATATGCTCTACTAATGAATTATGCACCAACCTGAAAGCTTTACAGTGTTCATACTAGGAGATAAATCTGGGAAATGTGAGTGAAAACCAAGGATTGCAACCACCTCCTAAGGGTTACCTATCAATAAAACTCACCTTGGAACAAAGAGCATGACAAGTGATTATGTCACACCAGTCTTATTGCAACTATTGACAGTTCATTTACAAGTTGACATGCTAAAGGTTTGGGACACAGCAGATAAAAAAATTCTTCTCTTACAGGAGAACTTTCCTCTGAGGGTGTGTCCCCATGGGCACTTTAATCCAAATTCAATTTGAATTGAGGAAGGAGTGTTCCTATGGCTTTTAAAAGATTTTTGCTGGAAATATGTATCTTTTGAAACATGTATGTATCTTTTCAATGGACAGAAACTTAGAAATGTTTGAATTGATACATTTGTAATTGCAAAAGGGAGAGGTGTGAAAAAGAAAGGCAGGGTTTGCATGGGTTTTTTTTACATTGCATGCTTTTACCAGTAATTTCAAAGGGGTGAGGGGTGTGAAAAAGAAAGTATTTGCAGCTAGGATTTATTTTTAAAACTTCAGTTTTTCTGCTTTTATTTCAGGTAGGGTTTCCATGCTGGCGGGGGGGGGGGGGGGGAGGGGTAAAACCCCTGTTTTTAACATTTTAAAATAGTCCCAAAACCAGGACTAAAAAAGCTGCATGGGGATGGCTATATTTGGATTACTTGACAAGAACTCAATCCCGATTAAAAATAGTCCCCCAAAATAGTCCAAACGGGACTAAGCCAGAACTAAAATTCCTGCATCGGGACACAGCCTGAATCCTTGAGCAAGTGATTTTATGACTCCCTGTAAAATGAGTGCAGCTGCTGGAAAGGCACAAAGACACAACTCCTGTTTTACAGACTAGATAAACATATCACCACCCTGGGTTTATGATATAGGACAAGAGGAAAATCCTAGTCAAGATTATGATTTCTGGGCTCCTTCACTCCTGTATCACATCCCGTGACACTGAAGCATGGTGACAAGATTGTTGAACTAGGATTTAGGAGACTATGAGTGTTTTAGGGGCACCTGTGTATGAAAGATCATTCCAATTGTGGACACAGGGGAAAAAATCCTGTGTCATGCAAATTTAAAAATAAGTGCCTGGTCTACTACCTTGCTTCTCTTCCTCTACTGTCTCTTTTCCTGCTTCCTATTGGCTGATGCCAGCCTGCTTCTCCAGGGTCCTGACTGGACCGTGGTTTTAGCGGGCTGGGATTGACTCCAACATCTCATTATGGTTTGATCCAGCCCAGACTGCTGTGACTCCTTTTGAGAGTGATTACTTTGTATCTGTGGAAGGATGAATGATCAGAGTCTTGGAGATGAGGTAAAGTGCTTTTTGATCTTTTATGTTTATCCTAAGAGTCTCAAAATCACGCCTGAGGCATCCAAAAGCACATGTCTGAACAAACCCTGAGCCATTTAATCCTTATCTGAGCAAGAGGCTCAGTGATTACTTTGGGCTAGCTGCTTTCAGCCTAATTTGCCTTTTAGGGGTGTTGTGAAAATAAAATGGGGAAAAGAAGAATTTATGCTTGTCATTTTGAATTCCTTCATGGAGGCATGGAAAATAAAAATAAAAATAGTATGACTTATTTATATGCCAGCACAGGCCCACTCTGTACCCACTTGTATTCTGAAACAAAGGTTTGCCATCTGCATGCTAGGGCAGGCCCTTTTGCCCGAGTCACACTTCATACACATTGGACTGGACTAGGGTGACCAAAATGGTAGATCTCAATGATCAGGTCTACAACTGGACCAGGGCCAGTATAAGGAGATGTGTGGATGGCACACCCATACGGTTTGGTATACAATGGAGGACAATTTATTGCTGTGCTCCACTAAGAATGACCAGAAGTGGGTCCACCTGAAAACAGTCTGGCTGGAAACTCCAAAGGAATGCCAGGAATGAAAATGGGAACTTCGAACCTTGGATAGGAATGCGGAAGGGGTCTCAGAGTGGTCCCTGCCCTTATAGTCTAAAAAAGAAATGACACATAAGAAAAAAGGGAGGGACGGGTGAAACTTAGCAGGGCAGACGGAGGGGCTTCCACATTGCCATCACCTTTACTTCCCACATCTGGGTGATAGCCATAGCTGTTTGGATGACAAAAAGCCCAAGAGATAAGTAATAAATTACATGTTTAGCTCAGTGTTCTCTAAAGTTCTGTTAGGATATTTGCAGATCTTGCATCATGTTGCATTTTACTGCTGTGATTTATTGTGAGTTTCGTTTCCTTCTGAATGCAGAAGATCATTGATTCCCAAAGCTGTTCTCATCTCTTGGCTTGATGCCCTTAGTCTCTCCTCTATCTCTTCTTTTAATAGATGCTTCTTCCCAGGGTGGCAAGATTTTGCTAAAATCAGCCAGGCTATAAGACATGCCTGGCTTTTTTAGGTAAGGTTGTATGTAGGGATAATTAGTCTGTCTGATAACTTGGACAGCCTGCTTCCCTCTCTTATTATTTCTGGTCACTGGTAGTACAGATTGCCAGACTCTATGGTATTATTCTCTCTTCCTTCAGTAGGTTTGTGTTGGAACCAACGTATGAAACCAAGTTCCATGGCTTCCATTTTGTTGCCAGTATGGGCTAATCCCATTTCTTCAGGTTCTATAATTCTGCCTTTCTGTATTTGGATGAATGGAAGATATTGCTTGCTGTGTGCAAATTTCTGTAGGTGAACTTTACATATGGATATATGTTGGGATGGGAGAAGAAACAAAGGGCAGCAGGGAAATACAGAGTTTCTCCTTCCTGCAAAGTCAAGATATGAATGCTAGAATTGCATCCAGATTGGGGGGCGAGATTTGGTGCAGGGTAGAGAAAGCATAGGGAAACAGAAGAATAAGAATGAGCAAGTTTTTGTAGGAACAAATGGAACACGTACTTGATCTACATTTGCCCCCTGTATGGATTATCCCTATGAAGTCTGAAAGTGCCCTAAATGTTCGAAGTTCAAAGTGAAGTATACCAGTTCAGACAGCAGGTGGGGGATTGTGTCCAACTGGGAGAAGCTGAAAGGGCTGGGGATGTCTAGCCTGGAGAAGAGATGGTTAAAGGAACATGGGATAGTGGCCTTTGAATATCTGAAAGGCTGTTATGCAAAGACAAAGTATACTTTTCCCCAGTTGTTTCAAAAAGCAGGAATGAAATCTGAAGGTGGAAATGGCAGAGGAACTTGTTTTGCCAACAATAGGAAGAAATGTCCTAATAGGAAGATTTATATGACCACGAAACAGGCTGGGAAGTTCAGGAAATATTGAAGCAGAAGATGCCAGGTGTGCTCTGGTTGCATCCTACATGCAGATCTGACACTGATGAGGACAAGCAGAGCCAGGTGATCTGTGATCTTCTGCCCATTCTTGTTTTATTTGTTTCATCTATGCCTTCCCATTCCAGCGGGGAGGTCAAAGTGATGCAACCTTCCCCACAACTTTGTTTTATTAGCACAGTGACATTGTACGAGACAGGTTAGGCTGAAAGGTACTGCTTGATCTAGGATCATCTAGTGAGATTTTATGGCCAAGTGGGATAATCAAACCCTAATCTTCCAGGCTCCAGTTTAACACTCTAGCCACTAAACTGCAGCGGCTCCACATAATATTTATGAATGGTCTTTTTCTAGCTACAGATGGAAATTTTGCAACATTATTGGTCTCTGAGATACATTTCCTGCTTCTTCTGCTAGACAGAACAAAGTAAAGCATGAGGACATACATACAAATTTAAGTGCAGTATGAACTAGTAATATTTATTTTACTATAGTATCTCAGAGTTCGATGATGAACATACTAAGAGACCAAAAACAGATTACAAGAAAAATATTTTAACCCAGGAACAACAGGCTCGTCTGGTAATGAATTCATGGTTATATACTTTGGGTGAATTCACACTTTGGGTGTTTTTTCACCACGCTCCTTTAATCTGGATCTAAGAAGATCTGGATCTAAGGAATGGGTACATTCCTTAATCCGGATCTAGTAGATCCGGATTAAGGGACGTACACCATGTGTTTCCATGGGTGGTCTAGCACCCAATAGCAATGGGTGCTAGCCTCCCTGCCGTGGAAACACTGGAGCACCCATTTGGAAATCCGGATCTACCCATGAGGGGTCTGCCTGTCACCCCAGGTGTTTGGGGGGACAGGGGGTGCAATCTCCGAAGCGGCTTCAAAGTCATTTCGAAGTCACTTCGAAGTCTGTGCAAAATAGCTCTGGAGTGTCTTTGAAGTCTGTGCTGATCTTCACAGTGAACTTCACAGTGACTCCGAAGTCACTTCGAAGTTCACTCTGAAGATCAGCACAGACTTCAAAGATGCTCCAGAGCTATTTTGCACAGACTTCGAAGTGACTTCGAAATGACTTCAAAGCCGCTTTGGAGATTGTACCCCTTCCCCCTAGCTGCCTCTAGACCCCATTGCTACACAAGTGTGGAAACAGGCTCTCTTTAATCCAGATTTTCTGGCTGAAGACCCCATTTTAGATCCCATTAATGGGGTCTACAGAAAATCCGGATTAAAGGCTGAGATGTACCCATATGATCCGGATTTCCCCAGTGGCGGTGGAAACAAATGTGTCCCAAATGGGTGTCGTGGTGGAAATGGGGTCATCCGGCTCACCCAAATGGGTCCTTAATGGGTGCAAAAATGGGTACTTTCTGACAGTGGAAAAACACCCTTTGGCTCCCATACTACGGAAGCAAATTGGTAGAATGCTTTAGGCATTTGCAGTTGGGGATGCCTGAAGTAGGGGTGTGCACGAATGCACTTTTCAGGATTCGATTAGAATATCTGAAGATTCGAATCGATTAAAATGTTTTAAAATTTGAATGTATTCGAATCTATTCATACGAATTTTTAATTTGTATTTGAAGATACAAATGTTGACAATATTTGAATGTCTGTACACATCCGTACGCATCCCGTTTTTCTCCTGTAGGTATCCAGTTTTCATCCCACACATATCCGTACAAGTGTGTATGGATACGAATAAGATGCATATGGATATGTATGAATGCGTACATATCCGTACACATACGGATGTCTAAATAATTGGTACAAATGATTCGAAAGATTAAAAAATTCATTTGAATGTTACACTTGAATCTATAGACATTCGATTCAAATTCAAATGTCTGAATTCGATTGAATTTTGAATGTTTTGGATATTCATGCACATCCCTAGCCTGAACCATTAGAAACTTACCTGGTGCTCTACTAAGTGCCGGCTAAGTACAAATTGTGAAGCCTTGGCAACAGCAACAGCATGACCAGGTGACACAGTGCACAGTCATGCCTGTGTTGCCAGTCGTGAGCTCTCCCTGCACCTCTTCTACCAGAAAGAGGTACAGATGCAGCATGCAGGGCTATACTAGTGCTGCTGCTAGTATAGTTGTGGAGCCCTATATGCAGGGGGGAACTCCGGCACACGTGGAGCCCTTTCTAGTAAAGAGACAACTCCGCATGGTACATATGTACCATGTGGGAGTGTCCCCAAACTTTACTAATAATGTAAGTAAGAAATAGCCCTTTGAATGAAAATGTGCTAATGCAAGCCATATTGAGGCCCATAACTATGAAAAAAGAATCTGTCATAAAGAATCAAGATGAAATTACTTCTAAGATATACAAAATTATAACAGAAATAGCACAGAGTTACCTTAAAAGATTAAAAAATATCCTGGGAACATGGCACAGAAAAGGAAATATAAAGGACTGGGTAAAAATAGCAGAAAGGAAACTGAGCCTGGAGTCCATCTGCAAATGTTGAAGAAATATGTCAAAAATGGTATCTTCTCCCTTTGCAATTTCTATAGAATGGGAAAAACAATCTCTGCATGCTCTCGGAGATGCCAGGTGGCAAAGGGACTGTATGGTGGGAATGCCACCAGAACCAGCATTTTGGAGGAAAATTCAACAAGAAATGAGAAAAATCCTATAATTCCCTATAAGATTGACATCAGAGGGTATCAGAATGATCAAACTATTTTTGATCATTCAACAAAGCATTGGAAAATATATATTTTTTACCCTACACTTACATAAGCAGTAATTGTACAACGCTGAGAATTTAACATTGACAAAACGATATAAAAACTTTGGGAAACCACAATGAACCAACGTATCATGGAACAAAAATAAAAAATGGAAGGGAAAATGGACAAAGATAAAAGCAGTAGCACATGGCAACAACAGAAGCAATTCTGAATCTAAAGAGTGAGTATTTACCAGTGGAAATGGCTTTCTCACTCTGGGTGTGATGGGAGGAGAACTGAGTGGCAAGAATCCTTAGGTAGATCATTAATGTTTTGCTTAAATAGAATGGACTATTATTACATAACTAGGCTGTCGTATGCAAAATTGTGGTCACTTGTTGTATATGCCTGTATATCATCTTTAATTTTGTTTTGTCAGGATATTCTAATAAAGACATAATCTTAAATAAATAAAAAGAATTCTATTTATGGCATTTGTAGATCAAGCCTCATAATACAGAAACAAGAATACAAGAAGAGACAAGCTCTATAATTTTGCTTGATAATTATGGAAGCAATGCATCGTATGTGGTATCTCACATTCTATATTATATCAAAGAAGGGCCACAATCATGCTGCTGTGTTCTGAGTGCTCTCTCTCTCTCTCAGGGTACATCCCAATGCACATTTTGCTCCGAATCGAAATCGGATTCAGGAGGGGCCATCCCCATGCATTTTTTATTTGGTCCAATTTTCTCAGACCAAATCGCCCCAACTAGGACCAAATCTCACCACAGGGTGGGCGATTTGGTTCGAGCTGAGCCTGCACATGGGGACAGTCACGGGCTATTGGTGGGGTGCACTATTGCAGCTGGCAGGGCAGAGGCTTGGTTTTACTCCTTTTCCCACAGCAAGAAATGTCCCCTGTGTAGGATCGGCAAGGCTGGAAGAGCAGGAGGTGCGCAAAACAGCTCAAGTGCACCGGGACGTCAAGATACGGCTTCAGCCCACGTTAGTGGTCATGGCATGGGGACAGGCAAGATTCAGCTTCAGTCCTGCACCTGGGCACATGCAAGCCAATCTCGCACCAAATCGCTTGCATGGGGAAGTGGCCACAGTTAATGGCTCGCACAGAACTGTTTGGATTTAATTTGGAATGCATTCTCCTAAACTATTTGCGCTGCTCAAGGTGGCATACAGCAATGAAAGAAACAAGAGAAGAAATAAGTCAACAACAAAGATACAAATGGGCTGAGCAAATAAAATCCTGTGAAATGGACAGCATCGACCTATGGATCAGAACTGCACAGAGATGGGACAATAATATGACTGAAAGCCCTGTGCACACCCAGTGTGTCTTTGGCTGCCTCCAGATGGCAGTTAAATATTATGTGATATAGTAATATTCTGGGAAAAAGCACTTCTGGAATAACTACTCTTTGCCCAGACAGCTGGTCAGCCACATCGGGCAAGCAAAATAAATGATCTGGTTTGGAGTCTTGCTCCTGCAATGTCACTGGCACGATTGCTGCCCCACATCCATGCACCGCTGCCATTTTGGCTTCAGTCTGGCCCTGCACATGTGTGGTGACCATTTCCAAAGTGGTGGATTGCAGGACCTGTTGTCTCATCCTTTTGCTTAAAAAAAAAAGAGGGGGTAGCAGTTGATTATCCCACAATTACGTTATTTCTGGATATCATCTCAATATCCCTGGGCAATGTTGGGATTGCCCCAGACATGTAGCAATCTGAAGACACAGCCCTGGAATAATTCCAGGTTTTACACCTCGTTTGGAGGCAGCCTTCTTCTCTTGTACCCTAGGATCCTGTGTGAATGGTCACAAGTGAGCACTACAATTGTGCTTCTGCTCTACCTCTGCTGATCCATGGGTCCAAATTTGGAGGGAAGATGCTGGAAGGGGGAGCTAAGAACAGGACGAATGCTTGCCCAAAGAGGATGTCTTTTCCCCCTTTAAATGTTGTTTAAAATTTCCTCCTGCTCTATTTATCACAGTCTTTGATTTAAACAGTTGTTTCCTTTTGCTTAATCTTCATCTGCTATCCTAAGGAAACTCTACAGATTTCCTTGGCAGAAGACATGGTAGCTAAACTGATTCAAGTTACCAATGCAAAATAGATTCTATTATGCCCTTAGCTGTAATCTTCCATGTAGACAATCAGGACATGAAGTTGCCTCTCCGGATCTAGCTATCAACAGCTACAAATGCCAACTTCAAAGCTTTCTTTCTCTGGTTAAGTATAAAGAATATCAGGATCATATTTTTATGGGCTTCCCCAGTGATAACTTCCCAGCCGTACACTGACCTCAAAGGAGTTCAGACAATGCCTTTGTTCTCTCCCAGGCCCATGGAATTCCCCCCCCCTTCCCAAGATTAACCCTCTGGGCCCTTTCCCCCTCACTGTCACACTATTTGTGCTCTGATCATCCAGCGTCTCCCTAGAAACCCCCAGCTGAGACAAAAGGTCTTTTGGCATGATCATTCCAAGCATGTCCCATCCAACCATCCACGTTTTAGCCTGCAAGCCCCTTTTCAAGCAGAAATAACACAGACTGATATCCATCACAACCATGCAGAACATATGGAGCAGGGGTCAACCAATCTGCCCTTCAAAGACCACCAGCTCTTGCAGCAAGGCATAACAGAGGAAGGGGCAAATCTCCCTCAAAAGAACTAAGCCAAAAGTTCCCCAAATGGTGAGACTTTCACATGTGTACATGCCTGGATAATGTAGCTTGGGGGGACGGGGACGGACGGACGATGACACTTTCTAGTTTTAGCTTTTTTGTGTTGTTCATTTAGTTATGGGGTTTCCATCTGATTGCTTTCAGAATCTGTGATCCCTTATTTCCTCCTTTAAAACTAACAGCACGTAATGCTAGTTAAACACCAAGATTTGCTTTCGTAAAAAGCATGAAGAGGGGCTGAAAGGGAGAGAAAGACATTCAAACAAAAATAAAAGGTGTTTCCCCATGTATTTCAGATTTTTAAATGGAGGACGGCATGAAAAAATACTGATTTATCTCTTTTTAAAATAAGCTTTAATACTATGTAAGTGGAATAATCTGTTTTATGAAACACACACAACAAGGAATAATATTGAATTCTCTGCCCACCTTTTGTAAATAAGGTAATCTTTTGTAGATATTTAACTCTGTAATGATTATCTCATCTAGGTAGGAAATAACCCAGCTATTATTAAAAATCAATCATTCAGAAGAATTCCAAAAATGCATGACAGAAGAGGGGTTTCTGGGTAAAAAATAACTAATTACCTCTTCCCCTTGCCCAACTTTGAAAACCTCATGGTTTCAGGATTGAGCGCTTTCATTTTTTCTACAAACCTAAGCAGATGAAGGAATTTGTAAATCTCAATATTTATGTATTAAATTGAAAGTTTGAATCATTTTTGCATCCATGTATGATTTTTTTTTTTAAAAAAGCAGGAGCATGCATTCGTTTCTACATACATTTCACCCAAGTTATTTTATTTTTTATTAATACCGTACGTGCATTTTAGGTTCTCTTTATCCATTTTTTGACATGTACATTTTAAAAATTAGAATAGTGAACAGTTTTGTTTTGTTCTGATGTGGGAAGTATAAATAGTACTGCATTCACACCCAAGTTTTTATCTAGTCCACTTTCAGTGTGGAAGAATACATCAGCAAAGATTTTCCTTCCATATTATCTAATCCAAAGGTGCATTTTCTGAGCTAGATAAAACCAAAAGCAAACAACCTGCCTCTTTGCCAATGGGTTATCTTACTCTGAAAGTGGACTGAAGCTGAGCTAAAATTTAGGTATGAACACAGCTCCAACCTGAATTTAGCATTTCTTCTAACATTACACTTATGCATACTTTTGATTAGGAATAGGAGATGCAGAGGATCTGGATCCAAAAGTAATTGCTGGTAACATTGTTAATGGTGGCTGGCATACATAACTGCCAACAACCTTCTTTTGCCAGTTCCTATGATAATTGGCCTTTTCAATATACAATTGCTAAGATTCAAATTTAGTTAATACTGCGCCGCGAGTGTCTTTAATCCAGAATTTCTTCTATCTCTCAGATCCATCTACCTGCTTAAACTGTGTGCATACTCAGCAATCACAGTGATTCTCTTGTCCTTCCCACTATCCACCAACCAGCCCAGTTCCATGCTCATACTTGTTTGTGTGTCTGGCTATCCTAAAGCATGCCACTTCTTCCCCACTTACCTTTGCACCAAGTAGTTGCCACTCTCAGGTTGAGAGGGGCTGTGGGTGGATGATTATCTTGGGGTGTTTTTCCACTAGCACTAGAGTACCCATTAAACACCCATTAAGGACCCTTAATCGGTCCTTAATGGGTACTCTAGTGCTAAGTGGAAAAACACCCTTGGGTTTCCTTTGATCCAAGAGTGACCATACTCGAAAGAGACTTGGTGTGGGGAGAACATTCACTCAAATATCAGCACCAAAAAAAAGCCAGAAAATCCCCATGATGTTCACAGAGCCACCTTCTGCGCAACAGTCATCCTATTATGTGGGAAAGAAAGAGAAGCACTATATTGATAGAAAACAAACACCAAAACACCAAAATCGAATGGAAGACAGATACCCATTTATAGGTCTAAACAAATTGGATATGTCCTGAAGCTAACACAAAGGAAAATGAGTCAATTTAGAGCCAGACAGGAACAAATCAAGTAAAAATAGAAGTCCAATAATTTTTGTTCTCAGGAGCAATACACGCAGAGATTACATTATATTTCTCTTTATTCCATGCCTTTACTTGAAATTTTCTGTTCAAGAGTTTCAGTTTCTTTTGCAAAACATGACTTCAGTATTTTTGAACTTTGTAATCAAAGTTAGCCCTTGCCACAAGGGAACCTCTACTAAGTTTTACCAGTAACATACACATTAGTGTTTGTGAATATGGCTGGATCTTCTCTCTGTTGCTTCTCTAGTGTGCAAACTACAGATGTGCCAAACTGGTTTGGGTTTCAAACTGGTTTGAATTGAACAGAGGGTATTTGAAGAGTTGAGTTTGAACAAATTCCCTGCCTGTAGGAAAACAGAATTCAAACCAAACAAAATGCTGTTCAAATGAACCTATTGAACCCAACCTGTTTGATCCGTGTTCAGAGATGTTCACCTCGCCTGTTTGTAGAAAAATGTTTGGATTTGATCCAAACACAGGAAGTAGTTTGAATCCAAGAGAAAAGGTTTGTGCACAATTCTAGTGCAAACAAAGGGAAACCATATGCAGCTATACCTCCATGGGTGCGTCCACATGCCGAAAATACTCTGAATTTAAGCTTGTTTTGCCTCGGAGTGTCTCCATGCACATATTTACTCCGGGCTACATCAGGTGCAAAGGAGGAAAATCTGCGGCAGAACCCCCCCCCCTTTTCAAGCAGTACTACATCCAACTTAGGGGGAAACGGCAGATTATCCTGGGGACATGGGGACACTGCCCTGCTAAAATGGTGAGACGAGCTGTGAAAGCAGCTGCTTTTAATCATTTTAGCCAAGCTCTGTACTTGCACACAACAGCCCCTATCCCTGCCTGACAGCTGCTGTCAGGAAGGGAAGGTGAAGAGACAGACACACACAGGAGTGAAGCTTACAGGGGGGGGGGGGGGGAGAGAAACAGAAGAGGAAACCCAGGAAGAAATCAAGAGAAAGGAAGGAAAGGAAGATGAAGAGACAGACGCACACAGGAGTGAAGCTTAATGGGGGGGGGGGACAGAAGAGGAAACCCAGGAAGAAATTGAGATTCTAATAATGCAGCCTCTGCTGGTTTGCTTGTGCGCTAAATATATGAATGCAGGGAGCTGGATCTGACAACTGAAGGGAGCCTGTCATCATTCCAGTGGGCTGTGTGTGTGGGGGGGGGGGAGAGAAAAAGATGCAGGCTCACAAAAAGCGGCTTTCATGGGGACAGGAAATAATGATTTTAATCCGCGTTGCCCCAAACCATATGGGGACTCTTTATTCCAAGTTACAACGCAGATTTTTTTTTAACTTGCACAAGCAAAGCAACGGGCTTGCATGGAGACGCACCACATGTGTACAATATGTATTCATGAATACTTCATGTTACGTTGGATCTACTTATATAAAGTGAGTGCAACTGCAGCCTTCCAATATTTCTTATTCCTTAGTATATAGGTGTATATAAGTGTAGAAAGATTAATGAATCCCAAAGAGAGGGGGAAAGTGAAAACAAGCAAGCAAAAAAGAAACACAACTCTTTTCTCCTGTGGTTCTGCTAGTAAATGTTCCAGTGAGTGGTCAAGTTTTAAAAATTCCTAGGGTAAAGGAATGTTAATGATGCAGACATCAAACAAATTGTTAGCTGAATCAGAAAATAAAATTACTGAGAAAGGCTGCAGTGGCTTATTTCTCTCTGTAAATGAAACATCACTGATATAGTACAATTGCCAAGAACAGATAAAAGTGCTAGATAATTTGTGTATCCCCCTTATCTTACCATCAGCTCTGCTCCTTATTTTCAGTGTATAGCCACACTCAATTTCCAAGTTCTGATCTACTTGGGAAATTAAGAGATTTAGAAGAAACTTGGGATCAAATACAAAGAACTTTCAAAGGACAAAATCTATAGACTCTCTTATGAAAAAGCTTAATATCCCTCTTGCTGTGAGCAAATGGCTAAAAATTAGCAGTGAATAAAGAGCCCTGCTTACTTGCACGTCTAGTGAGTTACATATGAAATAGCCTCACTGGGGACTTCCAAGAGACAGCCAAATGCTCAAATACTTGGTCTAGGGCCGTTATCACAATAATAGTTCAAGATGGCATCCGGCCATCTTCGTTGCCTTGCTCAGACTTTTTTTTTTTTTTTTGCTGGGATCATTTTGGGGGCGGGCTGTCCCTCCTCAAGCCGGCTTCTCTGGAATCCACTTTTACAGATGACTCAAGCTATCTTGGGGAACCAGTTCATTTTCACTTCCTCTGTGTGAGCACGGAATCGGGCTAGAGGGGCCTGACCTGCACTGGGAGGGGCGGATCCCGCCCAATGCCTACTGGTGGCATACACACAATCCCCCTTCCTTGCATCCCCTTCCACTTCTGCCATCATTCGTAGGATGACCCCCTCTCCCATCCTTCAGGTATGGGGTGGGATAGAAATGTAAATAAATAAATAAATAAATAAATAAATAAATAAATAAATAAATAATCCTGCCTTCCACAATTCCTCTTTGTTCTGATCGCAAGCTTGTATCACTGTCCATTATTTTTTTAAAAATATATTTTGTGCCAGAGAATGCGTTTTTGCAAAGAACATGGAGGGATTTAAAAATTAAATGGCCAGAAAAACACTGTTGAGAGGGGGACAGTATGGAGGAAGCGTACAAATGTTACAATTCTAGGACAATGTAGCTTCCATTTCCCTTCAGCAATCTGCAAGGGAAACAAGGTTTCACTGCAGCGAAAGGGACTGAAAGTAAAAGTTCGTCAGCAGCTTTAGGGAAAAGGGCAGATTACAGGCTCTCCTTTTTAGGGATGTGCACAAATATTGGTGACATCCAGAATTTGTACAGATATGTACGAATTTGTAGATCTGTGGCCAAATCAAATATGCCCTACATTCGTAGGCCCTATTCATCCACGAATCAGATTATCTGGTGTTTGTAGAAGCTTCGGTTGAAGATATGGTGGATACCAGATGCTTGGAGGCCTCAACCCCAGAACTCCCCCCCCCCGTGGCCTCCCATGCACCCCCTTAACTTTTGGGGCACACTCCACTGGCATTCTGGGCTTCTTTCCACACTCTCTGAAGGCTTAAATAGCCCTTCTGGAGCCCAGAAAAGGCACTTCCAATCTGTGCACGCAGACCTGGAAGTGCCTTAGAAGGTGCAGTGGCGGCAGCGGCGAGGACAGAATATTCATGCATGAATATGAAGCCTCCCACATTTGTGGGGGTGGGATTCGGGTGAAGTTGAATTTTCCCACATTCGATTCGTATTGAACTGAATAGGGGAAATGGGCTTTGTGCACACCCCTACTCCTGGTTTGGATATGGCCTGGCTGCATCTGTTTGGGGGCACAGTCACCTCACCCCAACAGTACCCTGGGCTTGCCTTCAGCACTACATAACTCCAAATGCACCCTGTTTACTCTGTTGATTGACAGAACTTTATCCTATCAGAATGTAGGCAGTGCTCATGGAATCAGTGGGGTGGAGAACTAAAAAACTATGTAAAGAAAAGGTTTGAGCACAGCAGGCCAAACTGAGGATGGTCTGAGGGCTGATTATTGAGGATTGGGTGTGAACAGGGATGGTTTCAGTTCAGCTTCTTAACAGGGGTATTTTTCCACTGTCACTAAAAGTACCCATTAAGTACCCATTAATGGGTACATAATGGCATTTTTGTACCCATTAATGGATACTTAATGGGTGCTTCTAGTGACAGTGGAAAAACACCCCAGGATGATCTAGATCAGCCAGGTGTGATCATGGCCTAGGTCTCCAGTGGGGCAGTACACACCTTTCCCGATGTGCAGGTGACTCAGAGTCTGCCACATTAGTCTGCTCAGTAAAGGGAAGAGGCAACTGCAGGATCTTACTTTATATCCTATGTTGTCCATTGCTGTCTTAGAAATGGCCTTATTTTGTATAGTCAGTATTCATTCATTAAATTAATATCAGAATGCAAATACTGGACTCCCAGATGTGAGATATGGCCAACAGTACTTCGTGCTATACTCCCCAACAGTGATCCAGATGTGGACTGCTAAAAAGCAGTCTACATGCTTACCAGAAGTGGCTGGATTGCTCCTGGTCACTCAGTTCACACCCTTGTCCAGGTGCAGTGTGTCAAATGGGCATGACTGTATGGTTGTGCTATTGTGGCTACAGTTGTATGCAGCATCCAGATTGCCATGGCAGCATCTGAATGTGCACTCGATGTTCCCTCACATGCTGTCTTCAGAAGCTGTCCAGCCCCAGGATGGTTGGCCAGGTACAGCATTAGTTTCGTGCTTTTGATGTGAATGGCTGACACTGCTCTGGATCCTTACCATCCTTGTATGGTATTGTTATTCCATACCACACCAGCAAGTGTGAACAAACACAGAGAGAGGTTGATTCTGGACTTTTCCAGCCTTTATACACGTGTTTTCTTTTTCTTTTTAAATATATTTAACTTCAACATACAACTTCAAAATATACAACTATAACAATAATGCAATTTGAGAAGCAATATTACAATCTGAATAAAAACAAATAACACTACAAACGTTTGTTGTGTTATGATAGTTCAGACGTGTTTTCTTGATATACCACTAATACACAATATTGTGTTTATATGGTGTGCTTGCTTGTATAAGGACATAAATTAGCATCATCATTAAATAGCACACAGAGATTTCCAAAAAGAAAAAGAAAGCCTACTACTGCAAGCATAGCTGAAACCTGGAACAGTACAGTAGTTTTAGCTCTGGCCCCATCTGGTGACCTAAACATGAACTTGTAGTGCACCAAGAGGTGACTCCACATATTTTTCTCGAGGCAACGAGCAGATGATAAAAAGTCATACACTTCAATGGTTCCTGTTTGTTGGGGAGAGCCTATTCCTGCTGCTTGATCACAGCAGCATGCCTTGCTTGCATGGAATGCTGTGTAATTTTTTTGTTAGTGGAAACAGTAACCCTTTCTGCAAAGGGTTTCATTCTGGATTGTATCCTGGAATAGGGACTTGCCACTCACATGTTGATCTTGACTACAGTAGGTCCAGTCTGGGGCCTGCCTGGACGGCACTATCATGTGGACAGCAGGCCCCTATTCCAGGTTATAATCTGGAATAAAGCCCAGTACAGAAAGGGCCTCAGACTGCATAAACAACTCACCTAAATCTAGCCCTCGACTCCTGCAGTGTCAGTGAACAGCATGTGACGGTTGACAGAACGTTATATAGTGTTTGCTAAACCTTTACAAAAATAGGAGCCAGCGTTTACACTCAGCTAGTGCTGTGCAGAGTCATGTGGTTTGCATTTGAGACCGGGGATATACTTTCTGTTCCAGGTCCTTCTCGTGCACAAAGTCACCACATTCCCTATAATAAGCGTTGGGATGGGAAAACATGGTGTTTCTGAAGCATTTTGAAAACAAGCTTCTATCCGTGAGACGTGGATCCAGAAGGTTAGTTCTTCAGGGTTCAAGCTGCCTTGGTCAGAGCCTCTAAAATCAGCCCAGACCTGGCAAATCTGTTTGTTTGTTTTTTGACCACTGGACATCATACTTGAGATGTGCAGTCCAGCAACAATGAGAAAGCCTCAAATAAAAATGTGAAATATACATACAGGTATACTAACCTTGCATCCAGAGTGTAGAAGAAATGGTACAGTATAAAGACAAAAAAGAATATAGGGCAGTTACTGTTCCCCCACTTCAAGACATCTTCACAATACAAACCCTCCTCTTTTGTTTTCTGTCATAACAAGCCATGCTACCTATGGCACATAGATTGCCTGTCCTCTTGGTGTACGTAATGGAGTCCCTTTGCATAAATGATCAGTTATGCTTCTGATGCCTTCTAGTGGCAGTTGACGGAAGGTGGGGAGAAGTAAAGAGATGACTGCCAGCAGATGAGAATTTCATGAGGTCTGTTTTCTTGCAATTAAAAAAGCATCTCAGAGGCAGTTCAGAGGTGGTTCTTCACATGTATACGTGTAAAGAGGCCAGAAAATGTACTTCCAAAGTCGTTAGAGGTGAACTGGAGATGGCATTAGAACCCTAGTGCTACCGGCTACCATTTCTCATGTGCCACAATCTCTTACACATCTAAGTTGGGTGTCATCTTCATATTGAAGAAGCTTCACTTCAAATATCTTAATGAGGTTTCCCAGTGGTTTCATATGGATTTTAAACAGCATAGGGGACAAAAACGACCCCTGAGGAACCCCACATGAGAGCTCTCAAGGGGCCAAACAAAAGTTCCCTTCTACTACTTTTGGAGTCTCCCTCAGATATAGGAATTAACCCGCTATAGAACAATGCCTCCAATTCTCAATCCTCAAAGTGGTTCCACTAGGATACCATGGTTGATGGTATCGAAAGCCACTGAGAGATCAAAGAGAATCAACAGCGACCATCTATCAGGTGACCAAAGCAGTTTGAGTACCATTCCTCTGTCTGAAACGGGTCAAGGGTTGACAAAACAGCCCCTGCCAATTTCAGCAGACTAGCCTTCTTTACATGGCTAAATGTGTAATAACTCTGGCCATCCAGATTTTCCTGAACTACAACTCCCAGCTTTCAACTCTCAGGTTTCGTGCAAATCTGCCTGACTGAGAGGGTGAGAATGCAATCTGACTAACAGACTGGACTTTTTGTTTAAATGATCTGGGGTTAGTATAACTAAATGTACAAGAAAGAAAAAAAAACAATTTCATGGAGATAATATCAAATAAAGAGAAATCCCTGCAGACAATCACCTTTCAATTAAAGAGAAATCTCTATTACAATCACTTTCCCCTTTATGACAAAGTGAAATAGGTAGCAAGCAGTATGCACTGTCAATATCCTTATCTCTCAAGCACAAAGGAAATCACAAAATCACAATTTAACTAGGTTTCCATGTCCTTTACTTCAATTCTGCTAGCATATAAACAGCATTCAGCAAAATAAGATAACAGAATCAGTTGGAAGTTATCTCAGAGGCCATCAAGTCCAGCTCAAGGAATACAACATTTAGAGAAACAGTAGCAAGAGCACTTTAATTCATGGGGCATTAACTAATGTAAAAAATGAGAAAAAGATAAGAAAGGCAGATGCATAAGAACACCAACAGTGTGGAATTATCATAAGCTTGGACTTCAAAGGGTAGTCAATCTTATAAAGTCCAGGATCAGCTATTAGAGGTTAAGGATGGATCCCTAGTGAAAAGCTCCTTTATTCCATATTCCCTCATTTTGGTAGCTCTTTTATATCCTTTATGTTTCCAAAATTAGGAGGGAATTCCTTTATAAATCTCCTTGTGTCTGATATTTTTCTCTTTCAACGTTCAGGTGCTTACATTTAATTTCAAAGGGTGTGGAGTCTAACCCACACTCCTGTTAATATGGCAATGCAGTCACACTTGTCTCCCTCAGAGTACCTATGGACTGGAGGCAGTAATGGCTGGACGTGCACCAATAAACTGAATCCAGACAACTGAAACAGAATCCAGACAACTGAAACAGAATCCAGACAAGTTGGAGGTACTATGTGTCATAGGGTTGCAAGTACTGGATGTTAAGGAGAGCCTGATTCTGGATGGGGTTGTTTTGCCCCCAGAGGAAGAGATGCATGATTCTGGATGTCATTTGAGATCCATGTGGCAGTGGTAGCCAGGAGTGCTATCTCCATCTTCAACTTGTTTGCTAGCTTGAGCCTTTATTGCATAGGGATAACTTGGTCATGGTGATCCATATGCTGAAAACCTCCATATTAGACCTTTTAAAATGGTCTGGAAGCTGGAACACATGCCTCTGGGCCCGCACAGAGTGGTATAGCAGATGTTGCAACAGAGCTGGATCAGTTCTATGAGGTTTCATTCTGTACAAGATCTTGAGCTGGTGTTGACAACAAGTACTTCAACTTCCCAACTTTGACTTGGAGAAGTCAATACACCTCTCCTAGATTACATTAGTGGGTTGTTGTTGTTGTTTTATCTATGGTCTTTGCAAGTTTTGCCAGCTACTTCCTCTGCTCCTACTTCCCATCACTGTGACTTCCAGCCCTACAACATACCTTGGTCTCTTCAAAAGGACTGTTCTTGTCTCCCTCAACAGACACTCTCCTTCCTCCACCATACCCATGCAGAGCTTGCTTCAGTCCTTCCTCCCCTTTTTCAACACCTTCTGCTCTTCTGTCTTGGGTTTGCAGATAATCGGTTTTTGGAAATGAAAATCTTAAGGATACTGCAGCATATCTCTTTGGAGTCTTGGTAACAATATCACCGGTCTTCATCTGTTTACAAGCACATCTGCCTCCAGTAAACAGCTACTGAAACAATGGTGGTTTTATCTGAAGTCCTCCTCCTCAGCTCCATGCATGCCCCCACCAGATGCTTTAAACTAAAAGTCCCATCAGTCCCAGCCACCACTGTCGCCTGAGGGGCAAAGGCTAGTCTTTATTGTCTTGAAAAGGAATGTTTTTATTTTATAAAGTTTTAAGTACAAGGGGATTTAAAGAGAGGGCACTGTGAGCAAATGATCCTCTAAATCAATAAGGCAGGTGGTCACTTTGGAAGCTTGTTCTTCTTTCTGCCATCTTTAAGATCAGTTAAGGAGGCCTTTAATACTTGGATGGAAGCATCCAAGTATAAGATTTTTGCAAGGCTACAGAAGTGAGCATGGAACTCCCCCTGAGATGCAGAACATATTTATCTTGAGAAGGAAAGAAGCACTGGCCACAGAATTTGCAAATAAATGAAGTACAACACAGAGAGATTGTAGAAATGCAGATACATTTCTAAGAAAGTGCAAGGTAAATACTACAATAAAATCTTTGAATCCATGGTGGTTTCTCTTCTGGCCTTTGGCTGAAGAGGCTTTGTTCTCCCCTTAAGAGACAGTGTATTGCAAAATTTATTTGGACTAGTTAATCATTATTTATTTTAATGTGTTTAACTTACTGTATTTTCTGGCGTATAAGACTACTTTTTAACCCAGGAAAATCTTCTCAAAAGTCAGGGGTCGTCTTATACGCCGGGTGTTGTCTTCTTATATGGTGAGTATATCCCAAACTCTAAATTTTAACTGAAAAGTTGGGGTCGTCTTATACGCCCAGTCGTCTTATACGCCGGAAAATACGGTACTATAAACCACACTGAGATTTAGGATAAAAACATAAATTTATTAGTTGTGAAACTGGATGTGGGAACACAAGAAATCACTTTCCCATAGCTGTGGATTAAAGGTGTGGATTAAAAAAAACACTCTAGTACCCAAACTACTTGTGGAATTACATACTACTGGCAGAAAGCTTTCCATGACAAGAAGCAGGTTTTCCATGGGTTCATATTGGAGCAGCTCACTATTGGTGTTCAGAAACATGTTTGCAGAAGAGTATATTGTCCCCCATGCCACGTGGTACTTCCATAATGGAATGTATTTATACATAACTGCTGAATTACTGCCTCCACCTGCAAACTGAGCTGTACAATTACTTGTCAACAACTGAACACACACTGCTGAGGGAAGTTAATGGATCACACAACTTTCTTTAATGTGACTTGGGTAATGCAGTAGTTTCTGGGAAGGAAATCAATGCATTGTAAAAGGGGCAACTGTACAGGACTATACAATACTACTTTTCACTACATGTGACCATTTAGACATAAGACCAGCCCAAAAATATTGTGCTCATAAACAATGCCACAGGTCTTAAGATATTTATAAATACTGTGCATCTGATTGCAAGTCAGGGCCCGTGTAGGAGATGTACAAATTGTCCAGTGCAACTCTTGCATGAAATCTGCATTTCACACTCCTGTAAACTGTGCTTCCCACATGTGCATGTTTCCACGTGAAAGACTCCTTGATCTCTTGCTTTTTAGAGGAAGTATAAAGCCACATCCAGGATGACTGTTTTTCCATAATGCTCCATTCATAAAGGCTTAAACAATCTCACATGAGGTACGTGATCCAGCACTCCCTCTGCCTTTTGTGAGGAGCATATTAATCTTCTGACACAGCTAAAACGTACTAGAGACGCAGGCTGAACTGTGATCTGATTATGTTTTCAAAACACGTTGCAGCCTTGGACTCTTGCAGGGCTTCACCGTGAGTCAGCGACACACTTAAATCATTGTTCCACACTCAGCCACACTCCTCCGCCCAACAGACAGGCATTTTTCATCAGGGTGTAGATAAAATCTTCAAGAACACAGCTGATTCATCTAAGGCAGAATCTGAATATCCTTGCTGTCACTGAACTACTTCTGTTACTAATTGCTTTGGTCAGACTGGGGCGCCTCTTCAGACAGTGTATGAAAAGCTAGGAGCAAGCAGGGCACAGAGAAACAAAGCAGAGGCCTAAAAAAGCTCAGGTCAACAAAGCCAATATTGAAATCTTGAGGACGCATCCACACCACAGTGGATTGAAGCAACTTACTGGAGGGAGCCCTTGCTCCGACCCAAGGTGCGAGACACATGGTGTCTTTATGCTACAGGGCTCATCCCCTTGCCCTCTTCAAAGCATGGGAATGGAAGCTCCCCAGCTTCAAAAATGCAGCACGGAGTGTTTTTTTTTTTGTGCGCTGGAAATGGTCCTGAAAATCTGCCATTTTCAATGTGACAAAATACTTCTGTGTAGACTGAGGTACCAGTAAGTGGGATGGCTGAAAGTAAAGAATAAGAGAGTGAAAGGGGAGAATGCAAAAGCTGGCTTGAAGCTCAACCTTAGAAAACAGCACTCGTGGCATCCCATCCTATCACCCCCTGGCAAACAGACAGGGAAGAAATGGAGGCAGGAGCAGAATTTATTGTCTTGGACTCAAAGATAACACCAGATGGTGATGGCAGCCATGAAACTAAAAGATGCTTCCTCCTTGGGGAGAAAGCCATGGCTAACCTGGGCAGTATTTTTACCAGCTGTGTCCTCACCTTGCTGATAGAGGTCCAAATAGTCAAAGCTGTGAGAATTGCACTACAGATATTAAACTGCAAAACTGTTGTTCCTTGAAGCAACATGCCTCAAGGACAACGTGCTTCAGTTAAAACTAGGAAGCCACACATGAACATAAAAATGTGTATTGTCTGCTTGTATTATTTTTAGAATGGTATGTATTACGCTTATCTGGTATTTATACTGAGCTGTTCTATCACATGCTTTTAATTTGCTTTGTGCTTTCTTTGTTAGCCACCTTCAGTCTCCTAGGGATAGGAAACTGGGCTATAAATACATGAAAAGAAATGAAAAAGTGTATCTACAAATAGCACAAGAGTTTAAAAGATATTTCTAGTGTCACTTGTGAAATAGCTTTAGAGTGGGAACATCACCTTGTAAGACTCCTTCAAAATGATATTTTAAATTCAAGTCACCCTTTATACAATATACCAGCTCACATTCACTAATAACAGGCAACTACATAATTCTGGATTAATATGGGATAAGTTTGCACTTCAGAAGAACCAGAAACAAAGTCTGGGGACACTTCTAGATTCATAAATGTCATTTGAGACCCAAGTGGCCTTGGCAGGTATGAGTGCCTATTACCAATTAGCTAGTGCACCAACTACACCTCTACTTGGACATGGGTAATCTAACCGGTAGCCAATATTGTCTAATCACTGTCACCCTCATATTTAAATTACTGGAATACATTCTATGTGAGGTGACAAAAGTTTGCATAAAAACATGCCTGCCTGTGTTCATGTTACACACAATTGTACTGGCTGCCACTTAAAACCTTGAATTTCACTTAGGAGCTAACATTTGGCATAAAAGGCCCTAGACTATTTGGGACCAAATTATCTAACATATTGCCCAGTAAAGATTCCCCCTCCCCCCCCCCCGAATCACTTGGATGGCCTGGAAAAGTCCTGCTGCAAACCCCATAAAGGACAGGCATCTCACAAATATCTCCATTTGGGCAGCACCTATAGCCTCTAGAAAGGGAGGTGCCTGTAATATCATCTTTTAGGCATCTGAAGACATTCCTTTTTACCAATCTTTTCAAATGCGCATTGTCTCCTCCCAAACAGTTATACAGTTTGTTTTGATGTAAATATCTTCAGATAAGATTCATAAATCTACGTAATATAGAAATATATTTGTATTATTAACATATTATATAATTTAAAATATAAATATTGTGTGTGTGTGCATGCTCCACAGAATTTTCTGGGGTGGGGGGTGGGGAAATAATCTGGAGGAGCATAGACAACATGGACCTAAATGAGAGCAGAGCCAGAGAGATGCCCATGACCTGCTGCTATACAAGGCATAGATAAGAAGAATGACTGATGTAGTAATCACTAGAACACAATACACGGCAACTCTTAAGTTTCTAATACTAAGTTGTGATGTTTACTTCTCTTTGCATAAAGCATGTAACTCCATTTCTATAAAACATACAAACAGCAAATTTGCATGGACAGGATTACCATGTTTCAAGCATTTTAAAATGTATAACATGTTGTGCAACTTTATAAACACTTGAAATGATACAGAAGCTACACATGGCATATAATTTAAACAATGAAGAAAAATCCACATGTTACACATTACAGGTTCAACTATTAGACTGGATCTCAAGTTACAGTTGCTGGCTTTACTTGCAGTAAATCACTCTGCATTATACTATAAAGCCTATGTTAAATAAATTGCACACTAAGCCATGATACTTCCAGATCCACAGACAATGGTATTATGTTGATTTACCACTATATAATAAAAGCTTTACATGGTCTTTATGCATGGAAAGGGTTTCATGTAAATCCTTTGGGTTATGTACTGTTTCTAAGCATAAGATTTCAACTGTATAAATTCAGCTTTAGTTAGGGGTGGCTAGGTCAGTTGTTGGACATGTCAGACTGCTTTCAGAGAACTCTTAGGTAAAGCAAACTTAGCAGCTAATAACTCATTGTTTAGAGTCATAATACCAACAGCTCAGTATCAATCAATTCCCCATGTGCAGTTCAACAGTCACCTGTTAGGACAGAGGAAAAATGACTTTCTTACTGCTATGGCTCATTAAGCGCTATTATCAATGTTGGAGAGATTCCAGGCTTTTTGCTGTGGGTCAACAACATCTCTCTCAACCTTCTTTTACAAAAGGGATATGGTGCCATCTATGGCCCATTGTTGAGGACCTGATTATCATTACAATGTACTTGGAACTATTTTAAGATAATCTTTGCCACCCTGGTTTCCTTAAAATGATTTAAACGCTATATTCCATTCCCCTTAGCCAGCAGTTATAGTCTAAAAGATAGAGGCCTTTTCTGCACTGACTTCAGGTAATCTGCATTAGCTAGATCCATATTAGCCAGTTCTGAATTAGCTAGATCCGGATCAACCACAGGCAGTGGGCTCTAGAATAGCCAATGTGTGAAAAGAATGTTAGCACAGATGTAAACCACATTTATCTGGTCTACCACTAAGTGGTCTACCACTTTCTGCACTTGGCCTTATTCTGGAATATATCTCTGGATAGTGGTCTGCTGGCCACAAGCTAATGCAGACTATGGCAGGCCTTACTTGGGATGTTCCATAGCTTGCACCAGCATGCAAATAGCAGATGCCTATTCTGGGATATATTCTTGAATAAGGCCAAGTGCAGAAAGCCCCATAATAATGAGTCCATAGCACAGTTGTGACCTGGATCTACTCTACTCCTGAGCAGACAATGTGTTCTTAGAAGTTCTTTGATCTGGATTGCTCTACAGACAAAATGGTATTAGCAGCAACTTGATCTGGATTAACAAGTAAGTGCAGAAAGGGTCAGAAATATTAATTTCAGAAAGAATGCTTTAAGGTTTCTCAGAATCCAGATAACTGCTGAGGATACAAGTACCTGACAAATACTTTATAAATATAAGAGGCTTCCTGACTGCCTTACAGCTCAACAAAACCCAGTACACGAAATACCAAAACAAAAAGAAAGAAGACAAACATAGAGATAGTGAATGTTCAATATTAAAGTTCATAATACTGAAATTAAAGTGGAATGGTGGAAACAGAACTTTGTAACCTGAGAGTCACAGCTTCTTACTTGATAATATTTACAGTTATATTCTGTCAATCTCTTTGTGGATTACAGCAATTAAAATACATGAGAACAGAAATTAATGTTCAGAAGCTAAAATCAAAGCCCTGGCTACAGATATGCCTTCACCACTTTTCTAAATGTATACAGCTCTGGTGCTTAATACACCTTAGAACAGAAGCACTGCACAGCCTGAGGTTACCACAAAGAAGGCCCTCTTACGGATCCAATCACTTTTGCTTCTGATGGTGCTGGTGCTGCCAAGAGGGCCTCTAATACAACTTTCACTCCACATGCAAGTGTAAATAGGAAGCACTCCTTCAGACACCATAGTATTAGTGTATAGATCAAACATGTCCTGTAGGTCATGTGAATGAGCCCCCATATATTCCTACGGCTCAAGGCAGGGAAACAAGTTTACCCTCTTTGGAGCTGTACTGGGTTGTGTGTATGTGAGCATTTGTAGGAGGTAGGTGGAAAAGTGAACTGAAAATGAAAACTTTTGCAAAACTTAACACTTAAGTTTTTGTGATTTGTTGGTGTTTTTTCTTGCACTTAATTTTTTTTGCTACTTGCAAGAAATGCTCGTGCACCATCTAGTGGTCATAGGATGCATACATTTCTACATACAGTATTTCTAAAATCCATTGATCGATAATACCAGATGACAATTTCCTCCTTTTCAGTTCCAACAGGAAAAAGGAGGAAGAGATCCTCATCCTGTGAACAATAATCCCATGCTGTGAGCAGAGCTATTACCTACCTACCCATTTTCTGAAAATACAGATAAGATTACTATGTTGTGCCAGGGAAACCTTCCCTTAGCATCACAAAAGAACTTTAGCTTTTGAGTAAAAGAGTAAAAAAAAAAGGGGGGCCCTTTTGCACTTTTTCCATGGAGTGGTTCCAGCTGCTCAAAGCAAGTCCACCAGCTGTTGCCATTGTCCTGGAGCTCACTAAGGCTGCCCCACTCTTTATTAGCTCTGGACAATTAAAACATCTTTCACAGCTTGACTGGAAGCAGCTAGTGAACTCCTGGACAACAACATTTGATCCTCTTCCCCCACATTGCCAATTGCCATGGCAATGTTTGGGCATGTGCCACATGTTCTTGCTGCTGTTGCATGGAGACCTGGCCTGCCTGGGCGTGGCTATCTGAACTTCAAGCCCAGTTTGGGACTATACTAAGCACTTTAAGTGTGAATGGCTCCCAATGCACTTGATTGTTGCTTCACTGCAGTGGTCTTTTGATACAGTTCAAACTACAGTTAAATATTATGAGATCAGGTGTTTTTTTTAAGGGTATATCACTGAAAGATGTTCTTATCAGAAGCTCTAGTGAGCAAAATTGGCTCTGCTCCTGGATTAGCAAGTATAGGAATGAAGACCGGTAGCTAAAAAAGACAGTTCATTTAAGAACTTTCTGTAAGGAACTGCAATGCGATTCCCATAAAATCTTTGCTTTTACACCACCACCTCAACTATTTCCAGGGAAGTTATAATAAAAGATGTTAGAAGGCAGTTGCGCTGGCAAGAATAATTATAATGTAGCTTGTCCTACAGAACTATATTAGCACAGTCTAACCTAAAAGACATCAGGCAAACTCAAAATGCCAAAGTTTCCATGTAATTAAACATAACTCACTTTTTCAAATCTTTAAATACTCTAATAACTATTATTCAAGATACCAGTGAAACATAGGCTGTGGTCACACTTAAGGTTTTATTTTCTTTCAGTGTTAAATAACCCAGAAAATTCACCTTTGGGATGGATAATGTGGAAGGAAAATTACTGGTCACTTTTCTGATGCGTTCTCTCGCTCTGAAGGCGGACTGAAGCTGGATTAAACCTTACGTTTGACCACAGCCATAAAGGCTACGTCAAATTAAGCAAGGAATTTACTCACAATTCGTATCAAAAAAATTATCACCCCGCTGCAAGGACACACAAAAAACTCATTTACACAATTTTAGAGCGAAAGTCACCTTGAACTTCCAGTTCATTTTCAAGCGGCACCAGGACTAGCATTACTGACAGACTTCTTAGAAAAAAGATACAGGCACACAGGCTGAAGAAGTACCGAGAGAGGCTGGGAAACCAAGAAGTCGCGCCATTCTGTGCAATGGGCACATCGGTTTTTCCACCACTTCCGGCGGCTTCGATGCTACAACTTTCGAGCCCTCAGACACCTGCAACTGCCTCCCCCCTCCCTCCGGAACCCTTATAGGGCGTCTCTACCGTCATTCCCCTCACGCCCCGCCCCCTGCAATCCAAGACTAGGACGGGACACGTCAGCGTAGTCTTCCTAAACCGGAAGTTTTAGTGACCTCCTGCAGCGCATCTTCCGGTCCACTTTTTTTTTTTAACCTCACTCCCCTCACTCCTTACCGTATTATTTGCTACTATCCTAACACAACGCCCTCCCCAGCATGGAACGGCCACTCAGGACCAACGAATAGAGAAAAGGGGGGGGGGGGAATCAATCAACTCTACGTGGCACCGGAAGTAGTTGTGAAGAGAAATCCTTCTTCCGGCTCCAGGTTGCTGCTGCAGCGTGTACCCTCCGTGGCGTGTACGGAAGCCGGGCGCGGTCATTCTTTTTCTTCCCTTCTTGACCTGCTCGCCAGAGGAGGCGAAGGAGAGAGCCATGGCGCCCAAGAGCGGCAGCGGGGCTCGGCAGCAGTCGGAGGAGGAGCTGCTCCTTCAGGATTTTAGCCGGAACCTCTCCGCCAAGTCGTCGGCGCTCTTCTTCGGCAACGCCTTCATCGTCTCTGCCATCCCTATCTGTGAGTGAGGCGAGCCGGGGTGGATGGGTGTCTGAAACGGCCACGCTTCCCCCCTACCTCTGCGGGTAGAAATGCCACCGGGGACCCATCTGCAGAGACTTGTCGGTGGTGGCCTCCTTTTTTTGAATCCATCTACCCAAAGGTTTCAGGGCGGGTTACAACATTACAAACCAGTGAACGTATACAATTAACAGGTTAAACCATAAGAGTGGCTGAATGTGGGGAGGAAAAGTCATTCCTTGTTCAGCCAAAGGCCAGGGTGAGGAGGTGCATCTTCACTGCTGTCCTGAATGCGTAAAGGGAAGGTGTCTGGCGCATCTCAGGAGGAGAGAAACTATTCCACAATCTGGGTAGGAGCCACCCCTGAAAGGGCCCTGTCTCAGGTGCTTACTGCTGAGGGTGGTGGTACAACGAAGATGGTCTCCTCTGCAGATCTTAAGGCAGGGGCAGATCCATATGGAAGAAGATGTTCCTTTAGATATTTGGGGGCCCAAGTTGTTTAGGGCCTTATAAGTCAGAGTTAACCCCATGAATTGGGCTCAGTAGTGAATTAGCAGCCAGTGCAACTCTTTTAAGACTGGTGTGATGCGCGTCCAGCCAGCTGATGCCACAATGCTTTTTATACCTCGGGTTCAGATTTCTTTCTTTCTTTCCTTCCTCACTCCCTCCTGTCTTGTCTTCCCTACCCACCTACAATGTTGAGATTTTTTAAAGGCTTGTGAAACTGGGATATGCAAGCAAAATGGACCATAAGTTGGGTAGGGTGTGTGTGGTGGGCTTAGTTGCTATGGCTATATTAAATCACTTGAAATAGCTACTCACTTTCAACCCGGGATCTGTTATTTAGGTGTGGGAAAGTGCATATTCTTGCCAAGCTCTTAGAATGATGAAGAACCTTTTGCCCAGGCTCCTTTGTGTTGGATTGTCTCCCTCCATGGTTTCAACAATTCTAGGGAGCATGGCTGGGCTTTATGACCTTGTGTTGCATGTCTTCACAACACAACATCATTTTGGGGATCCTGGAAGCTTCTCCAGGTCTGCACCAACCCTAGAAAGCACAAATCACACCAGAGTTGAAATTAAGTGTGACCTATGCTTTTTAGACCTGGTGCATGCCCAGGGAAGCTTGGTGGAGCTGCAACATACATATTGTGATTTGATGATACTGTGCAGCATGACAGCATGTACCTTGGTCCTTCATTCAGACCTCCAGAAGGCATGGGGTGGGGGTAGAAATTCCAGCACTGGTGAGCCCAGATAAGCGCTCTTCCAACAGCCATGGGGCTTGATAAAGATATGCTATTAGGCCTAAATTCTCTTTGAGGCTGTTTAAAAACCCTGAAAGATACATTATTCCTCACTTGGAATTCATACACATTCTACATATGATTTATTATCATCATTATTATTAATAATAGTAGTAGTAATAATACAAAAATGTATTGTATCTGTAAGCTTACATCTACTTTTGCTTGATCTGTAGTTATGAAAGCAAAAAAACCTTTACTGACACTGGACAAATCACCTGTTTAGTGGCCAGTGTAGTGTCTCCAAAAGGTTTTTGGCTTCTCTGAATCAGCTGCAGCCAGGGGTACCAAATTCTACAAAAGCAAAGGTGCTAAATATTGGAACAAGTTTTGCACATCTCTGGAGCTAGAAAAGATAGGAATTGCCCACCTTTGGAATGGCTGCATCATCGAGCCTTGATGGGCATCGACTCTTCACGGCAGGCATTTATGTGTATGTTTGTTTGCAGTTATATCCCACCCTGTAGTGCAATGTCCCAGGGTGATTTACAACTTTCTAAGTACTGTATATTCATACAGTACACCCCTAGAGTTACAGAGGATTAACTGGAGGTGTTAATGGATTGATACATGTTCTTGCCCTGCGTTTGCAGTGGTTGAGATCAACTTAGGTGCATGTATACAATGAACCTTTGGGGACTTTTTGATTTCTATCTGGACTTTCAGAAGGCTTTTGACAAAGTCCCACATCAAAGGCTACTGAGTAAACTCACCAGCCATGGAATAAAAGGACAGGTTCTGTCCTGGATTTGTGACTGGCTTAAGGGCAGAAAGCAGAGAGTAGTAGTAAACGGCAATTTCTCAGGGTGGAAAGAAGTAAAAAGTGGGGTCCCTCAAGGCTCAGTACTGGGACCAATGCTTTTTAATTTATTCATCAATGATCTAGAAAAAGGGGTACATAGTAAAATAGCAAAGTTTGCTGATGATACTAAATTATTTAGGGTAGTAAAATCTGAAAGAGATTGCCAAGAGCTCCAGAGGGATCTCTTAGCATTGGGTGAGTGGGCAACCAAGTGGCAAATGTGCTTTAATCTTAACAAGTGTAAAGTAATGCACATTGGGGCCAAGAATCCAAATTACGTCTATAAACTGATGGGGTCTGAGCTTTCTGCAACACGCCAGGAAAGGGATCTCGGGGTTTTGGTGGACAGTTCAATGAAGGTGTCAACCCAGTGTGCGGCAGCAGCAAAAAAAGCAAATTCAATGCTGGGAATAATTAGGAAGGGAATAGAAAATAAGTCAGCAAGTGTCATTTTGCCCCTTTATAAATCTATAGCGAGGCCACATTTGGAATACTGTGTACAATTCTGGTCACCACACCTCAAAAAGGATATTGTGGAACTAGAGAAGGTGCAGAGAAGGGCAACCAGAATGATTAAGGGTCTGGAACACCTCCCTTACGAAACCAGGCTGCAACGTCTAGGCCTCTTCAGTCTGGAGAGACGGCGTTTGAGAGGGGACCTGATTGAAGTATATAAAATTATGCACGGCATAGAAAAGGTGGATAGAGAAAATTTCTTTTCTCTATCGCACAACACTAGAACCAGGGGGCACTCTATGAAGCTGATGGGTAGGAGCGTAAGGTCTGACAGGGGGAAGTATTTCTTCACACAGAGGGTCATCGGCCTATGGAATGTGCTGCCAGAAGAGGTGGTGACAGCTACCAGTCTCGATGGCTTTAAGGTAGGGTTAGACAAATTTATGGATGACAGATGTATCAATGGCTACTAGAACGAATGCCTAGGTGCATCTTTCAGGCTGAGGGGGGGGAGGAAATGGGGCGCTTCTAGGGCCATCTGCTGGGACTCGAGAGCAGGAGAAGGTTTGTCCTTGTCTCTGCTTGAGATGCCCATGAGCATTTGGTGGGCCACTGTGTGCGACAGGATGCTGGACTAGATGGGCTGTGGCCTGATCCAGCAAGGCTTCTCTTATGTTCTTATGTTCTTATGTTCTTAAAATTCTGATTAAAGTAGTATGTGTGTCCTCAGGTAAAGAGGAATTGCATTAGTATACTCATTCTGCAAATATGTACTATGGAGTGGTTGCTTTCAAAGACACATTTTTAAATTAATATGGACCTTATAGAATATGGAGGGTAGAAAAATACGTAAAAAATGATTGAAGGCAGTCTGCCAGTTTCATCATGCTACAGATATTGAACATCTGCTTTGCATGCCAGGGGTCTCAAGTTCAGTCCATGCTGCTTCCCTGGAAGACAGCAACAGAAAAATGCCTTTCATGTCTTTGTCAAGAAGGTGACACATCTTTACATTTTATTATGCCCAGCTGCATTGGGAATATGGTTTTGATTGCTCTACCATGAAAAGTATAGTGTTACGTTGGGATAGATTCTGACAGCGTAACCAAATCATTGATGATGGTGATGATGCAACTCACCTATGAGGACAACATGTCTATCACTCCTGTTCTTTAGATGCTTAAGCTGGAATGGTTGATATAATAGACCACTAGGTGGCATTGCTATCACTTGGCTGAGCTTCACATGTTAGTTCTGACATTGCAATGGACAAATAATTTGTGAACCATCTGGAAGGCAACATATGAACAGGCTGTGATTTCTGCAGCCAAGTTTTTTTAAATATAAATAAATGTGCTGTAATTCTAAAAAATTACTGATATTTTCATGCAGCTGAGCTCCTGGCTGAGCTAGGTCACACATCCCATTCAGGGATTGTATCTGTAGGGTAATTTTTAGTCGTTCAGAGCCATCAGTAGAATAACTTTGCTGTAAATGGAGCATTATATAAGCTGCTATGAACTCTATGTCCCTGGCTTGCTGAAGTAGAGGATGCAGTTTATTGTCTTTATAGGAAGGGTTAGACAGAATGCAGCAATGTGCATGATTGATTTTGGTAATATTCTCTGTTTGAATTGATAAAGGGTAGCTTTATTAGCATTCTAACACTCCAAGCAGATTACTTGCTTAAAGAAGCAAATCTCACCATTAACGTGCTAAAATGTAATTTGTTTCTTGTCATGCCATTTAGTGTGGTTAAGATCTAACCATGTGAAAAATCCTTTCCCCTAGGGTTATACTGGCGAATATGGCACATGGATCTTGTTCAATCTGCAGTCCTCTACAGTGTAATGACCCTTGTCAGTACATATCTGGTCGCTTTTGCCTACAAGAATGTAAAGTTTGTTCTTAAACACAAGTAAGCAATTAGATAATATTTTTACTTACTTAATCCAGAAGAGTGCAGCAGTATGATTCCTTGTTACATATATTTGTTTAGTGAAAACTGGATGCAATGATTTGTGTAATTAGTTTTGACTCCTCTTGCTTATGCTGCCATTTTAGTCCTTTACAATAAAAATCTGTTTATTTAGTAGGAAACAATTAGGAATTTTTATGTTTCGGTAAGGGGAGTTTCTTATTCCTGTTGTATATACAATGAGAGACGTTGTTCTACTAAAAGAGAAGAAAGTTTCCACTCAGGTCTGGCTTTGCAGCACCAGAGAATTTAAAGTAACTCTCGAACCTTATAGTGAGCTCCTACCTGTCTTTGGGCTGGATGCTGGAAGCAAGACACAGAGAACAAAGTACCACCAGGGATTTTGCAGGATTTCTCTTGGTGTTAGTGGAGAGGAGAGCACCCAACAGTGACTTGACTTGGAGCACAGAGCCTTTTTCAGTGTGGGACAAGAGCACAGGAATGAGTCTTCTTCAGCCAGGGAGGAGAGGACAGCAGAATATTTATCTTGCAGCTGAGTAGGCCTTTTTGGTATTGGAGAACACCCAGAGGACAACCTTCTGACAAAATCTCCTATTGTTCTCCCCCTCCATCTCTGATGTTGGTGCGGGCGAAGGCTACTTCCTTTCTGTGCTGCTGCACATTTCAGTTCCTCACATTTGAAAAAGCATACAGTGTGGGTTTCTGTTGTAGGTGGTCAAAAACATCCCTGTGTGTCACAGTGATCCATTTCAGCTCCTTAGGGAATATCGCTCCTGCTTCTGCATTCACTGAAGGGATCTTCCCTGCCACCTTAACATTATGGAAGGCAAAACTGTTTCTGATTCTTTGAAACTATCCTTTGCTAACCTGGAAACTGTTTAGGTCTTCCTCTGGAGCTCTGAACAAAGTGTTTGAAGAGCCACCTGGCCCTCTTGTATATCATTTGGACAGACAGGAGCATTTCCTTCTGTGGCTGTCCTTCCATCTAGATGTTAGGAGCCCACTCCATCCTAATTATCAGTGGGTTCCTGAACTTGAGACAGCTTTCAGGGAAGGTTGCAACAACATTAGAGCACAGTATTTTTGCACACAGCAGTACAGCTGTGTAGAAGAAGGCACACCAACACAAATCAAAGAGTGCTCTGTATTCACTCAGGAATCCAACCCTTCAACCACCAGCATAGCAGAGATCTACTAGGACACACAAGGAGAAGCCCTCAATACCCCACTGCAGTCAAAAGTTGTCAAAACTCCATCAAAACAGCCAAATCTACGAACAACCCACGCTATTCCACATCATTTATGCTCCAGATCACTCAAAGGTACACAGAAGCACTCTATACAATTCAAGCCTCAAGTCTAAACTCACCAAAATCCTAATCAGGAGTTGCCAAAGGCACAAAGCCGTAGTCAGAAGCTATTTTTCAAAACAGTCTAAGAACCTTCATCCTGCCAGAAGACAAATGGAAAAAATGGCTGGTGGATCAAAAAGAAGATCTCCCATCTGATCTCTGGCAGCAAAACCCAATGTAAACTACATTGTCGGAATCCACACTGCAAGATTCCACATTAAAGGAAGATGCTTTGTACTTGGGAAAGCAATTTTGTGATCTCATGGACTCCAGACAAAACTGTGAGATTGGTTTCAGGGGCTTTGGGACCCTAGAAAATGATCAGTAGGACTTTCATAATGCATTGCAGTTCCTCTCTATAAAAATGACAATTCTATCGTAATCAGTTTGTGAAGTTGATGATCTCCCATTATGGTGATGATATATTTTATGAGTTCTTTGCAAACACTTGCAGTTTAAACGCTTTCCTTTCCAGAGTAGCCCAGAAAAGAGAAGATGCTGTTTCCAAAGAAGTAACTCGCAAGCTTTCAGAAGCTGACAGTAGGAAGATGTCACGTAAGGAGAAAGATGAGAGGTAATGTCCTATGGCTGCTACATAAGGACATTCAGTTTGTAATGAATCGAATGTTAGAAAATGTGTATTTGTTCAAATAGATCCCCTTTAAATGTGATAGGATTCTATTTGATACAAGTGTCGGATATGTATCTGATACCAATAAATACGTATCCGATGCATATCCCGTAACATCCGCGGTCTGAAAGCGTCAGATCCAATATGAATCTACTTTTAATCCGTCCTCAATCCATGTCAAATGCAATCTGGATCCATTGCACATGTTAGTGGCGCAGCTATTTTCCCACCTCCCCAGTTTAACTCATGTCCGAACTATTTGTATGAATGTCTGAAACATCCGTATTCATACAAATGTTAATGTCCAAATGTCATATGAATAACAAATGTTATGAATATCCATGCACCTCCCTACTGCCACGTTTTCGTATAGCCTTATGTTCAAGAGACCTTAGTTTTTTCTCTATCATAGCGATGCCTTTAATTCCTGTGTTTTTAAGTTTTACAGTTGCATGGGACTATATGGGTTCACTTTGGCCAGAGGATTTCACATGTCATTGAATTGAGCTGCATTCATAGAACAAACTGAGGAACTTTCTATTTTCAGCTGCTTCTGAAGGACAGGGTCATTCAGCACAAAAACTTCAATATATAAGCTTTTGATACTGATAATCTACTTAATACAGTTTTGCTAGAATTTGGACTCTAGATTGAATTCTTACTGGAAAACATGTGTTTTAATTTTGTTGTTAACCTAGAAACACCATATTTACTTCTGCAGAATTCTGTGGAAAAAGAATGAAGTGGCGGACTACGAAGCAACCACGTTTTCTATCTTCTACAATAATACCCTGTTCCTGGTCTTGGTCATTATCGCTTCCTTTTTTGTGTTGAAGAATTTCAACCCTACTGTGTATCCTTTCAAATAAAAGTCAGTGAATTCTAGCTAGGTTTGGCTGCAGCTCAGTGGCAGAGCATCTGTTTTTCACAGGGGAGCTCTCAACTTAAATGCCTGGCATCTCACTAAAAGAAGACAGTGTGTGCCCACTTCCATACCTTTGTCACGAAAGCTACATGGATGTGTCCATATAGTTACTGGAAGTTGAACTTGATTCAAGGAGGACTTTACCTTATTTTAATTATAGCCAAATCTGTGAACTTGAGGAATAAAAGTATAGCGTGTATAACCCTTAGAAGACAACAGTATGATATACAAATGGAGGAAGAACAAGGAATTTCATAGGTGCCAGTTTAGCACAGAGAGCTCCAAATCACACAGGCGTTACATATGGTGAAAGTCAAAAGTGGAGAAGACTTTAGTTTTAACAGTGCAGAACTAGGACAGAATTGAGTTACTTGAGATACTTGTTCACAACAGCAGCTCTTACTGCAAAGGTGATGCAGAGGATATTCAGGCTGTAGACCCTGCTTAAAATCTCCCAGTCATCCTCTTTAACCTTTCCTTTGGCTGAAGAAGTAGCTCGCCCTTCCTGTCCAAGCATTGTGCCATTATAACTAGAAAAGAAGAGCTCATCCAGCCACATATCTAGCTTGAAGAAGATTTTTTGTTTGAGGTCTGGTTTTAGATTAGGTTCTCCCCCTTTTCAAATGTTAACCCCATTTAAATGCTCTTAATTGATACTGTAAATTTTACTTCTGTAATATTACATATGATAATCTGCATTGGTCAAGGATTAAATAAAATATGATTTATTTAATACTGGTTTTATTGTAACCTACCCTGAGATCCTAGGGTATATAACCAGACAGACAGAGACACAGACAGACGGACAGATAGATATTCAGAGTTCTCTGCCAGTTGACTATAGCAATATGGCAAGCTGGTTCATGGTGCTAATTAAATGATAAATGTTCCATTTTCAGGTTTAAGAATTTACTAACAGGCTATAGTTGTATTGGCGCTAACTTGTGGGTCTCCTCACAGTGCTTTCCGACTGACTGGCCCATGAATAAGCTTTTAGGAGAGGTTAGTAGTTAGTTGTCAAGGGGTCTTGTCTCATACCCCAGAGAGAAATGCTAGCTAATTCCATCATCAGAAGCTCCTTTGCTTGAAGGTGTGTCATCTTGCTTCCAGTGTGAGCACTGTTTTGTGTTAAACTTGGTTGGGTTCAAGAGTTGCCACTTTCACTTCCCTGTTGTAGTATATTCTGTGCGTTTTAGTAGTTGGTGATCCTTGGCAAACATGCTTAGGTTCTTTTGTCCTTGACATTTTCTTTTCCCAGAAACTACATCTTATCCATCAGTGCTTCATCTGGATTGATTGCTCTGCTATCTACAGGCTCAAAGTAGCTGATATTCAAGTATGCTCTGAAGAGGAGGCAGTATTTTTTTTAATACCCTGAAAACATTTTTTTTCCTTTTTAAGAAGCAAGAATATGAGTTGGAAACATATACTAGGATTCTTTTGTAAAACAAGTACAGCAGATATTTCAGTTTAGGCCATCAGAATGCTTCTTTGAACTAGTTTTCAGCTGAAACATTTGGACCATTGGATTCCAAGCAAATTTAGAATTCTTTGAGGGGAACCTTTGTTACAAACATGTTAACCCCTTTTTTGGCACAAAAGGGAGCTGCAGTCAGTGGCCACCTGTGTTAGTTTTTTGTAATAATGTTTCAATAAAAGCTTTAAAAAAGGTACAGTCTTAAGCTTGTCTGCCTCTTGTCCTGTTATAGTTGGGTAAACAAGTTATGTTTCACTGGGCTCAACTGGGCTTAATTCCCAAAACATTCACAGCATTGCTGCCTCAGGTCTGTTTAATGCCTTTTAGTTTGGTGGTCGCCCCATGGGTAGTCCTTCAGTTACTACTATTCATTATTCCTCATGGAATGTAACCTGGAATTGGGCATGAAATATGGAAGGTTTCAATCATAGGGGTAAATGAGGAGAGTGGTTTGAGATCCCCCCCCTCTCCCATGATGGGTTTCTAGGACCCACAACTTAGGATGGGGCGCTAGAGCAAGATGCATGCTACCCACAAAAAAGGTTGATCCACCTTGTGGTTTTTAAAAGGTTCTATAGAAGCTCTCATTAAGCCAATGGGTGCTTGAGTAAAATTCCTTTAAGAAGTGGTCAGCTGGTCCCCATCACTGTTTACTTCCTACAGCCACTCTAGTTTTAAGGATTTTCAAGCCCTGAGTTGCATTTAAAAATTCACAGAAATTAGGAGGTCTTCTCCCTTTGCCAAACTGGTACTGAATGATGATAACTACCCACAAAACAATTGAATAATCTGACGTCTTGTTTCTTAATGAATCCCTTCAAAGCCATCATAACTCATTCTTGGAATAACAATAAATGCTGCATTGACACACTGGATTAGGGAATATCATTAAATTGTGCACTATATTTTACAAGAGCAGAACAACCCCCTTTCACTACCAGGATGCAGCCTTGGGTTACAGGACAGACTCCCATCAACATCCAGATCTATCTTAATTCAGTTTCAGGATTTTTCACCCTCAATCGGTCCCGTATCAAAGCAGACATTGGCTTGGCAACAGTTGGAATAACTAATGTTCCCAATGCTCGTAGCAGTCTTTAGCCACACTGGAATTTTGTCCTACTTCTGGCTTTTATATTATGCTCTTTTCCTGGTTTCTTCTGCCTTTAAGCTCAGTGATCTTCCTCTGCCTATTGAGGATAGCAATCTGTCAGCCAATCACAACTTGGTGGCACACAACAACAATGGGGGGGGGGGGGTTGCTTACATTATATGCCAAGTACAGTGATTGCATATAAAGTGAGATTTAGTGCCATATACTCCAAAATACCATCTTTGTTCACAGACAGTGAGAAATTTACTTCTCAGTCACAGCGGCCCTTTACTCACTCTTCCTATTTCAGCATATCTGCTGTATCTCATCTGCAGTTAAACTGATGCTTCTCTACAGCAGTTGTAATAGATTCAGTCATGTACGGTAGCCACAATAAATCTCTCTCTGCATCTGCATAAATGGAATCAGATGAAAAATATCCAAAAGGATTAAATACTCTTCCCTCATTCCCCTATGTTTCAGACTTTTAAGTTAAATTTTGTTAATATTTACTGATGAAATGCCAACTAAATATCTCTTTATGAAGCAGCATGGCCTCTTTATACGTCTGCTGTTGGAGGCCCGGTGCTCTTGACAATGAACAAACCATTTTTTGTTTGGAATGTTCACTCTACTTGATTTGATTGCCTCTGTTGGAAAAAGCCACACAAAACATACTGTCTTAATTTCAATAATGGTGGCTGCTGTCTGGTCCAAAGTAGTAAGGTGCACAGATGTCTTCATTCTGTCCAGGCAGATATAAAAAAGCAGCTCCTAGGGTACAGCAGTGGAATCAATTTACACAGATCGTTGCTTTGATTAAATATTTAAAAAGAAAGTATATCCATTTGATAAGGTTCTTGGGCTTTCTTTAGTTGATCTCGGTTGGCTTGCAGGTGCACATATCAAATGAAAGGGACGTGCTGGTAAGGACCACAAACTTTAGCTGAGTAGATACTTTGGCATGAGCAGATTTTTTTTTTTTTTGAGAAAGGAAATATCTTCCTAATTTGTGCTGTCCAGAGGTAATTGAAACATTTGGTAAGAAATGCACCTGTACTATAGATTCTGCCTTTCGTAAGAACGTAAGAGGAGCCCTGCTAGATCAGGCTACAGCCCATCTAGTATAGCATTTTTTTCTTATACTTCATTATGTTCTGTGTAAATGCGAATGGTGCTATACACCATGGACAACTGTGGATGTGGTGCCCCACCCCATGCACTGTTCACCTGGAAGAGGTGTGAATGGTGCATGCAGGGCTATGCTAGCTCCATCTCAGATGAGGCTAGCATAGCTGTGGAACACTCCAGCACACGGGGAGCTGCTTCTGGCACTAAAGTGGCATTGTGCAAGTTCAGATCCTCCATGCTCGAGCATCCTTGACCTTCCCCACTGGGCCAAGCGCAAAGAGGACCAATGTTCTATTCCAAAGACTTAACACACATACAATCCTAAGAGCATGCTGTTGAAACCTTAATGATAGTTGAACCTGCAGTCATTCATATGTGTAATTTCTGGAAATTTTAGGTGATTCTTTATGTCAACGAGTTTCAACTGTACACTTTTTATGAGTTACAAAAACCCAATTCTTACCATCATATAATACAGACAGTTTGGCTAATTATTTATTCTTTTTGGTTGAGCCCATCAAAGAGGGACAGTGGTGATGGTGGTGAAGCCTTTGTAGGGTCTTCTGAACAAAAGAGAAAATATTTCTGAACCCAAATGCTGCCTTCCAAGATTACAAAATTACAAATACATAAAACTCTGAATCCCCCTTCTGTTGGCTTCATCAACCACGTGAATACAGTCATGTAAATACAACAGAACAGGATACGGAGAAGATGGGCTTTTTGCACTTACCTCCTTCTGAGCTCTGGTCCACCCACTGGTGAGGCATGTCTGCATCCAGCTGCTGACACAGCTCACCAGGAATGCCTGCAGCCTTCCCCAGAGCAATCCAGCTGTGGATTCCCACAAGCTTACCAAGAACAGTTGGAGCCCTCTTGGATGCTACATCTGTACCCTCTTACACAAGAACGTAAGAGAAGCCTTGCTGGATCAGGCCACAGCCCATCTAGTCCAGCATCCTGTCGCACACAGTGGCCCACCAACTGCTCATGGGCATCTCAAGCAGAGACAAGGACAAACCTTCTACTGCTCTCGAGTCCCAGCAGATGGCCTTAGAAGCGCCCCAGTTCCTCCCCCCCCCCAGCCTGAAAGATGCATCTAGGCATTCGTTCTAGTAGCCATTGATACAGCTGTCATCCATAAATTTGTCTAACCCTACCTTAAAGCCATCTAGACTGGTAGCTGTCACCACCTCTTCCGGCAGCACATTCCATAAGCAGCACTCTTCCAGGTGCAGCATGGTAAGTATGGCTGTGGTAAGTATGACAACATCTGAATGTGCACCAGTTGTTGCCTCAGACTTTGCCTTGGCGATCCAGCCAGCCCTGGCTTGGCTACTCACACTACAAGTGCTACTGGCCAGGAATAGGGCTAATTTACCACTCGCCACACAAATAGCTGCTGCCTTGCTGGATCCTGACCTGCCTGGTATGGAAAGTGCAAACAGGTCCAAGATCTCTGTTTTGTCTTCTTACCATTCCCTTTTTAGTTAGGAAGTAGAGTGCTATGTGTGGCTTTAGATTCTTCTTGACCTGTGATAATACACACTGCCACTGCTTATACCTTCTTGTGGCTCCACTGCTATAAATGGGCAATCACATGCATATGGAAGCTTGCAACTTTTAGCATGCCACCATCAGTGCTTGGAATGCTACTTCCATGGCATACCAAAAGTCAACCAAACCTTTTCATGCACAAATGAAGTGATGTTCACAGACCCCATTTAAGAACAAACAGGGAACATTAAGCAAACATCTCTGAGAGCATTCTTCTGCTTACAAACACTGCCAGGCTTTCTTAGAGCCGGCATGACAAAAAAATGAAAATGCTTTCCTATATACGGATATCGTCAGAAAATCAAACAACAGCTCTGCATATTATATACATTTATTTTACATTACTGTATATTAGTTAAGTTTAAATAACCAAAGTTGCAATAACTACATCTATAAGCTGCCAAAAGAAACGCAGGTTCTAATCAAGGAAAAAGCTGTTTAATTGCGGTATTTTGATTTCCATCAGTAGTTTTTTATCTTGATTTCACTTGTCTACCCCAGATTACTTTTCTCTTTCAGTCTGCTCTTAAGTATCACATATCAGACATGAGTGATGTCCAATTCAGTGGGATCTACCTTCTCTCCATCAGTCAGTCCTCAGCCCTTTCTGCATGGGGCCTTGATCTAGATTAAGTGGATATGTAGAACACATCTACTGTGGCAATCAAAGGAGGGATACAGTGGCATTATGGGACCTCTGTGGTGTGCTTGCCTCACATATATGGGGCAACTCCACCATAGCTTCCCCTATTTTTAGGAGGAAAGTGGGGCTAAGTACTATTGCTGGAAAAACCTAGTGCTGGTCACACGTTTTCCAGCAGTAGTGCTTTTCAGGCTGCCTGCTTACCCTCTGGGTGTAGCCTCCATGATCGCTCCACCTAGCACACATGCTTAAAGGCCAAAACAGGTAGAGGAACAATATCCCATGTTATTCCTAGCTAGTGGGTTATTTGGTTGCTGTCTGGAGGTGGCCTTATTATCTGCACATTAATGTGGATCTAGGAGGCCATGTCCCCCACTGGTACAGCTCCATCTGCTTTAGACAGAGACCAACCCAAATTATAGAAACCTTAATGTGGGTCATTGATAGATCTGATCCAGAACATGGGAGGCATGCAGATGGCATGCCTTCTGTGTTTGGAACTACCATGGAGCATCTTTCAGTGCAATGCTGAAAACCAGTCCCTAGATCCCCTGAAGCTGGAAACATTTGTTCCTAGCCCTCGGAGGTGTGGGGATGCAGCCACAAAACTTGTGAGAGTTTTGAGGCTGCGGTGTGTGCTAATCTGGAATAGTACCATTGGTATAGACAGTACTGATGTGGTCCATGCCTTCTTGTGATCAAGATCGGTGGACCTGGCTTTTCTGAACCCACTGAACCTTACTAAAAGCAGGCAAGTACAGAAAGGACCCGGGACAAAATGACTATGGCTGCACCTTCATAGGGATGAGATGCATCCCTGAGAGAGAAGGCAACTTGTGTGGAGTGTGCTAGAAGTGTGAACAAATGCCACACTCCTTCTGGTCCCTAAATCTCACAGCTGCAGAATAAGTTTCTTCTACAGCTGTGAGGTTTCTGGTAGGGCTGCTTTTGAGCTAGACCAGAAATGTTCCTGGAAGCAGATCAGCCAGAAGCCAGGACAGTAAAGTCTTCTTCCACCTCCCCTTTCACTCCAGATGGAGGAAAAGGAAACCAAGGAGCCAACTGCTCATTCCGAGAGTGACCCATTGTGCCTTGCAGTTTAATCAACTCCTGGGTCAATTAGGATGGCCCAGAACCCAATTTGGGTTGGGTAAATGGACAGAGGTGTCCAGATTTTTGGATATCCTACTCTTGGCTCACTGGGAGCACCTTACAGACTTGTGTGGATAAAGTCTTTCTTTGGCATTTGCAACCCAAAACATTTTGAGAGCATAAGACTGGGGAAGACTACAACATTTTATAACTGCAATCTTTGTCCTTAAGGAAACAGTAAAGCAAATAGGTTCAGCCGTAAGATATGCACTCTTAAATCTTAATGCAGCAGGAGGTTATCAGTGCAATCTTGTGCATGCTTTCTCAGGAGTAAGTTTCAGAGGTGGTTTGTGGACTGAGAATTTAGGGTCTTGGGGAAGAAAGAAGGCTCCAACCTGAAGCCTCCTTGCGATCGTCACAAATGGTGGCTTGTCCCATTGAAAAAATGACTTAAATAGATGAACTGAAATGTCCAATGTAAGGCTTGCTCCATGGACCTCTGCTGCTGTGTTCAATAGGGGATGCTCATCAGAAAGTTTGTATAGGATAGTTACTTTGGCTAGAGCAGCTTGTTCTCTTTTTAAAAGAAGACTCCACAACTGCCACATACATTCTGTCGCTGAAAGAATTGGCAGACATGGGTGCCAACTGCTGTAATCCATCATTTTCCACCTTTAAATAGAAAGCCCTTTTTTAAAAAGCTAGAGCCCAAACTAGTTCCTTAGAACTCAGTTAAACGTTAAAAAATGCAAGGGGGCTGGGGGGAATCTGAACTTACTCATCTTTGAATAACTTTAAATTGCAATGCATCTTTAACCCAAGCCTTAATCTGTGTCTGGCTTTTTGTTCAATTAAAAATATATATCTGTACATCCTTCTTTTAAATTATCAAGTTAACTAAAGCTTAGAAATCTGTATTCTTTACACGTGTATTATCACTACATTAAGGAGAGACAAGAGGGAAGCAAGAATCAATGGGAGGCACGATCTTATAGGACTCTTTCTGCCCAAGCTCAGTTGAACTGAATGGTCATGCATCTGTGTGCATCACTCATTCATTCCTTTGAGGTTTGTGCAAGAGAAAGCTAGCACTGGGAAAGGTCCAAAGTGGAATCCAATTAAAAGTCTGACATTCTGGGGAGAGGAAGCACAAGCAATCTCAGTTGTTTTGAGAGACCAGCTGCGCTTTGGATTTCTGGTGAAGCATACCAGGTTGAAGAATCTAGGTAATAAAGGAGACTGCTGGGTAATTCTGATATAACCTGGTACTGTGCTATGTACAGAGTGCTATTTTAGCCATGCAGTCTGTTTCCCCCATGCAGCACGTTAGGATCTGTAGTCTTTCTTGCTGTAAGGCTTGTTCCCCAATATGTTATCAATCTCGTTCACGATATGGGATGTCATCTTTGGAAGAACCTGGAGATATAAAATAAGAAGTACACATTTATTATTCTGTTTGTCTTTAAAGGGCAGGATTAAAACTCAGCTCTAAAAAGGAGCCTGAGGAAAGCTGATTTTTGAAATGGATTCAGTTGACAGAATTTGAATATATTAGCATAAATTTACATATTTTAAATCCACTTTTCCTCCTTTAATCACAGAGCACAGTTCTGTATCTGAGAGCAAGCATAGCGTAATGGCTAGAACATTACAGAAATACTCTAAAATTTCTGTTATTAAATGTGTACATCTAATGTATACAAATAGGTGCTGCAAACAACAATCAACACATGGGCTTTGAGCTTAGAGAAACTAATTAATTTATGAAGTAAACAAGCAAACATGTCTCTTAGAGTTGCCTCCAACTTTTTATATCTGATGGCTTTAATTTGATTTCCAGTAAACACAGTTTGCATTGTAAAGAAAACAAAAGATCTATCAAGAGTCTGGGGTGAAACATTAAAAGTAAGTATCAAGAAAAAAAATCATTTTAATTAGGAACTTTTATTTGGTTCCCTGGAATAAATGAAGCAAATAAGTAATTATTTACTTAATTTGGGCTGAGAAGACCCAAAAAGATGAAGAGGAAGAAAGTTCTCTGGAATCTCTTCTCTCCCCTCCTTCATGAACAAGACTAATTACACAAACTCTTCCAGACAGGTAATATCAGTCTCTGGGTGCGTTCACACCTATGTTTTAATTCAGATTCAGTCCACCTTCAGAGCTAGAAAACACATCAAAGTGAATTTTCTGAGTTAAATAATGCCAAAAAAAAAACACCCTTTGTCATTTTGCTGACGTGTCTTCTCACTCTGAAAGTGGACTGAAGCCAGATTAAACTTTAAGTGTGAATACAGCCTTTGAGGATTTATCTTGCTCTTTTTCAGAAAGGGTGGCTTTGTAGGAACTCCAACTTATAGGCCTGATTAAGGGAAATTAATTTGCCTAGGATTTAGAAAAGCGGGGCTTCTATTTCACGCAAACCACCATGCTATGACTCCTTTCAAATATTTTTCTTCCCCCTCTCACTAAGGCAATTTAAACTGTTGCTAACAAACTTAGAGATTTTAACTACTTTGCCTCAGTGATTAGTTGAAACTTGTGCTGGGCCCCAACAGGCAACTCCTCCACTTCTGGATGGAGGAGGAATGAGAAATCATCCTTCAGGCCAAGATTATGAGGACCAAAATGGCTGATTTCTTACCCCCTGCACCACACAACTGTGGAATGAAACCTGTAAGGCACTTTCTCACCCCTCTGTCCCCTTTTGTGGAAGAGAAGACAGTGTCTATGGGGCAGCCATTTGCCCTGAGAGTAGAGGAACTAGCCCTATTGGTAAGTTGACTCTTGGGATTAATGAAAGCTGGTTGGAGGTGTGGGATGTAACATGCTGCCTCCGAGGTGCCCAGATGTGCAGACAGACTACTGCTAGGTCAGTTGGGAGCTGCTCTAGGTGCTCCTGTGCATGTTGTCTGGGCTTGAATTCCCAGAAAGCCAGCAAAGTTCACCAGATGATCTTGGGCCAATGGCTGCCTCACAGCCTAACCCATCCCACAGGATTGTTACTGAAGGAAACAGGTTGATTAACCTTTGCAGTTTTGCTTTTGTATAGTATGCTTCTGCAAAGAAGAAACATGAAAGCCAGAGTGCTCGTCCCCATAGCAAGGATATTGCGAGGTGAAAGTTACTTTGCCTCACAAGTGTCCCTATGCAAAGCCCTAAATTGGGCTACATGAGGGACAAAATCCTCTAAATCGCATCAACCCCCCTTTCTAACTGTTCTTGCCCCGAATTACAGGGCAAGAGTGGGTTATAAAGGGGGCATGGGGACACTCCCAGGTTATGATCGCAGCATTAGTGGGTGGGGTTTTGCTGTCCCCACCGCTAATGCTGCTATCGCAACTGTCCCCCCTTACCTGGGTGCTTAATTGCCCAGGTAAGGGGTTGATTTACCACAAACACTCACCTGACAGCTGCCCTGCAATCAGCTGAGCAACTGTCAGGGGGTTATAGCAGCTGTCATGCACACAAGCAGAGCTTCGCTAATGATTAAAAGAGAAACGCCAGCAAGGAGCTAATTGATATGCACCTCTTTCCAAGGCTCAGAGATAACAGGCAGTCAATTTCCTTCCAACACCTGTGAGCACCAATGAGTCAGCCTCCTGGCAAGGAGCTAATTAATATGCACCTTTTTCCAGTGAATTAGCTGCCTGTTACCTCCAGCCTTGGAAAGAGGCTTTTGGCTTTACTGCTGAATTAACTTTTGCAGTAAAGCCAAAAGCCTCTTTCTGTCAGCAATCATAAACAGGGGTTGCAGGGGCTTGAAATTTCTCTCTTTTCTGGGGGGCAACCTTATTGCAACCCCTGTTTACCACTGCTGACAGAAAGAGGCTTTGGGCTTTACTGCCAAAGTTAATTGGCAGTAAAGCCAAAAGCCTCTTTCTGTCATCATTTGGAATGAGGGGGTATAGAGGCTTGACATTCCTCTCTTTTCTGGGGGGGGGGGGATAAGGTTACCTCCATGGAAAAGAGAGAAAACTCAAGCCTCTACACCCCCTTACTCCCTTGCTTTTACTCCCCTTTCGTGGCAAGCAAGTGGCTTGCCTGGGAAAGGGAGCAAAATCACGATCCCGGCAGGGGGTGTGGGTGGAGAAAACCACAGCATCCCAGTGCAGGGATTTGCTGCAGTTTTCATGGGGACAGGCAGGTTCGCCTTGAACCCACCCTGTTCTCCATTACGATTCGCATTAAGGCTGCCCTGAATCCGCTCCGGGGTAAGGGCAGCCCCATGGGGACACGCCCTAACTATCACCATTTTAGATGCTTGGCCTTAATAGAATGAAAATGAATTTGACAAATTAGCAGACGTAGCAGAACAGTTGTGGCTAGAATGTTGCAAACCAGCTAAGCTCTGAAAAACAAGTATCATTTTAGAAATATGTGTTAACATCCTGTCTGATTTTCCTAAAAAATGCACAAAGCACTCTTTTTAAGGAACTAGAGCTTCACTGGAATGTTTGAGGGTTTTGCCACAAGACATGATCTAACTGTTGGTGTGGGACATGATCTAATCACCTGGGTGGATCCAGGAGGGTATAAAGATATGAAACACGAGAAGGGTGTCTGGCAATATTCTCTCTGTTCTGTAGGTGTGAATGTTGTCACCCAGCTTTTGTTGTTCTGGCCAGGAATAAAGGATGTTAAACATCTTTCATCTCTGAGAATTAATTGGCTTAAATGAGTGGAACGCCAAGGTGTATCTTACATTACAGAGATAAAAACAGAGGATAGGGGAATAATGTGCACCAGCTTCAGTTCATCAAGGAAAAGTCAGGGATTGGAAATTAATTAATGAATTACCTGTATGGCACCAAGATTCTCTATTAGTTGCTCTGGATTGGAAGATCCCAAAAGGACAGAACTCACTCCCTCATTCCGTAGGCACCATGCTGCAGGCACAGAAAACAAGTGATGGTTAGTGTGGGCTCCAAAATTCAGTCTCACATAGCCCTCAGGTTCTGCAAATTCGGATGCTTGGATGCCGAAATCGGATTAATTACATAAGTCATGGGGATGGTCCTTCTCCAATCTGAATTCAATTTGGATTAAATGTGCATGGAGACGCACCCTAAGAGACCTATTGAATCAACATGGCTTGCATCCAGAAAGCATTGATAATGTGAAAAAATAAAATAGAGCTAGAAGGAAACACTGTTTTGACTAAACACTGATGAAATTTAGCTATTAGCAGAATGTTATTTTTTGTTCTAATAAAGCACCTCTAGCTTGGTTTCTCTAAATCTTTGTACTGATTTCTGAGTACATACCCTTAGAAGTAAATTCCATTGACATAATAAGGCTCACTGCTAATTAGAAATGCCTTGGGCACCACTATTAATCTGAAATTACTTCTTATATTTCCCCTCAAACGGAATTGGTAACATTTAATGTCAGAATAAAACATCTTTGGAATTTGTTTGGTAGACTGAAGAAAAAAATCAAAGTATTACATTTTCCTCATAATCCAGAATAAAAAACAGTGAGGTGGAGGTAGTCTTTCATCCTGCTCCTCTGTCAAAAAATAAGAGCTGCTGGAAGCACTGTTCACTTAATGTGAAAACAGGCATCTTTTTCCCTCTAAAGAGGCAATTGCTGTTTTGGGTGTTGATGGCCACCACTGAATGGAAGAACAAAAGATGAGTGAGAGAGACCCACACATACATGTTTAAAAAGAACTTCAATTTTGTCTGGATCAGTATGAAACCATGTTGGTGTACAGTAAAACATCACTGCAGAAAAGCTCAGTACCACCATGATCATCTGGAGAACTCTGCTCCGCCATTATATTTGTGAGTATGAAATAGGTTAACATTTTTAATGAATGTTAATTGCTAGCAGCCTTCAATATCAGTTTGTCTGGGCTGGAAAAGTAGATTAAGCTCTTATGGAGAAAAGTGAATAAGTGAAATTATTAGAATGAAATCACAGTTGCTTATCTGCATTTATCAATCAAGCTTCTAGGTTGTGAAATGTTGGTCCCTTCATTGGATTGGACTTGTGATTGATTGATTGATTGATTGATTGATTGATTGATTGATTTGCATTTATCTCTTGCCCTTCCTCTGAAGACCTGAAATGGGTTTTCTGGCTTACACCTTCTTTAAAATCCCCCCCTTCCTCGAGTCACTTGCCCGGTGCAAAAGTGATGCCCCCAAGGCTGTCGGTGTGTTTTCTATCTTCCACCATAATCTCCCTGAAACCTTTGCACTGTGTTACAGGCAGAACAACAAAGAGACATCACAATTAAAGATAATTAATATCGACTCTTTAATTCTTGTCCTGCCTTAGCTACATTTTTGCAGCCTCAGTCAATCAGGATTACACAGCTGTTGGCATAAAGCTAGACATTTTAAAAAATAAAATAAGATGACAATACTTCTGCTCATGATTATTTCATGGAAATTGCCATTCCAACATTCTTGCTGTCATCTTATAAAAACAGATGCTGTTTTTATCTAAAGTTTTCACAGTCAACAGTGTTGTTTTTTTTAAGATGTGGCAAAGTAAGGCTCCACAGAGATGCTGCATGTCCTCTCTGGAAGTCATTCTGGAAAGGATAACAGCTGAAGAGAAATTAGGGAGAATATTACAAGTCAGGGATAGGTCATATCCCTTTCACAGGGCTGACCTGCACAGTGGAACAAGTGAAACCCTGGGACTGCCTCCAGACAGCAGCTGGATATCATGATAGAAAGCAGTAATGGGGGTATTTTCCCACTGCCATTATTGCTTCCTGTCTGTCTTTGCACATTTTTGGCTGTGGCCCCATGCTGGCCATCTGGCACATTTTGGGCACTGTTTGAGCATGCATGGGCCAGGCACGGGACGAGGAACACATTTTGGGCATCCCCATGAGATTCCCAGCAACACGGGACAGGTATGGGTTGCGCACGGATGGTGGCATCCCCATGAGAACCGTGCCGAACCCTAGTACAGTGGAGCAGCGCCGCCTCCTCTCATCTCTGCCCCCTCTCTCCTTATTGGCAGCTGGATGGTCATCAGCCCACCCCTGAGCCACGTCCCCCACTCCCTGGGGGGGGGGGGACGGGACAGCCAGGACTGGGGTGGGAGGCATGGAAACAAGTTAAAATAAAGCTTCATTCATAAAAGTAACTTAAAAAAAACACGCCGAAAGGCGCTACGAGGTTTAGCGGCAGTAGGCACTTCAGCAGTTGTGTGCACCTCCGCTCCACCAGGGTCTGCAAGAACAGCTGTAAACTGAAAATCAAGCCTTTATTAATGATTGCCTTGCAGATCGGGGAAACGGGGGTTGCAAATGGAACAGAAATCAAGCCATTATGCAGCCTGCCTTGGCATTCTTGAAGTGGGCTTGGAACTACCACAGTGGAAATGGCAGAAAATTTAAAAATCAAGCTGTTCTCCATCCTTTGTGATCAGCATTTTGAAAAGTCAGTGGCCGTTATCTTCAATGGACAGGGCAAGGGCAGCAAGCACACCCCACCTCCCAATGACGTGACCGCAAATCTCCTCCCTGTTAGCCCACTAGTGTCCCCATGTGCATTCCTGGCTTGCTGAGCAATGTGTACCGGTCCCCCAAAGCGTGCCGAGACTTCTTTTTTCAGGTATCAAATTTGGCACCCTTCTGGCATGGTTTGGGAGGGGTTGGCACACTTTTTGCAGACCAAATCCAAAACCCATGGAGACAGACAGCGTTCATCCCACGCTCGGAGCCATACCAATGAGCCATGGGGATAGGGGGCCTTTGTCTTATGCAATCCAGGCAATTTGGTCACCATCAGATTCTCAGATGTGCTCATTCCACCACCATGCATGCATGGTTGGCTGTTTCAGCTTCCATCCACCCACACTGGATGCAGCTATGATGTTGGCTCCATCCTGAAAGTAAGTGGCTAGCCTAAAAAGTGCTGTTTCTAGAAGACCTGTGAATAGTATAGTATTGGTGCATTTTTTGGGGTGGAGTGAAAGTGGATTTATGGTGGGGTTGTCTAAGATCCGTTAGGTGGCCCCACCATAATAATATTATAATGGTGCTGTATTTGCCCCCTCTGAACAAAGCCTGGGAGAAGGGAAAAACTCAGATTGGATCTGGTTTATCTTGGCAAATCATGTTTTAGGCCTCTGTATAAAAAATCAGTTCAGGAAGATTGCAGGCAAAAACTCCATTAGGTCCTCATATCTGTCCTGCAAGTTCCCCCTTGTGCTAGTTTCTCCTGTCACATGTTTCATTCTTGGTATCTTCATTTACAGTTTTGCTCTTGAGCTGAAGAATCTATCTGTCTGCAACCTTGGATAATAGACAGCACTTAGGGTGCATTTCCACTGGCCCTTTGGTCTGGCCTGAATCTGGCTCGAGGGTCCAACATCCCAACACTTTGACTTTCTGTGTACTATATGTCCGATAATCCAAGGAGTCCTTGTTTGGATTTTAACACTGTGGAATCCTGTTAAAATCCAAATATTTATTAATGGGAATACCACCCATGTCGTTTTCCTCCACCACCACTTACCTTCTCCCCGCCCCTTTCCTGCATCTTTCCTTGTCTCTCCTGGTTTAGAGTATGATCAAATAGGGTTTTTGTGTTTGGGGGTGGTGATGGTGCCTATTTATAATGTTCTCGAAAGAAATCAGATCTGGTAGAAATGTTGCCAGTTTCTGGTCAACTGTTCTGAGATACCCATGGAAACAAGCCAAGGTGCATAGGTACACTCATACTGTCAAGGAATGCTAATATTCCCATCTTATAAATTTCTGTCCTGATCCTAGTTGTATGTTGTTATGAGGTTAAATAGCAATGCTAATTGGTCAAAAATTATTTAATTTTATTTTTATTTGTCCTTATTTTATCGGTACTATTTTATCCAATTTTTAATGTTTTATTGATCTGAATGCTGCTTTAAACTCATTTATACGTTATATTTGTTCCTTTTGCAGCTTGTTTGGCTTAATGCAATGCTTTCAACATGAAATAAAATGAGGTTAAATGTAAAATGTATATATATAAAATCAAAGATGATAATAAGAAATATATATATATATTTCTTATTATCATCTTTGCTCTTTTGTTGTGCTGTTCCCTGCACTAGGTCACTCGAAGTTATGTGGTATAAAAATTCTAAGAAACCATAAACAATAATAGTGTATTCTTGGGTCAAAATGTTACAATGCCACTCTTTGCCCACCTCTATGGATCGTGTTTCAGAAAATGATTTCCATCTTGAATTTCAGATTAGAATAGTGATCTTAAGTAGAATGTTATTCTTCCAAGCTTCTGCTAACACTGACAGTTATGTGTCTTCTCATAGGCAGCTGTCCCTTGATTTAAGTTACAGCTCCCTGAGGCAGAAAGCTACCCTAGAACTCACTGTCACTTTGGATGTAACCTCTGCAAAATGCTACATTCCCTCAAGGGAGTGTGCTTTTATGCTTTTTGTTTTGTCCCCCCCCCCTAGGGATTTAAATGGAAGAAAATGATTTACTAATGCTACACATGGCCTCACTTGGGCAGCCTGAGCTTTAGTTATTTAAAAAACATTTGTATACTCTCCTCATTATGGAATTCAGGATGAGGTACAAACATGAAAAGAACAAAATTGTAAAGACAGTACAACAATATGATATCCTCTGCAAACCTAACCCTGGCTATTCTTGACTGGCCAATATTAGGGCAGAGTGGATCCTTTCAGGGCGTTTGCACTGGCTCTTTCATGTGTCAGCAACAGTGCATGAAGCGGGACTTCTGCCAGTCAACTCCTCCAGCAATTATTGCTGTTGACGACAACGCTGGCCCAGGGCACATTACTCTTAATGGGCAATATGCCATCCATGTTCAGGCTGGATCATGTTTGATGGTACCACTGGCAAACCTGGTTCTTCTGCTAAAAGTGTGTGCCAGTAATGGAAAAGTATTTAAAAAAAGAATGAAAAAAGAATTTGTTGCAGCAGAAACAGCTGTTCCAAATCAAACAATGTTTGGTTATGGTGTCGCTGAGCTACTATGAAATGCTGCCAGTTGTGCCAAAGATTATAGGATTGCACCATGCTTGGGTATATAAACATGTTTTAAATACAGTAAGTGTCTGCCAATGGGGCAGAGGAAAGACCGTTTCATCGCTTGTGCATCACAGTGCAAAGGATAACCTAATCCTGTTTTTTACATATATGTCTGCTGGTGATGGCAGCCTCATTCACAAATTTCAGAAATCAGACAGATGTATAAGGAAAAAAATTATTATTTGAGATTTCCTTTTCTCTGGATTCATGTGGTTTTATATGTCAGCACGAGTGTTACTGTATGGAAAGAAAACAGCTGTGTAAAATAGGAAATTTAAGCTGGTGTTATTTGCACTACAAGCAACACATGCTTAAATTGCCTTTTCTATAGAGAACATGTAAAGTTATAGGGGGCTTTTCCTTTTTTCCTATGCCAATACTAGACAATAACTATAAAAATTGTTAACTTTATTTAGGAAATAGGCGACAGTGAAGATTAGCATGTAATCTTATGAGGGGATTCATGTAAGCACAGAGCCACAGCAACTCAAGACTGTGGGTGATTCCAGACTCGCCCAAAACTGTGCTGTCCTGCTGTTGTCACTTCCTGCTTGACAGATGGGACAGACGGAAACTGTGCAGGGATGGCACAGCCGCTTCCAGTCCACCTGACAGGCCAATTGGAAGCTGTGCTGTCCCTTAGATGCAGCTTCCTGTCTGTCAGACGGGACACACCATTGCCTGCATTAGGGGCACAGCATGTCCCAGAAAATGCAAAGTAAAAACATACTGAAGAAAGCTCACGGCTTTGAAGCTAGTCTGGATATATTGCAGCCTGAAATACCAAGAATCAGTGAGGGACAAGGGGCCATTTCCCAGTTCACTGTAGCCTAAATGGCTTAAGCTCAAACCTATAGAACGTCCTCTGATACATTGTTTTCCCTATTACAATGATGGAGAAATTCCTTGTAAAGTTAAGCAAGTAATTCTCCAGTTTTAGTTTCTGCAATCTAATCAGGCCTTGAGGTGTATTCTCGTGCTGCTTGAGATAAATGGTGATTCCGCACCAATCAGTATAGTGCAGTGGTTCTCAACCTTCCTAATGCCGTGACCCCTTAATGGAGTTCCTCATGTTGGGGAGACCCCCAACCACAGGGGTGGAGCAGCTGGGAGGTGGGAGGGAAGGGTGGTGGGAGACTCATCCCAACCCCTCTGAAAGGGTAACTCGACCCCCAAAGGGGTCCCGACCCCCAGGTTGAGAACCACTGGTATAGTGTATTAGGCTCCTTCCTACCTGGGGCTCCCTTTAGACTGCAGCAGCAAGCAGAAGGGAGGCTTCCAGTCTGCCTGCTGGTCTGGTACACTTGACAGTGCAAAATTGCCCAAAGGCTCTGCTTCTAGCTTTGACAGTTATCACAATTGTCCCCATGCTTTTGTGATGATACAATTTGTTCTCCTTCTGCTGAAGCCCCACATTAGGGTTAGTATAATAAGAACATAACATAAAAGCATAAGAGGTGCCCTGCTGCTTCAGGCCACAGACCACCTAGTTCAGCATCCTGTCTCACACAGTGACCCCCCAATTGCTTCTGGGTATTTTCAGGCAAAAGATGAAGGCAAAATCTTCCCCTGCTCTCAGTTCCCTGCAAGTGGCTTCTTTGTACATCTCTTCAACCTGAAGGCAGTATCTAGACATCAACTCTAGTAGCCATCAATACACCTGTCCTCCATGAATTTGTCTTAAAGCTATCCAGGGTGGTTGCTGTTACTAGCTCTACTGGTAGTATATACCATTGACTGATGAGTCTCTGGGTGAAAAAAATAATTCCTCTTGTTGGCCCTAACTCACTTGCCTATCAGCTTCATAGAGTGAACCCTGATTCTAATGTTGTGTGATAGAAGAATTTTCTTGATCCACCTTTTCCACACCATGGCATAATTTTATGTATTTCAGTCAGGTCACCTCTAGTCATTGCAGTCTGGTTGAAGAAGAAGAAGAAGAAGAAGAAGAAGAAGAAGAAGAAGAAGAAGAAGAAGAAGAAGAAGAAGAAGAAGAAGTTGGCTTTTCTACCCTGCTTTTCTCACTTATTTAAGGGGACTCAAGTGGCTGACAAAGCTTTCTGTTCTCTCTACAACAGAAGGTATTTTTAAGACAAATACCATAACTTATCTGTTAGAATTTTCATAAAAATCAAAATATCTACATAGCAAAGTAACACTGGCAATCCATCATTGAATAAAGGTATGAAAAAAATCAGGCATGGAGAATTCCCTCCCCCCCCACCACCAAATTTCTCACCAACTGCTAGTTGAGGTAATGTGCATCCAAGCCGTTCTGCAATTGGGAAGAGATCCTTCAGTTTCATTTGCTGTTTTCTCCCTTCTTCACTCATAATTTTCTCCTTTAACCACTGGTAGCACTGGTGAAATCACATAATAGGTTAATAAAGCCAAGATTAAAGTTTGTTCGGTATAGCCTGGTATTATATTCAAAATCAATCTCTGTCCATATATTCCCTTCAGGGAGGAAATGCAGTTTATGAGAACGTAATTGAATATGTCTACAGATAAGCACTGGAAAAGGAAGTTACTATTTTAGGCACATGATATAAGAAATTATTATTGCAGAAGAACTGACCTAGAGCATTTTGTTGTGATTTAATAAAGCACAGATTAGTATATTTTTATGTAACCAGGCTCAATTTTATTGTTTATTAGCCAAAATAATTATAGTTGTTTTCCCTCTATGTGAAACTCAAATCTGTCAGTCAAATAATTGTCATTTTTTCTTACAACTTAATCCTCTACAAACATTTTTTAAATATTATTTTTATGTCCTTAGTCATGGATATGTGCGTGAGCCCAGAAACTGTGATCAAACATAGGCTGTGGTCACACCATCTTTACTCCATCTTCAGGTCTGAATGTTCACACCATTTCATTTTTATCCGTTTGTGGACTTTCCACCCTCCATTTGGATTTTCCTAAATGTAAAGTCCACAAATAAAACAGATAAAAAGTAATAAAGCAATATATATGAGGCATCTCTGAGGCAGCTTTGAGTTGGGATTGTTTACACACCAGTCTACTCCATCCCCCTCTCCTAAACATTCTGGCATTCTGTGCTGGAAAAGGTGGATTAGAGAAGGTTGGGAAAAACCAGGGCTATACACTTTCTCTTATCAGCACAGTATGAGTTGAAGCCCAGAATCTCTCAGCCACCTCAGGGTGCCTTGTCTGAGGCATCCCACTACTTTGCTGGCTTCAGTTCAGCTTACTTGGCTATGAGGATGGAAGCAGAGATAATTTTTACAGCTGATTTTTGTCACTTTTACAGCTGTGCATGGGCCCTTATCACTTTTCGGGCCACAGTGGACTGTAAAGGCGCGCACACACACACACAGCTATGACAGTGCTGCAAAGCAGCCATAAAATGTCACCACAGTGTTAATTCACCAGGCCGATTAAACATAAGAAGGTACAGTGAAAGTAAAGCTCAGCTCAGTTTGGGGATAAACTGGATGAGTTCAGGCAGGGGGGTCTTGCAGTATGATCCAGTTTCAGCACACTCTTCTTATACATTTTTCCCTGCTCCTGGGGATCCAACCAAATTGGCCCTAGCTGGGAACTGTGAAGGTTGGGTCCAGCTTTCGATATTGCTGGTTGGAGCTAGACCAGAGCAGGCCGTCCAAAGTGTGGGTGGTCCTTTGAGCAGATTGTCTGTTAGCCTTGTCCAACATGGAGTGGGGTAGCTTGTGCCATGTAGAAACAACCTGACAAAGCAAGGTAACTGTAATTTGTCAGTAATATGGGAGGGGTGAAGATGCTTGAACCCCAATTCATTCCAGTTTCTAATTCTGTGTTGGGCCATAGCCTGTATAGGTAATTCACATATCTGATCTAACCAGCAGAACCCTTCAGATACAGTTACAAAAAAGAAAAGTTACAGTTCAGAAAAGGCTGGACAAATCAATTCTCCTTAAAGGCTGAAATATGTGGAACTCTGATTATTGCATTCAAACATACCACATTGGTTTTGTATGCTGTTATCCTTCAAAAAGCCAAAGAGGACTTTTGTAAGGTGCATGTAGGATCTGTGCTGCAGTGACAAGATGCCAGAGATAACAAGCAATATTAAAGAAACTGCTCTATACAGCAGGCAGTTAATGTGCCTTGGCTAATCGTGTCAATATGTCCTTATTGCTTCTCTTTTATAAATGCTAAAAAGCAATTCTGTAAACAATTTTTGGCTCATATGCTGCTTTGATGTAATCAATAATGCAAGAAAGAAAAATACTGATTGTGTTACAGAGCAGCCTAAACAGGAGACAGCCACTGACCTTTTGACAACTGACCTTAAACATCATTAGATTTCCAAATCCTTGGAATAAAAAGTGTGGCCTACTAATCAGCTCAAAGCAGTTATTTGCTTTTTTTGGACAGAAAGCATATTGGAGCTCCTGCACATTCTCCTAGTAGTGAAAAGCATTTAAAGGCAATAATATGCCAACATTTCTGGTGATTAGAAACTTGTGGAATCAGTGGCCACATCCCCATTCAAGCTGTTTGGTGCTGATTGGGCTCGCAGGGGGACTGGGTGCGGGGCCGAGATTGAATCTCGGCAATCCCCATGCCATTCCCAGTAATGTGGACTGGGGGTGGATTCAGCCAACCCCATGCAAACTGTGCTGGGACCATGAACTCCATGATCCTGGCTGACAGGCTTGCTTACTCCCTTTCCCAGGACTGTGAACCCCTGTTCACAATCTTGGCTGTCAGGCTTGCTTACTCCCTTTCCCATGGAAAGGGAGTAAGAGGGTGCAGAGGGTTGAGCTTCCTCCCGTTTCCAGAGGGGCAATAAGGCTGCTTCCCTGGAAAAAGGAGAAAACCCAAGCCTCTGCACCCCTGTTCCCAATCTCAGGTGACAGGAAAGAGGCTTGAGTAAACTCAAGCCTCTTTCCTATCAGCTGAGATTGTGAAGTCCGGGACTGTCCCCATGCGTAGTCCCGGCTCAGACCAAATTGCCCAAACCATGCCCAGACTTGGTCCTGGTCTGGTACGGTTTTGGGTGATTTGGTCCATGGAAATCAGACCAAATAAAAAATGCCGAACCTGATTTTGGTACCAGATCAAACATGCATGGGGACATGCCCAGCATGGCTCTGATCTTCACTGGGAAAAAAGGCAGAACTAATGGCTGCTCAAAAAGTCCTCCTAGTACGCAGGATATGCAGAGCTTTGTGTCCTGGGAGCACTTCCCATGCCTTTAGTGCTCATTAGAGCACTATAACAGAAAACCACTGGAGGAGTACTCTATGTTCCCTCAATGGTTTTCCTGGTTTGCAGCGTGTGGTCCTTTCTGATACAGCATTTGTCTTTGGAGAACACTGGAAAATGGTTGACTTCCATGGTCACTTCCTGTGCTCTCTGAAGAAGACCCTAGGCAGAAACATTGAACCAGGATACGGATGACCCCTGGTTCAGTGTTCCTCTTGCCAAGAGAAGTGACAGAAGTGCAAACAGCATGCTGCCATCACTGCAAGTGATCTCTTGTGGAATGAAGATCACTCAAGGAGCAATCTACAATTTACGGCACAGTTTCTGCTGTTGTGAGGAACCTGATTTAGGGTGTGATCACACAGGGTTTTAGGGATACCCCTGGGGTGTTTTTGAGACTTAAGCAACACACAGAAAAACCTTTACCTCATCCCCAAGCCTCTGATGTTCTGCCCCTTCCACAGACACAAAACAATCCCTCTCAGGGTGTGACGCATCAATTTGGGTCAGCTGGGATGGGTGGCTATGGAGGTTCCTAGTCAATCTCAGCCTGCTATGGCTGCTGACCATTCAGCAGATGACAGAGGGCAATGGGAGGCAAGCCGGTAGAAGCAGAAGGCTTTTAGACATTTGTTTTTTAAACTGTCTGATATGGTTCCTCCCCTGCATCCACAGATGGGGTGAACCCAGAAATGGACATGCAACACCCTAGGGGTGTGCACAAATGCAATTTTCGGGATTTGATTCAATTCAAATCAAATACCCAAAAATTCAAGTCAATTTGAATATTTAAAATTCAAATGTATTCACATTTGATTTGAATAGATTTGAATCTATTTGTTCAGATTTTTTATTCAGATTTGCACATACGGATATCAACATTTGCATGTGCCTGTATGCATCATTACGCATCCTGTATGCATGGGTGCACATCCGTACGCATTCCGTATTTGTCCCATGTGCATCCTGTTTTCATCCCTTATGGATCCATACAAATGTGTACGGATGCGGGAAAGATGTGTACGTGCAAGTACGCATTGTGTACGTACCTGTGCACATACGAATGTCCAAATCATCTGAATGAATGGATTCAAAAATCTGAAATTCATTTGAATGTTTAAATTTGAATTTATAGACATTTGATTTGAATTTAAATGTCCAAATTTGAACAAATTCAGTCAAATTCTGAATGTTTGGAATATTCGTGCGTATCCCTACAACCCCCCACCCCCATCATCTGATCTCAACCTAAGAATCCTGGCAGTAAAGCAACTCACATTTAGGTGATAAATGTTTTTACCAGGCTCAAGTAAATTTAAACTTGCTACTAGCAACAAAATGTTTCTTGTCCAGGAGCTTGCAATAAGCTGAAATCTATGACCTAAAAGTGCTTTCCTCTTGCAGTACTAAAAGAAAATTATTTCACGTAACAGTATCCAAGAAATATATTTATGTCCCAGAAGAGTACTGGAAAAGTATTTATCTATAGTATTAAAGAAAAATCCTGTCCTGACTACTCCTGTTGCCTCTCAATGTTTTTTATATTGTATATACAACTCTGACACAAATAATCTTCTTCACCAAAATATTATATATGGGAGGTGGATCTCTCTCTCTTTTACTTCCGGCACAAATTAGTCACATAACAGTCTTTTTTTGTATAATTACAGTATTCCTCTTGGAAGACCTACAACAGTTTCCCTCTTGTGGGACTGATTTTCATGATGGGACCTTTTATAAGGATTTCTGAATACAAAATATGTGTTAACCATGAGGTTTATGCATGAATAAATTTTTCAGTGTAGTTCTCAAAAACACATATAGCAAGATATTTATCTAAGCTGGATATCTCCAAATTTAGGATAGCCTTCATTTTAGTTAGGCTTAAAGTACTGCCATCAATACGCCTTCAGGGTAGATTTGGAGGTATACCTTACTTAGGCTGTGTTCCCAAAGGCACTAAAATCTGGACTGGGTGGGAACTCGGCACCTGTGGTTCCCATTACATTGTCCAGTTATCCTAATTCGGCAAGCCCCGTTCCCATTCCATTTCTTATACCTGGATTTTCTGAGGACTATTCTGCAGAAATCTGGGAGGGGGGGGCAGAAGGGAACCCTAGTGAAACAGGACTTTTCTTACAGTTTCCTAACTGAGCCCACATTTTTTCCTGTACATGGGAACTCTCCTGGACTTTTTGAGGTGGAGCTGCAGCCTCCTGCCCAATGCCAGCCACATGTGGGTGGGGTCTCACAGCTTGCCGTGCCCACCATGCCCAAGAAAAGGCAAAAGGCTAATGTTTAAAGATGAACAAGTCAAGCTATTCCCCCCTGATCTGCTAAAATGTTAAGAACTTCTGGCTGAAAGCACCACCCTACAAGCTTCATGTGGATCTGTGCTCTAGAATCCTCCGATCTGCTTGTGTAAACATGGCAGGCTAGGAGGAAAGGGGTGCCAGGCTTGCTGTCATGAGCCACAGCTCGGCTGAGTAGAAGGGATTGTGCCCAGGCAACATCGAGCCCAGCAGTGGCTGCGGCGGCTCCTTCCTCCACCTCTTTTCCATTTCCCTATCCAGAAGTGGAAATCTGCCTTTTCCTAATTCCCTCTCATCATGGCAACATCTCCTGTCGTGCCACGCTGTTTTAAAATCACTGATGTTCTTGTGTGCACTTGAGGTCTGGTTTACCGGCAAGTAAATGGGAATAGCCTGATGTGTGCTTGGTGCTGTTGCCAGCTGGAAAGTCAAACCCACACCAGAATTTTGTCCCATCTGGACCAGAATAATCTGATATGCGCCAAGTGAGAATGCACCCTTAGTGTAACTATGTCCATGTAGGTCGAATGAGATGGAAACCTTGGTCACACCTGCCTGCATTGTCACTTTTTAAAATTAATTAATTAATTAATTAATTAATTAATTAATTAATTAATTAATTAATTAATTAATTAATTAATTAATTAATTATATTTATTCTGCTCTGTACCAAAGGTTTCAGGGTGGGTAACAACTTTTAAAACCCAGCATATAAAAAAAACCTTCCATCACAACATTTAAAATCCAACATGTTTTTTAAAAAATCAGTTAAAACAGTAGTATTTGCAGTGGGGGAAGATTTGTTTACATTTATCACCCCTATGTTGCAGTGACTCCCAGGAAGAAGAAGAGTTGGCTTTTTTACCCCACTTTTCTCACCCATTTAAGGGGACTCAAAGTGGCTGACAAACCTTTTGTCCTTCTCCTCACAACAGTTCACCCTGTGAGGTAGGTGGGGCTGTGAGAAGAGAGCTGTGACTAGCCCAGGGAATCCCCAGATAAGAGACTGGCTCCCTAACCACTAGACCAATAGAGAAGCCCATATATATATTAAATGGGACTAAGTTTTGTGCTGCAGCTATAAAATTAAGAAGACAGGTTATCAATAATTTTAACAAATAAGGTTTCAGCATACTTATTATGAAATCTGTCAATCTTGCATATTCTATACTCTATACAGAAAATATTTTAATTCGTTTATATTCTATAGATTTTAATTTCCTAGCTTTAATTATATATATTAATCACACAGAAATGTGTCATTTAAATATGTTTGTATTTCTGGTCTATGACTGAGAAAGAAGAAGCGTTGGCTTTTATACCCCCCTTTTCTCACCTTTTTAAGGGGACTCCAAACTTTCTATTCTTTCCACAACAGACACCCTGTGAGGTAAGTAGGGCCATGAGGGCTCAGAGAGAGAGCTGTGACTGGCCTAAGGTCACCCAGCTGGCCTTGTGTAGGAGTGCGGAATTGAACTGGGAAATCTCCGGTTACGAGTCTGTCACTCTGACCACAAGAGCAAACTGGCTCACAGTAATAAACTGTAACAAATGCATTCATTCACACAGGCAAACGTGAGTCTTATTTTCTGCCTACCACCCCTTGTCTGCATTTGAAAACAGACAACAGTGGAAATATATACCTGCTTTTGATGTATTTTGTACGTAGATATAACACCAAGGTTTATGGTGCATTCAGTTTATGATGGTGATACTTGTCTCTCTTGATAAAAGTTCTTACAAATCTGACCAGCAGTGACTGAGGAGGAACATAGCCACATACTCTTTGAGTTAAATTTGTACAGCTTGTGTGAGACCATCTGAACACTCTTCTGGGTACAAAATGTCTCTCAGATGGGAAGTTTCACTTTCTCTCCCTAACTATATTTGATCCCCTGTCACAAATGAGCCTCTGCTTCATTTGAAGCTCTTCTAGAATGAATTACAAAAAAAAGTTCTCCTCATCTTGTTGGTTTTCATACTGAAACGTCATACAGAACATGCCTGAGAAGAAACTTTGATCTGAAGCATTGCAGAGTTACCTTCAGAGATGCCCTTGACCCTTCAGGAATTCCATTGGCATATTTTCCTGAGACAATGCCACAGGCCAGTGGAGACCACGTCATTGCTCCAACTCCTAAGGATCAACCAATAAGATACCATGGTATTGAACTACAGGTATAAATACAAAGTCTTGTACTCATTTCCTCATGTATCTTTATGAATACATCCACCCAACCTTCTAGACGCATGGACATTATAGGCCAAATGAACAAAACTTAATGGGAAACAAATGATAATGACACAAGAATGCTTTCACAATGAGCAAAGGCATCACTTGGGTTTTTTAGGTTACAAAACAAATGCCACCAGGTCTGGTGACAATTTTATCAAATTATATGTGGCATGGAGAAAAGTTTTGTTCTTCACAGTGATACAGAGGGTTTGGGGTTTTTTATTTTTGTAACTTATAAGAATTTGAAGTCATGTCGTGAAGTTCAGTGGCAGAAAATTAAAGATGAATAAAAGGGAGTTACTTCAATCATTAATGGAAGAAATTTTCTGCTCCAAGATAGGATGGCAACTGTCAATTCTCATGGCTCTTACAAGGAAAATGAGACACATTTTTGGAACAAGATGAAGACATAGCTGTGCCAGTTTGCCAACAACTCTCATGATAGAATCTTCACTTCAGGGGCTGAGTGCTCATGAATAACAGTTGACACAAAGGGTATTAACTCTGTGTCCTATTTGTGAGTTTCTAAGTGACATTCTGCTGACAATGATGTATAAAGGGGAAATGTAAGAAGAAGAGCTGGCTTTTATACTTCACTTATCTCACCCTTAAGGAGACAATAGGTGTGTCCCCATGATCAAAATACTCTGAGGCGAACCTGAGTTCACCTCGGAGGGTCCCCATGGAAAGCCTCTAATAGGGGCTATATTCAGGACAAATGGCACAAATCCGTGGCAACCCAACCCCCTTTTGCAACTGTTCTCGCTCTGAATTAGGAGGCAAGCACATATTATCTGGAGTCATGGGGACACTCCCAGGTTATTTGGGAAGGAGTTTGGCAATTGGAGCATTAGCGGGCAGGGTTTTGCTGTCCCTGCTATGTGTGCTGCGATCGCAACTGCTTGGGGAAAGAAATTAAGGCAGCAAAGAAATTAAGCTGAAATGAGCTCTCATTTGCCCTGAGAGTGTCTCTCCAGCTAAAAGCATGCCCCTCCCTTGCCTGATCACCCGATCACGTGGGTAAAGGGTAGATTTTCCACACGTGTCAGATCATTCATTCTCTGCAAAAAAGCTATGGTTTTCAAAGCTAGGATTTGAGACTGTTAAAAGGTAGCTGGAGGTGTGGAGGGCCAAAAGGGCAATGTTGAACAGAAGATAAGAAAATGGATCCAAGCTGCAAGGATTTAGAGGGAGGCTGATGTGAACACAAGGCTCGCTGTCAAGTGGAGCTGTGCTTGCTGTCATGAGGATGTGTGCACATCCACTAAAGTCAGAGCTGCGGCTTCAAGCCATGAGGGCCTTTGCCATCCTATTATGCCATCCTATTATGTTTTTTTTTTCTTATCCATGGTGTGTGTTGTGTTTTTGGAGGTGCAACCTGGATGCGTTTCCTGTCATCACTGCACCAGGCAGGACAGGGTATGGTGACATCAGCCAGGCTTCCTAACAGGGGAGAGGGGGTGGGGGGAAAAGGATGTGGTTTCCCCGATGCGGGGGTCTACCGCAGTGGCTTGGGGACAAGAGGGCTTGCCTTCAACTCGCCCTCTCCTCAAATGCATGGCGACATGTTAATTCAAATTACAATGTGGATTACAGATGCCCTGAATCAGCAGTGAAATAACTGGAGCCCATGGAGACACAGCTTCAAAGTGGCTAACAAACCTTCTGTTCTCTCCACAACAGCCACCCTGTGAGGTAGGTGGGGCAGTGAGAGCTCAGAAAGAGAGCTGTGACTAGCCCAAGGTCACCCAGCTGACCTTGTGTAGGAGTGCGAAATCAAACCAGGAGACTACCAGATAAGAGTCTTGCACTTTTACTGCAAGACCAAACTGGCCCAAACTATTATCTACCAAAATGCCAGGATAACTGACAAGAACCTTCTTGCTGTGAAAAGTGAATGAACTGATAAGGTTTCTTCAGTATTCATTGTTGTCTGGAACAGATTAGCACAGACATCAGAGAATGAGGGCAGGTCATTATTCTATAACTGCCAGCCAATACTAATAAACTGGATTCTATGGCTCTGGCCATGGGGCCATTCCTTGTTTTTGAAGACCTCTCTGCAATCAAAGCTGATAAAATCCTTGCTTCTATTCTGATGGAGAGTTGAGGGCTGCTCCTACTATCAAGATCAAACCCCCAGGTATTCCCTGGTGGTGATGGGGGGGCAGCCCCTCCCCTGCCTGTCATGACCAAAGCTGGAGCACCTCAGGCAGGGCAATGGTGGCAAGCAGACAGGGCACCACCTCAGTCTGGTCTTGTGGTTAGTGCTGGACTCATATCTCATAGTTTCTGTGTTTGATTCCACACTCCTCCATGAAGCCAGTTGGGTGACCCTGGGCTAGTCACGGTTCTCTTCTGAGCTCTCACGGCCCCACCTACCTCAAAGGGTGTCTGTTGTGGGGAAAAGAACAGAAGGTTTGTCAGCCAATTTGGGTCCCCTGAAACTGGTGAGAAAAGCAGGGTATAAAAGCCTCCTCCTCCTCCTCCTTTTCATCTTCTCTTCATTAAAAATAGCACTACTTATGAGATGCTCTTAATACGGAAGAGGGCAGGAGTGGAATTCCTACAGAGCTCTGGCCTCTCGCTTCTGTCTGCCTTTACCTAATATTAATTCATTTTACTCTGTCAAAGTGGAAATCAATTTTGACAGATGGTTTAACATGAAATGAAATACAGCTGTAAATATTATGTGGTTGGGGAAGGGATGTGCCAAAGGGCAGTTCGGAAGAAGTGTTGTTTCTTATTAACCACTTAGGGCCCAGTTACTTTCAGAATGAGAGAACATGTCAGCAAAGTGACAAAGTGGTCTTCCTTTCACATTATCTAACTCAGGGCCCGTCCATATGCTCAAAATAATCCTAAAGGCTTCTGTGTCCGCCTCAGGAGCGTCCGCATGCACAGCCCTAATATGTGGCACATGGGAGTCAATACATGTTTAAAAACCGCACTTTGCAAGTGTTTTCCATAGGGAGTTAACACGTATTGCCCAGGGGCCATGTGGACGCTTCCAGGGGATGGTTTTTAAACAGAGCTGCGGAGCCGCGAAGGGCTCTCGCGTCTCTGTTTAAAAACCTTTCCCCTGCTCTTTTCAGCCTCTCTACCACCTGTTTGTTGCCCAGCTGTGTACCCCAGTTGCCCAGTTGGGCAACTGGGGCACACAGCTGGGCAACTGACAGGTGGTAGAAGGGCTGCAAAGAACAGGGGGGGATTTTAAACAGAGATGCGAGACCCTTCGCGGCTCCGCGGCTTTGTTTAAAATCCATCCCTGCATGAAGACAGGCATGTGCAATTAAAATCTGTGTTGCCCCAAACCATATGGGGACGCTTTATTGCGTGTTACAATGCAGATTTTTATTGCATGTGTCCAAAGTGCATCAGCCAGTTTGCATGCGGACGCACCCTCAGAAGGTTTCCCTTTCTGTTAGACAGCGTGGAAAGAAAATTGGTAGTCATTTTGCTGATATGTTCTGTTAGTCCGAAGATGGATTGAAACTTTGGTGTAGCTAAGCCCTTAGAGAGACCAGATCTGTCAAGTACTTTATTTAACAATCCAGGCTCTCCTTGACTCTTAAAGAAGAAGAGTTGGCTTTTCTACCTGCTTTTCTCACCCATTTAAGGGGACTCAAAAGTGGCTGACAAACCTTCTGTTCTTCTTCCCACAACAGAACACCCTGTGAGGTAGATGGGGCTGTGAGAGCTCAGAAAGAGAGCTGTGACTAGTCCAAGTTCACCCACCTGGCTTCATGGAGGAGTGTAGAATCAAACCCGGTATTCCCAGATAAGAGTCTGGCTCCCTAACCACTAGACCAAACTGACTTTTAGCAACTCATGGTTAGGTGAGTCCTATTGAAAAGCTCTGTGGAACTCACCTTTGCTGGAAGCCCTGACCACTTTCCATGGCTGTGTTATATCATACTTGCAAACAACACTGAGGCTCTCGGTGCCTGGCAATGGCATCATGGAAATGGAGATGCACCATGGGGCTCTGCCCATTGGCAATTTTATGCCCTTCTAGAAGCCTCTGAAGATGATGCAATTACCACAAAGTTAAACCAAGTACAGTGTTAAAAACGTTTCCTTGCGTCTATCTTGATTCTTCCCAGATTTACAGTACATCCACACCCAGTAAAAAAGAGTAGCTGAAAAAACCTTAGAAGTAGCAGCATCTGCAAACCAGTTCCTCTAATCCATATTAAAGCCAGAAAATGTTCATCTAAAGGCCTTTAATGCTGACTGGAGATGGGATGGAAAAACTAGTGTCTGTATACTACCATCACACCTTCCAGCCACTTTTTTTCCCCATGTGTGTGGATGCAGTCACGGTTTCTTAAGGCTGTGTCCAGACTCAGTCAAAAGCCACACAGCTTTCTTCATCCTGCAGCAGCGACGCAACATTCGACTGAAGTAAAAAGACGCTGATTAGGGACATGCTATGCCCCTGCTGTGGGCAAAGGCGCGTCCCATCTGACTGATGGGAAGCCGCATCAATGGGACAGAGCAGCTTCCAGTCACCCTATCAGGCAGACCGGAAGTGACTGCGCTTTCCCTGCACGGTTTCCGATCATTGCGTCTGTCAGTTGGGAAGTGACACCGGCAGGAAGGCACAGTATAGCGTTAGTCTGGTATCATCCATATTCACTTGTCCACACCATGCATAGTTTTATACATCATTTTACTCACGTCCTTTCTAGATTTTTTTTTAAGCCAATTCTCTATGCACACCTATTCAAAAAAAGTATCAGAGTTCACTTCTCAGTAAGTCTGCTGACAATTGCAGTTTTCAACTATTTTTGGATATATATCAGAATAATTTATAATGTTTAGCCTTCAGAACTGTAGGGCGCTACCATATTCCTACCTTGAGTACTATATAAATAGTAATAATATAAACTATTGAAGCAATAAGGATGACAAACAGTCATTTACCTCTTTGCAAAGGGATAATTGCTTTAGCCAGAAGACTAATTGTACCTCTGATATTTTTTTGAACAATGCAAACTATGAACTATTTTCTCCGTATATACTTTTTGCATAGAAATAATTACTTTTCCATTCCCAATGCTGTCTTCAGACATTACCTATCTTGTGATACAATTCTGGCAGCTGAACCTCTACTTTCTCTCTTTGGAAAAGGTGATATTCCGCTTGTTCACACACGGGTGGAATCATATTAAACTGTCTTGCTACAGAATAGGCTTCCTGTTGAGAATCAGCAGCAAAAGAAAAGCACATTAGTGGCTAATTCTCCAAGGGAATGCACCAACACATTAATCAAACAGTCCCTTTTCCTGCTCAAACCAGAACACAACTCAGGTCTTTTTATTAGAACTGCAATGCTTAACCAATCTGATTAATAGGTAGAAAACATTTCATTTGGATAAAAGGGCATCCTGATTAGTTGGGAAACAGGTTTAAAAATAGATATTTATTTCTTAAACACATACTTATTAAAATGCCACCTAAAATATTTTTTTTTCTCCTGTGTGACAAACCATCAGCGAATGATGAATACATGTGCTCCCTCCCCCTACACATCTGGACACTCCCAAGTGGAGTTGGTGCCCAGGGACCACCATCTTTCTTACCTAATGTTGAGGCTAGCATGCATGCACAGTCACCAGCACTGGGGCAATCGTGACACACTGCCCTTGCATGATTGTAAGGAATATCACTTGACCATGCTGCACGTCTTCCAAATCTGTTGGTGCAAGATAAGTGCACGTGCGGAGATCTTCATTGTGCACCACACATAGTCTCCTTGCAATGAGCTCTGATTCAGAAACAGCTCCTTTCCATGCTAGTGCTCCATCTCTGAGCTCACGGCGAGATGACGACTGGGCCAAGTATGGAAAGGCCCAGTATAGAGTAATCACTTAATTGGCCATTTCTCTTGTGAGTTGGTTGGTACATGCATTATGATCTACAAATCCCAAAATTTGCACTTGGTACAGTAGTTCATGTGGGGAACACTCCCAGATTTGTGTAGGAGCATTATTATCCGCACATGCACTAATACCAGGGCCAGTAAGCCTCTGGATGCTTCTTCTACACTTCTCCCTGTTTGAGCAGCCATTCAAGTTCAGGTAAGGTTCAGAGTGCTCTAAGCATCAACCACAAGTGCGGATGCTTAGGGAATTCCAGCACTATGCCTCTTAGTCCGCAGAGGCACAGTGCAATTGTTTTTGGTGGACTACTCATGGGAAACAGTGGGGCGGCTCAGTTTTTTCCTATGGTCAGAACAGGAAAAACATTTTGTGGTTTCTGTTGGAGCAGCCAGTTCAGTTGGTGATCTGATGAAATGTTATCACCTTTGCATTACTTTCCTAACCCAGAACAAAATATAAAACATGTTTTCATGCACATCTCTAGTAAACAGCATGTAAGGATTAACAACCGTGAATCTCAAAGTAAAAAAAAAGGGGGTAGTTGAGGCATGAATTGGAAACACCTGGAGAATGGGGCTTTGGAGTAATTTACTGGGAAAACATTCAGGCACCAAAAGGCAAATTAGAGGCCACCAATACCACGCTGCTCTTAGGGATATGCATGAATGCATTTCTGACATTCAATTTGTAACAAATCAAATATTTGATCATCTGAATTTGTCCGAATAATGGAAATCCAAATGTCCAGACATTTGTTTCGATACAAATAATTCAGACATTCATATCTGTACAGGTACATAAGCATCCCGTACACATTCTGTTTTCATGACCTGACTTGCCTGAAGGGACTGCAATTCTGGCTCCATTGTTTCCCTTTCCTCTCTCTTCGTGTATTATTTCTACTCATCAGGGATGTAGACAAATGCTAGAAATATTCATAATTTGGATATTGGTATACAAATTGGAGGTCCAGATATTCAAATTTCTGAATTCAATTGAATGCTAATATCTCAAGTTATTCATACAAATAATTCAGACATTTCTATCTGTAGGGATATGTATGCATCCAATACGTACTGGCGCATATGGTTAGGGTTGTCAGAACACAGAAAACCACAAAGTGGAAAAAAATATTCTGAACACATCACCAATTTGCCTAAGTTAGATCCAAATATTGGCTCCTCCTAAATTCCTGCTCCCGGAGCATGCTTGGCCTTCTGATTTTGAATTAACTGACTGAACAATTTACAGTACTGATTAAGTTCTGCATCCCCAAGAGCTACTGCAAATTAGCTATTTTTTAAAAAGCTAAAGTGATTAACAGCAACAGCAACAAACTCTGAAAAACTTCCTTACCATGATTTCCATGGCACTCCAGCGGGAGGTCCCCCAGTACATTGCCATGCCCTGGTTTATCACATGTGTCATTGCGCGAACAATTTCTGAATTGGGGGTGGGGGGAACAGGACAGTGCAAAAAGCAAATAAGTTGTTTTAGGCAAACATTTCTGCAGTCATTTGCCAAAAAAGGCTCATCCCTTTACTCTAGCCTTTGGCCGAGGGAGTATCATCCCTTCCCCATGCAAACACGGTTATTGTTTTAGCTAATTTATTTTGTCTGTTTCTGTGATTCGCCCTGAGACCTTTGTGTATAGGGTGGGATAGAAATATGAACAAACAAACAAACAAATGACCATTTTGAAATAAATAGTTGGAGGTTTTATGACTGCAGGTTATAATACATGTACTGGTCTTTTTACATTTCCCAAATGTTGCACACACTTTGTACAAATTCAGATGATCACACGGAGTTTGCAAAATGTCTGTCACAACCGTAGTTGACACATGTACCTTTAGTGTGGAGTCATGCAATTCTCTGTTTTGCCAGACTTCCAGTTTTACTATGGGGCTGCATGACTAAGCATGAAGCCGCTTCATTAGTGCAACTTCCAAATCCAAGGACACAAATGTGAATAGGTCTTATATGTTTCTCTGATTACTCTTTTCTGAGTAAACTTACACTTTGGACCACATCTGCCTGGTGACAGTCTACAATAGTTCTGGATCACCTTGGGAAAATTCACACTTTGGGTGTTTTTCCACTGTCACTAAAAGTACCCATTAAGTACCCACTTAATGCTATTAAGTACCCATTAATGGGTACTTAATGGGTATGTAACGGGATTCTGGGTGTAGCATGGTTGGACTGATTCCCCTTCCTATTCAGGAACCAGTTTTTGGAAGAAGAGTAAAAACCTTCTTGTAAGAAATAAGTTTTTTCAAGGGCAGGGGAGTATTTTGATTCAACGAGTTACACTTACATATAGTCCATTCCAGCTTGATTTACTACCAACCTAGCAGTTTGTAAGTCAGTGGACATCCGTATGGTCCTGATAAAACTTACCAACCCAATTGTATTTCAAACGCTCACTTAGGAATGTAATGGTAAGATTTATTACACCTGTCCGTGCAGAAGTTCATTGGTTAATTGCCCTCACCCCAGCCCTTTGGCAAGGTATAAGAAATAAGCGTTTCGTAGCTTATTCATGCATTTTTTCCACTGCGAGAAAGTGTATCACTCCGGACTCCGTTCTTAAGATTGTGCCAAGTGTTATGTCGGGCAAACAAGCATTTTGTAAGTTTTGTTTGCATCACCTTTGTATGCCTTATCTCTGATTTTTAGGTATTTTCTATGTTCCAGTGTTCCATGTATATTTTCTGTTTTTTATAATTTTTTCCATTAAAGTTTTACACAGTTCCAGGTGTCTCCCTTTGTTGTTTTGAGTTAGGGAGATACGGTGGGGAAGAAGGGTTTTTTTCCCTATTTTTTCTCCTCACACAGCGTTTGACCCCTTTATCTGGAAAGCACTTCGGGGAGGCGTACATATCCACTCAGGAGTGCTGATAAAGGTCAGTTTAAAACGCTACAGGGTACTTCTAGTGACAGTGGAAAAACACACTTTGCCTCCCTTAAACTGCACTAGCTTGAGGAAAGGTAGCCTCTGCGTTCCTTGCTGTACTGTTTTACCGACAAGTTGTGAAAGGCAGAAAGAAAGAACAGTAGAATAAGAAAAGGGAATTGACTATCCTTGAAAGAGAGATTCAGCTGCACACTCATGTTTCTTTGGCAAGGGGCTGCTTATGGCTTGCCACACTTGTTCTTCTGTCTGCTAAAATTGTTACATTCTGCTTTCCAGGCAGTTGCTCTATTACCTTTGGCCATCTCTATTACCTTTGGCCATTTACCACAGCAGTACTGGAACAGTGCAGTGGAGTTAGTTTGCTTGCCTAAATGTATTTATGTATTCAAGCAATCTGATAATGGCCCTATGTGTGGCAACAAAGAATCTACCAAGGTGCATATTAATCATGTAAGAAAAGGAGCATTAGAGACCCGCTCTACAAGGACTAATTTATCACCCAGCAATCTGCATTCCCTCCTATGTATCTTTTACAAATCATAAGGTTAGCTGATGAAGACTGGAAGCTGGGAGTATGTTTCTACCTGCCTTTGTGAGAACCCATGGAAATGGCTTTGGGCACAAGACCTCCATTTTTGGTGTCAAGAACTCCCACTGCACCAAGTCCCCGTGGGTGAAGGCACAAAACTGTACTCTCTTGAAAAGTATCTCATCCACCACTTCATCACATTGCTGAATGTGGAAGCAGAAAAATGCCCAGTGACACAGGGGGAGGAGGTTGTTTGGTCCCAGGAACCTCTCATGCCAAGCATGGATCAGATCTGGGTCCTTTCTGCACTGGGTCTTATTCCATATTATATCTCAGGATAGGGACCTGCTATACACATGTTAGTGCATGCTATGGTAAGCCCTGGGGTGGGTCTTCTGTACTTTGAACCAGCATGAGGATGGTAGCTCCCTAGTCTGAGATATAAACCAGAATAAGGCCCAGTGCAGAAAGGGCCCTAGATTTCTAAGATGATGAGCAACACTAACTTCCCCATCACCATGTAGGGTTTTGCATCAACCCTGAAACAGAATACTGTATCTTTACCTCCAAATGCTGCAAACTCATCTCCTAAAATAAAACAATTATGACAAATTGTTTTTCCTTCCTTTCATTTTCTGAGAATAAAATCCATGACTGTAGCTTGTGCACATTTGAAGAGGATCAACACACCATTTTATAAGTGGAGTCCTTTTCTACTGAAGCAAAGCATACACATTGCAACACCTGTTCAAAAGGTAAAATATTCAAATAAGAAACACAAGGGGGCAGTGTTGTAGAAAACTATATCAGGAAGTTCTAACTTTACCTTATTACATTAAAGAAAACCCTTGACCAAAAGTACACAAAATTAACATTTCAGACATAAAGGCTGTGTTTCCATTGAAGTTTTTAAGTGAATTGAATCCAATTTTAGAGCTCAGCGTTCCCAAAGGATTAGAGGAATCTGCAGTTTCTGAGGATTAAAGGTTCCCAAATGCGGACTATCTATATGTGGATAAAGAATAGTCCAGCAATGGGATTTAGAAATAATACTCACTTTTTGTGGATGGGAACACACTTTTTGAGGGGGTGGGAAGGGACATTCTCTTTAGTTCCCCCTGACCCAATAATCACCCATTTCACCCTCTTTTTTTCTACCAGCTGTAGGGCTAGAGCAGAGCTGGCAGCTGCTGCTGCTGCAATGTTGCGAGAGATACACTACATTGTAACAGCAGGGAGATTCTGACAATCACAGAGAAGAGGGACTCTATTTTATCTCTCCCCTCCCCTCCTCTTGCTGCTTTATGCACGGAAAGACTACATTCAGAAAGACTTTGCCCTTTCCCGCTGAGCGGATTCCACACAAAGCTGGTGCCTACTTCCTGCCTACTTCTTTGTAACATTGTATATGAGACTACACTTCATCCCTTGTCTTCCTCGCTCCCTTCCCCATAGTTATCTCTATTTTATGATCTTAATCAGGGCCAGGCTTATATGGGGGATGGGGTTTGGATCCCGGTCCCATAGAGTCAGGGTATGATGCAAAAGAGAGGGGGAGGGGTTTCTCCCCTAGATCTGCATAATAAGCTATAAAGGGAGATGTGGAAAAAACAGAGCTCAATGCGGATTAAATTTATTCAGATTTAAACCCATACTAAATTGTGCAGTGGGGATGCAGCCAAAGTGTCTTATAAAATCAAGGGATCGTCTGAAGCTAAACAAGATAAGTTAACAAGTGTGGCTTTAGTTACTATGGCTATAATCACATTTCGCCTTCACTTTAAATCTTCTTCAGTCCAACTTCTAATTGCAACACTCACACCTTTTCACCACCATCCATTTTATTTGTGGACTTTCTACCCTGGGAAGTGTTGAGTTAGTGGATCTTGCCTGAGGTTGGAAAGTCCACAAATGAAATGGATAGTAATAGAAATGAGGGAGCGTTGCAATCAGAAGATGGGCTGAAGAAGCTTTAAAGTGAAGACGCGACCACAGCCTGTAAGCAATGATTAGATGTCTGCAGATTCTGAAACAGCTTCTACAAGTATAATAAATGCCCTGAATTTTTAACTCACCTGTTTCTTCCAGAGCAGGCAGAAAAAGTGAGTGACAGCACACATAGGAAGACAAGGGGAGGGGTGAGGAAGGATTAGAAAAACTGCATTTCTGGGCAGCGGATGTCACGCAGACAACAGGCCAGATGCTGCACAGACTGGTAGCTTTTGTAATCCCTGCTTTGACTCTTCTCAGCCTGCCTGCATGAGCCACCATTCTCCTGTACTGCACCTGCTTGCCCTCGACGAGATAGGAAAGTTAAAAGCACAGGGTCATCATTTTTCAAATCACAGTTTTCAGGGAGTCTGTGCTACATAGCACTCTGAAGTGAATTTACCCTCAGTCTGAGTTACTAAAAATAAAGCAAAAGCAGTAGCGTGCCAAAAACTGATCTGAATTAAATCCAGCATGTAGCAGCATGGCCATAGCTATTTCACATCACTAGAATTCAAAAGAGGTCAATATTTTGTCCCCAGGCACTGTACGTCAAAAAGCCTGTAAGAACTGAACTTCAGAGGTGAGTTAACAGCTTCTTACAGTTTTCTGGGAAATGTTAGAAGCCTGAGTTACGGCAAAATCAGAGAGTATGTAATGGGTCACTGTGGTTCACCCACCCCCAGATTAGAAGCTTGTACTTTCAAAAGTATCTTAACACGGTCCTCAGCGTAGCTACTCAATCGATCATTTGAGGAAAGGTGAAGGAGATGCTTTTAATGCAAAACTTCCCCGAAACTTATGAAACAAACATTTTAATTATTTCTAGTAGCTGTCGCCAAAACCTGCAGGCAATAGGGTTTCAGTTGGGCCTGGGTGCTATAGCTGCTCAGTTGCTAAACAGGAACAGCTGACATAGGGCAGGAAATGGTGAACTGTTGATTTATGACAATAAGTACTGTAGAGGAGTGAATTCATGGTTGCAGGTAAGCATTTGGATTTTTATCTGGTGAGTAATCTAATACTGTCCGTTCTGTTAATTTGTGGCTCTGTCACTGAAGAGTTAGTTTTTTTAATTCTTCCAGTTTTTTATGATGACCTCTTTGGCTGCGATCAGCATATAATTTAGCAGTTTCTTATGTTTATTTTTTAATTTCTATCTGTATCGATATTGTAGATTACATTGAGTTACAAGTATTCTATTAACTTTATTGTTAATGTTCCAGAATTCATGAATGAATGGACATACCTACCACATGTGTTTGTAATAGCCTATACTTTGGCAACCTTGTCAGCACTGTGTGGATAGATATACACATATTTTTGCTAGTTAAGGCAGGAGTATAATGCCATCTATGTATTAGCTTAGGGAAAGATTCTCCAAATAGCAAAGTCATATTGCAAGGATCATTATCAGTTCTGATATTTTGCAATTCTTCATTTTCATTTTGTGCTTTTGTTTCACTTTCCTAGAACTCTTAATAAGTGAGTTGATTACACTACCGAGAAACTAGGATTCTATATATGATTGAGGCTTGACTTTTACATGTAGGTAATGACAATAATTTTTGTAAAAATAATTGGAATACAGTGTTAGGTCTACTGAGAGTTGCAATTAAAGCTGTAGAGGATAATATTCAACTTAACTGAGTATATAAGTATCCAGTTTGTACTACTTGGCTGTATAGCATTTCTTAATTGCTCTCTGTCAATTGCTCCTTCGACCTCCCGAATAAAAATTGTTAAGAATTGAAAGTCCTTTTTTCTCAAGTTTATTTCAAAGCCTGTTTTCCAACTGTCTTTCTATGTTAGTTACATATTTTAATGGCATATGCATTGATGCATATGGAGTGACATTTTCTCCATTTTGACCATACTTGAAGATTTGCAAACGTAAATGGATAAGAAATATTTTCCAGAATTTTTATGGTTACAAGTAGAGATTCTGTCATCTGCTATTTTATCCTCTTGATTATACACACCAGAGAGTAAAACTGTTACACAAATGCACACACACTCTTCATTATTGTAAGCCCCTATTTTCCTTATAGTTCTGTGATCTTGATTCTTCCTTTTTCTTTCTCTTTCTTTCTTAATGTAAGGGGTAAACTGTGTCATTTTTTCGAGCTGCGTCACTTAGTCATCCATCTACGGGTTGACAGCACAGGGGATGATTGCATTAGTACTTAACGCCTCCGGGAACGTTCCACTGTAGTGTTTATCATCTCCCTTTCTCCATCCATTTATTTTTACTCAAGATGTTGTTGATTTTTGGAAATTAACTCTTTCCGATCCTTTCATGCAGTCTTTGAAGAACAAAAAACAGAGCAACCAGGCCCAGTTTTGTTCCAAAATATTTTACTCCAAGGAAAGTATGAAGATACATTCTTTCAGGTAGTCACAGATTTTCAAATTGTAAGCCTCCTCGCTGTATACCAAAGTTACACCTCAGCCCTTATATTTGCAAACAAATGGATCATCTGTAACTAATAGATCTACGGTTATAACTAGAAAGATGCACAGTTCACATCATGCAATGCAAGGGCCTTAGAGGATTTTTGTTAGTTAAAGCTCCTATCCCCAAAAGTTATGAGGTGGAGATTCCAGCTGGAATTTTGAGCTTAATCACCTTTCATTTTGGTTCACTTCCAGTGTCCCTGGAGTCTTGCTGCTTTAAGCTTAGAAATTATTATGATACATGCTCATTGCACTGAAATCACACAAGAAAATTTGGCTTGCTCCATCTGTAAAATGCTTAACTTCCTTTGCAGACACTGTGAACCAAGTGAGATTCTGCCCTGACTTCCTGTTGTGTCCTACCAGAAGTGAGTAGCAAACCCTTGCTTACTTGCATTGTGTGGTGAGCAGCATACACAACCAGCCCACTGGGGACTATCAGAAGCCAGCCAAGCCCCCACTGCTTCTCTTTTGTTGTTTTTGGCTGGTTCTTGCAAGCCCGCAGTGAGTTGATCCTGTATCCTACTTTCCAGATGTGCAGATATGTGGAACTATTACAGGAAAGCCAGCATCACTGCTGGGTCTCCCAAAGTAGCATTTATATGCGTTGCAATCTGTGCTATGTTAGGAATGTTCCAGGAATGTCTGGCATTCCCAATGCACTATCATGAGGGTAGGGTTTACTTAACATCTAGAAATGGTTCTGTGAAATAACAGTCATTGTTAAGTACTAGTAGAATTTCCAGATATCAGCAAGGGAAGCCAGAAGATTAGAAGGTTTTAAGAAACATTGTTTCAAGGCACCCGAGTAAGTGGTTTTTTATTTTACATTTAAACCCTGCCATTCTTTCCAAGTGGTTCAAGGTACCTTACCTTCTTCTCCTTCCTGCCACCATAACCCCACCATAGTTCTGGGAGGTAGGCAAGGCTGTGAGGCAGTGACTGGCCCAAGGTCACCTAGGGCACGTCACCATGCACGTTTGGCCCAGTACCGAAATCGGTTTCGTCGAGGGTGTCTCCATGCATTTTAGATTTGGTCCGATTTCTGCAGACCAAATCGCCCAAACCTGTGCCAAACCAGGACCAAATTTGGTGCCTGAAAAAACAAGTCTGGACATGGTTTGGGGGTCTGGTACGCATTGCTTAGCAAGCCAAGTCTGTGCATGGGGATAGTCCCAGGCTACGTGGGGAGGAAATTGGTGCTCGCATCATTGGGAGGTGGGGTGTGCTTGCAGTTCCTGCCCTGTGCATTGGAGATTGCAACCACTGAGTTTTTTTGGAGTAAAAATATCCCGATCGCCAAGGCAGGCAGGATAATGGCTTGATGTGTGTCTCTTTTCCACGGCAAATATTCCACCCCCGTTTCCCGATCACCAAGGCGGGTATGAGAATGGCTTATTTCTTCTCCCTTTTAAGCTTGCCGGGTGTTCTCGTGGTTCTAGGGTAGAGCAGATGTGCGCAAAACTGCTCAACCGCTCAACTGCCACCAAATCTCATAGCAGCTTTGGGTTTTAAAAAATTCTTTTAAAATTTATTAAACTTAAATTATTATTTTTTCTGTGCAGTCCTGGATTCTGTGCAGCTAAGGGCGGGGATGTGGCATTTGCAGCTGGAGGCACAGGGGCATTTGCAGCTGGCGAAGCAGGAGTGGGGTGACGTCAATCTGGCTTCCAATGAGGAGAGGGAGGGTGGAGAGGAGATGGTGCTGCTCCCCCATGGCGGGGTTTGGCACAGTTTGCATGGGGATGGCTGCATCCACACCCAACCTGCACCCAGTCTGCATTACCGGGAATGGCATGGGAATGGGCAAGATTCGATCTCCGACCCACCCCTGGTCCCATGCATGCCGAATCAGACCCAAACGGCTTGCATGGTGATGTGGCCCTAATGTACTTTTTTGGCTGAGCAACAGCTTGGATTAAGGGACTCCTACCTTCTAGTCTGGCTCTCAGTCTCTCCACTATACAAGTGTACATCTCACAGTGATAGGGTAGGATAAGCTCTAAACTGGCTTTTGTCAGCTGGATGTCCTCCTTCTGATGCTTTGGACTAGATCTTCTAAGGTTATAGGAGATCTAGTCTGAAGCATCAGAAGAGAAAATTGAACTAGGCTATCACAATTTGGCCCCAGCACAGTGGCAGATCACATCATGGTGTCCTTTGTTCACCAGGAAAAATACAAGAGTATTGGCAGCACTTTCTGTTTCTTGCCATCTCAGATCCTATCGCACTCCAGGCCCTTGAGATGCTGTTTTTTCCCCACAATAATGCTGATTTCAATTCAGCATCTGCTTGCTATAGATAAATGTGTCTGTTGCTGCACTTGAGCACTAGTTGCTCTTTGGACTGAAATGCATAGTTCGGTCATAATTGAAAAACTTTGCTTTTAGAGAGAGAGAAAGAATGAGCAAGCCAAAATACAGCGTTCCTTAGGCCTGTAACTTCTGAACTCTGTATGCATGCAAATGAGCAGTTCAGAGTGGCATGAAGTACACTGTTGCCATGGAAACTCCATACATTGTGGGGATACAAATATATTACCTCAGTCTTCCCTAATAACCTAAGCCTATAAATGTGTATCTGGAAACCATTGCTACTTATCACAAAGGGGCTGACTCTTCATAAAAGTATCTGGTGGTCCTTTCTAGTGGCTGTGAGACTCCAACTTTCCCAGTTGCAGCCAAGATGCTTTTGCTTTTGGGTACCACAGAGTCCTCTCTGACTCCTGGTTGACTGAATGGGCACCTCTATGTGCACCACTATCCAGGTTTCTTGGCAGAGATACAGAAGCATTGCCTACTTCCAGGCTCAGGATTGAACAGGTGACCCTCTTCTTTCCAGGCAGTTTGCCCTACAATTGAGCTACAGACACTGGTTACACCTAATACCGTATATCATTTCCAACATGGGGTGAAGTTACATGTAAGTGGGTTACTGTGGAGAACCCCAGCCCCAATTCTCTCCTGCCCCAAGGAAACAATGCTCGGGATTGGCAGTGAGTCCACCCCCACCCCCACCCCCCACTAGCTCCCCTGAATCAAAGGAGCCAGAGGCTTTCCTTTCACCTTCCTGTGGGACATTGTTTCTCTTCTTCCTGGAGTTGCGCAAACCTTTTGTCCCTCTTGGTACGAGTGTATAAGTGGTCACTGACTGCCATGTGTTAAAAGTAACTGAACCATATAAGTTTATCGTGTACAAGGCTCGTAAATGGAACAGCTTTGAACATAGATTCAACTCAGAAAAGTAATTCAACTTTGGAAGAGGAAGTAAAATAAAACCCACTTCTAAAACAATGTGAACCATGTCCCTTAACAACTGTCAAAGCTTCTCAGTTGCCTCTCTCTCCCTCAGAGCAACCTAACTATGCTATTCCTCCCGAGCATCAGTTAAGAACAGCCTGTTTCTTCCTGACCCACTCCCAGTGAGCATGACCCAGGTAAGAACCCTTAGCCTGCTCACAGCGGGCTTAAAAAGCCTTCTCAACAGGCTGCTGGTGGAATCTGATTGGACAGAGCAATGGAGCAACCTTCCACCTCTCTCGGGGTATGCAGCCAGACCACGCCCTCTGTCTCCTTCTCCAGCACCAAGACTGGGGGCAAACATTTGATTAACACCTTACCTGTTCAAAGCGGACATCAGTTACATTTGTATTTTTTGTGTTTATTTTTCAAGGGTAACCCACATTAAATGTGGGCAATTGCTTTTTGCAGTGTAGCCAAGACCTTGTTGCAGAATTGGGCTTCCCTTGCGGGCTGGCTGCAGGAGCGTTACTGACTAATGGTACTGCAGTTTATAACTGGCTGACCAGTTTTGTGTTCTCTTACATTGAATCCTTGGATCTCTGAGTGTTGAAGAACCCAGATTTATGAATGCTTGCTTGCTTGATGGTATCTAGTCACAGCCACCTCTTGATGACCATCTGGTTGACTTCCTCCAAACTGATCAGTCTTCTACTGTGAGGCTCTCATTGCTGTTGTAACTGATTCTATCTACCTACTTGAAGTTTGAACTGCTCTACATCTACCCATGCAAGGGGAACTCCGGCACACGTGGAGCCATATTTGGTGAAGACATAGCTTCAGGCAATGTGGATAATCCATGTAGGAGTTCCCCTGTCTTCACCTTTTTGCTGAGTGTGAAAAGGCTCATAATAAGCCTGTAAGGAAGGCTTAGAAACATCGTAGCTAAAGTCTCTTACTTAAACTCAGATATCTGGATAAACAGATCTTTATATACAGTATGCAATTAGTCAACCTCTGGGTAGTTGTATCTGTACTTACAGGAGGCGTTTACAGCCTACAAACTCCCCCTGCCTGTCCAGAGGTTGACTAATTGCATACTAGCTGTGGTGCACGAAAGCATGCACCACAAGCAACCCAATCCTCCCCAATCCTGACCAAAGGCTTACCTGGCGCATCCAGGAGTTGACCATTTGCACCTTTTCTGGTGTGAGGGGTCAACTGAGGTAATGCACAAGCATGCTGGTTCCTCAGGTGACCTCTGATGTGACTGCACATGTGCAGAGTGCCATTGTTGTCATAGCGCTGGTGCATGTGTTTGCATGTAGGGTGCCACAACCAAAACGGTGACACCCTGTGGAGGATCAAACATGCAACCGGACCAATTGCACAGGGCTTAGGCTGATGTGTAGTAGCGTTCTCTAGGGCAAACGCTAGTACGTGTTAGTCTCTATTTTGCCTTTCCCATCCAATGGGCAGGAAAGAAAGTGCAGAAATGTCTAACGCCTTCCTCATTAGAAGTTTTGGAAAGATTATGGACACTACATAAAAATGCACAGCACAGAAAAAACAGCATTTTTTGAGTTCCCCAAACTACTCTTTCAGTGGCACAGATAACCCTGCCTAAACCCAGAACAGCTGTGAATTCCATGCCTGACCATGTGCTCACCATCCTGAAAACCCAGTCCTTACCACTTTGTATCCAACATGTAGAAACTACTTTACCCTCAAAGCTGCCAGTAATAAGAAGAAAATAATGCCCATCATTCTGAGATATCTATACCACAGCAGAAAAGAGAAACTGAAGAGAAGCAATTCATTTTGAGATGTCCAGCCAGAGAAGAGTGCTTTCTTCAATACACGAAACGGCCTTCTAGGCACAAGAAACCAAACGAGGGAACTACTGTTTTTCGACTGACTGCCTAAAAAGCCAGGGGAGCATCCCTAAAAATGAAATGTGCTTCACCACAGGCACAAAAGCATTCAGCCAAAGGTGGATTTTCTGAGTCAGTTAACGTGAAAAGTAAACAGCTTGTCACTTTGCTGATGTGTTCTCTCCCTCCTAAGGAGGACTGAAGCTGGATAAAAGTGAGGTATAGATAAGCTGTCAGGAAAAGAAGAGACTGTGAGTTAAGATAAAAAGAAAAGATTATGTAGGCCTTTTTCTGCCAGTTCACTCGTCTAAGATCCCATCTCTTGCTTTTCTTTTTGACTCTTTGTTATTGGCCCCATCCAATTATGTTGGGCTAGGGCAGGATTGCCACGGGTATCTATAGCAACCCCACCATAGCCCTATATCCTTTTGGAATCTCACCATAAATTATTTCAGAAAAAAACTACTCTGATTAGGAGCTTCCTTGAAACAGTGCTATAACTTTCATTGTGGGTGCAGCTACCATCCTTGGACACTGAGACTGCAGTGCATGCTAGGTGATGGAGAAATATCCAGATGTGCACATCACTATATTGTGCACAGGTAGCACTCGTTCCTGTGCTGTCTAGCCAACTAGTGAGTATTCCAGAGGGGCTTTACTTCAGCATATCACATGTTAGAGTGATATTTGTTTGTTGTTGGTATAAGTAGCCATTTAAATTGCATCTTATCAATCCTGTTTAAACTCTTCTAAACGAGTGTCTCCTCTCATACTGAGAGTGCAACCACTCTCAGAAGCGAAAGGGTAAGCACATATGTGAGAGTCTTCTCTGTGATAGACACCAGGCTGTTGAATGGCTAACCTTCTGATGCTCATTAAGCACTATCTGTATATAGGCAACAACACCGAGGAAGCTTAGAGAAGATTTGGAATTATACACCAGTCTCTTCCTCTCCCCTTTCACAACCATTGTACGCCAGAAAACGTAGTTTACAGAAGGTTTAGGAACACGAAGGCCACACACTGGGCCAATCTGAACCTTTATTAGATGTGATGGCCAGCGAACGTCTGGAATGGGTTGGGTGTCCACACGTTGTGACACCTGATACATTCCAAACTTTGCTGGTGTTTCCTCAAGTACTTGCTAAGTGTGTCTGCTTCTATACAAGCCTTGCTACTAGGGATGTGCATGAATATTCGTAATGTTTGTTATATGTACGAATTTGGATATTCGTACATTGATATTCATATGAATATGAATATTCGAGCATTTAATTTGTTACGAATTGAATGTCAAAAAACACATTCAGGCACATCCCTACTTGCCACGGCACTGAGCAATCATGGCGCCATTGCCATGGCAACTGGATGATGTGGCATGCAGTCGCACCTGCACCGCACCACCACACACTCCATTTGCCTGGAATAGGTACAAACAGAGTATGCCCAGCTACAGTGGCCAGCAGCTAATATAGTTGTAGAGGACTTTACTGCTTTACTTCCTGGCACATGTGGAGCTGCTTCTGGTATAGAAACAGCTCCATGCAGTGTGGATGCTCTGTGTGGGAGCAGTCAGTGAGCAAGTGTGAAAAGGCCCACTGTCTCTCTGAGGAACCCCTTTTGTTATGTCTGAATACATTCATACACCCAGGCAGTTGGTAAAGATGCACCTTTACTCACACCTTGGTGGCTTTTACCTCAAGGAATACGCCACAATACAACATAAATGATTAATGGATAGATACCCTCAAAACACCAAGTTAGAAACTACTCTTTAAGTAGGCATGTGGGGATTCTAGCCAGACTGGATGTACTTCATAAAAATCAAGAACTGCGGCCTGAAGAGAAAGAGCTTGAACTAATGGAGAGAAAAACAATATCGCTAAACTTCATTTTTATGCTGCACAACAGTTCAAGTCCTTGGGTAATAAGTAAAGTAAACTAATCGCATCTAAGGTTATTACACGATCAAATCACTGTGCTGTATAATGAAGGCAACAGATGTGTTACTGATCATCTGTGCATTATGAAAACACCTCATGCCTTTTACACAACTTGTTACTCCCCACAGGAATTTGATCCCAGTGTGAGTTGTGAATACCTATGAGATCTGAATCTTAAAGAATTAAATTCTATCCACAATTCTTTACTAACAGGCCCAGTTAGCACTGCAGGGGTGGAAAATGCTATAAAGAAACTGAAGTCTGATAAAGCACTAGGACTCAATGTCTACTGCACTGGTTTCCCCCCCAAACTTATTTTAATAATAAGTCTATACAATTAAAGAGCTTGTACATTTACACTATTCAACCCACCCTCCGAACTCTCCTTCTACTCTCCACCCCAGACATAGATGTGTTTGTTAAAGTACAATTTTAGTTTACAGTTCTCAAGAAATGAGCTTCATCGGGTATATTGATGTTATTACAGTTTGGCACAGCCCTGATAAAAGGAATCCAAACTTTCTTCCAAACTTTCTTGTTGTCCTTCTCCCAACATCTTATTTTTTAAGATAGTCACAAGTTTATTCATTGCAATGTCCCAAAGTTGTGCATACTAATCTCTTATATTCAATACTTGTGCTTGCTTCCACTGTTTAGCAACAAGTATTTCAATGTTTTTTAATAAAACTTTTTGGGGAGATTCTTCATTCACATTTAGTTGAAGTATTTAACATGGGCCCTTTCTGCATTTGGCTTTATTCTAGATTATATCTCAAAATAGGGACCTGCTGTCTGCATGCTGGTGCAGACTAAAACACATCCTACCCAGCATAGTATGCACTAGCATGCATATGGCATGTCCCTATTCTGAAATATAATCTGCAATAAGGCCCAGTGCAGAAAGGGCCATGGTCCTGAAAGAGATAATTATCCTGAGCTCCTGGAAAAATCCCCATGTGTTTTTTTAAAAGGCAAACCCTCCAACAGGATTGAATCTTACAAACCATTTTCTTTATTAAATCAACATTATAAGCTCTTCACTAGCTTCCTGGCCTCTAGGATGAATGAGTTTATGCAGGGGGTTGTAAAACAATTTGGTTTGATCCCAGGTCATTAAATCACAGAACCTGTTTGCATTGTATTGAACTCAAATGAAAAACTATATAATGAATTTGAAGAAGAAGAAGAGTTGGCTTTTCTACCCCACTTTTCTCACCCGTTTAAGGGGACTCAAAGCAGCTGGCAAAGCTTTCTGTTCTTCTCTCCACAACAGAACACGCTGTGAGGTAGGTGGGGCAGTGAGCACTCAGAAAGAGAACTGTGATTAGCCCAAGATCACCCAGCTGGCTTCATGTAGGAGAGTGGAATCAAACCTGGTATTCCCGGAGAAGAGTCTGGCTCCCTAACCACTAGACCAAACTGGCTCAAGTGTAGTGGCAATATGAATGCTACAGCATGGCATCGGTCTGCACCATTCCCTTGCCCCGGATGGGACAGGAAGTGCGAAAATGCCTTAGGCTTTTAAAAAATTTGTTTTGGACATCTCCAGCATCATAACAAATGTATCCACTTTCAAGATAAATGATGACTGACTGCTGCAAGTACTAAAAATGCCACAATACAATCAAAATTAAAAGCTTTTTAATACCATCAAGGTTATTTAGCGTTCTGAGAGGTCAAGCCTACTTCGAAGTTCATCATTCAGAACCGAGGCTGCTGTGGGACGTGATCACAGTCTGGATGTACGTTTACCCCAAGATCAAATTCTCAGAGCTGTGTTCAGTGCTAATTGGCTCATCCTTGTGACAGCCAGAAAACTGTGTCTGTCCTTTTGCTACAGAGAAGTTTTTGCCTGGTTGTTGCTGGATGGTTTTTAAAAAAGAAAATGTCAAAGAAGGATTTCATCAGATAAACAAACAAGGCTTTTGGGAGCATAGGAAGCTGTATTCATACAAAAGTCAATCCACTGATCTATTGAGTTCTGCATTGTTTACACAGATAAGCAGTATTTCTTTGTGGTTTCAGACAAGAGTCTTCCACAATCTGAAGATGCTAGGAAATGAATTTAAGGCCGTGTCTTCATGGCAACCTTATCTCGAATTCAAAATGTTTTGAATTCTCGGAGTCCAGACGGCAGTTTGGCTTAACACGATTTCCCCGTGTTAAACCACCCCAAAGCGTGATGAATCTCAATCCTGATTTCAACAGGTCTCACTCCAGTTTGTGCGCTTGAAACGTTTTACATTTTTTACTGTGGGAACCGTTCCGTGTTAAGGGATGAGAGTTTCCCTCCCCCAATAGCTTGCTTCCAAGGCAAGCTGTAAAAGCAGCAGCAGCCTGAATAGCAATCCAAGCAATCCACTGTAGCAAACAAGCAATTCACACCTGATAACCATCTTGCTATTGAAAGTGCTGACCCTCTAAAAAGGGAAAAGAAACAAAAGCAGCTGCCGTTTGGAGAGATGTGTGAATGTTTAGCTGTAAAGGGGCTTGACTTGCCGCCGCTGCTGCGCATCCTGAGCAATCGGGAGAGGAGGGAAAAGAATCGCTGCCTGCCTGGTGCCATTTTTCCTCCATCCAGGCAAGGCAGCCCCCCAGCTAGGCTCCGTGAAGGGGTCTGTTATGTGTTGTACGTTCACGCCAGGAGGAAGAGGACAGGGCAGCCCCGAAAAGCGGCTTTTAAAAGGTAGCCACTGGAGTCCCCCCTTGAGTCACGTACGTCCTCAGAATCCAGATTGAACGCGATTAAGCTGAAAGTAATGGGAACAGGCAAATTCTCATTTGCATCCGGTTCTGTTATCTCGGTTTAGGGAAAGCAAAATAAGGTTGCTGTGAAGACACGGCCCAAGAGCCTTGCTGGATTTGCCAAAATTCAGACTAAGAAGGTGTCTCTATGGGTTTCTCTTCCACACACTGGAACGGCTTAAGGGAGATCACTCCAACTTCCAGCATGTTCCACCAACACAGGATGGAATGTAGATTGGATTAGGGTACCTCAAATGATGCCTGCTCTGGTCTACTGATAGACCTCTCTTTTGAGGTGTACTGCCATACTAGACAGTCATATACCAGACCATGGAGTGTGCAGATGTTATGCCCGCTTGGTCAGGTATACTACAGAGGATTGGTTTCAGTGGTGCATCAAAGCACATCACCGAAAGGTCAGTATTTGGAGGCTTTCTGCACTGGCTCTGAAGCTGGTGCAAGGAGTTGGTGGAAGGACTGGCATGGAAGAAGCTGTTCCAATGCAGATGGCCTTGTTCTGCGCCAGAAGCAATCCATTCTAGCCCACCGTGGCCAGAATAGTAATGGTAAGTGCAGAAATGGCCTAAGACTTCTCAAATGCAAAGCATGAGCTCCATCTTTGAAGGCAAGGAACAAAGTGGTTAAAAGCACATGGACTTATGATGCCACTTCCAGTGGCACTTCTTGATGCACCATATAAATGACCCCACCATTGAATCCCAGGCTACAATGCATGCCTTCCAGATGCCGTTCATATTCTGGTTGTGGATCTCTTTCAAGATGCCTCTGCTTAGACTGGGATACAGCACCTTGGTGGCACCCTATCCTAGCCCATAGCTTAGTCCAGTATGGATGAAGCATACCAAGACCGGAATGGGCTTGGCTGGTCCACATGAGGGTGCAGGGAGCAAAATCCTAAACCAGACCATGATCTGCCCAATGTGGAAAGGACTAGGTAGCTAGACAGCTAGCTAAGCCTGCAATTCTTTGCAAATTTACATGAAAACTGACCTTACTGAACCTAGGCCACGGTCACACATTCGCTTTAAACCTTCTAGGGTCCATCTCGTAATTGCAACACTCACACCTTTACATTTCTAATAATTTTATTTGTGGACATTTTATTTGTGGAAAGTCCAAAGGGAGGGTGAAAAATCCACAAATAAAATGAATCATGTGGAATATGTAGTATTTCTGAGAATGCTACATATTCCACATACTTCATTTTATTTGTGGATTTTCCACCCTATGCTCAAGACGGCATAGATACCATCCCTCTGCCTTGTCTAGTAGCTAAACCAGCCACACATCAGGTGGCCAACAACCTCTCCAAAACCCAGAAGATCCAGCCAACACCTCTCCATGACTATGAAGCTCATGTGAGCTTTGGAGTTCTGTGCCCCCCCCCATGCCTCTGAAGGCTAGGAACAACATTTTCAAGCCTTAGAGACTGGAGCAGTGGTACACCATTGAAAATATTCTGTTCCTCCCCACTAGTTCTGGATCATGGAGGTTTGCCATGCGCACACCTTTTGTGATCTGGAAGAAGGCCTATTAAACTGGCCTACAATAGATCCGGATTAAAGGCCTCTTAATTTGGATCTGGCTTTGTCTTGTGCAGATGGAGCTGGACTAATGGAGGCTGAGGCCTCCATGATCCACATTAACATGAGAATGAGGAGGCCCTGAATCCGGAATAGAAGCTTTTAGATCCAAATCTAAAGTAAGTGCAGAAAGGGCCCTGGCTTGTTTATGGAGAACTTTCATGAAGGCAAGCTAAATATGAGATATTAGCTTTAAAACTATGGGTATTAACGAATAAATAAATCTTGATACATCATGTGTATGCATTCTGTGGCCTTTAATGTGGATTTTTGGTGAGATGACAACACTCGTTTCTGCATGCCACCACCTCTAATCCACTTTGAAGCTGTTTTTTAAAATGTGCCTAGATGCAGTTTCTCTCTCTCTCTATTGCACACACTTGTTACCTTTTCCCCTAATAAAAGGAACTTTAATATTTGCTCACTTTTCACACAAAAATATGAAGTGCCTAGGGAATGTTGACTTTTCTGCTCTGTCTTTACATACTACGTAGTGTATGTTCTTTTCTAAAGGCTATACACCCACTCTGAGTGCTAAGAGACACTATTATATTGCAATGCTATTAGATGTGTTGCTGTGCAGAGAGATGGAAAAGAAAATTTGAAGGTACTGATACCCTAACAAAACACTGTGAAACACTGCTCATCATTGCCCATCATGTGAATACTTCGCCCCCATCCACACTTTGTGACTTTCGGGCAATGTCTGTGCCATCTGTGCTTGACACTCACATTTTGATGTGAACAAACTAGATCTTTGCACAAGTATCTTTCCATGTTTTATACAGGTGCAAAATGCTTCATTTTTGCCCTGTATGGGGTCCACACTTACTCAAAAATGTCTCCGATGTGTGACTTACCATATTGCCAAAGTGGGGATCATGAGAATGTATGATAGCAAATATGGACAGGAGTTTTGTAATTTTGCATCATCAGAGGGATTTCTCTGCAATGTGCTTGCCACTCCAAATGGTCTTTTTATGCTTTGTTAAAAGTGACAAAAAGAGAACTTGCAGAACACAATATAGCATGTTCTGCTGTTGCTACTGCAGTCTTTTATAAATGCTGCAGATGGTTCCACAGAAAATATTATTTCATGCACCGTGAATGGCAGTGAAAGAAAGCCTTTGTCCCAAAATATTTTGTACATAGTAACCAGGTAGTAAACTCTACTGAAGTCAATGGGATTACCTTCTATGTGCTCAATATGCTACACTGTTGTTGGGATGACTGCACAGTTGTTGCACTACCATCTTCTGTAGTGGAGAAGAAAATTTAAAAAAATGCACTTGGAATCTCTATTCTAATGGATTTTTAGTACAACCCATCCTTAATGTTATGAAGAGGGGCAAATCTAAAAGTATTCTGCAACTTTTCCAAATTGCAGCATTTGCAATAAAAAGGACACCTGCATTAGCAGTTTTAAATCAGAAGCTCAGAATGGACGAGGTCTGTATTGTCATGGATTCAATTTTGCTATCTGTTTGTTTTTTAATATTCTGTATTTGCAAGTTACAGTGGTACCTTGACATACGAGTTTAATTCGTTCCATAACCTTGCTCTTATGTCAAATCGCTCGTATCTCAAAGCAATTTTCCCATTAATCCATTCCAGCTCCCAAAACACCACCTCAGTTGTTTTTGTTATGTACTGTACTGTATTTACATACTTGTATCTCAAATCTTGCTCTCATCTCAAAGCAAAATATCACTCGCTCGGCGGCTTGTATCTCAAAACACTTGTATGTCAGGGCACTTGTATGTCGAGGTACCACTGTACTTAGAAAGCTGTTAGAGAGGTTGCTATGCTGCTGGTGATATTTCATAGGCTGCATTCGCTCAAAGGGGGTGGGGAGGAAGAAAGTGCTCAAAAGTATCTTGAAGATGTCAACATGTGGCATTTGTGTTCTCATGCCATCGCTAATCTCCTTTTTCTAGCCTGGAATGTGCATGAGTGGGGTGAATGATCCCACCTGCAAGCCATCTCTGAGCCATCCCTAAGTCACTTTGAAGGATGGTTTCTTTTTACTGTATGTGAACACATGCAGGCCGTGTCTTTACGGCAACCTTATCTCGTATTCAAAATGTTTTCAGTCCTCGGAGTCTGCACGGCAGTTTGGCTTAACACGCTTTTCCCGTGTTAAACCACCCCAAAACGTGGTGAATCTCAATCCTGATTTCAACAGGTCTCACTCTGGATTGTGCGCTTGAAACGTTTTATATTTTTTACTGTGTGGACAGTACCGTTTTAAGGGATGAGAATCCATGTTTAGGGTTTCCCTCTCCCAATAGCTTGCTTCCAAAGACAGTGATTTTAGTGTAAAAATCCACTTAACAGCGATAGCTACACTGTAGCGATGGAACCACCACACACCTTGATGGTTGGAATAACAATGTTGCAATTTTGCGCAATTCTAAAAGATCTGACTTTAGAAAGGGAAAGGAAGGGAGGAAAGCAGCTGAATGTGAATGTTTAAAGCAAAGGGGCTTTAGTTGCCACTGCTGCTGTGTGCCCTGAGCAATGGGGAGAAGAGGGGAAAGAATCACTGGCTGGCTGCCCGCTGCCATTTTTCCTCCATCCATGGAAGCGGCAGCCACCCAGCCAGGCTCCATGAAGGGGTCCCTTATGGGTGGCGCATCCATGCCAGGAGGAAGAGGGCAGGGCAGCCCCGAAAAGCAGCTTTTAAAAAGTAGCCACTTGAGTCCCACCTTGAGTCACGTACCCCACGTACGATCCTCAGAATTTGGATCCAATGCGATTAAGTTAAAAGTAATGGGAACAGGCAAATTCGCGTTTGCATCCGGTTCTATTATTTCAGTTTAGGGAAAGCGAAATAAGCTTGCTGTGGGGATTCGCCCGCAGTCATATTGTCTTCCGTGACTTAGTTTAGCCTTCAGAACAGAGGCATAAATTCCTGTCACTGTATCCAAAAGGGGGAGATGCAAAAGCTGTCAAACATCCCTTCAATCATCTGCTCCCCTATCTGTATTTATTCTTGCTAACGATTAACTGGATGAGTCATGGAGGATTCTTGCTGCTTGCATGCTTGCGTGCCAAAGCATAAACAGGTCTGCACTTCTCTAGAAGAAGAAGAAGAAGAAAAGGACCCAATTAAAAAGAGATGGAGCCAACTGTGCACTGAGAGAAGAATGTATGTTGTGAATCTGAATGTTCTTCTGTGTATACAAATAAAGTACTTCATCTTTATGCACAAAGGTTTGTTTTGGTTTTGCTCCAGCTGTCTCCAAAAAGACTAAGATCACAGGATAGTAGAGTATTATCTCATATTACATTCAAAAATCTAAATTAATGTAACTCCAAGAGGGGACTGCCTAACCTCCAATTAAACGCATCCTGTGAGGAAGAGGCAAATACAGCTTGAGGTAATTGGTGCTGTTTATTGAACTGTTCTTTCTTAAGGAAGCTTTTCTTCATATTACCTGGAATGTTCCTTTTTAGAGATGAAGTTTGAGTCTTTAGTATAAATATCTTGTATGTCTAAACAATTACATGATCAAAAGGGGGCCAAGATGTTACAAGAGAGCTGAAATGTTGGCTCTTTTGGAGTCTCTTTCAAGCAGTTTGAGGGCATCACTTCCAAAAAAGTTTTTTGTTATCTGTGCTGTCCTGGGACAAGGTAGGCTGCCTCATCCAGCGATTAGCAACCTGTCCAAAGCTGTGATGGGCTGTGTCTGGCATAGGACAAAGGGACAATCTCTCCCATGCCTGCCACTTTGCAGGGTCCAACACTTGCATCGGTTACTGAGTTTTAGAGCTCCCAGGGGACCAATTTTGGTGGCACATTCTGTTGTGCCACTGGAATGGGTCTACTGTGGTGTACTGGACTATGGAGGTTTACTGGTAAATTGGACTAGGGCACCATTTTTGGCACCTAGCCTGATCTGCACTCTGGCCTGTGCCAATGGAGCATGCTAGGAATTTGTGGGGGTTCCATAATCCATGCTAGCTTATGCAAGGGATTACTGTACCATTTCCTATTATGGGACAATGGAAAGGGGCTTGCTTCTGTCACAGCTCATTTCTCCTTGAAAATAATGGAGAAAGGAAGGGGGAGTGGAGGGATGTCATCTCCTCTCCACCTGTCTCCAACAGCTTTCATTTTGCTTCATTTTCAACAAAAGTGCCTGAAAAAGTGCCTTGAGCATTCCTTTGTTATAGTGGTGAAACCATGCAAAATAATTCCTTGAAGATGCTTAGACCAGTAGGGCTATAGAGCACAGGTGGGTGGTTCTCCCTTTGCCAAGCACCTAAACTGGCAAATCTTCCTTTGATCTAATGAAAACTTAGTTGAATCAAAGAAAGACTGGCTGCCGCTGACTGGACTTCAAACAAAAACTGCAACCTGATGCAAGGGGGAGCTACTGTTCATGCTCACTTGAACAGACCACTACTGTTGTGTCACGCCATCACATCCACTCACTGTGCTACACCCAGAAGAGGGTGCAGACGCTGCTGTCTCAGAAGCATCTAGACTCTCCTGGTGAAGCTGTGGTCTGCTTTTTTAGATCCTTCAGAGGTGAAATGTGGACAGACCTGTCTAGTGAGTGGACGGCCACTCACTAACGGGTGATTGCAAACAGCCCCTTCCCCCGTGGTCCCTGTCCTTTGAGAAAATGTGCAACTGTGGCATCTGTACTCTGGCAGCCAATGGTAACTGGTGCCCAGTGTAGGTGGTGGTACACATGAGAAGGTGGCTACAAGTCATAATAAGTAGAGCTAACAGAAGATGAGGACTACCCACATGAAAAACTGACCATTAATAAAACTTGAACTGAAATATGAATGAAGGATAAAAGGGATGCTGGTCTTGCTAGCATGACTTATTGATGTAGCACATTTCTGGACCTTTGTGTAAGAAAATGGATTCTCAACCCTGCAATAACATAAAAAGTGTGAAAAAGGCTGACAATGCATGACTTGGGATGTAAAGGGAGAAAACAAGATGTTAACAGCTTCAAGAAAGAAGCATTGGTGCATATTAGGGGGTCAGCAATCTACTGACCAAAAGAGAATATGAAGGGTGTATATTTGGGGATCTGCTTAGGCTGAACTGGCGATCCAAGTGACAAACAGAATATTTTTTTTCTCCTTAGCCTCCAATGATCTGCCCCTCCCACAAAAGGGAAATAATAATCCTTGCAGCAAGTCCTGCTTGGGTAAGAAGCCACAGAGGCTCTTGTAGCCAGTGGAAACTGCTACTAAGGGCCAATCACACCCAGAAATCCAGCTGGCAGGCCCAATGAATCACAAACTCTTGTTGCTATGGAGAATTTGCCAGGTGTCAAGGCAAAGGAACAATAACATAAGGTAGAATTTTATTTTATTTTTTTCCTGTGTGAATGCTTTTTTTTGGAGGGGGGATCGGTATACATGAGATGCATTTTATAAAAGGTGTATTTAAAAAAAGCCCAGTGTGACCACAGTCTACTTGATTCAGTCACACTAATAATTGTTCTGAAGGACTGCATTTCTATGTACAAAAAATGTAGCTCAAAAGTGGCTTCAAGATGATAGCATGCAGACACTAATGTTCTAATTCCACCACTAATCTGCATTAAAGGCCAGATGATGCATTTTGGGAGTGCATTTTATTGCCTTTAATATGGATTAAAGGAACCAGCATGTGTGCTTTTGAGCCACTTCTTTTTTTTACTATATGTGGCTGCAGACAATAAGAATGTAAGGCTGCATCCCCATTACAAGCTTAATTCGGTTTCAATACAGTTTCATTCCTCACAGACCCCACGTCAGTTTGGCTTAACACGCTTTCCGCGTGTTAAATCGCCCAAAGCGTTGTAAATGTTAACCCTCATTTCAACAGGTCTCACTCCGGTTCATGCACTTGATACGTGTTACATTTTTTACTGTGGGGACTGTACCGTGTTAAGGGATGAGAATGCGTGTTTAGGGTTTCCCTCCCTGAATAGCTTGTTTCCAAAGATAGTGATTTCAGTGTAAAAATCCACCCTTTACAGCAGCCACTACACTGTAGCAATCCAACCATTTTACACCTGATAACAGTGTTGCAATTTTGCACAATTCTAGCTCTTTGGAGTTCTGACCTTTAGAAAGGGAAAGGAAAGCAGCTGCAGGTTCTGGGAGATGTGTGAATGTTTAAAGCAAGGGGGCTTGAGTTGCCGCTGCTGCTGGGCAATGGGGAGAGGAGGGGAAAGAATCGCTAGCTGCCCACTGCCGTTTTTCCTCCTTCCAGGCAAGTGGCAGCCACCCAGCCACCCAGCTAGGCTCCGTGAAGGGGTCCCTTATGGGTGGCACGTTCACACCAGGAGGAAGAGGGCAGGGCACCCGAAAAAGCAGCTTTTAGAAAGTAGCCACTTGAGTCATGTACACCATGTACGATCCTTAGAATCCGGATCCAACGCGATTGAGTTGAAAGTAATGGGATCAGGCAAATTCGTGTTTGCATCCAGTTCTATTATTTTGGTTTAGGGAAACTGGATTAGGCTTATAATGGGGATGTGGCCTAAGAAAGGCCCTGCAGGATCAGATCACTGAGCGATCAACCTGTTGCTATTGTTACTAGCCTGTTTCATATGGAAGCCCATGAGCAGGACATGGGCACACTGTTTGTCCAGATCACAATCTCCTAGCAGCTGTTAGCTATTGACTAACACAAACGGAGCCTGACAGTTCTTCTATATATACAGATTGCTGGCAAAAGGGAGGGATTTGCAAAGTGAAAGGCAGTCTGCATGAAACAGTTTAGTGGGTTAACGTTGTAAGGATGAATTGTGCATATGCAGAAGTGATTAAACATAGACCGAATACAATTCAGTGCAAGGTTAAAACACATTGAGTTCAATTATTTCTTTGAACCTTAAACAGTCTTAAATATGTACAAGATTGCAGACCTGTTTTTCATTGCTTTATATTGCAACTAACTAGGCAAAAAGGTTATGTCTCCCTCCAAGATATAAGGCATGTTATGCTCTGTGACCTCAACAACTGCCGGCAAATTTGCAGTCATCTCTGTCTCTAGTGAAAACACTCGACCCTATAACTGTAGGGCATTGTCAGCTAGCATCTCATCAAGACAGCCTTTCAAGAAGTGATAGTGGTGCTTGTTCCATTTTACACTCAGTGGCTGCACTGTTTGCTTTATAATTTCTCAGAAATAGATTTGTTTAAACAGTGAGTAATCTACATGTAGGAAATTTGTGCCAGGCTTGTGTGCTTGGTGCAGATTAAAAGAAAGACATGACACCATTTCACAATTTAGTTCTCACTAGTTCTCAAAGATTACTCTCCAGTCAGGAAATGAGAGTGTGCACATTGCAGCCTCAAGGAATAAATGCTCTTCTGAAAACATCAAGGACACTGTGGTAACTTAATATAGGATTATAGCAGGGGAATCCTGCAGCTTCATAAAAGATGGCCAGTAGGAAAGGTCTACAAGATCTTGGTTTTTCGTCGCTTTTGTTTAAGCTTTTTAACCACAGGCCATTAGTGGTTATATCTTAAGTTAGAGCATAACACAAGCAGCCTCCTTTAGGGGGAGTATACTTCAAAGTAGGGGTGTGCACAAATATTAGAAGGTATTCAAAATTCTATAGAATCTGCCAGAATTTTGACATTCGAATTCGAATCGAATGTCCATAAATTCAAATTTAAAGATTTGAACAAATTTTGAATTTTAGATCTATTTGAATTATCCGGATATTTGCATGTGTACAGGTTTGTACACAATGCGTGCTTGCAGATACGCATCTTTCTCGCATCCACACACATTTGTACAGATCCGTACTGTATGAAAATGGGTTACATCCTGGATAACTATGGGATGCATATGGATGCGTTCGGGACGTGTAACAAGGCGTATGGGCACACACAAATGTTGTCGACAATTGTTAAGTGCAAATTCGAATTGAAAATTCAAACAAATAGATTCAAATTTGCTTAATTGAAATTGAATTTGGTTAAATTCAGATCTGAAAGATTTGAATGAAATTGACTTTTTGGGTATATGATTTGAATTGAATCAAATCCCAAAAATTGTATTCATGCACACCCGTACTTCAAAACTTCTAATTCTTGGGAATGGTATTAAAAAGGATTTAAGAAGAATTAAGATTGACTAAACTGATCATTCATCTAGTCAAGTATACTAACCCAAAAGGTGAGCCTGTGAGCTGTTCCCTAGAGGTAGTTGGCTAGGTAGCTTGTGTTGTTCATAGACATCTCATGAATTTTGTTCTGTGGTATACTGTTACTAAGCACTAGGGCTAGATGCTTAGCTATTGTCTTACTATACAATAAGATGCTTAGCTTTTATTGTTCTACTATACAAGAAGAATAACCTGAAGATCAGTAGGGAATGCTGGCTAGTTCCATTCTGCCTGGGGTCTGGTTGTCTGCACTAGCAGGTCTTTATTCTAGGCTGTAATTCCATGATTTAGGGGCCATCTAGAAAAGTGTGGTTCCCATCTAGATGCAGTGTTGGTCCAGTAACCTCCTTGTATAGGAGGCAAATGTCTGTACAAGTGAGGTCTCTTGTTTGGTCATATGTAGGCTTTCATGGCCAGATTCAGTCTCGTGGGGATGTTATGCCATTTTCCAGGTTTCTTCTGAGAACCTTGGGCTTGGTAGTGAATTGGCAGCCAGTGTTTACTAAACAGAAAAAGGAAGTGGTGCCCAGTGTCTAAGAAACTATGAGCAGACCAAGCTGCGTGCTCATGTCCTACTGGCAGGCTTTCTTGTACAGTTTATTGACTACTGTGAGAAGAGAGTGCTGGGTATGAGAAGAGACTAAATGTGGGTGTGATCCAGTGGGGCACTTCTTAGGTTCTTAGCATCAAAGCTGCTCCGGCAAAACTTGAATCTCATCTTTGGGGTTGTGTTGTATGCATTCTTTCACAGGGTTACATGCAGGTACAGCGAAACTATGAGATTCCAAGTATGTCAGGACTTTCATCTAAAGTACCAACTGTAAGTGCTTGAAGAGAACCATTTTTATATATCACGCTATGACCAATAAAAGCCTGTGAGTTGGGACCAATCAAACATTTGAAAAATAAAAATCTCACTAACCTTCCATTGGAGTATTATTGTCTGGTCGGTTTGCGAAGACAACATCTACGTATTCAAGTTGTAGTCTCTGAAGAGATCCTTTTAAGCCTAGAAGTAAAATGCAGAAGTGTTAGAAAGAGTCAAAAGGATGCGTAACATTCAAACAGGGAATTTGATGGCTCAGAAACATGACTGGCCTGAAACATTTTGAATACAGAGCAGAGGTAGGTGAGGGCACATTGCCTTTTACAAATAATCAAAGCATAAAAATTGAACCAAATTTTGGATTGGAGTAGACAAGGATTTAGCAATCATTTTCTACTATTTCTGTGAGAATGAAGCCTGAGGAGACTGAGTTTAGAGTGCAGATTGTGTTTCAGAGTACATCTAATAAAAACCATGTCACAGTGATTTTTTTTTCATTCTTTGTACTCCACAGATAGTTATTTTATTTTATTTATTTATTTATTTATTTGTATACCCAAAGGTCTCAGGGCGGGTTACAATATTATATTAATCTTAGACAGGTCCCTGCCCTCAGGCTTACAATCTAAAGAGACAAGAAACAAAAGGAAAATGGTGTGGGAGGGAACAGGAAGAAGCAAGCACTTCAGGTCTTCAGATTCAATTCTTCAGTTCATTCCTTATTGCTGGAATTTTCTTATTCTCTTTACTTTGAATTTTCTCTTCAATGATGACAAACCGGAAGATGGTCAGCCGGCATCTACTCAGCCCCACTTTGCTCAGCCTCAGGACCAGACGTTTCCTCAACCGGTGGATTGGCCGCCGTAGTCTCTTTGCCATCTTGTGAAGGAGCAGTTGGAAGAGGGAGGGGCGCTTCTGGGAGCAAGATGGCAGAGCAGCCCAGAACTGCTGCCTCTTCTCCACTCCTCTCAGGCAAGATGGTTCTCAGCCTTGTGAAGATGGAAGTTGGGGGAGGGAGGGGCGCTTCTGGGAGCAAGATGGCAGAGCAGCCCAGAACTGCTGCCTCTTCTCCACTCCTCTCAGGCAAGATGGTTCTCAGCCTTGTGAAGATGGCAGTTGGAGGAGGGAGAGGCAGTGCTTGGAGTAAGATGGCAGAGCATACCTATTGTCCCTCATAATTAAGTTCTGCCACTTAGAATTGAACACCAAGGAAAGTGATTTGTAGTGGTCTGTTATATATTCATGGGGCCTTTTCACACTTACAGTAGCCAATTAGTCTGCTGTGAACTGGGGATAGGTAAAGGTGGACCATTCGCCCTTATCGTGAGGAAAGTTTCCCCAAAGTGTCTGTTACCGGCCAGAAGTGCAAATGCTCCTCCTGCTTACTAGTCCACACCACTGCGTCTGAAGCTGGAAGTTCCACCTCCTTGCTGCTACCATTGGCCATTCCATGACATGCTTGGATGCCATTGCAGAGGGGCGAGTTCAAGCAGAGGGACGCATTGTGGCCAATCATGTCAGTTCCCATGATCGAACGCACAGCACCCACTACTCGGTTGCTGATTGAATGCTCCTCTCACAGCTCAATGACCGGATGCCACTACTGGGGATTGGAGGTCAGGCCACATCAGAGGTCAGTATTAGATCACAGCCACCACCACAACCACGTCTGCATGGACAATGCATTCCCTGCCCACCAACCACAGGGAACCGGACATAGAGCGAATGGTCATGTAAGGTTTTGGTCAACAATTAGTGAACTTCTGGGGAGGCAGGGCACACCTGGAGGTTGTAACAGCCTACTTGAAGTGCAGATGCTCTTCACCAGAAGTTCACTAATGCTGACTATCAGCTGAAGTGCGAATAAACCCATGATTTCCAGCATGGTCCAGTGCTAGAAGAAAAGATAAGCAGGTATCCATCCCTTGAGGTTATTTTATTGCTGTATTATTTATATTGTGCCCTTCACCCAAAGATCCCAGGGTGTGTCACAACAATGAAAAGATGAAATAGAACAGTCTAAAACATATTTAAAATATAACCCTGGGTTATTCAAAATGCAGCTCAAGGGAGCATACCTTACCTGTCAAAATGACTTCTGTTAAACTCTATCCAAAATGTCCCGAGATATAAATACTCTTCTACAAACAAATAGCTAAAACTTCTATACTCATGTGTTTTAATCTTTACATTTCTAGCATTTGTAGAATTTTGGTCACACCCTGGACCAGAATAATCCATGAATGCATATGTAGGAACACACCATAAGACTCAACCTAGTATTCCACAGCTTCAGTTTTTCACCTGTAACATTATGGCTTACACCAGTGGTTCTCAACCTTCCCAAGGCCGTGACCCCACAATGCAGCTCGCCATGCTTCAGGGCCCCCTGGGCGGGGCCAGGGCCACTGGCGTTGCGTTCGGTCTTACACAAACGCAACTCCTCCTTCGGGGGGGGGGGCGACGCCGGATTCCAGCGGGTGAAGGGGGCGGGCGCCGAGGCACCAGGCAGTACGGGTCCTTCACCGCCATCGCTGCCCGGCAGGCAGGCGGGCAGGTAGGCATAGCACTGGGCGGGCGCCCTTCACCGCCATCGCCGCCCAGCAGGCAGGCGGGCAGGCAGGCATAGCACTGGGCGGGCGCCCACCCTCAGCGGGGAGCCAGAGGAGTCCGCCGGGGTCCCGACGCCTCTTACCTCAATGTACCCAGCCAGGGTGGCCGCCGGGGTGGTGAGTCCCAGGAGCAGCAGCAGCAGCAGGAGTGGGAGGAGCAGCCAGCCAAGCCACCCAGGGCTGCCCACATTCGCCGCTGCCGCCATCCTCCTCGCCTCGCTCGCCTCGCCTCGCCTCAAGCGCCACCGGGGATGCTCCCGCTGCTGCCTGGACGCCAACTGCCACCTGCTGACGTTGATCTCTCCTCACAGCAGCGGCGGCGTGGCGGGGGGGGGGGGCGTGGCAGCGCGGCGGGGGGCGTGGTGGTGGGGATGCGGGGGGGACACAGGGGGGCCTGTAGGACCTTTGCTGACCCCGCCAAAATGGCCAATCGACCCCCGATGGGGTCGTGACCCACAGGTTGAGAACCACTGGCTTATGCAGATATATACAACATGCTAAAGAAATACATTTTACCTACACACCATGTAATATTTTGCTACATACCTTCAATGATGTGCTTTCTTGAAAGCCCTCTCTCTGTTTCAGCTCTAAAAAGAATAAAAAGCGTTTTTAAAATTTTCTTCTTTTTTTAACACTGGTATTATCAGGTGTTTTCCCCTACACAATGATCTCTCGTCAAAATCAGTCTTGCAGGAAATTTCACTAATACTAATGATTAAAAGAAGTGAGCCTTAGCAATAGGTTACTAGTTAAAAAAAGTTATGATCATTCAGAACTACACAACTATACTATGACCTAAATTGAACAATTGCGGTCACATCAGAAAGTCAGCAGAGCTATGCTAATCTTCTCTGTATCATTCCAATTTTAGTATATGTGCTGCCAAATATATATCAGATTATGATATATAATTTGATGTTAAGAATTTTAAAAAGAAACTCTAGATTTAATCCAGAATTGGTTTTATTAGGGATTGTAGATAGTTCTGTGGAAAGCTTAAACTCGTTAATGCTGTATATGGTGATGGCAGCTAGATTATTATATGTACAGAAGTGGAAGGAAGAAGAAATACCATCAGGAGAAGAATGGCTAATCAAGATGACGGGTTTGGCTGAAATGGATAAATTAACGAACTTATTAAATGATAGAACAATCAATAAATTTGTGAAGGACTGGTCCCTATTTATTGAATATCTTGCAGAGACAGAAGGGTTTGAGTGAAGACAAAGAATAAATCGGAATCAGAGGAGACTTAACGATGCGGAGCAATAAATAATGGATACATAATATAGAAGTCAGATAAGCTGAGGAAGTTTAGGGAACCTGAAGCAATGTAATAATGAAAAGATTGTGTGAATTATTTTTCTTTTTAATATGTTGGAAAAATTTGTAATAAATAAAATTAATTTTAAAAAAAGGAGGTCAGCAGAGCTGCCAGGGCGCTTGTGCAGCAGCTCTATTGACCTCCCTGTCTAGCAGAAGTGCAGATGGTTACCAGCTGGACACAATCAGGTAAGTTGGGGTAAGCATTGGTAAGCTTATGGAGCACAATTGATAATTACCCCATTTTTGCAGAGCTGCCACTCACAGCTACGGAGCATGTGCAAGCCTCCATACCTGTGAGTGTCAGGGTAGAGCTGGCGCCACCTGGCTGCACAGCTCTACTCCTGCTAGGCCCAGCCCACCATCAGGCAAGTTGTGTGGATGCATGTCTACTAATCCAGTTTTCACTGTTGAAGACTGGATTGTAGACACTTTTAAATGTGTCCTCAGAAAATCTGGATTTAAGGGCCTGAAGGACCCATTAAATCTGGATTTCTCCTGCCCTCGTGGAGACAGGGCCCTCAAGATGGGGTCCTAAAGGTGTCTACAGTGGGGATAGGGCCACCTGATTGGTACCTATCGGGTTACTAATGGGGCCTTCAGGGCCAGTACAAAAACAGCCTCGGTCAACTTCTGGGCAGGTAGGGGGCACTTCTATGCTGTAAACGCCTCCTGCAAGTGCAGATGCACTTGCCCAGATGTTACCTAATTATCAACGTGCGAATTGGCCCTTCCTTGAAGGCCTTCCAGGTGCTCTTGGGTCCAATCTATACCACCCTCTGTTGGCTGCTACCAATTGTACAGGAATCTAGGGTGCCATGAGAAGTCCCATTAAAAGTGCATGGGTTACCTATAGTCTGAAGTAAAGTGCTTCCAGAGGGAAAATGGTTATATTCTGTAATTTAGGCATTCCAGAAGCAAGGATTCTTCTGTTCATCCCCTCCTTGTGCTCAGCAATGAAAGGTTTGCATGTTCTTGGGTGAAGGCAAGTTCTTGTGAATTTTAGTGCAGTTCAGCCAAGTAATGGGAAAATGCGGTGTAACGGAATACTCCACAGTGAAAGCCCTTAAAACTACTAATTTTTTTTTAAATCTGGAGTGTCTTTTAGTGTTTCAGTAATATTTTCTTGAGTTCAAAGGCTACAGTAGTTTTCACAGATCCTAGATAATTTCAGCCTGCAAAATTTCTTAAACATTTCTCTTGGCATAGAGCAAATTCTCTTAGATTTGGCCAAGCATGCAAAGAAAGAGGTGGCACATTTTATTTTAAAGCACAACAATCTTTTTGATCTGGTCTTACCAGCAGGAGGGAGTCTCTGAGCTCTTTCCCATGGGTCAAGCAGATATTTTAAAGTCTCCAACATGAACTCAAATGCTATCTTTTGGGCAAAGGCTGGGATTTATTCTTCTGTTGCACTGTATAGGCTATTTTAGATGCATTGTGGGAACAGCTAGTTTCAAGGAACTGAATTCTATTTTTATTTTTATAATGACTCCAGTCCCTCACCTAGTTAGACTGCTTAAATCTAGCTGGTTTTAATGATGCTCAAGAGAGAAGGACAGCAAATTTATTTATTTATTGGTAAGCCCAATCAAGGTGGCACACATAAAAAAATATAATGTAAAGCTAACCAGAAAAATATATATTATTTTGATAAAGCATCCATCAATGCTTAAAAAGCCAACCCTATACGCATATAAAATTAATCTGAAAAAAAAAAGGCAGTATTAAATGAGCAGCATTTTAAATCTGGATTTTATTGTGAGGTATGTGTTTGAAGCTGTCCTGTGAGTTTCTCTGAACTCCTTTGTGATAAAGAGTGCAGAAGAAATATAGGTTTGTGAATAAATAAATCTTTAGAAAGTTTGGATCGTTCTGCACTTAGCTCTTCTGGACTGCTCTGGCTGCTCCATTTATACTGGAGCAGCCCACCTGCAGAAGCAGTCCACATGGCCTGGAACAGGGCTGCCTGCATTTGGACAGTTGTTCCAGGACAGCTCGCCCAACCTCTGTAGCTCACCTGATCTTTGGAGCCAGGGTATCCTGTATCCTAGTCCAGTTTACACTCCATCCATGCCAAATGGAGCATACAGGTGGAAACACCCTTTATTTCAGAATCCTTACTCACAACAAATTTGGCTATTTTCACATAGTGAGGGCTAGCCCACACAGTCCAGTCCGTATTGGGCTGGATCCGCCAAAGCATGATCCATTTCAAATGGGCCATGCCACCTCAGGCTGGTATTAAAGGCCAGCACCCTACCTTCAAAGTCTGAGAATGAAAACTCCTACCTGGCCTTCAGAATTTTTGACAGGGCCCTTTCCAATGCATGTTGACTTCTGGCATCACTTCTAGTGGTGTTTCTTTATATGCATCACTGGAAAGGGTTCCCCAGTCTGTTCTAGTCTATGCATGTGTGCTGTCTGTACACCCTTCATAATCTGGAATAGTAACCGTAGGCTGCTTGTGGATTTCCTTAAAGAGGCGGGAGAGGGTGCCATTTTGCCATTTATGTTTCATCCCAATATAATGCCAAAATAATTCTGGAATCTAGGCCCTGTCTGGTGGTGCAGCCATAAAATTATGTTGCAAATATGCATATCAGTTTGCACTCCAGAACTCAACCAGAATGTCATTATAAAACTATCAAACAAAAAAAGGGCAAAAATTAAACAAACATTGAGCCAAAAAAAATGATATTATTGACTTTTCTCAAAATAAAATGAGAAATTTTGGGCCTTTTTGTACCTCCACTTTCCTGGGAAAGCATCCCAGGGGAGTGAAGATGGGGGATGGATCCAGTGTCTGACTTTGGGGTGCTGGACCTATTCCACACTTACACAGTGCTTACCTGAGCACAATGTCAGTGTTATAGCCAGGATCGCCAGCTTTGGCAGTGGGCATGTGTGGCACCGTTGTTGCTGTGACCTGGCAACATAGCAGCAAATGTGCCTGTATTTCCCATTCCCACACTCTGTTCATCCAGAAGAACTGCAAATGGAGTGTGCCAGGCTGTGATAGCCTTGCAGTTAGTATAGTTGTTCAGCAAGTTTTTGTGCTCTATAGCTATATGCCCAGGCGACAGTCCAGCATGCGTACAGCTGCTTCTAGGATAGAAGTGGCTCTGCACAGGGCATATGCCCCATGCTGGGGCATACCTGTGAGGTCGATGGGGCTCTGAGAGCTCAGCAGAGAGCTATGACTAGCCCAAGGTCACCCAGCTGGTTTCGTGGAGGAATGCAGAATCCTGAGTATGTGTGGAATCACTGAGTATGAGATATGAGTCCAGAACTCTAACTACAAGACCAAACTGGCTCTTGGCAAATGCTAGACATGATCTAGCATGTGAGGGGGGGGGGAATCATCCTAAGGAGGAAAATCATCCAAAAAATCCTTCATTTTCACTAACCAATATGAAACATAAGCATTTTTTCTTAAGAACAAGTTCTGCAGCACAACAATTAAAAATAAACTTACTTTCCTCCCCAGTAGAGTTTTGTTGTGATGACCAGACTTGACCTCCTGAACAGACAAAACACATTAAAATTTCAATGCTGTTAGAAAAACAGATGGCTACTCTAGTAAATGCATCTTCTGAATTTGTCATTCATGGCATTTACACAAAGGCAGATCCCCAGAATCTTGTATCTTAAAAGAAGACTCATCAGTCAGTGCTCTGCATCTGTGGGAAAGCTGTATATACATAAATTAGGGTAACACTAACACTGTGGCCCTCATACATTAATGAGAGAGGCAGGTAGGAAGGGGTGGATAGAGTGTAGGAGGACTGTCACGTTTTTGTGCTGGATCTGACACCCCTGAACTGGCACAGCATGGGAGAAATTGGCCATATTTGTAGCTGGAAATCATGCCGCATGGTATAAAGTGGTGTACAGTGCACTCCAAAAATGTGACTACAGTGGGCTAATGTGAAAAGCCCCAGCAGGGGCCTTCTTCTTAGCAGTAGCTCTCCGCTGCTTTCACTGGCCTGTCTGATGACAGCATAAATCAAAGGCACTTTTTAACAAGTCAGTGGCACTGCCGAAAGGAGTCCTGGTCTACGTGGTAAGTCATCCATGCCTCAGAGGTCAAATCACATTACTGAGAATTCCAGGATTGTATTAAACAAAGGCACATTTCCCCTATCATGTAAAAGCAACACCATGTTGTAAACTATGGTGTTATACAAGGGAAGTAATATTTTACCAATTCTGTAAAAAACAAAGATGTAAAAAAACAAAGATGTGACACAGGGAATGCCTGTGTCTTACGTGCTTCACAACCCTTTGGGTGAATTCCCATTCAAGGAACAAAGTGCTATATACAAGGCTGTTTACATCGTTATTTACATCGATACATAAAGTGTGTTAAAAGGAAGCAAAGGAGCATCTGGCAATGGGATTCAACCCCGATTTTGTGTCCCCACTCTTAAACACTTAAAATGCTTCCAAAAACAGATTGGGGAAAGCGATTCTTTCCCCTCCTCAGCCTTTTCCTCCTTCTCTCTCCCCATTGCCCAGGGCGCATGGTGGCTGCTGCAACTCAAGCCCCATTTGCCCACTCCACCTCCACACCCAACATCCCCAGCAGGGGTTCACTCCAAAAAAAAGCACCCTGGCTGGCTGGCTCTGCTGCTGCCTGCACACGCACACTTAAACATACACACAGTTCCTGCAGCAGCTTCCCTCTTTCCCCTTTTAAAGATCATGGAAGGAGGGAAACAGCCAGAATTGCGCAGTACTGCCTCTTTCCTTGACCTTTAGGCTTGTGTGGGTGGGAAAGGAAACATTGTTATCAGGTGTGAAGTGGCTGAATTGTTACAGTGAAACAGTCTGTTGTACAGGGGAATACTCTAGGGCGCGTCTTCATGGCATGTGTTATTTCAATTTAAAGAATTCGAAATAAAAGAAACGGAACAAAGCTGTCCAGACGACTTGCAAGTTGATCCAGTTCCGATGGCAGCCTTAACGCGGGATCAATACTCGGAGTCCACATGGCAGCATTGTCCTCCTGCCCATTGTCCACACTCTCTCCTGTGATTGGTTTTCCCTGCCAGGATCCCACCCTCCCTTCTCTTTGCGTCATGCTCCACCGGGAATTCCCTGCCCAATCCACCCTCCCCCTTCCCAGCAGCAGCAGCAGCAGCAGCATCCATCCATCCATCCATCCATCCATCCATCCATCCATCCATCCATCCATCCATCCATCCATCCATCCATCCATCCATCCATCCATCCATCCAGGCGCTGCGGCATGAGGAAGATGAGGATGGGGGGAGAGGGGGCAGCAGCTGCTGGGTGGGGGTGGGGAGGGGAAGGGAGGCATTGCTAAGGCACCAAGGAAAAGAGTCTTGGGGGGGACTAGCAAAGGGGGGGTGTCGTCCTTGCACAGACGGGATTCTAAAGTGAGAGAAGCCCCCCTTTCCCAAAAAGAGAGAGGGAGGAAGGAAGGAAGGAGGGGTATCTGAGAAGCCCCCCTTTCCCAAAAAGAGAGAGGAGAGAGAGAGGGGTTCCTAAGAAGCCCCCCCTTTCCCAAAGAGAGAGAGGAAGGGGGGGTATCTGGGGGGTGGGAGACATTGCATGAGCATCTCACGTCTCCCGCCCTCCCGAAGCCGGTGTATATGGTACACTCCTGATTATCAATGTTGCAAATTTCCGCAATTTCAATACAGCTCTGTATCAAAGGACCGGGGCTTTAAACATTAAAGAGGCATAGGGTGGCTGTGGTGGGGTGTCATTCATTCATATTTTTATCCCACTCTATACACAAGGCTCTCAGTGCGGGTCACAACACATTGGTTTTAATGTGTTCATATTAAACATATTAAAGCCATAACTTTGCCTGAACGTGGGGAGGAAAAAGCTGTTTCTTTAGTCCACCCTCAGAGCGAGAAAACATGAGCAAAGTGACCATTAATTTTCTTTCCACATTATCTCTCCCAGAGGTGAATTTTACCCTAAAAGAAAACAGCTTGCCACTTTGCTGATATATTCTCTCACTCTGAAAGTGGACTGAAAGTGGATTAAACCTTAGGTGTGACCACATATTCTCTCATTCTGAAAGTAACAGAGATCAGAACTTTCCCCATGCACAGAACTTTATTGACCCATGGCCAGGCCTGGTAGTGCGGTGCAGGATTTTGGGACATGATTGATCCTGCCCTATTGGATTTCCTAGTGGTCACCTATCCATGGTCCGCTTTGCCCTAATATCCTGGCAACTGGAATCTTATCTGGGAATTCCAGATTAGATTCCACTTCCCATCCTGAAGCAGGCTGCCCCTGGCCTCCCATTGCATCACCACCCACTCCTCCTGGGCTTGCATGGCACTGCCACCCCCAAACAAAGGATGCCCAATCTGGGGCAGAAGGCAAAAAAAGACACTTCTTTTTTTAACTGTATGAAAATGCTGCCCACATGAGATCTTTAAAACACTCTCATGCTCTGGTGCTTGGCCATTTAGTCAAGCAGAAGTGTTGTTTAGTCTAGTGGTTAGCGAGCCAGGCTCTTATCTGGGAATATCAGGTTTGATTCCACCCTCCTCCATGAACCCAGCTGGGTGACTGTGGGCTAGTCATGGCTCTCTTCTGAGCTCTCACAGGGTGTGGGGAGGAGAACAGAAGGTTTGTCAGCAGCTTTGAGCCTCCTTAAATGGGTGAGAAAAGTGGGGTAAAAAAGCCAACTCTTCTTCCTCCTCCTCCGTGAAGCCAGCTCAGTGGCCTTGGGCTAGTCACAGCTCTTACAGGGCATCTGTTGTGGGGTGAAGAATGGAAGCTTTGTCAGCCTCTTTGAGTCACCTTAAATGGGTGAGAAATGCCAATTCCTTCTCCTTCTCCTTCTGGGAGGTTTGGTATGGGGTAGCATTATTATAAAGAGGTATAGAAATCCAAGTCAAGGTTCCTATCTTTTTTTAACAGTTGTGCAAAGCATGGAACTTCAGCAAGTGCATCCTTCCTTCCTTCCTTCCTTCCTTCCTTCCTTCCTTCCAGCCTCGCGCCGAGGGAAGAGCAGCCGGCGGCGGAGGTGGCAGCGGTGGCATCCATCCATCCATCCATCCATCCATCCATCCATCCATCCATCCATCCATCCATCCATCCATCCATTCATCCAGGCGCTGAGGCGCTGCGGCGCTAGCGGCTTCTCCCTGGGGCTCCGCCGCCGCTTTTCCCCCGCTTTGCCGCCACTTTGCCCCGCAGAGGAGGAGAGCCAAGGGGTGGACAAGAGGGCGAAGGGGGCTCCTCGCTTGCTCTTCCCCCCGTGGCCGGGAGGGAACTCCGCCCCCCCACCTCACAGGGACCGAAGCTGGATTAAAACCTTGGCTTGTGGTCACACCTAAGGTTTAATCTAGCTTCACTCCACCTTCAGAGTGAGAGAACACATCAGCAAAGTGACCAGTAGTTTTCTTTCCACATTATCTAGTCTAAAGGTGGATTTTCTGAGTTATTAACCCTGAAAGAAAACCAGCTTGTCAGTTTGCTGGTGTATTCTCTCACTCTGAAAGTGAACTGAAACTGGATTAAACCTTAGGTGTGACCACAGGCAGAGGCAAAGTAGCCTAGAGGGGGCTCAAAGCGGTTGACATTCTGTTCTCACCCTTCAGGGGACTAAGTAGCTGACAAGCCTTCTCACCCTTAAGGGGGCTGAAAGCGACTGTTCCAAACCTTCAAAGACCTGAAATTGCGCAAAACTGCAACATTGTTTTTAAGGTGTGAAGTGCTTACATATTGATACAGTGTTTCAGCTTTAAGGACTGGAGGTTTATAGTGGGTGTTTGAGGGTGGATTTTTTCAATGAAGGAAACCCTAAACATGACGTGCTTCTAATACGTTCAGCCATTGGTTACAGTGCGATTGGGGGGGCGGGACAGCCTTAACACAGAATCTCATCCCGGAACAATACTGTCCACACAGTAAAAAATTAAACACGTGTCAAGGGCATGTTCCGGACTGAGACCTGTTGAGATCAGGATTTATTTCAAATCGGGATAACGTGGTTTATCACGGAAATACCGAATTAAGCCGAAGTGACGTGTGCACGGCCCGAAATCAAAACGTTTTGAATTCGAGATAACGACGTCGTGGGGATGCGGCCCCTGTGTTCCCACAGCACTAAGGAAGAAACATTTTAAAAGCAAAAGCGGAAAAAAAAACACTGGAAAAATCTGGTGTTTATTTATTCCGTTTTTAAGTCAAATAATCCTCAAAATACCCCTGAACCTGATTGGGAATGGGGATGAAGAGAGTCCAAACCATTTTGTAACCGTTTTAATTGATTGGGAGTGGGAATGACAAGGATCCAAACCGTTTTGAAACAGCTTTAAAGTGGCAATGGGAATTCGGCCTTTGTGTTCCTTCACAAGTCCTCCAGAGGAGGCGGCTGAGAACTATGAATCCATGCCGACTGGGAACCATGACAGCGACAAGCAGCTGTGAGCTTCAGCCAGCTAGAATTGGGACTCTTGACAACCTGAAGAGAGGTAAGCAGACTGCTGGTTTTCTATTTCATTCTTAGTCTATGTTCACATGAGGAAACAAAAAAGCATATCTGAGGTGGTTCTGAGACAGCTTGCTGTGGGATTCTTCACATGCCAGTCCTCCCCCCCCCCCCCACAAGCATTCTAGGCTAGAAAAGATGGATTAGAAGTGGGACATGAGCTCTCCTGGGGCTCTAGAGGTTTGTCTCAGTGCAGTGTGTGTGCAGTGTGCTTCTGGATGTTGAACGTGGCACTACTGGATGAGCCTTGCCAGACACCCAGTCATCTACCAACACACCAGAAACTTAAAGATATTGTGGGATTTCCCTGACAGTGCTCTGACATGGCACTGGGACAGTATCACTGCAATGTTGGCATTGCAAGTCTGGAAACTTTTCCAAACCCTGTGCCTTCATGTCCACCAAGTCCCCCCCCCCCAGCTTTATTCAGCACCAAATGTCACATTAACAGTGCCTCCAGACACCCTTAATACTTTGCAGTCCCTGCACAGCTGCTTCCCATCATCCAGATGGGATCATTGATACTCCTTAATATGCACATGGCATGCAAGGGAAACTGAGGAGTAAAAAACTGCTGATTTAGCTCATAGTTTCCCTGCTGCTGAGCTGCTATCGCAGATGATCAATTATCCCATGTCCGGTCATGTGACCAGTAACAGCACAGCAGCTGTGAAGTATTAAAGGTGTCTGGAGGCACCCTATGACTAGGCTTGGGGGCAAACCTCTACAGCCCCTGGACTGATTCTATAGCCTCTTATAAAAAATGGCCGTGAAAGAACTGTGGGCAGAAAATGAGAATAGCAACATTAGCTTTTCCTAGATTCTAAATCAATTCTGTCAAGGTTTTATGAGAAAAGACGAATGATTCATAGCAGTACCATGAGCCTGAGAGTTTAGTATCACAATTCCACCATTAGCATACAGTGTGTGCTGAAGAAGTTGGATGCTTAAATCTTTACCTCCAGCCTTTCTTTTTTATAATGTTTCCCAAAATCACTTCAGCTCTGTAGGGACAAAAGAAACAAAAACAAAAACATACTAGTCAGAATAACAGGTTTGACTATCAAAGCAATATAGCACAGTTGCTGATACACTAGATAGGCTCACTGTACCAGGTACCCTTTGATTAACTTGCTCATCCATTGATATCAATGTTTAAACTACTATCCTAATTTGATGGAAAGAGATTGTCAGTTAAAAAAAAAAGTTCAAAAGTAGATCAGAGGAGGTAGCTGTAGGTCTCATCCCACTTCTAATCCACTTTTGAAGATGACTTCTTAAAATGTGTGTGAATGCAGAATCAAATGGAAGACCTATTCCCATTCCATAAAATTCAATAGTTGTTCTTTGGCTGAAATAATCCTTCACTATTATCACCAAAGCCATTGTGTGTTTATCGGGTTCTCTTTCTGAGCCAAAATGTTGTAGTTTATGCGTTCATTGTTTTCTGGGAAAACAGGCAGCAACATAATTATCATACTTGTTAAGTCACTTGTGAGTCAACTGCTTCTTCCTTCATCTTTGTCATAATTCTCTATCCTTCTTTTGCATGTCCATAATTGAGGGTAAAGAGTGTGAGTTTACATACCGTATTTTCCGGCGTATAAGACGACTGGGTGTATAAGACGACCTCCAACTATCCAGTTAAAATATAGAGTTTGGGATATACTCGCCGTATAAGACAACGACACCCGGCGTATAAGACGACCCCCAACTTTTGAGAAGATTTTCCTGGGTTAAAAAGTAGTCTTATACGCCAGAAAATACAGTACATAGCAAGAAGCCTTGGATTAGGGTGCCAATGCAAAAGATGTCTGCATCGCTCAAGCTATTCTGATGAAAAGTGCTCATTACTTTTTTCATAAAGAAGAAACCATACTGTATAACGTGATTTGGCTGTTTTACTTCTTTCTGTAGAAACTAGCCCCAAAAGACCACAACTGACTCCACAAGTTTCTTCCATACACTCTTATCTTTAATGCATGAGATGACCAAAGGCTTGTTTTTTACTGAGATGTTGAGATGGGCTTTTTTCTTCTTTTTTAAAAAACAGAAACCCCTCTATACCCTTTTCCAATCTGCTACACTTCTTGGAATGACTTGAATAATAAAGAGAGTTTCCAGGGCTGCGGTGAAAGGTGTATTTTAATCAGTTTCCAGACTGACCTCTGTGATGAGCGATCTGTATGCATTCGTATCAGATATTCATACAAATTTGGACGAATACATTTGTATCAAATAGAATCCTACCACATTTGAAGGGGATCTATTCGAACAAATATGAATTTTCTAACATTCGATTCCTTATGAATTGAATGCTAAAAAAAAAAAAACCATTCGTACACATCCGTGCATCCCACATAGATTTGGGGCAAAATGCATCCCTTGTTTTTTGGCATGCAGGGGAACATATCTGTTGTATGCTAGAAACTATGTACAGTTTCTGTACAATTCTACGGATACATTTCCAGGCTTGGGTCTGAATTATCCCCAAGCCATGCAAAATTCATTACTTCCAGTCTGGCAATGAGAAAAACCATTTGCGAAGTATGTTCATGAGCTCAGCAAATGCACAAGGAATGACCAGCCTCAAGAGCAATCCATTGACAGCAATTCATATGGAAAATTGTCCCCTGTGATATAGAAGAAATGGTCACCCAAATTGTAGCAACCAGAAGTAAGGGGAAAAGTTCAGCAAGGCATAAGAATCATTTCATAGGCCTGTAAGAAGATGAGTATGTCTTCCAGGAGGCAGATGAAATTAGGGCATGCCAACTGAAAGGGAGGCCAGATGGTTCTAACCTATTGCTGACAATTTTAGCACATGGTTTTGATTTGAATGGGGTGCCAGAGACAGGAGACAATATATGGACTTTTCATTTGTTGCCTTTTGATCTGGCTGATGTTGGTCCAGTCTAATCCCTGAGCTCCAGACCAAGGCCAGTTGTCCAGCTGTTATAACCATCTGTCAGAAGATTTGAAAAATAAAAACATTCAAAGTTATGACTTTTAGAGGGTATTCAATGAACAACTTTGGCTTGTGGAATTCTTCTGTAGTATGCGCAACAAAAAAGGTACTGTAGATTCACTTAGCAGGGAGCAAATGTCCAGGGACACACAACCCATTTCAACTTGGTTATTGGCATAACAAAAATTTCTGCTCCCTAAAGATTTGCCGGCAGCATACTGAGAAAAATAATTTAAAATACTGGTGCATTAAAGTGGCAGAAACAAGATCAACAACTTTCATGTATGTTGGCTGAAATAATTTTTAAAGCCATCTGAGGATTTTTCAGGCCCATAGCCAGCTCCATAAATAGGAGGGGGTGTCACAGTTTTTTGGGGGGCTGTTACATTTGGTGGATTAAAAACTAAAAATTTGGAGGGATTGTGAAAATATTTGGAGGGGCTTGGCCACCCTCTGCCTTCCCAGCTATGGACCTGGGATTCCCCACTGGGAGTGGTCAGCTTTTATACGGCTAGTCAGCTGAGATTGTTTCACCCCAAAGAAGGATTTTTGGATTAGTTGCTATACTTTTGTTTGACTGGGGATGCCAATGATGTTAAAAATTAATGATAATTAAAGATGGAAATTAGGAATCCTTGCACAACTTGTTCTTATAAACTCTACTAAGAATTTAATTGGTTTGGTCTGCATTTACCTGCCAGTTTGGTCTAGTGGTTAGGGAGCCCGACTCTTATCTGGGAATACCGGGTTTGATTCCACCCTCCCCCACAAAGCCAGCTGGGTGACCTTGGGCTAGTCACAGCTCTCTTTTGAGCTCTCACAGCCCCACCCACCTCACAGGGTGTTCTGTTGTGGGGAGAAGAACAGAAGGTTTGTCAAGCGCTTCGAGTCCCCTAAATGGGTGAGAAAAGTGGGGTAGAAAAGCCAACTCTTCTTCTTCTTCTTCTTCTTCTTCTTCTTCTTCTTCTTCTTCTTCCCTGACTAATGTACAGAATTCCACCATCAATTGGATTTTGGGCTTCTGAAAATCTTTTAGTGCAATTTCTCAATAAAAATACATCCAAGTATGTCTAAATTGTTTACTTCCAAAGGAAGTACTGTAGAAATGCACAAATTGAGAAGAAATACATATATAGATGTGCATTTATGAAAATATAAGTCCAAAAACATGAATTTAAACATGAAAAATTCATGCAGATAATTATAACAACTTTTTTTAAAAAAAAAACTCCAACTCCTTACAGATATGCAACAGCATGAACTAAACCCATGCAAAACTGACCTAATAGAGGATTTTTATTTATGTACTGCATTTTCATATAAATATCTTGAAGCAGTTTACAATATAATTTAAACAGAAGGTTAAAACCAACATTGAGACCTACACCTGACCCCTGGCTAGGGTGCCATTTTCAGCACCCTAGCCTGGACCACGCTTCATACAGTGCAGATGAAGCATGACAGGGGGCTAAGGACTGGCCTAGTCTACACTAGGGCATGGATGTGTTTCCCCCTATTGTAGAATTTGTTCTGGAACAAGGGGCAATGCAGAAAGGGACTGCATTTTTTTTTTAAACTTTGAGAAGCTGATGCCAATTCCATGTGAAATTCATTCAAGTTTCCCATGATTTCCACCATTTCAGCATTGGGGATTTGTTGACTGTCTGCAGCATCAAGCTTCAGCTCTGGATCTGCAATGGCTAGTGATTTGGCTGCCGAATGGCTCTCTTCCATAAAGGGTCTAGATTCAGTAACTGGAGGGCAGCAGAACCTCACCATCCAATTGCAATAATCTCACTGGTCTATAATAGGAAAGACTATCACTCGGCACCAAGTCGTTTAGCGCCTTATATACTTAGCACTGAGTGTTGAGGAATTGGCTATCATTTCTTCACTCCTAGAGTCCATTTACCTCTGAGTTGTTGTGCACTGTGGTCTTAGCAGGACATGTTTATGTACAGAGCACCTCCATTTACTATGTTTTGCTCAAGGGTGGCTGGCACATAAGGGCAAAGTGGCTGAAACACCAATACACCCACTAGGCCCCACTGTCCTCCCTTCTTCGTATTTCAATATAGTTCAGTGCATACTGCAGAGCATTTTCATGGAGGTTTGACTAGAACTGCAGTCATAGAATTGCTCTACCTCTTCTGACTCCCAGTGTCACTTCCTTTTAGTTGATTTGCCTTCTGTTCCATCAGCCACTGGTCTTGTTGTCTGCTGCTGGAATAAAGTTGTGTAGCTTATGCAGGATGGCCCTGACCTTCACCTGGGTTCAGAATCATCCCATCCATGACCTGTACCATATTTGGTTTTACCACTTCAGCACTATTGAACTTGGAATGCACTGCAGCACAACTTTTGAGAGGAGTGGCAAAATATTGGGATGCAACTGAAACTGGCACAAATGCACACTATAACACTACAAGGCTGAGCATTTCCCTTTCAGAAGTTGTCTGTTAGTGCAGATATAGGCTGGCAAAAATTCTAATTAAGGGGAGCAATTGAACGCATTAGTTCCATTTTGCACCTACCTTCATTCTCATTTTTACTGGCTAATGAAAACTTGATCCTAACATGCATTTTGAAATACCCACCTGAAAAATAAGTTCATGTACAACTATAGGAGATGGCTATACTGAATAGCTACAGAGCCAGTCCTGCACCATTATTAATGAATATTTAGAAGTCAAAAAGACAGCCAAGAAGCAAAATCTGCCAGTAAATTCCTGTTTATATTGTGCACTGCACAAAGCTGGCCCTGTTTTTGCAAACACAGTTTCACTCATGCATATGTTTGCTAATAACTCACTAGGCATTTTAGCAGAGCTAGGAATTGGTTCTTATAATAGGATTTAACATTGTCAGTAACAGTACTTACTTCCCAGCTGCATACACTTCTGCTGTGTCAAATAGATTTACTCCACTCTCATATGCAATAGTCATTAGATGTTCAGCAACCTTTGGGAAACAAAGGCATGAAATTAGTCTAGGGAATACAAAAGCTCTACACAGAATGGAATTGAGGAACTGTGAACAAGACACTTGGGGATTCTTGGCACTAGATGCAATTTGTGCAAAGTGCCTAGATTGTTTTCACTCCCTTGTCAGCTACTTGTGTAAATTATGTGAGATGTCTAGAATAATCATCTGCAGTGTGAAGAAATATCACTATGATTCATAAAAGGTGGCCACAAACTATGAGTTGCCCATCGATATTTTCCTGATCACCAAACATGTACTTGCCTGTGTTAGACCTGGATCAACGGATCCAGAATATCTGAAGCCCCTGATCCAGATCTTGTGGAGGTATAGGCCAGATCAGTGCTGTCTACATGTCTCTGTGATCCAGAACAAATTCCTTAGCCTGATTAAATGGCTCTACAGTAGATCCAGATGAAGGGCCTCTTAGGTCACGACCCCATGCACTATAAAGTCCAAATCAAATCTGAATTCAGCAAGGAGTGTCCCCATGCAAATCCCCAAACCAGGCTACATGCAAACCAAATCACCCAAATCCGTGCTAAATTTAGTCCTCTAGTAAACTGTTCTCACTGGGGGCCAAGTCTGCACATGGGGATGCTCCCGGACTACTTGGGGAGGGGATAGGCTCTGGCATCATTAGGAGGTGGGTTTCACATCCTGTGTTCACCATTCCTGTCCTGTCCATTGGGGATCACAACTTTTTAAACAGTGATCAAACATAAACAAGCATCTTCTCTCTGTGATCTGATTGCAGTTGCGATGGGGGAAGGGGCATTGGGTGGCATTTCCCTGCCCTCACTACAGTGGGTGGCCCAGGGTTTGTGACATCAACCTGGCTCCTATCAAGAGAGAGGGGGAGGAGAGAAAATGATGCTGTTTCCCTGAACAGAGGTTTAGCACGGTTTGCATGGGGACAGGCATATTCAACTTGAGCCTGCACTTTCATCAATCGCTTCGGGATGGGTCAATTTGGTCTTGGCTCCATATTTGGACTAAATTTCATCCAATTTGGACTAAATGGAGCACATGGGGATGCAGCCTTAAGCTTGGTCTTCAGCATCCAGACCAGAAGATAAGTGCTGGAAGGAATGGAGGCTCTCATGTGCCTTTGTGCTTTAGATAGAAAATATGTAAAAGCCCTCAATTCCAGACAGAAGTCTGTGCATGCCCTTGACATATGCAACCACTTTGGCTTTTCTCATGCAGTCCATGCTGGTCTATCATACAATTATAGAAAAAGAATCTTTTGTGTTGAAGGGCATGTCCATGAAATCTGTCATGGAAAGAACAGTACCAAAAAGCACACAAAAACGAAAGGGAACACAAATACCAATAGATAGTGAGAGATGCAACAAGAAGGTTTGAGGAGCACATTGTCAAAAACGAGAACAAAACTTATTTAACTGAATTAGAAGCAGAAAGCAGTTAGGGAAACCACCTATCCCTTGGACAATGGAAGAACCAAAATGTGCTAAAAGGGAAAAAGTAAGTTGCAGAGATTGTTGAATTCTTTCAATGGCTGCATCCCCATGCTGGCCATCTGGCACACTCTGGGTGCTGTTTGGGCACGCATGGGCTGGGCACAGGACTGCGAACACATTTTGGGCATCCCCATGAGATTCCTGGCAATGCACGACAGGTACAGGTTGGGCATGTACGGAGGTGTCCCCATGAGAACTGTGCAGAACCCTGGTATGGCGAAGCAGCACCCCCTCCTCTCCACCTCCTCTGTCATTGGCAGACAGACTGTTGTCAGCCCACCCCTGTGCCACATCCCCCCTCCCTTAGTGGCACATACAGCCAGGACTGGGGTGGGAGGCATGGAAACAAGTTAAAATAAAGCTTCATTCATAAAAATAACTTTTAAAAATATTTTAAAACATCAAAAGCCGCTACGAGGTTTAGCGGCAGTAGGCGCTTGAGCAGTTGTGCACACCTCCACCCCACCGGGACCACAAGAACATCGCAAACTGAAAACCAAGCCTTTATTTATGATCGCCTTGCAGATCGGGGAAACAGGGGTCGCAAATGGAACAGAAATCAAGCCATTATGCAGCCTGCCTTGGCATTCTTGAAACGGGGTTGGAATTACCTCCATGGAAATGGTAGAAAATTTAAAAACCAAGTTGTTCTCCAGCCTGCCTTTGCGATCGGCATTTTAAAAAGTCAGCGGCCGCAATCTTCAATAGACAGGACAGGGACAGCAAGCACACCACACCTCCCAATGACGTAAGCACAAATCTCCGCCCCGTTAGCCTGCTAGTGTCCCCATGTGCATTCCCAGCTCACTGAGCAATGCATACCAGTCCCCCAAAGTGTGCCAAGACTTCTTTTCTCAGGTATGAAATTTGGCACCATTCTGGCATGGTTTGGGAGGGGTTGGCACACTTTTTGTGGACCAAATACAAAACCCATGGGGACAGACAGCGCCGATCCTGCACTTGAAACCGTACCAAACTTGCATGGGGACAGGGCCAATCTATCTTCATGGTAGACAAATTGGGACAAATCCCAGATCCTATGTTCCTCCTTGGAAATGACTACATTGAACTGGGGCATATAGTGGTGATGAGGGAAGTAAAAGGTTTTATCGACAAATCCAGTTCCAGAAGGCATCCACCCAAGAAAGCTGAGATTGCAGATATTCTAACAAAAAATGTGCAACATGTCCCCAAATTTGCCTTCTCTAGTTGAGGACTGGAAAGTGGCCAATGTTAAGTTACATTTTTAGAATGGGCTGAACAGAAAACCAGGAAATTACAGACTTCTCAGCTTAATGTCTGTTCCAGGAAAGATAGCGGAAGCTATTACTAAAGATAAGGTTAGCAAACATTCAGAGTTCTTGTTCAAGGATAGTATTGTAGTTTCTTCAAGGAAAAGTCTTGTCTAACTAACTTTTTAGGGACCTTAGTGTCAGTAAACATAAAAGACTCAGTCAAGTTAATAACCATGGAATAAAAAGACTGGTGCTCTTATGGGTAAGCAAACGATTAAGGAACATAAAACAGAGGTTAAAATTGGTGGGCACTTCTCACAATAGAGAAGGGCAACAATGGGTGTTCATAAGGCACGTCCAGGTCGTGGTGCCTTTTATCCTAGATCATAAATCCTCTAGAATTGGAAGTGAACAGTGAAATAGCCAAGTTTGCTAATGATAACAAATACCTCAGAGTAATAAAAACAAAAAGGGATGTCTGTACATTGATGGCCTGGACATTAAAATGGCAGAAGCAAATGCAAAGTGATCCACGTTAGTTGGGGGGGTTGGGTTTCCAAACTATATCCAGTTAGGCTGTTGGCCAAAGATGTTAAGAGATAAAAAGAAATACATTAGAAAATGAAGCACTAATATTATGAAGTATTGAAAATTCAACTGATAACAGTCAGATCAGATAAAAGGAAGCTTTTATTTCCTCCCCCTCCCCCCTTTCTGGAGAGATTTTCTGTTAACGTCTGCATGGCATTCATTGGCGCATGATCGCCATGCATACCAGTCTTGGTCTAGACTGAGGGATTTGGTTCAAGAGTCCAGAGTGATGGCCTATCTAGCAGGGCCTGTCTAGAATTTTTGCGACAACTTCTGAAACTGACAGCCAGGACTGTTTTTGCCAGATACACAGAGATGGTCCAGTCATGGCATCTACCTGGAGACACTGATTTAAAGTGGGGTGATTTCACACCTTCGCATCCCCAGGAAAACCTCCAGAGGAAGTGAAGATGCGTCTGCACACTGGGATGCCAGATCTTACCCTAATGGAAGTGCTGGGAGGTGTGAATTTCCACATTTTGGCAGCAATCATGGAACTGCAGCAACAGCAACAATGCTGCTCCCCAGGTTTCATTCAAAACTCTCCCAGTAGGGAGAGGTGTGAATAGAGACACACCTGGTTGGCAGGGAGCATAGACTAGAGCAGTTAGAACTTCACTACCTCTACATGCTCTGGGGGAACTCCTCTGTCTCTCTTTGGAATGGAATCCAACATGATGTTCATACCGGGGGGACAGAGGGGAACCACTTAATCCCATGCACACAGGATAGTCTGCAAAAGGCATGGCCTCTTCCACACAGGCATAGCAATCCAGTGTTGAAGCTGCTATGGTATCTTTGTAAACGTCAACAACTTCATCTTTCACTGCTGCTGTTGCTGCACTGAAAAATCAGGTGGGCAAAACTGGATCAAATCTGCTTCTCTTCCAAACTTGTCTAATCACCTTTCAGTGATGTTGGTTTACTCATCAACAATTAAGTCATGGAAGAGGGAGGTCATATTATCCACTATCCTGGCATTTAACTGCAAGAGTAGCAGACCGAAGGGTTGAGAAGCCATATCACTTGGTACCTGGAGGAGTGCAGAGGGCCAGTTGGAGAAATAGCATAAACTTATCTGGAACCCCTGGCATTAAAAACAGATAAACACCTAACACAATTAAAATAGATATACTGGAGGTGTGGAGCACACCTTATTCTTAAAGTGCTTACTCTAAAGTAAGCTACTTTTGACCTGGTGCTGAAGGGTCTTCTATTGCTACATCAGAACTAGCTGTGTAACTTCTGCTCCACTAAGACAAAGGCAACCCACGCAGTAGCTCACCCTGCCTCAATAGATCTGTTTTTGCTGCCAGCCTAGAATTTGCACAAACACAGTAAGGCGGGTGGGTGAGTCATTGCCAAGATGAAGGGCAGAATAATTCAAGTCAAGCTTAGAGTTAAAAATTCAGGAAACTGAAAATGAGAGACAATCTCTCCAGAATTCATATTTATTATTTTCTTCAGAATCACATCTTAGCTCGCCATTGCCAACATCATCCTACAATGACCCAAGGCTCTTCTCTTTGGAATGGTAATGTCTGTGGCCTTTGTCCAGAGATGCCTTTGGAAGGGTGACCACAGTCCACTCCCAAGGCAGGGCAAGAAAGTTCGCAGCCGAATTGCTTGGATTGCATAGGCTGATTTGCACTTCAGCCTGTAGTTTACAATTAGTCAACATCTGGGCAGGTGCATCTGCACTTGCAGGTGGTGCTTATAGCCTACAAGTGCCCCCTGCCTGCTCAGATGTTGCCTAATTTTAAACTAGATGTGGTGCACAACATTGTGCACCACAAGCTACCTAAACTTTACCCCCATGACCAGAAACCTACCTGGAGCATCCAGCCAGTGAGTCTCATACTATTGTATCTAGTCCTCCCATCCTGTGCAAGTGAGAATAGGGACAATACCTCTGCACTGTGACAGCCCTTCAGATACTTGAAGACCGCTATCATGTCTCCTCTCAGTCTTCTCTTCTGTAGGCTAAATATTCCTAGATCCTTCAACCTTTCCTTGTAGGACATGGTTTCTAGACCACTAACCATTTTGGTAGCCCTCCTTTGGACTTGCTCTAGTTTGTCAATGTATTTTTTGAATTGGGGTGCCCAGAACTGGACACAGTACTCAAGGTCTGACCAAGGTAAAGAGGAATAATTACTTCTTGTGTTCTAGACTCAATCCTCCTCTTGAAGCATCCTAGGATGATGTTTGCCTTTTTTGCAGCTGCGCAAGTGCCACATGAACACCATAATATATGGCTATGATTTCGGGCACCCATATAGATGAACTGTGTTCTTCCTTGGTTTGGCTACCACTGAAAGGCACAGGGGTTAGTGGTGACCCATAGCCCTTTGTCATGCTATTCCACATATGTGTGTGGAATATCCATGGACTGTTTATACCATTCTATATCTCTGTTATGTGTCCTTCAACATAAGAGGTGACCTACTGAAAATAACCTTGTTGAAATCTACTCCATAGGATTAATTGAAGATAAAATGAATAGTGGAGTGACCCATGGAAGATATCCTCACTTTCTTGGAAGATGAATCAAGGGTTTTGTTTGCTTCTTAAAGGCTGAAAATCCAGCACATTGTCAAAGTCTGCCAACAAAAGAACTCCTCCAGGATTATTTTAATGATGTTTTAATAACTCCAGCTGATTTATGAAAATATGATGGCATGTCACTTTATCTAGAAAAGTTCCATGGGGAGCTTAGTTCAAGAGTCATTTGTAAAGATGTGAAAGTTTACATCAAAGTTTGTCTTTCATGCTGCTGTATCTCCAGTTGCCATCAATGCCCATATGCATTAATTTAGGTAACTGAATTTCTATCTGCTTTTGTTGCTATCAATGGTAATTACTACAGCTACTTTTCAGCAGCATCAATTATTTTCTTAAGCATTTACAGGGTTCTTTCTCCACTGCTACACAGTGCTCTTTTGGTCAGCAGCTGGCTAAGATAGGGGCTTCAACTAATTCACATATACCAGATGGATTCTTGTGCAACTCATGTGAGAGAAATTCCTAGATGTGCTAAATGTTCCTTAGAGCAGATAGTTGTGGAATCAACCAAGGAAAAGGGGATCCTGGACTTGATCCCAAGTGACTACAATGCAGTAACATTCAGTTTGAATATAGACAGTAAGTTGTCAACAAAATCTTACATAAAGACCTTCAACTTTCATAAAGGAAGCTTTCCAAGAATGAGGAATTTAAAGAGAATTAAAGGGAAAGTTGAAAGAGTCAAATCATTCCAAAATGTATGGGCCATTTACAAATACAATAATGGAGGCTCAGTTAAAATGCATACTTAAAAGAAGAAAGGGCATTTCCAAGTCCATGAGAACACCAGTATAAGAATAGAGGAGGAATCATATTGGATCAGGCCACAACCCATCTAGTCCAGCATCCTGTCGCACACAGTGGCCCACCAATTGCCCATGGGCATCTCAAGAATAGACAAGGGCAAACCTTCACCTGCTCTCGAATCCCAACAAATGGCCTTAGAGGTGACCTGCCTGTTTCCCCAGCCTGAAAGGTGTAGTTAGGCATTCATTCTAGTAGCGATTAATACATCTGTCATCCATAAATTTGTCCAATCCTTTCTTAAAGCCATCTAGGATGGTTGCTGTTACCACCTCTTCTGGCAACAAATTCCATAGACCGATGACCCTCTGAAGAAATACTTCCCATCTGATCTGACTCTCTTTATAAGTGTGGCTTACAAGTGCATTAAATCAAGAATAACTAATTTGAAAATGGAAGGCGTGTCCTGATGAAGAGAAGAGGAGGGAACATAAATTCTGACAGAACAAATGTAAGGTAGCAATCAGGAGTGCTAAGAAGGATTTTGAGGCGCACATTGCTAAAAACATCTAAAGAAATTATAAGAACTTCTTTAAGTGCATCAGAAGTAAGAGTCCAACCATGGCGATGAACAGAAAGGGACAATTAAAGAGAACATGGAGATTTCACGTAGACTAAGGCCCTTTATGTGCTTGCCTGTTTCAAGCACCTTGCTTGCTTGAGGAGGTCATGGGAAAATTATGGGCAAGCCACCCATTCAGCTAGTGAATGAGATAACACATCACTTTCGAGAAAAATCTTGTTCACTCTCTGCGGTTACAGCTTTCCACATTCTTCTTCTGGCAATGTCTCCACTTCTATTGGAGGCATTTGGGGTGGACGGGAGGAGATGCCCCATCTACAGCACCTCTATCTCCATTTTGGTGCAAGGAGCTGCCATTATGGGACAGCTCCATGTAGGCCAGGAAGAAACCACATGCAATGGAGGCACCTCCACAAGTGAATATACCAGAAAATGCCCCATGCAATTGCTCTGAAGGTGCCATTTTCTGTGGTGTCTCTGTGCAGGTTGGGAAGTAACCATTCTGCAATGAAGGTATCTGAGTGAACGATCGTGCTGGAAAATGGTCTGCATGATTGCTTCAATGATGCCTTTTGCTGCAAAAAATTGATACAGGGCAGCTGCGGGTTCCTTTTCCAGCCCCTGGAAGTGTTATCTTAAGATAAGTGGATACATCACAATCCGGGACAAGCATTTCAGTTTCTTGTCTTATTCCTGATACATAAAAATCATGGCAGAATTTCACAGGGCTTAGAAAAGGCTGTTTTTGTTGCATAACAGCAGCTGATCCTAAGGTGGCATGACAGTGGTGTGATTCTAATAAGATTAAAAAGTCTTGATGGTGGAGGGATGGCTGTACAAGAATACAGACTAATCTCACAAAGATCTGTTTAGAACCCCCATTGTGTTTGAAGGGGATTACTCCTAAGTGAATACCAGGAGACAGCAGCCTTAGAAAAGAGATCTGTGCACATCACGTTGGCATGGAGAAGTACACACTATTATCAAGATGACTGCTTCATTTTGGTTGCTCTTGCTGCCACATGGAGGTTGCAACTGTGCTAAATAAGGTACTCAGCAGTAGAGACAAGTCAACCAGCTGTGTGATACTTCAGCAGCTATGCTAACCATTAAATGTACACAGTATAACTCACCCAACTTGTAATACACTGCTGAGTGGTGAGTTTGCTAAAGAAACTCCTAGCAAATTGGGCTGCAGAGCAAGCTGAAAATTTACCTTTCAGTTTGCTACCTTGCCCCTTTTGGTGGCAAAATATGCCATGGTCCCATGAGGTCCTGCTGGGTCCAAATGAGGGAGTGAGGACATACTCCACATGCAGGCATCAAGATTTGATGATGCAACATTGGCAACAGTAATGGATCTGTCAAGCCACTTGCTGAGACCATGAGGGAGGCCTGCTATGGATCCAATTCAGGATACTGTAGTTTCTGAATGACTTTGGATTCATGGTCTCCTGGGAAGGTTTTTCTGGCAGTTCCAACCTTTGATGCAATTCAGATGGCTGACTTGAGGAGAAGACCCTTCTCAGTTGTAGCCCCCAAACTATGGAATGATATTTCCACTGAGATACCCGAGGCAAACTCATGCATCACCTTCCAATTGTTGCTAGAAGATTATCTTTTGATACAGGCATTTGGTGGATGAAGTTACTGTAATACTGGGTTATAAATTGCATCTTTTTTTAACTTTCTTATTTGTATTGTTTGTTTGTTTTTATCACTGTTCACTGCCCTAAATTTATTCATAGAGTGGTAAGTAAGTAAAAGTAAGTAAGTAAAATCTACTATAAACTTAGCTTATTCTGACATCTAGTAGTATCTTCTTTTAGTTGCTTTCCCTTCCACTCTTCTATACACATTTGGCTCAGTAGAAGCAACTTAAAGTTTACTCTGCCTGGGAATCCAGAAGCAGTGGTGGAGTTGATGGTCATGGCACTTGAAAAAAATCTGCTTCCTGGTTCTACCTGAGTACCAGCTTACACATTGTAGGCATGAAAGAATGAGGAAGATCTGAATGGGAAAGACATCATTGGTTATTGTGGCCATTTCTGCATGGGCATTGTACGCATTTGGCATGGATTCACTACATAGCTTCTGCATAGACCCATTAAGACCACAAGTGTTGCCATGGACTCTTTGGGTTCTTTAATCCAGATTAGCTCTTGACCCCTTTAAAAAGGTCTTCAATCCGGTCTTGCTCCATGAAGACCAGATTTCAGAGTGCACTTCTGCATGCATGCTGGGCCAAAGGGACCCAGGGGCAGGACTAGAGGCCGGCATTTGTAGGGATGGCTCTGGCACATCCTATGTAGCAGTCTACGAAGCTGCCCACAGCCTACATAGTGGCTACGTAGGCAGCCATGTCTCTCTGTCACACCCCCTGGAAGTGACTCTTGATTGGCAGTTTCATGGAGTTCCTGCTTGGGCCTAATCAGAACCTCAGGATGCATGCTATGGTGTCTGCATGACAGCCCCATTTAGCACCCACTGCCATTGGATGCATAGGGTATCTATATAGATCCGGAACTCGATGGAGCAGACTGAGTGAGGACCAGATCTCAAAGATTGGGATCTCCTTAATCCAGATTAACTGTGGTAAGTGTGGAAATGTCATTAGTTACATGGAGCTAAGGGGCTTTTTCGGTCTCCAGATAAAACATTGACTGATTTGAATGTTACTACAGGCACTACAATGTGGACTTCTTGCCTAAAACTTCATGGACCAGAGGCCACTTCATCAGATGAGTGATCTGTAAATGCTGCTGCATTTTTTTTTAGCAGTGGCATCAGAAGGAAATGGAATTTTAAAGAGGTACATAGATAATTTTTAATTAAGAATAGTAATTCACAGATGTGTTGGTTGCAACAATGATATCAACTGCGAAGCCAATTAATGAGTAAAAACAGCAAAAACTTCTTTGTTCTCAGTTCCGTTTCCTAGTAATGGCACTGAACATCTTGATGTACTGTATCTCACAATTAGGGGAGCACTGCAGACTCTAAGGACACCCTGAAAATGATGTTATGATTGCCATGCTGAAGCAAATGGAATTAAAAGGAAGCCTGTAATATAAATCTACTGAATTAGAAAATAAGGAGATGCGAGCCAGGCTCACAAAGGTAATTTAGGAAATGAGCAGTGCAACCCTACAGTGGTTCCATAGACATATGTGTCGCTAAGTTCAATACAAATAATTCCTGGAAATAATGCACATTTGAGCAACAATTTATGGATAGGGCAAATAGCTGTAACCCAATGGGAGAGAAGAAGTCAGAGAGCCACAAACTCTCTGGTTATTTTGGCCATTTCCACACAGGCTTTGTAGACCCCTTGATTCTCCACATCTTCCTAGTAGAAAGTGACAACCACTTCTGTATATCCGAAGAAAACTGCATGGATATATCAATGTAATGACCAGGAGTCATTCCTGATTGAGTGGTATCTAAGGGCCTGTTTGCATTCACTTTTGTGGCACAGATCATGGAGCTTTGATACACTCTGCCCATATGTCATGCTGCCACCTCCATCCTGGAGTGTCCAGGAGTGTCCTGGATTGCTCCAATCCTCCATAGCTCTGGAGAAGTAAAAACATCTCCACGGCTTGACTGGGAGTGGCTGGTGAGCTCCCAGTTGCTCTTACCTGCAGCATTTGCCTTCTCCTCCAGGTGCAAACACTGGGGGGGGGGGCAGCACAGAGCACCTGTGCAATTGTGTGCTCTGTCTTGATTGCTAATGGCCCAGCATGCTATAGAAGTGTTGTGACTGTTGTGATGCCAATCGGGACAGCTCAGGATGGACCATGTGCACTTGAATATTTGGGGAATACACCAGCACTTCAAATGTGGATGGCTCCCACTGTACCTTGATCATTGCTTCCCTGGAATAGTATGTTAAAACTATTCCAGAGAGAAAAGTGCAAACAGGCCCTAAGAACAACAAGGAGCAGTTTTGCAGTGGGACACATGAGAAACAGAGATGTGCATGAACTTTTTTTTCTTTTTGCTTAAGTGGTTTGGTTTTATTAGAACTTTTTGAACCTGTTTGAACTGAACTTTGAAAAAAATTCAATTTAAAAACGATTTTAAAGAGCAAGAATACAGTGAACATGAATGTTTTGAATGAACCATGGATCCATGGTTTGGTTTGAATCAAGCATCTTTGAACTGTGTGGTTTGAGTCAAACCTTAGTACAAGGTTCATTTTGATTGCTGCCAGCACAAAACTGGGCAAGCATATGGTGTGGGAAGATGGACCAGGGACAGAAGCCCAATTACACCCCCTGGTTCTTAGTAGCTGTGAGAGCACCAGAGAAGGGCAGCAGAGGATGAAGGCAGTAACCAAGCTCCCCGCCCCAAAAATGTCAGAACAGCAGCCAGTCAGGACTGCATCAGGAAGAGAAGGGTGGAGATAAAAAGGTATGGTTCTCCCACCTCAAGCATGAGAAGAAATTAATGGGAACAAGGAGACTTGATCTCAGCCCATTTTATTTTTTCAGATGTGGGAACGCTGGAAATCTGAGCTCAGTGCGGCTTTCGGGAGAATTTGGGTTATCCCAGCCTAGTTGGAACAAGGCCAAACTGGACTTGTACATCTCTGATAGGATGCAGTTCAAAGAATTCCTGATTATTAGCAAAGCAGGTTGTGTAAATGGACAGGCTGGGTGACAACATGACAAACCGATCTCCTCTGCCTCAAACCTCGTTCTGATCCTTTACGCACTGTGATCTGGTGCCATCCAAAATGCTACTCCAATCAGCGCTCAGACCTACCCCACCAGCCCCTCTCAGTTCTCTCTGCATCCTTTGATATTTGAGAGTTGTGGATAGCAGAGCCTAAATTTTATGTTTACAATTCACTATAAAATATAATTTATGCTGAACATTTTGCACTGAATGCACATTTATACTGAGAATTGAATCAGAGCTACGAGGTCCAGAATTCATTTTCTCAAACATTATACAGCCATCCCCTGCGTGCGGTACAGGGGGTCCCACAAACCACCATGCAATGCAGGACAGTGTTATGCAAGAAATCATTACCGATTTTAAAAAAAACTGCTGATACAAAGGTTAGGGAACCATGAAGACCGAGTTTACCTGTGTGTCAGGTATGTTGAAGAGGGACAACTAGCAAAAGCATCAAACTGCATGTCTCAACAATCCCGACATTGTATTAGGCAACATTAGCAACTACATAAAATTAAACCCACACTAAAATTGATATGTAAGGGATGACTGTCCCATATGTGTTACAACAGATTTTTTTAGAGCACTTTCCTTAATTCATTTTCAGTACATCTTCTTGGTGCCCAAATTTGCCATTTTAATTAAACTGATGGCTTAAAAAACCTGCACAATATGCTAAATGTCAGGTTCCAGAAACAGCAATCTTAAATGCACAAAGAATGCAAATTCTGGGCTTCCTTGCACACAAGCAATTCTGTAATGGGAATAGCCTTAGCACATTATGGTATCTGTGTCTTGCCTTGAATTAATATACAAAGAAATAAATTGCAGCCAAATCCCATTTAATGAATCACAGCAGATCGCTTACCTCATCTGAAATCTGACCTCCAAATGTGACCCATGTTCCTAGAAATAAAGATAACAATTGGTTACTCTTTAGGGTTTTTCTTTAATATACAAAACACATTATAATTAGGATGTTTTCCCTTTGAGGATCTCCTGGAGCTGATTTGCACGATGAACCCTTTTCTGATGAGAGTGTCCTCCAAGGACACTGAGCACTTTCAGTTTAATTGGCTGACAAGGCTCAGCGCCCAGGCTTTCATCGCTTAAAAAGCTTTGTCATAACTAGGTGCAGGATTTCTCCCTTCTGAATAGGCCATGGATGAAATGTTTTGATCGAAAGAGATTGTTGTCAGCAACTGCACTGCTCTTGTTAGCAATTAGTCATGGCTAAATCAAAATGCAAGTAGCTCTTAGTGCACTGGAAGAGGTTGAAGCTAGATTTGATCAGATGGCTCCTTCCACATGATATTAATAATGCCATACAAAGTGTCTGTGGAAGTTGGATAGTCAAGATCACCTGATGGCATAAGCCTATAAGGGTCTACTTGGAAGTCACGTCAGTTGAATTCAAAGGGACAGAGGCTGTTAGATGTTGCTTACTTATTCCACCATATGTGGATATTCCAGAATAAAGCATGGATATTCTGAAATATCTCTGCTTTATTCTGGAATATCCAAATATGGCAGAACAAGAAAGCAATGTCTGGATGCAGCCTTATTCCCACTTGCAATGGCAAATCTAATATTTGTCCTTTTAAAGTAGTCAGCCTCTGAGCAAGCTGTTTACTTGAATGTACTATTTTTCTATGTTCTCTGAATCTGCCCCATTCTCCTTACACTTTGAATTGGACAAGGAAATGGAGATATTGTGAGTAATGGACCTCACCTGGCTTGTACTTCTCTTTGTCAGCCATTTAGCCTTCACCAGTAGGGATGTGCTCGAATATACATCACATTCAAACTTTGTTCAATTACATTTGTAGGCCTCCATTTGCCCATGAATTGAGTGGATCCTGCCTTTGTCAAAGCTTCATAGAAGCTTTGATGAAGGACAGATCTGGCCACTCCTGTCCTCGTGCCCCCCTCAGTTTCCCCTTACCTGCAAATGTGGCTGTGGTCTCCTCTGCCATCACCATTTGTGGGCTGCTCCGAGGCCGAAGTAGGCCTTCTGGAGGTGCACAGAGCACAGATGGCAGCAGAGGCTCACCCCTGACTTCCTGTTTCCCCTGGCAGTGCTCCCTTACCCCATGGAGTCTGTGGCCTCTGCAGCTTCTGCTGCCATTTGCACACTGCAGAGGCCTTCCAGAGGTGCAGCTTGCAGTGGCAGTGGTGGGAGGTGAGAGGGGGCAAGGTGGGATGGGAAGGGAGGGGTGGGAATGGGGGTTCCCATCTTGCATGAACGTTCATCAGATATTTGGGCATGAAGCCAAAGTCCCCATATTCAGGGGCAGATATGGGCAAAGTTGAATATTCTTCCATTTGCCTTCTGCACAATCCTACTCACCAGTACTGGTGAAAAATTATGCAACTTACAGATGGTTTTTTTCCCCACTTTTAAAAAAATTTCTACAGTCTAACTATATATAGTGTTAGCCTTAGTTTTCCTGAATGGTTTCCTAAAATTGTACTGCATAACTGTATTTTTCAAGCTGCAAATGAAAATACATCAATGCTTTCTCTCAACTGGTATAAAATTCATCTCATACCAATGATGGTTAAGAAGAAAGGAAAAGACCAACTCACTTCTAAGGCTGCAGCCAGAAAAACCTAGCCCTGATTGCTTCTTGCTTACACACTTCATCCAATCCCTTCTGTGAGTTTTATAACTTTTGTGCATCCCCTACCCCAAAAAACCTAACCTGGAAACCAATTGCAGCAAGTTCCATATTTCACAAATTGCAGTGTAGATATCCAATGTGCAATATAGTGCAACTTCTAAAGGTGAATAGACCCAAAGGCATCACAGTTCTCAACTGAATTAAAATAGATGTTCTATTTTCAAACAATGGTTGTTGTTGTTGTTGTTGACCGAAACATAACAGTATTTCCTTAGATGAAATTATGTACCAGCAGATATTTATTATTATTATTATTATCGTGATGATGTAAAACAGCAGTTACACACAGCAAACGAGATGACTATGCTGGATTTCGTATTATATCACTAGTCGGGCACTTCCCAAGCACCTAGGAATGCGTGATGTATCGGCGAATTATGCGAGCAGACCCCAGTAAAGTGGCTTTTTGTAGTTGGCAGATGGATATCTTGTCAATGCCAATGGTTTTTAGGTGCCCGCTGAGATCTTTTGGCACCGCGCCCAGTGTGCCGAGGATGACTGGGACCACTTTCACTGGTTTTCGCCAGAGTTGCTGAAGTTCAATTCTCAGGTCTTCGTATCTGGTGAGCTTCTCCAACTGTTTCTCCTCAATTCTGCTGTCACCTGGAATAGCAACATCGATGATCCACACCTTCTCTTTCTCAACAACTGTAATGTCAGGGGTGTTATGCTCCAGTTTTCTGTCAGTCTGAAGCCTGAAGTCCCAAAGTAGTTTTGCCTGTTCGTTTCCAACAACTTTTTCTGGCTTGTGATCCCACCAGTTCTTTGCCACTGGCAGATGATACTTTTGGCACAAGTTCCAGTGGATCATTTGTGCTACAGCATTATGTCTCTGCTTGTAATCAGTTTGTGCGATCTTCTTGCAGCAGCTGAGTATATGGTCAATTGTTTCATCCACTTCTTTGCAGAGTCGGCACTTTGGATCTTCTCCTGATTTTTCAATTCTGGCTTTGATGGCATTTGTTCTTATTGCTTGTTCTTGTGCAGCAAGAATCAGTCCTTCTGTTTCCTTTTTCAATGTTCCATTCGTAAGCCAAGACCAGGTCTTTTCCATGTCCACTTTGCCTTCGATGTTCTCCAAGAACTGTCCATGCAGAGTTTTATTGCACCAGCTGTCAGTTCGGCATTGAATTGCAGTTTTCCGGTACTGGTTCTTGGTTTGCTGCACTTTGAGAAGCTTCTGGTTGTTGACTTCAGTCAAAGCTGATTCTTATTATTATTATTATTGACATAAAGCAACAGTACCACACAGCAAACAAGATATTTATTCTGGTTTTGGTAATTGCTATCACTAGTTGGGCTCTTCCTAAGCGCCTAGGACTGAGTGATGTATCAGTGAATGATACAAGCAGATCCCAGCAAAGTGGCTTTCTGTAGCTGGAAGATGGATATTTTGTTGATGCCAATGCTTTTCAAATGTCCACTAAGATCTTTTGGCACTGCTCCCAGGGTGCCGAGAACCACTGGGACCACCTTTGCTGGTTTATGCCAGAGTCCCTGCAATTCTATTTTCAGGTTTTCCTATCTGGTAAGTTTTCCTGTTTTTCATCAGTTCTGCTGTCCCCTGGAATAGCAATGTCAATGATAAACACTTTGTCTTTCTCCACAATTGTAATGTCTGGCGTGTGATGTTCCAGTGTCCAATCAGTCTGAAGTTGGAAGTCCCACATGAATTATTATTATTTATTAATTCCTAAATCAGTGCATTAAACTTGTATTGGTGCCTTTATGAAGAATATTTCCTGCTGTTCTGAAGCATCTCTGCATTCAGTGTTCAGGTAATTTATTATTTGATTTACAGGTAAGAGAGAAGACACAGGAGTAATGCACGTAATTGAATTTGCAGTTCCTTCCTGTAACTAAATCCAAGGCCCCACTGGTGGTAAGAGTGACATCAAGTGAAACCAAGACATGCAGAGATTAGGCTAAATATTGGAAAAATTTCCTCTGTGTGATCCTGGTGATTACAATATGCCAACAAGGGACAAAGGCTTTGCGGCAAATTCACAGTGCTAACGTGCTGTGCAGCTTATTCCAATATTCTGTTATACAGATAGCTTTGCAATGAGGGGAAGTGGAGGTGATTAGTAGCAACATTTCTGATTAAATTTAGCCACTGCAAGTATTTCATAACTTTCTTCTGGTTCCCCAATAAGCCAATTAATTATAGTTCATTCATTTAAATTCTATTTGTGGGTATGCACTTTTATGAATTTTAATGTGTCCTAACCATCTATAGAAAACTGTGTATTAAATGAGAACTAGTGAGCGTATGTGAATAAAACTGAATAATGACCTCAATATCCAGGCATTTAAGTGCAATTCTTGTCGGATGGACAGATGAACAGATCAGAATACTATCCGTTTTATCTGAATCATTGCATGAATTTAAAAAAATATAGCACATCTCCCATTTAAATATCTAAATGTAGAAAAGAAGTAATGCAGCCCTGCTAGAGGTGGAAGGTCTGTAATTTAAGCATGCTTTTAAAATTTAATAATTGATTTATTGAGACCTGAAACTGATATTTTTTTACATGCAACACATCTGCTCTGTCACTGAGACAAGACCTGCATACACAGTGTGATGTTAGTGAAATAGCATTTGCTTTACTCCAAGAGCACAGTAGAATGAAAACTTAGAGCCTTTCTGCATTTACTTTGTATATTGGAACACAAGGATTGCCCAACCATTTCTTTTTCATAGGACTTCCTCCTAGGGGCTCCCTGAACTGGTCCAATTTAAACTTGCACAAGTGGTCCAATATCTCCTGTTCCAATCTAGGCAGTGATGCTTCCACATACTGCATCCCCAACTTTGAAGCTTAGTAATCGTACTCAAAGAGTGGCTTTAAATGGCTGCACATCCAAATGGAAGGAAGTGTCAAGTGGAGTACCACAAGGTTCTGTCCTGGGCCCAGTTATGTTTAATGTTTTTATAAACGATCTGGACGAGGGAGTTGAAGGGAAACTGATCAGATTTGCTGATGAAACAAAACTAGGGGGGATTGCAAACACCAGAGAAGAGAGAGAGAGGATTCAAAAAGATTTAGAGAAACTCGAACAATGGGCTGCAACTAATAAAATGGTATTTAACAAAGAAAAATGCAAGGTTCTGCACCTGGGCAAGAAAAATGAAAAAAGCACATATACAATGGGAGGAATTTGGCTGAGCAGCAGCACATGTGAAAAAGACTTGGGTGTCCTGGTAGATCATCAACTGAACATGAGTCAACAGTGCGAGGCAGCTGCAAAAAAAGCAAACGCAATCCTGGGGTGTATTAGGAGAAGCATAGAGTCCAGATCACGTGAAGTTATTATCCCCCTCTACTCTACCTTGGTCAGACCTCATCTGGAGTACTGTGTCCAGTTCTGGTCACCCCAGTTTAAAAAAGACGCTGACAAGCTGGAGCAGGTTCAAAGGAGAGCTACCAAGATGGTGAACGGTCTGCAAACCATGTCCTATGAGGAACGGCTTAAGGAACTAGGAATGTTTAGTCTACCAAAAAGAAGACTGAGAGGAGACATGATAGCTGTCTACAAATACCTCAAGGGTTGTCACAAGGCAGAGGGATCAGCCCTGTTCTCACTCTCTCAAGGAAGGACTAGAAACAATGGGGTGAAACTGCAGGGGAAAAGATTTAGTTTAGATGTTAGGAAAAAATTTCTAACAGTAAGAGTGATCAACCAGTGGAACAGGCTGCCACGGGAGGTGGTTGGTTCCCCTTCGATGGAGGTCTTCAAGCAGAGACTTGACGGCCATCTGTCTGAGATGGTTTAGGAGATCCTGCCTTGAGCAGGGGGTTGGACTCGATGACCCAGGAGGTCCCCTCCAACTCTACCATTCTATGATTCTATGATTCTATGAAGCTTGCATGAGCTTCAGAGATGCAGCTGTAGACCTTCTCATTGTTCCCAAGGGAAGTGTCAATGTTATGTTCCTCTTCACAGACAAAAACAGAAGAAAGTATACCTTAGGGATGTTCACGAATGTTCTAAACATTTGAAATTCAGTCAAATTCGGTTGAATGTGGACATTCAAATTCAAATAGAATGTCTTCACATTTGAATTTAAACATTTGAACAAATTTTGAATGTTTCAAAACATTCGATCGAATGATTTGAAAGTACTTATCTGTATGAATGTCATACGGATCTGTACGCATTTGTGCTCATAATACAGGACAAAAATGGGATGCATATGGGATAAAACGGGATTCTCATGAAATGCGTACAGATACGTATAATACATACGAATATTGTTGACATTCATATCTTCAGATTCAAATCTAACATTCAAATGAATAGATTCGAATGTATTCAATTCAAATCAGATTTTGTTGCATTCGGATTCTAAACCTTTGAATCAAATCAAATGTTTTGACATTCGATTTGACTTGAATTCGTGCACACCTCTACCCCACCTTCATGCATGGCACATAATGTTTGAGTGATGGCAACAGCGGCCAATAGTGTTGAAGGGTGGCAGCATTTGGGCTGGTAGCCTCCTTCTCTTGAACTGAAACAGGGCTGGCGCATCTTCATTGCTGCCAGTGCTGGCCCACAACACTGGCCTTCCAGCCCTCACAATACAGACAACAACAATTCTATTTAGGTAAGTGTGGAAATAGCCTTAGAGGCTGAAGTTTTTGGCACTTCCCTATAAAGCGGCACTTAACCTACTGTTTTTTGGCTTCCAAATAGCCATTTGCCCCATTCTTCTTTCTGCATACATCTAGGCCCAGGGATCTGACCAGGGGGCAAACTCCATTAACCTCACGAAGAGGGGACCATTGCCTTGAAGTGATTCCCCAAGACCTAAGTTTAGTAATATTGCTGCCTTTGAAGCCCTACTTGCATGGAACAGGCAGAATAATTTTGCAATTCTTTTTGCATTGTGTAGAAAAAGGCATTACTTCTTTCTGGGTCCCTTTGAACTTGTCCTTGTCCTCCATCTTTCTTCCTTAGAGGATTATCTTTGTGATGGCTTGGCTTGGCCTTATCTTGTGATGACATCCAGAACTTTATGAGGTATATAGGCAGCCCTATTTCTGCACCCTATGAGCTTGTTAGGGAACCTGGCAATCAAAACATAAAGCTCAACAGGTTGGATTTCTGAAAAATAAACTATTCCCTACAGTGCAAGTGCTTCTTTTGGGGGCTTACACAACAACTGCTAGAACAGCCGCGTTTCTTTTGAAAGATAATTATGTTAAAATTAAAATACAGGGTTTTTTTCCCCACCTTAACTCTGCAGAACTCCACGGCATCTTCATGCTCCGTAGACTCTCACATTCATTCAGTGAAACAGAATCCCTGGTGAAAATTTCCCCTGTCCTTCAGTATTAGGCCATAAATTGTCACTTTGTGGCAGTCAGGTGAAATATCTTTGGACTCACAAAAAAAGGTTCTTATTTTACAGGTTTCCTGCTATGATTGCTGACCCAAATGTACTAAGGGAACATTTAAACCTCACAGTATAGCCCTAAGTGTGCATTCCCATACAAGTTTAAATCTGAATCAAATTCGTTTTCAGGATTGGGAGATCCCATTTGTTTTTAAATTCCCAGACCTTATGAGGATTATCCTGCAGAAATCCAAAGAAAAAAAGTTATCACAAAAACTGTTCTTGGTCCCCTTTTGGAGCCCAGCCAACATTGTGGGGTGGTGGCTTTTTCTTTCTTTCTTTCTTTCTTTCTTTCTTTCTTTCTTTCTTTCTTTCTTTTCTTTCTTTCTTTTCTTTCTTTTCTTTTCTTTTCTTTTCTTTTCTTTCTTTCTTTTTTTTTTTGCCTTTGGGGATGCTACCAAAATATTTGGGGTGGGGATCTATCCTTCTGACCAGTGCCTGCCAGATGTGGGTGAGATTTCACAGCTGCAAAGGTCCCCCCCCTCACCATGCCTGCTCTGAGTACAACTGAAAGAAAGGGAATTTGCACTGTCAGTTCTACTGTTTAAGTGCATACAGGGAGAACTGGCAGGGAGGGAGCTTCTGATTTGAAAAGGAAGCTTTGTTCTTTTGCTCAGCTGATTCTGTGGGGCAGGCTTAGCAGAGGTTGGACAGGGGTGTAGATTAAAAGGTCCTGCTTCTCCATGCTGGGGTTATTTGGACGTTGAGTGGGAATGCCAGTATTCACATTCAGCCCATGTTATCCTCAAGAAAATGGGAACACCCAGAATGCGCACTTGGTTCTGAATCCGGATTTAAAAAGTCCAACCCAGATTTTAAAAGTCAAGTGGGAATGCAGCATTACTTAAACTTCAGGAATATCAATCTGTTCAGCTAGGAAGCATAAGTGATTATGAATCAATTTCGCTGATTTGGTGCAAATTAAAGTGACAACAGATGCACTGAAGATAAACCCAAAACAGGTGGTGGGCACAGGCAATACTCTCCCTTTATCAATCTTGACTGATTGTTCTCTAGTTTTGCATATTGCTAGTGTCATTGTCATTACTGGTTGCATGGTGGTACCTGCAGCCCATTCAGGTGGCACAGGTAGTTCAGCTCCTCCAGGATGGCACATCCACACAGGCTATCACAGGAAGGTTTGATATGTCTCCCAACACAGTCCCAAGAGCACAGAGCAGATTCTAGAACACGGGCCATAACACAAGGAGAGCTGGACAGAACCATAGAAGGCATCAACCCATCATCAGGACCGATATCTGGTTCATTGTGAGAGGAGGAACAGGAGGAGCATTGTCAGAGTCCTACAGACAGCCAGAAACAGACTCCATGGGTGTGGCCTCAGAGCCCAATGTCCTGTAGTGGGGCTTGTGCTCACAGCCTAGTACTATGCAACTTGATTGGCATGCGCCAGAGGATACCAAAATTGGCAGGTCTGTGATTGATGTCGCATTCTCTTCGTGTATGAGAGCAAGTTCATACTTAGCATCTGATAGCTAACAGTACACTGACTGCTGTTAGGTACTGGAATGAAATCTTCAGAGGCTTTGTTAGAGCTTATGCTGGTGCAGTGGGCCCTGGGTTCCTCCTGGTGTAGGACAATGCCCAGTCTAATGTGGCCAGAGTGTGTAGGCAGTTTCTGGATGATGAAGGCATTGATGCTATTGACTGGCCCTCACCTTCCCCAGACCTGAATCCAATTGAGGACCTGTGGGACATTATGTATCAATGCATATGCTATCATCAAGTAGCACTACAGACTGTCCAGGACCTGACTTATGCCCTGATTCAGGTCTGGGAAGAGATCCTCCAGGATATTTATTTATTTATATTTATATCCCGCCCCATACCCGAGGGTCTCTGGGAGGCTTACAACATTTAAGAACAAGCACATTAAAATTGTAACACACTATAATAAAACCAATGTAAGGTTTAAAATCCAACATGATAATAAGAATAAGAATAAAAATGATATAAAAACAGTTTAAAAATAGTAGTCTTTGGAAGGAGGGAAGAATAAAGAGCATTAGCCAAAGGCCTGAGTGAAGAGGTGTGTCTTTACCGCCTTCCTGAATGTAAACACCTCCAAGGGGAGACCATTCCACACCCTGGGGGCCACCACTGAGAAGGCCCTCTCCCGGGTGCCCACCCGCTTAACTGCTGAAGGCAGTGGGATAACCAGGAGGGCATCTCCTGCAGATCTTAAGGCACGGGCAGGTCGATATGGGAGAAGGCGCTCCTTTAGATATCTGGGCCCCAAGTCATTTAGGGCCTTATAAGCGAGAGTTAGCACCTTGAATTGGGCTCGGTAGTAAATTGGCAGCCAGTGCAGTTCTTTTAGAACCGGCGTGACATGCGTCCGGTTAGCTGTCCCGGTCAGCACTCGGGCAGCTGCATTTTGCACTAACTGCAACTTCCGAACCGTCTTCAAGGGAAGCCCCATGTAGAGCGCGTTACAATAGTCCAACCTGGAGGTTACCAGAGCGTGGATAACTGTGGCCAGGTCATCTCTGTCCAAAAAAGGTTCCAGTTGACGCACCAACCGTAGTTGGGAGTAGGCACTCCTGGCCACGGCCTCCACCTGAGCTTCAAGTGTAGCGCAGAGTCCAGGAGTACCCCCAAATTTCGCACCTGTCCCTTCCCGGATATTGTAACCCCATCAAGGACAGGGTATCTCCCAAATACTTGGACCCGAGAGCCTGTAACACACAGCACCTCTGTCTTGTCTGGATTCAGTTTCAATTTATTGGCCCTCATCCAGCCCATTACCGCCTCCAGGCACCTGTCAAGCACTTCTACCACCTCTCCTGATTCAGATGGCACAGAGAGATAGAGTTGGGTATCATCTGCATATTGATGACACCTCACTCCAAAACTCCTGATGATATTAAACAACATGGGAGATAAGATTGACCCCTGGGGAACCCCACAAGTGAGTTCCCAGGGTGTCAACTCAGTCTCTCCCATCACCACTATCTGAGATCGGCTTTGGAGATAGGAGCGGAACCAATGCCAAGCACTGCCTCCAACTCCTAAACTCCGTAGCCTCTCCAGGAGGATACCATGATCAATGGTATCAAAAGCCGCTGAGAGGTCCAGAAGAACCAGCAGGGTAGCATTCCCTCTGTCTTTCTCCTGGAGGAGATCATCAACCAGGGCGACCAAGGTGGTTTCCGTGCCATGACCGGGCCTGAAGCCAGATTGAAATGGATCTAGATAATCAGCTTCCTCCAAGCATGCCTGCAGCTGAACAGTGACAACCCTCTCTAGAACCTTGCCTAGAAAAGGTATGTTGGCCACCGGGCGATAGTTGTTTAAATCTTCTGGATCCAGGGAGGCCTTCTTCAGGAGGGGGCGCACCACAGCCTGTTTAAGGGCCAATGGAACACCCCCTCCCATCTGCTGTCTTATGCCCAGACATTGTCAGAACTGCAAACAGGCATGTGGGGGCCATACACATTACTGAGTCACATTATGAGTTGCCATGATGAAATTCACACTTGTTTACATTTCTATCCCTCCCTATACCTGAAGGTCTCAGGGTGGGTAACAACCTTTAAAACGCAGCATATCAAACAAAATGATATGTATTGAAACAATACCATCCCCACAACATTTGAAATCCAGCACATTAAAAACAGTAGTGTTTGTAGTGGGGGAAACATAGTCAACGTTTATGCAAAGCCCTGAGCAAAGAAGCACGTCTTTACATAAACATAACAGAACATAAACAGAGAAGGAGCCTGACGCACCTCAAGGGGGAGACTATTCCACAGCCTGGGGGCCATTACTGAGAAGGCCCTCTCCTGGGTGCCCACCCACCTCACTGCTGAAGGTGGTGGAACAACCAGGAGTGCCTCCCCTCCAGATCTTAAGGCACAGGCAGGTTGATATGGGAGAAGGCGTTCCTTTTAATATTTGGGCTGATTTGGATCCAGACCCCAATGGGTCGGTGATTTTAGTTTCCATTGGCTGATGAAATGTCATTTTGTTCTCAGTAAATTACACAATTATATCAGTATAGATTTTCAACTTGCGTCTTTCATCCATTGAGATCCATGTGTGATTTAAGGGTCACAGGTGTATATGATCCTGCTCAAGGGTAATTCTCACCTGAGCCGTGTCCAACCAACCAACCAAAATAGTCTTAGACCTCAAAAACTAGAGATAAGCAGATAAAATTATACACTAATAGCAATTTTGATCTAGAAATATATAGCAATGCATATAAACTATGTACAAAAATAAAGACCTGGAGGGAAAAGCAGAAATCTAAAAAGAATTCAAAACTAAAATTAGAAGTTAGGACATATTTTAAAGGTCAAGTCTGTTGCAAAAATGATGCTGGCAAATGTGTCTTATGGTAGAAGGCCAGCTGGGAAGGCGTTAGGCAGTATTGGAGGCGGTGACAGCGACTGGTCTGGGTAGCTTTAAGAAAGGTTAGACAAATTCATGAAGGACAGGTGTTCAATGGCTACTAGAATTGACGTGTAGCTACTACCTCCAGGTTGAAAATACAGGCAGAATGCCTCTAAAGGCCATGTGCAGATGAGAGCAGGTGAAGGTTTTGCCTTTGTCTTCTGTTCAAGAACACCCAGAAGCAGTTGCTGGGCCTCTGTGTGAGACAGGATGCTGGAGTAGAAGGGTTTTGCCTGATTCAGCAGCACTTTTCTTATGTTCTTATTTAGCAGCTGAGCCATTTAACTTAATATGGGGTGGAGGAGCTCTTTACAAGCTTCAGCATGAAATTTACAAATTAGGAGGAGATGTGTTCATATGTTGCAAGCAAAGTAGTAGTGCAAAGGGGATGAAGTACAAAAAGGGTCTAGTGTACTTGCTATTCCCATGAAAATACTGCCCAACTCTGCTTAACTTCCAGGAGCTTTCCGCACTTAGCTTTATTCTGGATTATATCCCAGAATAGGGGCCTGCCGTCTGTATGGTCATACAGGATATGGCCTGCACCTAGCAAGGCCTAACATAGCCTGCATTAACATGAGCACAACAAACCCCATCCCAAGATATATTCCAGAATAAGCCCAAGTGCAGAAAGGGCTCAGTATCAGATAAGAGGGATGATAGCTACGGTAGCTACAGATGTGTACGAATATTTGTAACATTTGAAATTCTTTGGACATTTGAACTCGAATCGAATGTTACAATATTCATATGCTAACATTCAAATGAATATGAATGTTTTCAGACATTTGTGCAAATAGTTCGAATATTCATTAAGCTGGGGAAACATACTATATCTGTTCATAGCAGATACGTATGGAATGTTCGTACAAATACATACGCAAATAGATTCGTATCGAATAGAATTTTAACACATCTGAATGCGTTCTATTTGTACAAATACGGATTTTTGAACATTCGATTTGTTTTGAATCGAATGCCAAAAAAACATTCATGCGCATCCCTAACGATAGCCCAAACACAGCTGTTATTCCGAAGTTAAAATTGTGCATAGATTTTTCTTCCTACAGGGGTTACTCTGTGATTTCTATGGCAAATCTATAAACACATCTAAAGCCTAGTAGAAAAGCAGAAAGATTTCAACAGACATTATTTTTCCTGGGTTTATGGGTTTTGCATTAGTGGTCAACTAGGAACTGCAGTGCTGTACTACAGAACTGATTGAAGATAACTTATTCAGTTACATAATGATTCATTCAAGGAGGCGAGTGCCAAATAATCAAGGACGGTACTTTGCAAAACAGCATTTTTTATGAGTTCTGCATATGTCCAGGCAATTGCAGCCAACACTCCAGAGTATATGACTCAGTATTTGGGGGTGTGAAGCAGGGTAAGAGCAGTTCATTTATTCTGAGTTACTTTGGAATGATGAATGGATTAACTGCTTTCTTTTCTTAGGAGGCAAATGCAGCACAATGTCCCCAAATATCAGGCTGCTAAATCAGTATGTTGTTAGCAAAATGCCTCTGAGTTTTGATACTAACCATAAATATTTGACACTGCCAACTGATTGCTGGCTAAAAGAAATTAGAAAGGCAAATAAATTTACGAGTGAGTGAAATGAAATGGCAGTGCACTGTACATTGCTAGAGAAAATCACGTTCTTGTTACAATTTTAAAAATCTTCTGGGAATCACAAGCCTTCCTGGCTGCCAGGCTTTTTTTTCCAGATTCAGATGGTGATTTGTAATGACTATGTTGTTGTTAGGTAGTTAGGTTTTGTTGGACACTTTGTGACCCCCATGGACTATAGCATATCAGACCTTTGTGTCCTCTACAGCTTCCCAACGTTTGCACAAGCTCATGCCCATCGTATCCATGGCACTATCTACTGTATATCATCCTCTGCCATCTTCTCATTTTGCTTTCAGTCTTTCCCAGCAACTCTTTTCCAGTGAGTTCTGTCTTCTCATTATTCTCAGTATTTGAGCTTCAGGGTTGATTTCCTTTAGTACTGACTGATTTGATCTCCTTGAAGCCCAAGGGACTCTCAAAGTCAGCTCCAGAACCACGATGCAAAAACATTTAATTCAAAAACTTTAACTCTCAAAGCCATACAGTAATTCAGGGAAAGCCATAGCTTTGGCTATACAGACTTTCTATTTATTTATTTATTTATTTATTTATTTATTTATTTATTTATTTATTTATTTATTTATTTATTTATTTATTTATTTATTTATTGTTCTATCCTGCCCTATACCTAAAGATCTCAGCGAGGGTGGTGGAACAACCAGGAGGGCCTCCCCTCCAGATCTTAAGGTACGGGCAGGTTGATATGGGAGTAGATGTTCCTTCAGATATTTGGGGCCCAAGTCATTAGGACCTTATAAGTTAAAATTAACACCTGCCACCACTGCCACATGGTAGACATGACAGTGTGCTCTAACCTGTCTTTGGTCAGACTCACAGCTGAACTTACATCAGCTGTGCTCTAGCCATTGACCTTCCTGTTTCATCACCCCTAGCTCCAGGGAATACTAAGGTGCTTTTTGGGCTCTACAATCATGCTGAGGGCACTTTGGAGCGATTGTGTTGATAGTTCTGCTCATCTCCTGATTCCTGAGGGAGACAAGAGCTTTGACAGGAGCACCAGTCATGCCAACTGGAAATTCCACCAGAGCATTTAGGAAACACTCAAATTTCATAAGTCTCCAGGGGCAGACCATCTCAACAGTTCCCTCATTCCCATTGAGGGGAGCTGCACCATAAATCCGGATATCACCAGAGAATGATCTGTCCATGACAATGGGTTGACAACCAGTCCTCCTATCAACGGATCACCAACCTGCTCTGTGGCAAAAACAGATCAAGGACCCTCGGGTATGGGGCGGGATATAAATATAAATAAATAATAAATAATAATAATAAGGGTATGACCTGCTGTTTGAGTTAGATCTTTGCTGGCAGAGTGATAATGTCCAGGTTTGCCATAGCTTTCCTCCCAAGGAGCAAGCATTTTTTAATTTCATGACTGCAGTCATTGACTGCAGTGACCTTTCAGCTCAAGAAAAAATATGACTCTGCTTCTGTTTCTTCTCAAGGAGTGATAGGACTAGATGCCACGATCTTAGGTTTTTTTTAAAGTTGAGCTTTCGCACCCTTCACTTCCACCCTCACCAAGAGGTTGCTTAATTCTTATTTCTGCCATTAGAATGATGTCATCTGCTTATCTGAGGTTGCTGATTTTTCTTCCCACAATCATAATTTCAGCTTTTGATTTATCCAGTCTGGCATTTCACAGACAATACTCTTATGTACTCTGTATATAAGTTAAATAAATAGCGTGACAATATACAGTCCTGCTGCACTCAGTCTTGAACCAATCAGTTCCATGTTCAGTTCTCTGTTGCTTCTTGATCCACATACAGGTTCCTCAGGAAACAGGTAAAGTAGCTTCTTTTCTTAACTCTTCATAAAGCCTCATCAGGCAGTCATTTTGCTTTTGTGCTCCTCCTTTTCTTTGGGATTTATTTTGCTGCTGCATCTTGTATAATGTATTTAATGTTTTGTTTGTATATTGGTTTTTTTACTGTAAGCTGCCCAGAGATCTTAGGATATTGGGTGGGAAATAAATAAATACATAAATAAATAAAATGTCACAAATCTTTGTCCATAGTTCTTTTGTCCAGCTTGGTCTACTGGATAAGGAGCCAGACTCTTATCTGGGAATACCAGTTTTGATTCCGTGCTCCTCCATGAAGCCAGCTGGGTGTCCTTGGGCTAGTCACAGCTCTCTTCTGAACTCTCATAGCCCCACCTATCTCGCAGAGTGTCTGTTGTGGGGAGAAGAACAGAAAGCTTTGTCAGCCGCTTTGAGTCCCCTTTAAATGGGTTAGAAAACAGGGTAGAAAAGCCAACTCTTCTTCTTCTGCCTACCAGATCTAAATGCTTAAATCTATTCATCACCTCCATTGCATATTCATAAGGAAAATTATTTAGGTCATAATTATTTCGTACTGGTTTCCCCTACTTTCAATTTAAGTCTGAATTTTGTAATAAAAAGTTCATCTAAGCTCCAGCTCTTGTTTTTAAAGCCTGTATAAAGCTTCTTCATCTGTGGCTGCAAAATATCAATCTGATTTGGGTACTGGCCATCTGGTGATGTCCATGTGTGGATTTGCCTTTGGGCTGTTGGAAAAGAGTGTTTGCTATAACTAGAAAGTTATCTTGGCAAAACTCTATTAGTCTCTTCCCTGCTTCATTTTATTCTCCAAGGTCTGTTATTCCAGTTATCTCTGGATTTCCTACTTTAGTATTCTAATCCCTTATGATGAAAGAGATGTCTTTTCTTGGTGTTCTGTTCTGAAGGTGTTGTAGGTCTTTATAGAACTAGCAAACTTCAGCCTCTTCTACACCAGTGGTTGAGACATTAACTTGGATTACTGTGACGATGAGCTTTTTGCCTTGGGTTCAACTGAAATCATTCTTTCATTTTTGAGATTATAGCTCCATACTGCTTTTCTCACCCTTTCATTAACTATCTGGGGTACCATTTTCTTCTAATGGATTTTTGCCCACAGTATAGATAAAATGATCATCTGAATAGGGATGTACATGAATATTCATCACATTAAAAAACTGTATTCATATGAATTCGTACATTTGTGTTTGAATCGAATGATGACTACATTTGAAGACTGATTTTTGAATGCAAAGCAAATACTTTTGTGCATTCATTCAATGCTTCATTATATTCATGAGCGTGGAGAGGCTGCCTAGTCACATCTGCGGTGGATTCAGAGCAGATTCAAAGTAGATTCAGAACATATTTGGAGGGATTTGGAGGTGTGACTGGCATCAAGGATTCAAATAGCACTCGAAGAACATTTGCAGTAGATTAAAATCCTTCCACATTCAAAGTGGCTTTATTTGCACAAATGCAAATTTCATTCACGTTTGCTTCGATGTGAAGTGAACACACACACACACAAAAATGGGCACATTCTGACATCTGACTTATTGTAATCTATTCCAATCTATTTTAGTGCACTGACTCCCAAGATGCCAATGTTTAATCTTGTCATCTCATGTTTGAGTCCATCAAGCTTCCCTTGGTCCATAGATCTTACTTTCCTGGTTCCTATGCAATATTGTTCCACCAGCCCACACAGCAACTCTGAAGCTGAGAGCTGGGGCTTTTTAAAAACTCCTGCAGATGTTTCCAGGAGACCAGCAAAACAGAACCACTTGCTGCCATTGAACAGGAGTGCAAGGTTTGTCTACCAATGGGCAATTCAAGGAAGACTGCTTCAAAGCTGTCTCCCATTGGAGTGGACTCCAGCACCATTTTTTCATCAGGGCTCATTCCAGTGCTACATCCATGCAAATATAGTATTCTAACAGGTGGCATGGCCTTAAGGCATATCAGTCCACAACGTGGATGAGGCATTCCTTGGAGGCTGCTGGCCCAGTCTAGCTGTCCAGTGTACGTCCTGCCTACATTTGTACAGGTTTTGTGGAGAGAGCTGCACCCTGCAATCTGAGATTATTCATCTTATGTGCCTATAGGGCAGGAAAGCCTCTCAATTACCGACACCCAACATTCAGAGTTTGTCATATGCAACTACTGTGCTTGGACAAACATTACACAACACTTTAGGTTTGTTGGAAAGTGTCCCTTATTGGACATTTGTGCTCACCTGTATGAGTCTGTTTGCCCAATAGCAGTGTCCTAGAGCAAATGTAAATGATGTCAGAGTCTCTGAGAACCCACAGCATCAACAATATAAGCATGCATCCCTGCAAAGGCAAACGTCAGGTCAAAATGGCTTGGTAATTTATTAGGAACTGGTACCAGAAAATAAGCCCCTGATAAATTAGAGCCATGGTGTATGCTTTAGCCAATTACTTTCCTATCCTAAACTGTGCAAGTCACTTATGAAGATAATGACAGATAATGACATATTACTGTATACTGCCCTGAGCTCTAAAATGGTAGGCAAATTATCTTAATGAATTAAGATTTTATATGAACAAACAAGTTCCATGTATGACATTGTTTGCTGCAGGGTTAAAGTCCCAAGGAATTCTGGATCTCTCCAGTTCTTTTTATAAATGGATAAATTTTATTTGGATTAATCTGGCTTCAGGTTTTACAAAGCCTTTAGAGCAGTCATATTTGATTATTACATTTTCACACTATCTGTGAATCCCACAGCTTTGGAAAGCTTATGTCTCATAGCAACACAGTCTGGTATGCTAAATTGTGCCAGGTTCCACAGAGAGGAGGTTTTCATAAACAAGCCCACACTTCAGGCAAACTCCAGAAGCGTGAAGTTCAAATAGGTCTTAAATTCAGATGAATAAATGGAGAGCACACGAGTATACATGTAAACTTCAGTTCTTTGGAGGATGAAACTCTAACATCTGTATGCTGATATAATAAGGAATGAGCTATGTTTTTTTTAATGAACCTACCTGAAAGACACAGGTATGTCCCATGCTAGTGTACAAGGTGGAATCCAAGTAGTGCTCTTGCAAGAAGGGTTCTAGGTATGCCTGGCAGCCAACTTGCAAAATCCTACTTCAGATCTTTGCTCAGCAAAAGAACTTATGAGACTGCAACTCAGCAGCTTACTTACAGAAATCTCCATCAAAGATTTGCTCAGCACATGAACCTATGAGGTTGCCCACAACATGGTGGTACCAACACTAGGTTTGGGAGTGATGTGTGAGGTTCTGGTTTCCCTTATATTTGGCTCAAAAGAAATGTGCTTTTCTCTCTGTATTGCCTGCAGTATGTTGACTCCACTCCATTCATCATGTGTTCATCCAAGCACCACTATATAGCCTACATAGGCATGCACACACATCTAGTATGCAGGTATCTTTGCTTTGGAGACCACCATGAGGTCAATTAGGGAGAGACAAAGAACTGAAATCTTCTCTTTGATTTTACTGAACGGCATTATGTTTGCAGCAGATCAAAAGATAATTCAGTATCAAAGCAAATTTTTCATTGTAGCTTCAACCCTTTGCTCCCCTCCATCTCAGTTCTGATCTATTGGCTGCTGCTCAAAACCACTGATGTCATCTTCCTTCCTTCCTTCCTTCCTTCCTTCCTTCCTTCCTTCCTTCCTTCCTTCCTTCCTTCCTTCCTTCCTTCCTTCCTTCCTTCCTTCCTTCCTTTGTAAAAACTTTTCATTTTATTTCATGATCTGCAGTAATTTATTCTATAATGTGCCTGAACCTTTTTTATGTTTTTACTTTCAGTTTTATTTTGAAAAGTGCATCATAAACAAAATCTTGCTGTGCAGACCAAAACAAGAAAAATAAACCCTTAATAGATGAGGTTACCAACTTAGAGGACAACTACTTAAAATATAATAATGTATCTGATAGAGGATGCACATTTCACAGAACTTTTTGGATAAAATGCTAATACTCAAATTTATCTTTATGATAGATCATTTGTTCTGTAAATGCTTAACTTGAATCAAATTAAATGTATACACAATTCCAGAATATTAAATTGTTCTATTTCACATAGATCATTCATCTTAAACTAGATGAAAGCAGTAAATCTAAACTTCTTATTACAGGGTACCAAGAAGCAAAACCATGCATAATGCAAGCGATATAATACACTCCTTGTAAATTCACAATGAACTCGTGCAAATTTGATCAGTGGGGAAGTCTGGGTATACCCCAGCATATATGCCCTGCGGAGAGCTACTTCCACCCCAGAAGTGGTTCTGCATATACTGGATTGTCTCCTGGCTGAATAGCTGTGCAACACTAAAAAGTCCTCCACGAACAATCCCAGCTGCCAGCTAGCACATGCCAGCATACACCTGTTCATACCTCTTCCAAGCAATAGGTATGTGGGGCAGGGCAGCACAGTTGCAGCAACCACACTTACCTGGCAGGTAGGGAACACTGGGTAAGTTTGAGATGGATCAGGCATCCCAAAATGTGAATGCCCAATCCACCCCAAAAATTCACTGGCTTTTTCGCACAGCAAGACTGCAGAAAGGCCCATAGATTCAATCAGACAAATACTGAAGTTTTCATAAAAAATTCCACTGAGTTAGAAAATGTCTTACTCATATCTTGGAAGCAGATCACAGAGAATGTACAGCTTGATACACTTCTTCCACCCAGTTTACTCAAGCAGGCACATGTTGCTGCCTGCCATTTGGGTGAACTTCACACACCAAGCCATCCATGAGCTCCTACGGTCAATCTGGTAATAGGAAGGAGAAGTACGTATAGGATGTTTTTCCACTGTCAGAAAGTACCCATTTTTGCACCCATTAAGGACTCATTTGGGTGTGAGCCGGATGACCCCATTTCCACCACAGTACCCATTTGGGACCCGATTGCTTTGACTGCCACTGAGGAAATCTGGATCAAATGGGTACTTTCTGGCCTTTAATCTGGATTTTCTGTAGACCCCATGAATGGGGTCTACAATGGGGTCTTCTGCCAGAATATCCAGATTAAAGGGAGCCTGTTTCCACAGGAAACAGGCAGTGGGGTCTAGAGGAGGCTAGGGGGAGGGGATGCACCCATTGGGGGGGAGCCCTAAACCTAGGCTTCAAAGTCACTTCAAAGTCACTTCAAAGTCATTTCAAAGTCATTTCGAAGTCTGTGCAAAATAGCTCCAGAGTGTCTTTGAAGTCTGTGCTGATCTTCAGAGTGAACTTCGAAGTGACTTCGAAGTGACTTTGGAGCCACTTTGGAGATTGCACCCCCTGTCCCCCCAAACACCTGGGGTGACAGGCAGACCCCCTCGTACAATGATCTGGATTCCCCACATGGGTGCAAAGGTGTTTCCATGGCAGGGGGGCTAGCACCCATTACTAATGGGTGCTACACCTCCCGTGGAAACACATTGGGTGCTTCTCTTAATCTGGATCTACTAGATCCAGATTAAGGAATGTACCCATTCCTTAGATCCGGATCTTCTTAAATCCGGTTCTAAGGGCTGCAGTGGAAAAACACCCATAATGTGCTGTGTAACTGAGATGGAAAATAGTGTGACATGGACAACATCTGATCAGGGCTTTAATCCAACAACACAGATATCACCAGAGCTACATAAATCAACTTTATTTCCATATCTATTGCAATAACCTCAAGAAATTTGGAGTAGGTAGGCAAGAAATTTGGAGTACATAACTTAGGACTATCATACAAAAGAAAAGGAATTTCAGCAGGTGTAATTTGTTATGTTTTCTATGCAACTATTAGGCAACTCTCTCATCTTTTTGTACTGCAACCCTGCACAACTTGCTTCCCACCACAAATCTGTATGCAGGATCATCTAAGCAAGGGGAAGGGAGAGGGGAGACCTTTGCAGCTGTGAAATCCCACCCACATCTGGCAGGCATTGGCCAGAAGGATAGATCTCCATCCAAAATAGTCCAGTAGCATTCCCAAGGGTGAAAAAATAAGATGGGCTGGGCTCCAAAATGGGACTCTGAACAGTTTTTGTGAGGACTTTTTTCTGTGGATTTTTGCAGGATAGTCCTCATAAAAAGTCCGGGAATAAAAAAATAAATGGGATCTCCTGATCCTAAAAATGGGTTTGATTTGGATTTAAATTTGTATGGGAATGCAGCCTTAGAAATATCCCTTACAGGAGCTCATAACTCTACCAAATTCCTTTCTCCATTATTTCTCCCTATTTATTTATGTATTATCACACTTGATTTCTAAGTTAAGAATGCTGAAATATATGATACTACCTATTAAGTCTTAAGGCAGAACTTACCTAGCCCCAAACATGAAACTCGTAAACCGGATTTCCCAAGATTTCTAGAATTAAAATGAAAACACAATTAGCATCTATTACATATTAATTTCATAAAGGATTTTTTCTACATATAAAAAAAGCTGCTTGCTATCCGATTTATCCACACATTTATGATAAAGGCGATAATCATAATTTTTCTAGCAAAAGCATTTAGTGAGGGTGCAAAAGATGCTAGGCAGGATTGAGGTGCAACACAATCTACAAAGAACTTCCAAGCTAATTCCATATTATCCATGTGTTACACTTTATGGTAACATCATGTTCAAACTGACACAGTTCCTTAGGTGATTAACACAAGCAATAAAAACATTTAACCAGTATGATTCTAAATCATTTGATGGGTTGAGGTGAAGCAGTGCAGGGTAAAATCATAAGCAGCAGCAGTGAACTAAAAAGCCAACACATTTAAAATGTATATTGCAAATGCTATGGAGAATTAAAGCTGCCTAAGAGCCATTCTGCATTGTTTGATATACTGGACCAGGAAGTGTACACTGGTGACCCTGCCTGAGGCTTCCCTTAGATTGAACCATTGGGCAGAAGGGAGGCACTTGCCTTTAGTTAGAATCAGTTTGGGTCTGGATCAGCCAGGTCCATTGATTCCAAACAACTGAAGGCATAGGCAGGATCAGCACCATCTGCATGATGGCATTGATCTATATCAGCCCATGCCTCAGCCTTGAAGCTTGCATGAGCTTCATGGCCACCCCTTCATGCATCTGGAGAAGATATTTCGGTGGTGTACTATGGCATGCCACTGAGTTATATTTCCCATACTTGCAAGCCTTCCACATTCTGGATCAGGGCCACTGGTCCCACTGCTAGTAATCTTGATCAAGGCTTGCCTAACTAGGACCATACTCTGTCTAATTAAGACAGGGCGGACCAGCAAGAGGCATGGCCTCATAGTACTGCAATAACATCCATATCTATGAGTCCTACATGCATACTACACAGACCAAGGGATGTTTGCTCCCCACCCATGGATGTCCTTTACATGTAATCAGGCTTGCTTTTAAAGTACACCATAATCTTTAGTTTGCCCCAAGAGACATGAAAACCAGAGACACGACTACCTGTACCACATGAAGTATTGCAACAAATCAGATTTACGTATGTAATTGCAAGAGGCGCAGGGGGTCTCCCTGGCCTCATGAAGCTGCCACTAGCCATGTTGGTTCCAAAAACCTGCATCCAGGTGACAAGGGCAGCTCTTCATCTTCCCACCACAAATTTGCAGTGTGGGGAAGAACCTTGGATTACACTGTGACCCCACTGCTGTCCCCACACTACTGACTCTTCGTTGAAAATGTTAAGCCTGGACTCTTAATTGCAACTACAGGATTACTGTCATAACTTCAGTTTTAAAACATCTCCTTCTAGAATCTGAGCCTCTCATGCATAAACATTCCAGCAGGGCTTTGAGAACAGGGTGAGGTTTTTGATAATCAAACAGCTTTTTCTATTTCAGAACCTGAAGCGCTCAGGATGGGTGCCTCCGGAAATGCTAATTTCGGCAAGTATTTGAAGTGCTAAACATCTTTCAGGAAGCAATCTTAAAGGACTCCTAAATGTCTGTAGGAAAAGGAGCATTTGATTGTGCTTGTGCTGGGCAAAGGATAGGATTAAATGTGGGTTCCTGTCTGTTCAAATGCTATGGCAATTTGGCATGCCATTTTACAGATCTCTTCCATTAGTTAAAATTTCAGCAGAGATATTTTTTCACAGAGGCTCTTGCTGGAGTTACCTTTTGTAGCTGAAGTAAAAATAAAGCAGATATATTTAGAGGTGTGTAGCATGAAGCATAGTGTGCAACACATCTTCGTTTTGAGTTATTCTAGTCATCATTTAGCATTCATTGTAGTAACACTGATTAACATGCCTATAATACTCACAGCAAATGCTTTAACTTTCTGCTGTCATACACATACCCATCATAACAACAAATAAAGGCATCTAATCCATTGCTGAAAAAGTACACAGTATACAGCCATGGAGGAATTGCTTTCCCACCCACAGCTTTGGTTCCTTTTTGTTTTTTCAGGGTACATTCCAGGAAAGGATTCTGATACAGAAGGAACTAAGTAATCATGAATGGATGCTCCCTGTTTCTGCCAGCATCTTCTCCAGCTAGGTTTTGCCCCAGGCCTCTAGCTAGAACCCTGATATGGGTGCTGGGATGATGCTATAGGTAGTGTGAGGCAGATGTCTTGAGTAGCAGCTCCTTAAAGGTGAAGAGATGGATGCAGTGGAGCATAGAGATGTGCACAAATATCTTTTTTTGACATTTTATTCAAATCAAATTGAAACCTGAAAATCCGATTCGAATCAAATCTTTAGATTCAAATTTAGGAAGATTCAATTTGAATTTACCAAATTTGAATCTATTCATTCAAATTTTTTATTTGAATCTGCACATATGAATGTCAACAACATTTGTATGTGCATGTGCGCATCTTCTCCACATCCATACACATCCGTACATGTCCGTATGCACCCCGTAGTTATCCAATATGCAACCCATTTTCATCCCATACGCATCCGTACAAAGGCATACGGATGCGTGAAAGATGCGGATCTTCAAGTACGCATCATGTACGATCCTGTAAACATATGAATGTCCAGATAATTTGAACAAATAGATCCAAAATTTAATTCAAATTTGAATTTTGGGATATTCAATTTGAATTTAAATATCAAAATTTGGCACATTTGATCAGATTTTGAATGCCTACGAATATTCATACACATCCCTAGTGGAGCAAGTCACATGACTTCCCCTTTGGCTGCTGTCATAGCAAAGGACTCTGGTGTTCACAGATGCTTTCTGTATGCACAACATTCTTAGGGACCTTTCAGGCAATGTGGAGAAATGTTGGCTCTTCCAGGAATCCCAGCATTTCTTCACTATAGGGGCTGCCAGACTAAGGCGCACTGCTTCAATATCGTTCCTGATTGAGTTTCAGTGAGGCCACTGAGGCCAGCCTCTTTATGTCTGCATGCAGTTCATGCTCCTAAAAGTTCAGTCTAATGTTGTGTCAGAGGAGTGTGTTATGTATTCCTGATCCTTTGACAACATGCTGACAAATTAAAGATAGTGGGGGATTTCATATAGTATCTATGGGCCTTCCGGCACTTGCTGGTATTCCTTACCAGCAAGTGCATTAAGGGTCTCCCTTCCACATGTTAGTGCAGAATACAGGAGGTCCCATCCATCGGTGTTACACTCTGTCTGTTCAGAACTGAGCATGATCCCAAATCAAGAGGCCTTCAAGGATTATCAAGGGTCATTGATGACTAGAGGCATACTAGTATGGTCTAGTCTGGAACACAGACACACAGAGAAGGTACACCTCTCTTTTATGGACTACTGAGGGACTCATTTGGTGACACACCAAAGTGCACCACTAAGATGGGCTCCCCGGATGCTCCAATGCTAGGAATTTTCTTCCCTAGTCTTTCAGAGCCCTCAGAAACTGGCTCAAAGGTCATTCAGAGGCTGGGCTGGACCAGCCTCATCATGTAGACCATGCTATGATCTAGACCAGCAGGCCTCACTAGGCCAGGCCTGACCATGGCATGGTAGTATGAAAAGGCCCTTGACTTTGAATTTTGGTGGGAATACCAAAGCATGGTTTGGGGGGTGTCTGCCAGTCTCACCATAGTCCTGACAGGTTGTTGGCATATTTAACATGTACGGAGACTACCATAGCTACTGGGACCATGTAGCTAATTTGAATGCCTTGGATCACGAGGCCCTCATGAAACAGATTTTTCTTCAGGACAAGTGATGTGAAGGAGTGCTTCTGTGATGGCAGCATCCCAATTATGGACTGTCCTGTCCGTAGGATTAACATCAGCCTTTATAGGGCTTGTAACTGGCGAGGCCTTAAGACTCCTTCATTTTGTCGTTTTCTTCATAATCTGTTTATTACAAGCACCATTACTTTGTGTTCTGGTACTCATGTTGTCATTGGTCGCTAAGCCCACCAGAACTGTCAAGTTAGCAAATTGTGCTTTGGATGGCCTCAGGGAGGAGTGTAGGAGTATAGTCTTCATCTTGTGGAACTGTTTTCATCTGAAATCTAGCATATTCCAACTGGCACCTGTTTTTGATTCCTGTTGGTGTCATATGTGTGTACTTTGACATTTGCTGGTCATTGTTTTGCCTCCTGAAATGGACTCTTGTTTCCCCCACTGTTTATTGTGTGTTCATAATCTAGCTGTCCAGCCTTCCCCAGAGCTCTTCCCATGGACACCTCTGTAGGACCCAAGACAGTTCTTTGCCTTAGAAGTGGAATTAATCTGGCAGCCAAGGATGAATTTTTAATAGTGGTGTAAACTCTGGTGTCTACTGCAATTAGTAATCTTTCTGTATTTTACCCAGTTTTTGGACGCTTTTCAAAGGCAGACTCACATACGTCCAGGGTAGATTATTGTGAATATAGCTGCTATATGCTTTTTCCCTGTTATTGTAAGATGGTTTATTCAAAAGATTGAACAAAGAACAAAGGAAAATGTCAGGAAGATCATTATTACAAAGGCTAACAAGCACACCGCATTAAACATGGACCCTAGCACAAAGTAATCACCGTTAGCACCCTTTTAATTATACCTTTCTATGTAGGCACTTAAATTATCAACTTCAGCCATAGTGACTTGAATTATTTCCCATCCTGTTTAGCTAAGATAAAGGGTATAATCTGAGAGCAACAGAGCCAACTTTTGTTCAAGATTCCTTTAGCATCCTTGACTTTAAACAATTACTTTATTTATATGCAGCTGTGAGTATGGTAATTAAAACCGAAACAGCCTAAGCTGTTCTAGTCCTAACACAGTTTGTTTCTTTCAGTCCCTGGATACAAGTTTGTTTGTTCGTTTATTAAAATATTTCTTTATTGCTTCATATAGCATGGCACAAAATCCCTTCAATGCAGCTTCAGTGGCAGAAGAACATTCATCCCTGGTAGCGCACACACATGCATGCACATACGCACACACGCAAATTCATTTCACTATCAAATTGAACATATGAAAATTCAGTTTGTTGTCAAAACACGCAATAAAAAAACCCCAGATTTTTGCATTCACATTCCAACATTGAAGGTTTTGCCCTTGTCTTCTGCTTGAGATGCCCATCAGCAATTGGTGGGTCACTGTGTGGGACAGGATGCTGGACTAGATGGGCTGTGGCCTGGTCCAGCAGGGCTCCTCTTACATTCTTATGTTCTTAATTTTGCACACTTTTTGTGACATTTTCCTCATGAAAAAGTCCATTTTATCACCGAAAACATTGCAAAATATGAATATTTGATCAAAATGTTCGTTTTTACAAGCAGCAGGAGCTTTGTTTGCTTCAACTGAATTTCTGGATGTTCGAACAACCAGCTCCAACAATGCAAATACCTGCGAATTTGAAAAATTCAATCAAATTTGCTAATTTGAATGCCATTTTTGCTCATCCCTCATCACCTGGCCTCCAAAGAAGGCCAAAATGGAACTAGGCACAGAAGCTGATTATTGTGCTACTTTGCAAATGTACTGCCAATGTGATATTTTTAATTTCTTCCCTTTTCTTCTCATGACAGCACTGTGAGTTAGGTGAGGCTGAGGAGTGACTAGTCTACAGTAGCCATTAAGATGGTTGAGTAGCCGGTTGAACTCGGGGATTTTCAGTATTATGAACAAAGCTAATGCCATTAGATTCAGGCTGTACCCAGACCATGCTTATTTATTCTACTGTATTGGGATATTCCTGCATAAAGCACATCTAGATGGGAAGGGAAGTGCAAAATCACCCCAGATCACCTTATTTTCTCTCTGTTCTGATCAGTGGCAAGTTTCTTGGATCTTTTGGGCTGAGTTTCTCAGTATTGAAAGAAAGTTAACTATTGAACTTCTCTTTCATTAATCATGAGAGGACAAGCTTTGGAGCTCTTTAAGAAATGGAAGCTGGTGCCATGTTAGCAGATGGCAACCCTTTCTGGTTTTTCTCTAAAACATAAGAATGCTTCTACCAGCAATCTGTTAATTGCCTCAACAAGCAATATGTATGAACACTTATTTTTATGCCACTGTCACACTTACAAAAAGAGAAAAAATATAAATTTATTATAAAAAAGCAGAATATAAAAATTACAGAAATAAATTAACCAGTATATTACACTTAAATAAACAAAAGTTACAACTAGAAATAACACTAATCATTCATTTAAGGATTACATAAAGACCAGCATGAGACATAGGTTTTCCAATAGCTCTGAAAAAACAAAACTTGTGACGGTGAAGATTTAAATAGTTCTGGAAGGCAGTCCAAGAAAGGTTGCCAGATTGTGGGGAAGAGATGGTTTCAAGCTGCACCTTTCATTAATGGTGATAAATTCTTATGCTTATCAGTTCTGCAAAAAATAAGTCACAAACTGTAAGATCCCTTTTCCCCCCATGATGTAATTTTTCCAGTGCTGAGCAATGAGAATCCTAAATGCAGCAATTTTTTCCCAAAGAAGCACAAACTCATTAGATGTTTGTTTTTTATACCTGTATTGGCATATAGAGGAAGGAGTAAAAGATAAAAGGTGATTTGCATTGGCCAGTATACAGGACCAGCAGGCATATTAGGATCCTCTCTTCCACACACTGGTGCAGTCTAAGGGAGATCCTGCCCTTCTGGTCTGCTATACTGGCCAGTGTGGAATCACCCAAAGTTCCAATGAGATAGTTATTAGTCCTTTGACTATGGGTCTTTGCACACTTGGAAGATCGGGACAGCCCTGCATGCTCTGGGACTTTGCATTCACACACCACAGGGCTGACTGTTCTCAGCAATCACTTCATTTGGAGTTTGGGCTGCAACCATACCATGTTTAAGGGGCATCCAATGAGGACCAGAGGGGCTCAGCAGCCACACCCCAATGGTGTCCCTGGGCCTGCTCTGCATTTTCAAGACCACCTGACTGCCAGCAAGTGCCCCTGGAAGCATCCTTCCCAAAGAACAGAGGAAAAGAATTCTGAGGGTGTTGAGTGCCCTCAGGCCTGATTGACACCATATACTCCTGTGACTGTGGAGCCACAGACATGATATCCCACCACCAAACAATCTTCACACAGGGAAGTAGTGAAAGAGCTGCATCTGAGACTGTACCAAGAGGACTGTAGGTGCTCCTGGTAAAGCTGTTTATGTGGTATACATTCCCGGTAATGCTTATTTCAATAGCCCATATGCATATAAGCACGTTGCAGCTGAGCATCTGAATACAGATAGAGTGGGGGAAATGAAACCAATTGTTTTCACTGTGTACTCATTAACTGGACAAATGCAAGATCAACATCATTAAAGGTCAGTGGAGCTGTACACTAATACTACATGTGTATGTGTGGTCTGCATGGCCACTATTTTCAATCACTTGTATTTGTTCTCAAGTGAAACTCAAAGTGAATCTGGAAGTCCGCCTTTCACAGAATAGCTGAGGTATTTTAGTGGAACATAAAACAGTTAGGATGTGATTTTCCAGAAAGGTTTCAGTTGCACTGCTTGCTTGCTTCCTACCCTATAAGAAGCACAATCCAATTAGAAAGTTATTTCACTTTAAACAATTAGCTTAAGTAAACAAGCTATAGCCCTGAGCACACATCCCACTGAACTCAGTAAATATGCACAAAATGAGACACTTAACCTTCTCTAAGGAAGGCATGTGCTACTGGAGCATGGCCTTCAAATGGAAAATGTCTCAGATTAAAATGCTGGCATTTTCAGTTTTAAGGGATCAGGGTTTTCCAGTGAGATGATAGCTGAGAATGTTGCCACTGGTCAGAATAGACCATACTAAGCTGGAAGGACACCTCCATCTCCACTTCCAGGATGAGGCACACCTTCTTCTTCTGCATTTCCACTCACAGTGGCAGAAAACACCTTGTGACAATCATGCTGTTCCATTTCTGGATACAATCACTGACAGAGGTGCCATTTTATGAGGGTACAGTTTTGCCACCCTCAATGCAGACAGCTCAGAATGCCACTCCAAACAGAGCCTGTTGCGCCACTGGAAGACAATGATCATGGTGCCTCCCTCTATGTGCCCTGAAGAAGCTGCCTTGTTGGGCAAGTGGAGACCCATTCATAGGCTGCATCCAGACAGGGTCAGAAAACCCATAATTATTTTGTACTTGTACCTGATTTTCCAGGTGTGATCATTGTTCTCCCAATACAGTCCTGAAATATAGATCCAATTTACTGGGTTATGGTTATTCTTATAAAATTAACTATCGTAGGGCAATATCCTATTATTCCATGACTGCAGTTCTGTCTGGATTACTGCTAAGGAAGTACAGCAAGAGTTGAGTGTGAGCTGTCAGAACCCAGAGGAACTTCATGTTGTACTATTGAATGGATTAGGTCATGCGGAAAGAAAAGGCCAATTTGCACTTGGCTTCTTAGTAGATGCTCAGGTAGCTTCTGGTAAGAAGCATCTGCAAGTGCAGGAGGCATTTTCAACCCAGAAATGCCTCCTGCCTTACCGGAAGCTGCCCCAGCATCTACTAGCGGTCTTACACAAAATTGTACACCACACATATCCTAATTCCGACCTTTCCCAACCAGAGGAATGACCATTCACACCTCTGCTGGTATCGGGGTCATCTGAGGTGCCACACAAGCATGCGAGCGCAGTGCCAGCGCATGCGCAGTCGTGCCAGGCTCTGTGCAGAAGATGGCTGCTGCTGGACAGGTGCCCATACCTAGGTAAGTCTCTGAAAAAGCGGGGCTTGGTTTAGTGAGCACTAGTGTTCTCAAGTGCAAATGCTAGTGCATTCTAGTGGGGAATGTACTTTTCCCATCCAGTGGACAGGAAGCTAAATGCAGAATCACCCAGGATCTCATAGCTGTAATATCACTCTGCTGTTGTGAAAATGCTAAAACCTGGAGTATCAGTCTAACATATACAGTATGCAGTAGTTCTATATGTGCTTTAAACTGGTAAATTGATAAACTGACAAATAAAAAAGTGATGCCTGAAGCAGACGTAGTATGGTGTGTTTAAGGCTACTTCCCAATTTCCAAAGAGAGCAGAAATGCTCCCAGGTGTTTACTGCGCAAGAAGCTCTGTTTGCTTTTACTTTATTTAAAATGGCAAATGGTTATAAGCATTTTGTGGTATTTTATGGACTGCTGGCATGCTTGACTCAATTTATTGCAACTCACTTTTGACTCAATATAATGAAGAATGGGGCTTATAAATATCACAAGACAAAATTAATTGTGGCTGTCAGCTTCTAAAAATAAAACATGTCAGCATCTGGCTAAGGTCCTCTGACATGGTGTCAAAGCTCAGAACAGATCGTGAAGAAGAGCAACAGGATGAAGCCCTGCCATTTTGTGCCTGGAGGTGATGTCCCAGGACATCCTCTGCACCAAATATGCCTGCTATCAGTAGTTGAAGCTAAAAGGCAAAGAAGAAGTGTGAGAAAAGAGAAGGCAGCAAGAAACAACTTCATTCTTGCCAATATGTATCCTGTTAGGTGAGTGTTTGATGTGGTGGTAATTACATTCTTTGTTCCATTTAACTGAAGAAATATAAAATATCTCCTCAAAACTGTTTAATTTAGGGATCACCCACACATTCAGTGGAAGGTGCCTAGAAGAGGTCCCAGGAACATGGCATCTGCACCTTCCACAGCACACATGGATCAACTTATCTTGCCGGCTCTGTGCAGGGGCTACTTCTGAGGCCATCTCTGGCACGCTGGACACCTTCTCTTTGAAGCCAGAGACCTCGGATGTTCACAAGGTCACTTGTTCTGAAGTGAGAGGGGGTAGTAGGTGTCTTGTGTGTGGTGTGTGGAGTTGTATGCACTGCTCCTCCTGTGGGGGGAATGGGTAAGATGACATATGAGGAGATCTTGGGTTTGATAAGGAGCACACAGTGCCCTGATACGTTGGCCTCAGCTAGAATCAGGAGAGAAATTTGTCTTGCTTTCTTATGAATGCAAATTTGCAAACTTCATTCATCCTGAGCGAATATAGAAAACAACATTCAAGTAGCTTAAAATGTATCTCACATTTTTTTAACAGTTATGATGCAATTGTCTAAGAGCAGCAGCAGCAATGCTAGAGCTTTCTTTAATGACCACTGAATTATTTTTTTTAATTATAAACAGTGCCTCGGGGTGTTATCAAAAACAGTGGCCAGTACTTCACTTTCCTACAAACGTTTGCACAGGAATAATCTATTAATTGGATAATATCAGTAGGATTTGGGATAGAGCCACCCTTTCCCCTTATTTGACTGAAGTCACCGTCTATCTGCCGGCTTTCAGTGTGCTGAGAAAGAACAACAAAATTTCCTTAGGCGTTTCTTCCATGACAGTATGCAAGTATGACGGATTGTTCAAAATGACCTCATAAATGTATGGGGAAAAGGATAGAGTTCCTATAATTTTAAAAACTATACAGAAGGACAAATTTGGAGGCAGCCATTGTATGAATTACAAGCAACAAGCACTTAAATTTTCTTTTGTGATGGCTTTTAAAACTTCAGGAGCTCTGAACTCTTTTCCATACAATAACCTTATAATCATTTGCTAGTGGGGTCTACAGTGAAATATTGTGGTGTTATTTTTCAGTATTTATATCTTGAGCCGTATCCTCTTTTATGACAATATGTCCCTTTTGCCCTCCTCAAGCCATTTTTATACTCCTTTGGTCCCATAATATTCTTTGTCCCCATTGGGATTTTGACTAAGTGGCTTTCTGGTAATTCACCTTTGTCCTTTAGGTTTCCTAGGATTGACGTGATGGCAGATTGGCAATACCTCCCTGCTATTTCCTGGTAGCCTTATTTGGATAATGTAGCATAGTGATTACATCGAAATTCATTGTTACCTTACTCCCCAAGGTGAAACCTTTCCCTGGTAGATCCAGTTCAGAATATGTTAAGCACTTCTTGTCTTGAGACTTTAGAGACAGCAAAACTTTCTGGCTCAAGCTATCAAAGCAACAAAGAATATGGTCCATGGAAACCGTATCTGTATTCTGATTCTAGCAACAATTTTGTATACGTATTCCAGGTCTTTGGACAGTTTGATTTGTTAACTTACAGGAGCATCATTCTTTGAATTTGGATGACACCGTTCTAATTTCCTACCTAGAAAAGTGGCTAGAAACATACAGCAATAGAAAAATATGAAGTAAAAGATATTGGCACTTTAGTTCCCAGCTGGGCTGGGAAAAGAGCTGCATGTTCCTTTGCCAGGTCCAAATATAACTGAAGAGAGAGAAACAGGCATTGCAGGCTCACCCATCTCCAAATCTGGCAATGCCTCTAACTGACAGGATAAAAAAAAGTAAGTTTGTGATAATAGATTATAGAGGATAGAGCAGTGTATAGAAAGTTTACTCCCCTCTTCCCAGAAGAATTGACTAGGGCCCTTTCTGCACTGAGCCATTTTCTGCCAGATTACTTTTTGGATTAAGAAGAAGAGTTGGCTTTTCTACCCTGCTTTTCTCACCCATTTCAGGGGACTCAAAGTAGCTGACAAACCCTCTGTTCTTCTCCCCACAACAGACACCCTGTGAGGTAGGTGGGGCTGTGAGAGCTCAGAAGAGAGCTGTGACTAGCCTAAGGTCACTCAGCTGGCTTCATATGGGAACACAGAATCAAACCCAGTATTCCTGGTTCCTTAACCACTAGACCAAACTGCCTCATATGCCAGTGCAGGCTATGGTAGGAAAACAATTTCTTATTTGTGCACTTTCCAACCCATCTTTACCCCGCTTTTTGCAAGTGTTACAAGACAAGTGAGTCATGTATACTAAAAATGACACACACTGTTCACTGCAGGCCACAATAACTAGGATAGATTAAAATCTCAGTAGTTCACAGACTGAAAATGAGGATAAATAATACCATTGATCATTCCATAATTAGTGAGTGCAGGTTACCAATGATCTATTGGATGTCAAAGTGAAAATAGCTCAATCAGAACCTTTGTTACTTAGTGGCCATATAAATGCATTCAGCAAGCAAGCAAGTAAATAAATATTAAATATATGGTGACAACAATATTAAATATTCAATGCCTTGGATATAGATGATATTATTCACAACCTGCTCAGATATATCTGATGTGCTTCCTTCCTTCCTTCAAAAAACTGCAAACTTTCTTTGGAATGTTACCTTCATAATGCAAATGCCACTGAAATGCCACTAAGCAGTTTTCTTCCAAACTGACCATTTCTGTGACAGCCGAAAATAAAGCTAATGGTTTTTATTTGGTATTATGAGCTAGTTGCAAGTATGTTTAGCCATTTATTAGCAAAGAAATTAATTTCTGATTCAGACCGAATTGGAAAATTTCATGGAATAGTTAGTGTATGAGAATTCAGCTAATACAGACTGTTCGTTCATTTTCTTCAGTTAGTATGACTGTGTGACTGAGTTACTTTAAAGGAACTTAATAAATGATATACATTTTACAGCCATTGTGGCCAATCTTCTTTTCAAGGGTTCAGGGTTGTTGTTGTTTTAATAGAACATCCTCCAAGTCCTTGAGACTCCACTGATTTATACAGTGACAACGAAGCAAAACAAAGCAAGTACATGTGATGTAGAGAACAAAGGAGTTGTTTAGACTTTTCTTGCATCTTAGTACTCTCATGTAGGTCTAAATTTAAGCAGGGTTATTAATCCCTTTCTCATCAGTCTAGATGTGTCAGCTATGTATTTGGCTGCAGGCACTGGGAACCCCCATGGCTAGCATTCTGCCCCTAAGGTTGGCTTTCAGGTAGCTGTCCCTTGTACTGAAACGATCAGAGCCAGCATCAGCATTAAAACTCTGCAGAAGATACATCAAAGGTTTGCTTTCTCTTCTCCCTATGGCAGAATTTGTGCATATGTTTTGTGTGCATGTCAAGAAGAGGAGGGTTGGCTTTTCTACCCCTCTTTTCCCATCCATTTAAAACAGCTGACAAAGCTCTGTATTCTCCCCACAACAGGTAGGTGGGGCTCTGACAGCTCAGAAAGAGAGCTGTGACTAGCCCAAGGTCACTCAGCTGGCTTCAAGGAGGAGTGTGGAATTAAACCCAGTATTCCCAGATAAGAGTCCAGCTCCCTAACCACTAGACCAAACTGGCTCACAATCATGCTATCCAGGGAATTCAGGGAAGGAGAGAATGGGGTAGCTATGGACTCACTATAAATGGTGGCAAATGGGATGGATTAACTATTGACCCCACCCTAAGGTTCAAGAACTGATGGCAAACAAAAAGGATGAAACACACATGAAAATTCCAAACCACATATTTTAAAACCATTTGCTAAAGTTATTTGTATTCCATAATAACTTCAAACGCAGGAAGGAAATGAACTATAAGGCCAGGAAGTCTGCCCATATCACTCTCTTTTTCTCCTGGACTTACTATTTCTTCCTCAAGTTTGATTTATTGCATTTTATGGTTCCTGCCTTTAGCATCTTTGAACATTTATATGGAAAAGTGGCATGTGAATATTTAAACTAAGTAAATAATAGAGCAATAAACTTTCTTTTGACATTTTTGTGATGGCTCCCTTAGGTAAGATTTTCAAAAAAAAACTATGGAAGAGTAGATTTACCTAACCTGGAGGTTATAAGATAGTCCTTGGGTGTTCATCAAGTTCACATTTATTATTGCTTTGTTCCCAAGCCATCTTGGAAGTGAAATAGAAATTTAATTAAGAATTTCAATAATGATAACTGAAAGAAGATGGTGAGTATGAGAGAGAGGGGAGCAGCATTTACTTTCCAAAGGCCAATGGATATAAATCAGTTTTGCTCGTTTATGGAACTCCATCAGATTCTTGCACAACAAGCTCAGATTCTGGTAAGTTAGGGCCATTTCTGCACTTGGGGGCTGGACCCCTGCAGCCGGAACCATTCTCATTGGTATGGATCTTTACTGGAGTGATCCAACTATCTTAGAGCAAAGCCATAAATAAGCACTTAGATGGCCTGGTTTGGGACAAGCTCTAACAGTCAGGAATGTAAATTCTTGGTCTCAGAACCACAGGGAGACACATTTCAGTGGAGCAATTTGGTGTGCTGCCAAAATGAATTTTCCTCCTAAAACAGAACAGGAAGGTGTGTGCCTTTCTACACACCTCCTTGTTCCATTCCGGGACTGCTGAAAGAATTGTTAAAACAGGATTTACCAGTATCCTGGTTTAAGTAACCATTTTGGCTACCTAGAAAGGGCTATGCTTTCTCCAATATGGATGGAGCAACCTAGCAGTGGACAAGGCCTCTCCTGTTCTACTCCAGAGTGTCCAGAAGGGATCTATGTGTTGCACTGGACAGGTACACTGGCTATGGCAGAAAAACCCTAGCTTGTACACTCAGATGCTTTGAACACTATATGAAATGACAAGACAGCACAGGCAAGGAGGAAGGGATAATTAAGTTTGCTATAAAAGATGAGTATTTTGCATACTTCTAAATAGCCTTAATAGCCCACATTTTCCCTGCCTTCCAACAGGGCCACTTAGACGATCCAGTAAGGAAGTAGGCACACTTCGCTTTTGTGGCAAGAAAGTCTCCAAAAAGAGTGGAACAATCTGCTTTGGAGGTACCTCTTCTCCAAAGAAGAAGCATGTACCCCTAAAATGGTGCCCAGTGGGGTTTCAGGAAGAAGACACTGTGGCAGTGACTGTTCCACAGATTCGGTTGATTTGGTTCAAAAAGGCAAGTAAAAGCAAGGGCAATTGAAGGGAAAGAGTTATGGAGCATTATTTTGATGCTTTTCTGTTGCCCTTCCCTTCCTCACCTTGATCTATTGCTTTTTCCAGGGCTCAGAAATTTTTTTTCTAAAAAACTATTCTTTCTTTCTTTCTCTCTTTTTTTTTACAAGGATATTAGGCATCCTTCTTATCTAGCTGTAGAGTTCAGGGTTTGTTTTTCATGCGTAATAAAATTGTGGGTTGAAGCTAACACAGATTCATTGTGTAGGTGGGCTTTGTTACATGGCTAGCAGCTTTAAAGAAAGCAGTTTGTAACTGTTAACTATAAAAAAATTAAGAAGGAAAAAAGCTACTTTTTCTTGTTATGCCATTTGTTTTAAAGTCACAATATACACATGTACTAAAGATGGCATATTTATTTCTTAAATTCCTAGATCTTTGCTCTGGGTTTGGTGACATAAGGAAAATGCAAAAGGCAATTTGTCCAAATCATGGAAGCAGAATAAACAATTTAAGGACCCCTGTGATGAACAACACTTGTCCAGAGTGTTTGCAAACTCGATGGAGTGTTTTGTCCTGACTCCAGGAAGTAGCAATCTGTGTCCCTTTTGCCTGAAGACACAAAGCTAAAGGAACAGTTGTGAGAGAAACATTTTATTGGAATGTATATTTCTTGTAAATTCCAAAAGACTAGCCCCTCAACTATCACTGCTAATAAAAACACAAGAAGTACCAGAATGGATCGGACCTATGGTCTATCTAGTGCCCAACCAGCCAACCAGGAAGCCCACCAGCAAGGTTTGAGCACACAACTTGCTCTGCTAGCCATTTCCTAGCAGTTGGCCTTGGAAGCATCATGATTTTGCTGTATGTGTATCTGCCTGATCAATTACTATAGTGTGGCGTATATGATAAGGGTGCAGCAAGGATAGAATTAGAGTTACCACCTCTCCAGATTTTTCTGGGAGATTCCTAGGCTGTATTGCCAGAATAAGCTGGATTGGATTGCTTCTGGCATGGAGCAAAGCCATCTGCATTGGGACGGCCTATTCTACAACAGACCCCACATTGGCTTTGATGTTCACACTAGCTTTGGAGCCAGCATAGCGAGGCTCCAAATACTCTGAAGGCCAAGAGATCCCAGGGAGATCCTGGGGACCCTATTTCAGTGGTGTCCCATGTTGGGCTGTAGAAATGGGTCCTTTGTGTATAATGGACAACAGAGATGTGCCATCCACATAGCTTTATGGCCTGGTAAACCTGAAACCCTGGTAGACCCTCCCAGGATGCCCTTTTAGGTGCCCTAGTTCCGTCTATACTCCATCCTGTGTGGATGGAGGTTACTAAAAGTGGCAGAGGCCAAAAGACTCCAAGTTCTTGAGTCTCCTCTCAGATTTCTGTGCAACCAGTAAAGGCCAGACCACCCAGGTTCCCAGCCTCTATGAGGGAAATCAGCTTACTGCCTAGAAGTGAAGTCATGAGGGACGAAGCAAAGTAAGCCAAGTCTAAAGTTGCAAATTCAGAACTGATACTGCTTACCTGTTCTTTAGACCAAGGGCTTTTCCGCACTTGCCCAGTAGGAAGCAAAACATATATATAAAACTGAGAAAAAATTAACAAAGATTTGGAGGAGTATTTCCCATTGTTGTTGTCATTAAAGAGAGAGAGAGATGTCTGAGCAGGAGACATGGGGCCTGTTTGCACTTGGGTTTATTCTGGAACATATTCTGGAATAGGGGCCTGCTGTTCACATGCTAATACAAACTGCAGCAGGCCTCAAGTGAGACCTCTCAGTGTGTGACTTAGCATTAGCATGTGGACAACAGACCCCTATCCTGAGATATATTCCAGAATATGGTCAAGTGCAAACAGGCCCGTGGAATGGTTCCTGATGTCCATCACTCTAATTCTACCCCCCAAATGTCTTTAGCACAGTAGTAATGCCATAAAGAAGAAGAGTTGGCTTTTCTACCCCACTTTCCTCACCCATTTAAGGGGACTCAAAGCGGCTGACAAAACTTTCTATTTTCCCCACAGAAGAACACCCTGTTAGGTAGGTGAGGCTGTGAGAGCTCAGAAAAGAGCTGTGATTAGCCCAAGGTCACCCAAGTGGCTTCATGGAGGAGTATGGAATCAAACCCGGTGTTCCCCAATAAGAGTCCTGCTCCCTAACCACTAGACCAAACTGGCTCACAATCATGCTATCCAGGGAATTCAGGGAAGGAGAGAACTGGGTAGCTATGGACTCACTATAAATGGTAGCAAATGGGATGGATTAACTATTGACCCCATCCTAAGGTTCAAGAACTGATGGCAAACAAAAATGACAGAACACACATGAAAACTACAAAAATTCATTCTCAAAATAAAACTTTAAGAAGTGGGCAACTGATACTAAAAAAAGCTATTTCTAGTATTCACCGCTAACGTAAGCATGTTCTCAATATTTTGCTGACATAAATCTGCTTTTCTATTGTGAGCTTAGAATGTGAGTATGACTTCACAAGGCCAGCTGAGCTGTCAGGGCTTATTAAAAAGTTTCCAGAAACATTTGTAAGAAGAGTGAATTGTCCTTGAGGACTTAGTTGCCATTCATTGCATAGCTGTTAAAAATAAGCCATTGTAAGAGTGAATAAAACCCCTCTGGGCAAAAGGCGTTATATAGCTGTAAATTATTGAGAGACTGCTTATTGCATCAGTGAGAGTAATCCCATGCTTAACATAGGTCTCACCTTTTCTCTAAAGCAAATTTAAAGTTTTCACCATAACCCACAGTGCACAACAGAAATCAGAGATCTTCACTCCCGCCATAACTTCACTACTGTGAGAGATGGAGGGGAACTACATGGCCCCTTTTCAAAGCAAAGGATAGGAAAAGTACATTTGTGAGACCTTGAATTTGAGGTTCTCTAATAGGTTTCTGCATCCAGACATTTTCCTGATAACAAGTGATAATTTTCCTTGAGCCATCACTGGCTGATTGATTCTGCATGGTAGTGTCTTAAATCCTCATTAAAGGACAGGAAATGTGCCTCCAAAGGTTTTCAGTGTGGGTTAGAAAGATGGGATGGGAACACTAGGGTCTGCACGTCACCACATAAGCAAGGAACCTGAAAAATCCCCTGTGCACGTGCTTCCCAAATTTGTATTCTTAGTCTGATGAATGCTTGTTTTAGTGGTTGTGAAATATTCTAAAGATCTTTTCATACACTGTAGTGGTGTAATAGTGCTATATTTGCCCTGTTTGGACAGGGCCCCAATAGAAACAACAGAAGGGCCCTGGTCACACCTTTAGTTTAGGACGGCTTCATGTCATCTTCAGGTCACATTACTCACATTATTTTTATTCAATTTGTTTTGTAAGCCGGCCTTCCCTTGCGAAACCATTTTTATCAGAGTCCTCTTTTCCAGCAGACTAAGTCTGTCCTGGCATCCCAGGCCACCTTTGCTTCCTCAGTGTGGGGCTGGGCTGGGCTGGGCTAAAGGAGGCTGAACTGTGCTGTGTTGGGTGGGGTCCAGTCTTTCCTTTCAGCCAATGTACATGCGTGGAGTTTGTGAGGCACCTCTCCTTCTCTCCTCAGTTTTTGTGTATGATTTTTTAAACTCAAATTTATTATTATTATATTATTATTATTATTTATTTTTAAATGAATCACATGGAGAAGAAAAGCACATAAAAAAGGAAGGGAGTTGTGGAGGTGGGGGAGCAGGCTTAAAAAAGAACTGCAGCCACACACCCTCGCCTCCCTTTAGTGACACAACAGGATCCAATAAGAAAGGAAATATATTTGATGCAGCAAAAGGGTGGAGAGCCAAGAGTTCTGTGGAGGAGGCTCAGGTCAATGGTGGAGAGAGGTGTACGTAATGCAGCCTAAAGTGAGGATGGCTTGAGGATGGTCTGTAACTATCTATGTGTGAACAGAACTGGTACAACTTCAGTTCGAATTATGAATAGGACGTCCTGTCACATATAGGTGAGACCAGGGCCAAGATGACTTGCAACAACTACTTCTTCAGTTTTTATTTTCAGTCTTATTTGCATGGATTGAGTGCAAGATATTTTTACATACAAGTGAGAGATATCTAAGTGATATCCTTCCTCTAGTCCACTGTCCAGAAGACTATAATTCCTAGTAATTGGATAATATGTACACTTAATATATTAAACAGACAAAACAAACACAAGAGCCCTAGATGTGACAGACATACCAAAACTATGTAAATCAACTGAGGGATTGAATAAAAAGTAGTGGTTTGCTGAAAGCACTCTGCAGGGCGAGAAGTGACACGATGTCATGATAAAGTTCTCTGAGAAATAAATCAAGTGTGATAAAACCTATTTAAGAATGAGTTTTCCCTTAGAGCCAAACTCAATGATTTGGTATAAAGATTAAAAAATGTGATTATTGCACATTAGCAGAAATTGCTTTTTCTCCCTGTTGGTGCTACTAAGTTCTGAGGATCTCAAAGGAATTTCCAAAGAAAAGTACTTTAGAAGCCAGATTTTATCATGTACATGGAAGAAATTACATCTCAGGGCTTGTAATCTTTGCTTGTTCATTTAAGATAGGCTCTTATGGTGCACAGTATTAGAACATGCTTAAGTTAATGAGACTTAAACAGGGATGGGGGAGAAAGTATATTTTAGAGGCTGTTAAGTGCATGGAGGTTAAGGACATTTTTGAAAGACCCAGTGTGATTTTTAAAATTCATTTAATAAGTAATAAGTAACAAAAGAATACTTAAAAGAAAATCTATCCAAATAAAATTTTTTTGCTTGCTGCCTTTTATGTGAACCAGCTGTACAGTGTACACAACACTCTTTCTGATTTGTAGGATGAGTTTCAGCCAGATCTCTTTCCCTTACCGCTTTGGGATTAAAAAGCTTCAGTGAGCTGAATCTGAAATGTCAATCTGAGCTCTGCTACAACAGCAGGAGGCAAAGTTCTAGACAGCATGCAGAGTGCAGAATGCATAGTAAGCTGTGTCTGTTCTCCCCACCAAAAACTGTCACTTTTGCGGATGTTCCCTAGCAGCCCATAAGCTTCCAGAAGGAAATGAAACCCCAAGCAGAGCAGAGCAAATAGGATTACAGCGCATTGTCATTTTCCTCAAAGATCTGGAGGCTGACCAACTTGGGGTCCCTCCAGAGGCCACTGCAGGCTTACCTGGCATCTGCCAACTCATTTCATTATAATTTCACTTGTAGCAACTGGGAAGGCAGGAAAACACCCGTCCATTTTCCTTTTGTTGTTTTTGCATGCTTGGCTGGCTTCCAAGTGGCCCAGACAAAAATAATAAAGAAATGGGGTAGCAGACATGTAAGTACCAATTGCTATTATGTGAAATACAGCATGACCACTGGATTTCCTATAATAGTGATTATAGGTTATCACCTCACTAAGGCCCTCATCACACAAGTCTAAGGAAGGACAGCCTATTCGTTAATTTGAACTGAGGTCATATCAGTGCTGTTCACACCTGGATCATTATAGGTTGTCTTCAGGTTATCTCCGCCTTGGGCTGCATCGCTCTCATCTTTCTGCACAATTGGCCTGAGCCTCCATCATGGAATTCTTGGCTCTCCACCCCTTTTGCTGTGTCAAATCTATTTCCATTCTGATTGGATGACATTCTGTCACTCAAGGGAGGCAAGGGTGTGTGTTTGCGGTTCTTTTTTAAGTCTATTCCCCCACTTCCAGGCCCCCTTCCTTTTTTTATGTGCTTTTCTTCTCTGTGCGATTAATGTTCAAATTAATAATAATAAATTTGAGTAAAAACACTAGATAGAGGAATCTTACACATGAACTGAGGAGAGAACGGGAGGTGCCTCACAATCTCTGCCCATGCTGATTGGCTGAAGGAAAGACTGGACCCCACCTATCATCTTCCTGCTCACACTTGAGGAAGCTAAGATGGCCTGGAATGTCAGGACTCCAGGTTAAGACAATCTAACAGAGATAGGCTGCCTTGGAAAATAACTTAAATAAAAATAATTTGAGTAACATGACCTGAAGCCAACCTGAGGTCATCCTAAACTGTTTGTATGACCAGGGTCTAATCTGGGACTCTGTTGGGAATGCTGCCTCCAGAAAGAGCCTAAAATCTGGTGTTATCCCAGGGCTACATTGGGAACATCCACCAGAGATATTGGGGTGAAATCTCCCTGCTCTAAAGGTAAAAGTAGCTTTTTTTTCCTCAATTCAAAATATCACTTTCAATGATTAAAAACATGTTTAATTTTTATTCTGCCTGCTGTTGCCAACTCTGAGTACAGACAGATTTTTTTCCCCTAAAGGTTCTAGAATTTAATACCACTTACCAAAAAAAATAGGCAAGGTGGTGTAATGGCTAGCAGCAGTATTAGGTTTTTTCCATGCTGGCTGCCTATAGAGCATGGTAGTGGTCAACATTCTGCACACTGGTGCAGCCTAGCAGAGGCCATGCCCCCCAGAATGCTTCAGCCATATTGGACAGAGCTATGGTGGTAAGGAAAGCCCCCACTGCCATTCAACAGGGCTGCAACCATGAGAGAGTGCAGAAGTGGTTTGAAAAGACCCTCAAATCTCTTGGCCACTACACCACCTTTATGGGAGAACCGTCATGTAACAGCATCATGGGGGGAAGCCATGGCATCAGAGGGGAAACTGCTATATTACTTCATTTTGAGTGTGCAGTGATGGGCAGACACTGTGCCCTCAGTTTGCCCTCAAGGCATATAACGGCACCATGAGAATTGAACCACATATTGTTTTCCGCTAAAGTTCTAGTATCCAGGATTCTAAGTAACATATGTTCTACAAGCGGCCATGGTTGGCCACTGTTAGCTTTTAACTTTGAAAACTGGAGGCAGATGTGTGACCCAGAAGTCATATGACACTACAGCCTTTGTTAAACAAAACCGTGTAACTACACAATTGCAGCCTAAGAAGAGCAAACCATCAGATTAAGATAATCAATAATCAATTTTTAATAAGCACACATTTAAAAATGAATACAATATAAAATCAAATTCATATTTTAAAAATGCAATAACCTGTTAATTTTTTATAAAATAAAATAATGCAACATACAAAAAAAGGAAAAACGAAAAACGAAAGTCCCTAGCCTTCTCAAGCTTGTCACTGTCTTTGTAGACAGTGGTTGGGGATGCTGCAGGAACTCTATCATGCTGCAGCAGCAACATGTCTCAGGGTGTGTTCCCACTTAACTATTTTAGTGCAGGTTGGACTATCTTAGACCCCGCTGGACTATTTTAATCCGGAAACAAGACCGAGTGTGCATTTTGGGCTGTTCCCATTTACTTGATGGTAAACCCACTCACTGTATTTGCACACAAGCAGATCAGCAGCGTGTGCGGGGAGGGGTTTGCCTTTAATACTTTATCACTCAAGTGGAGGAGTGTGGGAGCTATGTGAGGAGGGGTTTGCTAGTGGAGAAGCACGATGGTGGGCTCTTTCAGCCACCATCAGGGACGCCCTGAGCTTCTTTCTCCAACATCTTGCCTGGTGCCACCACACTCCTCCATTGCTTGAGTAGGCTCGCTGTTGCCTAGGCAGGCAAAAAGGAGGTGGAGGAAGGAGCTGCTGCTTCCGGGCTCGCTGTTGCCTGGGAGGGCATGGGGTGGAGGAAGGAGGAAGGAGCGGCTGCCACTGGGCTCGCTGTCACCTGGACACTCCCCGCTCCCTCCTATCAAGTCTCGGCCAAGCTGTGGCTCATGGCAGCGAGCTCGGTGGTGGCAGCACCTCCTTCCTCCTCCTCCTCCTCTTTGCCCACCCAGGTGACAGTGAGCTAGGCTGATGGAATAACAGCAGTGGTGGTGGCAGTGCCTCCTTCCTCCTCCTCCTCCTCCTCCCCATCCGCCTCAGGAGCCCGCAAGAATGCATGTGCACACAAGCATATCAGCAGGAGGGGGGATGATTTGAATCACAGTTCTGCTCTTTAAAACTTCTAAAACGTTTTCACTTGATATTCCTAGTAGCTGTATTCCTGTATTCCAAGCCTTTTTGTCTTTTCTGGTAGCATTGCAGGCATAGTAGACATGGCAAGTTGTGAAATCCTGCCCACATGTTGCTGGCATTGGCCAGGAGGCTACAGTTCTGCCTCAAATAGCCTGGGAGCATTCCCATCTAGGAAAAAAAAAAGTGGGCTCAGCTATGACATTGTAAACAAAGTCCTGTTTTCTCCAGGATTTTTGCATGATAGTCCTCAGAAAATCCAGGGATAAGAAGTTGAATGGGAACACTGGTTGCTGCATTTGGATTATTTGCCTAAGTAATGGGAACCCTGGATGCCGAATTTGAATCCAGTCCGGATTTAATTGCCTTTGGGAATGCACCCTCAGTGTGGAATGGGTTGCTAAAAGGGATGTGCACAAATGGCTTTTTTGACATTCTATTCATAACAAATAGAAAATTAGAAAATGAGTGTTCGTTTGAATTGATCCTCTTTGAATGTGGTAGGATTCTATCCGATACAAATGTATTTGTACAAATATCTGATAGAAATGAATATGTATCTGATACGTAGTCCATAACATTACAAATGTCTGAATTATTTGTATGAATGATCCAAAACATTCGTATTTGTTTGAATGTTACTATATGAATGTCATAACATCAATTCGAGTAAGAATGTTTGAATTCGTACGAATAATGAACATTATGAATATAGTTGCTAATCCATTATCCTGTGAAAAAGAAGTAGGGATGGTTGAAAAATGTTCACCACTTTTGCAACTGAAATTGAATGTTGGCTGTATTTAAAGACTGACCTTCACATGCGAAACCAAAGCTTTTGCGCCTTCGTTTAAAGCTCCAGAGTGGATTTGGAGCATATTTGGAATGGATTTGGAGGTGCAACTGGTGGTGGTAGAGATCTGAAGTGAATTTGAAGCCTAGCACTTTAGATGGGCCTCTATTTGAACAAATGTGACTTTTCTTCCCATTCGCTTTGATGCAAAGCAAACGTGAAAAAAAAATCATGCGCGTTCTTATAAAGAAGGTAAATGTGGAAAGGGTCAGTGCCTTTTTCTTCTGTACTATGGAGGAAAAAAGTAGCTGCAGAGGCATTTCTGAATCAACCCTTTCCTTTTTAGAAGCCTATCTGAAGTGCCCATCTCTCCTGTCACATTAGTTGACTGTCAGTGTCTCGTTATTGACTTCACATCAGTTCTTCCCGGTTTCTCTTGATGCAAGCCAGAAGAGGACAAGGCATTTATTGGCCCTGGGGGAAACTTCCTGCATTGAATAAGTGGTTGTCAGCATGTTCTTCCTGATAAAATGGGTAGAATGTGCCTTAAATCCTCATCCTCTCCCGCAGTTTTACTTAATTTCAAGAGTCTTTCCAAAACCTATGCCTCTGCTGTGGTAATGCAGAACCACTGATTTTTTTCTCAGTATCTAAAACTGTATTTTGAAATATGGTATTTTGTTTCAGCTACCAAATGCAGTAAAAGCAGCACTAAGATGTTCAAAGAACAATGGGTAATACTAAGCCAAGACAATGTGCTGTAAAGAATGTAACCTGCTGGCTTATAGTGACTTTAGGAGTACAGTGAGTCTGGATCAGACAAAGGGACAAAGAACTGAATAGGTCCACTCAAGCCATTTCCTACAGGAGTTTCCAGTTTCTTTAATATTCTGTGCAAAATAAACATCCATCACAATTTCACATTATGCCATATTCACCTAAGTTACTACATTATTTATCCCCTCCCCCCTTCCCCTTCTCCCAGGTCTGGTTGGTCTGTAATTTATTAATTTATTAATTTAAAATTAATTAATTAATTTAATTAATTACATTTCTATCCCACCCCATACCTGAAGGTCTCTGGGCGGGTAACAATAGGTTAAAATAGATTAAAACAAGATACAAATTAAGAGCAGATACAGATTAAAATGAAATACAGATAAAACAAGATACACACTTAAAAACACCTTAAAATTCAACAAATTTATATCCCTTCCCATATCTGAAGAACTCTGGGCGGCTTGCAATAAAGGGCCGATATAAAAACAGGACATTAAATACACACCCTGTTAAAATATTAAACAGCATAGTTAGTTAAAAGCTAAAGTAAAATTAAAATAGTGCTTGAGTGAATTAATGTCCAAAGGCTTTAATAAAGAGCCAGGTCTTTACTTGGTGCCTAAAAATTGGAAGAGTTGAGCCTCCAAGGCAAGGGCATTCCATAAGTGGGGTGCCACGACTGTGAAGGCCCTCTCCCGTGTTCTAACACAACGGATTTCTCTAACTGGTGGTACACAGAGGAGCCCCCCTCCAGTAGATCTTAAACCATGGGTAGATCTGTTTGAGAGGAGGTGTTCCTTCAAGTATTGAGGTCCCAAGCCATTTATGGCTTTAAAGGTCATTACCAGCACCTTGAATCCAGATCATAAGCGTGTAGGCAGCTAGTGCAGCACACTCAAAATAGGTGCTATACCAGTCAGTAGTCAGGCTGCCACATTTTAAGATAACTGCAGCTTCTGCGTCTTCTTCAAGGGCAGACCCATGTACAGAGCATTGTAGTAGTCTACTTGGGAGGTTACTGGTGCATGGACTACTGTGGGATCAGCTTCAATATCATATTAACTATTCCTTGTTGAGCTACATCCCATTTTCTTTCATCCCATTATACACCTTCTTCCATTTATCCCTCATAGAAAATTTCTGTAATACCCCAATATAACACCTTCTACCTTCTCTAATAAAGTCAAACAATAACTGGTCCCCTAAATAATTATATAATTGTTGCCATGTGGACTGCTGTCCTTTATTCTGATGGTGCTTCTGAAATAAGGGGAAGTGTGGGGATGGCCTAACACTCACGTGCTCCTTTAGCTTGAAATGCACCACCTTAGCCCATTCCCACCACTTTCCCAATTAACTCATCTGCGTGCCACACAGAGCTGAATGTAATCTGCTGTTCATTAAAAAGGTTCACCTGATTTGTGTGAAGAAAAAGCTTTGTAACTGCAGGGGGGTGAGGGGGAACTGTTATGACATGAAAAATACGCTGCTCTTAGCTCAAATGAAAAGCTTTTAAGCTCAGCAGCTACACGGGCCTCGTTTATCATCCTAGGATTCTTTTCAGATCTGAAAAATGATACACCTTGCCATGTTCACAAAACTAATAGCTGCCCAACTTTTCAACATGATGGCCCTTATTTAAATTATAGCTTTAACACCTAGGTGAAGTGCTGGCAAAGCAGAAACAGCTGAATGAAATTCCAAGAGACGTGGTGTGGCAGGTCCTTATGCCGAAGCAGATGGAATGACACCTTCCCAATTACCCCCAGGCAGATCAGGCATAATTGCGCTTGAGGTTAATGGAGCCCCAGTTGCATTAGATCCCCAATTAGGTCATGAATAGGATGAACAGGTTGTGAATCAGAATGGCCACAAATTTTATTGAATGTCATGATGCTGATTTAGAGGAAAACCTTTCACACTTTCCAAAGCAACAGTATTTTCATCATTATCAGAAACGATTGACAGCATGCCATAGAGAGGCCTCCAGGCAGGGACGGAAGCAGCTAATAGGGATGTGCATGATTTTTTAAAAAATTTGATTCATATTGAATAGAATGCAAGAAAATTTGTATTCAAATAGATCCCCTTTGAATATAGCGGGATTCGAATTTGATACAAATGTTCAATCCCATATGAATCCCCTATGAATGCATACAAATATGTATGAATCCCATTTTAAAGGTTGTTACCCACCCGGAGACCTTCAGATATAGGGCGGGATAGAAATATTAATCATCATCATCATCATCAATATCCCATACAAATCCCATAGGAATCCCATAGGAAGCTTCATACAAATGTACTGAAACATTCTATTCAAATTTCAATGGATCAGAAGCAGCTCCACCATAAATGCGAAGCTTCTGATCCTCCAGTTTGTAGGACCAGATGGAGCTTCACATTTCAGTTGAAGCAAGGACCATAGGCATTTTCGCACTACACTCATTCCATTTGGAACGGGTGTGGGACGGGAAGCCTAAGACACTTCAGGACGCTTTCAGCATTCACACATAGGAGCGCAGGAACGCGTGTAAACGCATTCCGGCGTGCCTGTGTGCGAATGCTCAAAGCATTCTGAAGTGCCTTAGCCGGCAAATGCCGGCAAGGGGCGGGGAGACGGCTGCTGAGGCTCCCGCAGCCGGCAAAGCAGGCAATCAGCTGATTGTCAGCCAGCGCCAGCGGGGGAGGCGAGCCCGCGACTGTCAGGGAGAGAGAAACATGAGCGAATGCTTCTCTCCCCGAACGGCTGCGGGCGCTTCGTCCACGCCGGAATGGATGTAGAGCACTTTAAAGTGCTCTACATCTCGAACGCATGCAAGACAGCTCCGGACACGTCGGAGTGCAAGCCCTGCTGCGGCAATGCGTATGCCGCGTTCGAGGCTGTCTTGCATGCGTTCCAAAACCCCGTGTGCGAAAAAGCCTCATGTCTGGAGGCAGGCAGAATCATGGCTTCATAGCACAACAGTCCCTTTGACTGCAAGATGGTCTCAAAGTAAAACAATTTAAGGGCCTTTTCTTAAATCGTACCCTCACAGACCCTGCTTTATTCTCTCTTTGAATGCTTTCTGGCTTGCTGGGATATGGCTCTGAACTATGACAAATGCCACTTGCACTTGGAAGGAGCATGGGAAAATAGGACGGTTTATAACTGGAGGAACCTCTGCCTTTTGCCTAGCTAGATTGTAGTCTGCCATACAATGGTAAGGGTTACTTTTTCTTGTGCAGACTTTTGTCTCTAATTCTTCTCCTCTGCTAAGCAACATAGCCCCCCCCTTTAATGGATCTCTATTTCAATCCTTGGCATTTATAGCTTGATCTGGGATAGCTTCCTTGAAGGGTTCTACCAATCTTTGGGCAAATTTGTACGTTCACTTCCTTGGGCAATCATCCCAGGGAAATGAAGATCTGCAGTGGACTGGGTGTTCGTTTTAACATTCTGTTTTTCTCACCGTTTTAAGGGGACTCAAAGTGGCTCACAAACCTTCTGTTCTTCTCCTGACAACAAATACCCCTTGCAGTAGGTGGGGTTCTGAGAGCTCAGAAAGAGAGCTGTATAGGAGTATGGATTCAAACTGGAGACTACCAACACTCTAACCACAAGTCCAAACTGGTCAAGTGGGTAAAGAGAGAACATTTGCTTCTTGTCTCAATCTTCCCTCAGCTACTTCTGGCACTTCAGCCCCATCCTTCCCAACCAGCTTGCTTATGGATAAAGGGAGATGAGATCCAGTAATATCTAGGGCTCAGTGTTGAAGAAGGCTGCTAGAAAGACCATGTGCCCCAATCAAACGCTTCATGTGTGCTGGGAAGACAACAGCATGGCTGCTATCTTGCGTTTTGCATGACTTTCAGTGTACTTTATAACAATGTGTACTTCCCAGCATATCAACATTTTCCATTATATTTGTTATGTATAATCAGGGTTACTGAGAAATTGGTTTAATTTACATTATAAATGTGTACATTCAAAATTTGCTTGTCCAGAACAAATATGGGAATCAAAATGCAAGTACTTTTTGAAACTCCCTCCCTTATTTTGCATGGTAATTCTCTTACCACATTTCCTGATAGAAGTTAGGTACCTTAGGGAAAGACGGGTACACTGTAGGATATAGTGTGCAGAACATTAAACCAGGCAAGATTATGCTGAAATGCAATTAACAGAAGAATGAGAAACCCAGATTCAATCTTATTTCCCTCCCACATAGTTTCAATGGCACCTAGATGTCAGTGACTTTTTAGTCTATTTGTTCAGCTGATTTTATCACCTTGCCACTGAAATTATTGGTAGCAAGGACAGCTCATTCGACAAAGATCTTAAAGCACCATTTAAGGTAATACAGTAAACATGTGAAACCTCACATATCCTGTTTTCTGAAAAGCTGGAAAGAAAAGGAAAATGTATCAATGTGGTCAATACCAGTCAGTGATATGTCTGATAATCTCTCCTGACAGATGTTTCCAAGGAATTAAAGACTGTTGTATACACAACATACTGAAGAAGAAGAAGAAGAGATGGCTTTTTTACCCCACTTTTCTCACCCATTTAAGGGGACTCAAAGCGGCTGACAAACCTTCTGTTCTTCTCCCCACAACAGATACCTTGTGAGGTGGGTGGGGCCGTGAAAGCTCAGAAGAGAGCTGTGACTCGCCCAAGGTCACCCAGCTGGCTTTGTGGAGGAGGGCAGAATCAAACCCAGTATTCCCAGATAAGAGTCTGGCTCCCTAAACACTAGACCAAACTGGCTGTAGCATAGGGTACACTGAGGTGTGGATGCTTGCTCCTTCTTGCAGCAGGGCATGGGACATGGGCAGTACCATAACGCAGGTCTGAAGATGAAGGCCTTTCCATGCACCAAGTAAGGCTTCAGAAGTGGGTCTGTGCCAGTGCATAGCTTGTTCCCACTGCTACAATGTGTCTACAAAGCAGTAGCAAAAACAACTGAGGTAATAGGTGCCTTCAGAGTTGTTTTTTCACTCTCTGAACAAAAGCGCTCTGGACGACACTTATAAGAGGAGTCTATGGTGGTGGGTCCCCAGGCATTTGAACACTGTGCCCCTCTGGCTTCCTGAAGCCACCTACCACCATAAGTGTAGATTCTCCCAAAGACTGCATAATGTGTAAATAACTGATACTTTTGGTTGGTTGGGAAAAAAATGTCATCACAAAGATAATAATAATTCAAGTGTTAAGCAGGATTTTACTTTGTTTCATACAGCGCAGGGGGCACTTAGCTTCATCCTCAGAGATGCAGGATTAGGCAATGGTGATAATTATTCATTTAAAATTAATTCCAGGATATTTGAATTGGCATAACAACTTGCAAGTGACTAGAGCTTAAATATAGAGCTGATCTAGGTAACAGCAATGCACTGAAGTCTGTTGCCTGCATTGCGTAGTTATTTTAAGGATATGATGTCTGTGTAAGTTAACATAGATGACACAATGAACTTGTGACAAGGAGGTGCTTGAATACTGAATTCAATTATATTTTATTAGTCATACATGAAATTCAGAAGGGAAAATGCTGTCTATGACTCTTACATGGGAGCAGAAAAGAAACAGATTTGAAGACACAGGCCCTGCAGTTAGCATGTGGACACACACCGGAATTAATAACTAAGCTAAAAATGCTGTACAGTGAGTCACAGCTGATGGACTATACTCTGTAGCAATTCTTAGTCTGAACGGAAGGCCCTGCTCTTCATAAAAAAAAATCACAAGGGTCTAGATAGCACTCAAAATCCCATTCTCTCCACCATTAAGATTTGCTAATATAACAAGAACAAATGTATTTTCATACGGTTTAGCTTTGCCCTTCTGTGCAACAATTTTGGACCAAGACACATGAACAAATAGGCAAATGTTTAAAATAAACATCCCATTTTCACCAAATATTCACCTATTGCATGACATTACTGAACTCAATTTGGATATAAATGCACAAACAAGACTACATTATTTGATAGCTGCAGCTCGACAAATATTAGTGAAAAACCAGAAATATACCGATAATCTAACAATAAGGGGAGTGGCAAAATGAATTATGGAAAATTATGATAAATGAATTTATCACAGGTGAACAATATCAACTGGAAGATAACAACACTAATGAGCATTTTCACCAAATATGGGGACCTTGTATCAAAAAGATTGTTAGCATAAATGAAAACATGTATCCTAGAAAAGAATTTTCTATTAAAATGGCTGTATGTCTAGATTGTAGCCATAATTAAGTTAATCAAATTGGTCTATAACAGGAGAGGGGGGAGGGTAAGTTAAGTATGTTACTGTCTAATAAAAAATTATTTTTAAAAATCCCATTCTGTAGAATTGTTATTGGTCATACTTTTGGAATGTACAGTTTACTTTTTCTGTGTGTGTATACAGGTTGAGCAGAGATGAAAATAAGGCTTAACTCCAACTGACACACCAAATTCATTGCATCCACCAGTTTTCTTGGTAATATTTTTCGGTCTCAGTTATAAACTAAACACAGACACACACCCTCTACCCTTGGTTTTCTGCACAGCGGGATTTTCATTAGCAAATGGATGAAAGAAGCAAGGAACCTAGACCCTTGATCTTCAAATGGGCTGTCTCCATTCAGAAGTCCTCGCTAAGAATCACTTGGCTACAGTCAAAAAGATAATTGCTGTCAAACCTACCATACCTTCAAAAACTGACCTGCCTTAATATAAGATGAGTGAATGACACAGGTAGAAAACATCTATAAACCATAATGCCTCTACACAGAGCTTTGTCAGCTTACTGACAATTGGTCTCATAAGACTCTTGTGAGGGAGGGAGAAAAATGGAAAGAGAGAGTGTTTTAAAGTAAATGAAAGATAAATGCATAGCCCCTTTCCACACAGACCCTTAAGCCATATTAAGAGTCTGTGTAGAACACATTCTGGGCTGCTGTATCCGCATATTAATGAAGATCACAGAAGCCCCATCCCCCACTTGCCTGGCTCTGTCTACATGAGGTGGAGCCTGTTCCAGATTAAAGAGCTCCTTACTCTGGAGCCCCGTTCCCAATACAAGCTTAAAACGGTTTTCCTAAACCGAAATAAAAGAAACGGATGCAAACACGAATTTGCCTGATCCCATTACTTTTAACTTTAATCGCATTCGATCCCAATTCTGAAAGCGCTTGAAAACTTCATTTGGGAAAGTGTATCTTTTTCTCCCCGCCCATTGCCAGTCATGGTGCCCACCCCCTCTCTCTGATTGGGGTTCTTCTTTCCACAAAATTTTTGACATGACAAGGGCGGGGAGTTCCTAGAGTGCTATTTGGGGGAGGGAAACCCTAAACACACATTCTCATCCCACTACAACGGTATCATTCCCACAGTAAGAAATGTAAAACGTTTAAACTGCAAGAACAGGAGTGAGACCTGTTGAAATGAGTGTTTTATTTACGCTTTGGGGTGATTTAACACGCGGAAAGCGTGTTAAGCCAACCTGATGTGGGGACTGTGAGGATCGAAACCGTTTCCAAACCATTTTAAGTTTGTAATGGTAACAGGCTGCGGATCTCTGACAATACCATTTAATCCCAGATCCAGAACACAGGAGGCATGCAGAAGACCACCTCCTGTTCTGGGATTACTGGAAATGCTTTTCAGTGGTACATCATAGCACATCACCAAAAAGCAGTCCCCCAGTACACAATGCTAGGAATCTTCATTCCTAGCCTCTGGAGGTGTGGGTGTGCAATTGTGAAGATCACGCAAGCTTTGCATGCATGGTGTGAGCTAATCCAGGGATGTTTCTGCACTTGCCTTCCCATCTGCTGGATAGGAAAAGTACATAACAGACTAACATGTACTAGCATTTGCACTAGGGAATGTGAGTATGCAGTAGCCTAAGCTCCACTCCACTTAGCTCCACCTGGTTACACATCTGATCCCCAGCAGGGCACCACCATTTTTATTGTGGCACCATGCGTGACTGCACATGTGCCGGTGCCAGCACTATGAAGGTAATGATGCTCTGCCCACACACAATCACTTCAGGGGTCATCCGAGGTGCCAGCAGTACCTCAAATGATTCCTTGCACCAGAAACGGTGCGAATGGTTGCCAAGTGGATGGGACAGGTAAGGTTTTGGTCAGGATTGGGTAAGGTTAGTGAGCTAGTTTGCAATAGGTTAACATCTCAGCAGGCAGGGGTCATCTGTAGGCTGTAAATGCCTCCTGCAAGTGCAGATGCACCTCGCCAGATGTTAACCTATTGAACTAAGAGGCCAAGTGTGAATTGGTCTCTGATCAGTGCTGTCCTCCCCACAATTTGGATTACTGGTCCAGATTATTCCAGATCCACTGATCTAGGGTTAGTGACTATTAAGTGTAGAAAGTGCCATAAGATGTATACATTGACAGTTAAAAAGAAAAACACTTCTAAGGCAGCTACAAGGTAGTTTGCAGGTGGGATTGTTCATGTGCTAGTCTGCTTCTTGCCGATTGATAAACATTATAGGCATAAAAAGTTGGATTAGAAATGAGATGATAAAAACAGGGCCACAAGCTACTGCTTCTTTTGTTATGTGTAAATGCAGCCATAATAACAAATAATCTGAAATTTAAAAATAATTTTGATGGGGAGGGAAGAATAATGCTCAGCTACTATGCTTTAGTTGTGATTCTACCTTTACTACTCTGAGGAGGGAAATTCACATCTAAACTCAAATAAAATATAATAGAAAACCATAGCATAATATTTAAAAGTTATTTTTGAAAAATGGAAGGAAGAGCAAAACAAAGCAAAGCACAAAAGACTTATGGTGACATAGTTTTGTGGTAACTAGGGTGAAGCTTGTGAAGTTAACTCTAGCAATGTGTAGAAAGGTTGTTAAGAACACTGTTTCTATGACAACCTGAGGATGATGTAGGTTTGGAATGAACCTTTTAGTTAGACGACTGAGCTAATCTCTGCTGGAATATATGTAAGTGGGTTACTTAGTTCTTGAAATGTGGAAAATTTGTAAATTTCCCAAGGACAAACAAAATACGTGGTGTCATCTCTGTAAGTCAGAGGATTAGATTTAAGACACTGTCTTTGAGTTTTAAAACTGTCTCTATGTACTGTTTTTTCGTTAACCTTTTAGAAGCAGCTAAAGAGAATTTAAAGGGAGGATTGGCTTGAGAAAAAGTCGAGATGGCTTCTTAAAAACATGGACAGGTAACCTGCTTTGTGCTTTTACTGCAACCCTGATAATGGTACAGCACAGTATCAGTAGCTGTTCCTGAGGGTGTAGGACAAGCTGTGTAGCACACAAAATGTTGTCTTCCAATCCTGATGGCTGGTCATCACTCCTACAAGCATCTACTTCATCCTACCAGATAGCAGGGTTAGGTTGCATCTATACGCAGTAAAAATTAATGTGGCTCAACAGCATCTTAGGAGCGGTAGCATCCACACATGACCTCCTCTGGTGCATTTTCTAGTCTTTAATGTGTATTAGAAGTAGAATGGTAACACTAAACAACTTTTACATCACATGGAGCCCACCACCTGGTAATTATGCTAGGGATGGGGTAAAGTGATACAGAATGCACTAATAGGTTTCCATAGGATGTGGGATCTGTTCTAGGGATGTGCACAAAGTGGGTTTTTTGCATTCAATTCGCACTGAGTCAAATGTAAGAAAATTCATATTCAGTTAACTCAATCCCCTTTGAATGCGGTAGGATTCTATTCAATACAAATCTATTCATACGAATTCGTATGAATATCCTATACAAACGCGTAAGTATCTGATACATATCTGATAAGTATCCCATAACATATCTGCTTTGAAAGCATCAAATCTGCCCTGAATCCACTTTGAATCTGCTCTCAATTCATGTCAGATCCCTCTGGATCCATCGCAGATACTGGCGCAGCTGCTTTCCCATCTCCCCTTTCATGAATGTTCCAAAGCATTTGTATGAATATGAATGTCAATGTATGAATGTCATAACATTCGATTCATATACAAATGTTTGAATTTGTACGAATCTCTACGAATATCAAATGTTACACTTATTCATGCATGTCTCTAGTTTGTTCCAGCTTATTTTTAGAAAGGGGGAGTGAAAGTTACAGATGGGGATGGGGTGGGGAGATTCTTGGCATGCTCAGAGACAGTCTCAGAAATGAACTGTTTCCAAAGCCCATGAAAATGTTGCTGGACTCCACTCACCACAGTGGACTATTCCATCCATTGCAGCCTGCCTGCATGATGGTGGCTGTAGTTAACCTAAGCCTGGGAATTAATGGAAGAGACTACATTAGAGAGTTTTCCTGCTGGAACACTTCTGAATGCAGTTTTCACAGCTAGAAGCACTCCACCTAAGAGCCCTATGTAGCCAGTGCACTCTCCAGGAAGCTGAGCATGCTGTTGTGTGGAACCAGCATTCCCCAACACCAGATGGCACGGTTCATAGGACTGTACAACAGCTACCCTATTGCCCACATGCCACCTTATGGATGCAACCTTAAGTCTTGCTTAAGATTAGGGAGCTGTTCAGGCTCCGATCTGGCAAACCCAAACCTTTCTCACACTTACCTTTAGTGCATTCCAGGAAGAAATCTGTGGCTCTGCTGTCCATAGCACAGCCCTTTCTCCCAATGCTCTGTCCACGTGGGTGAGAGAAATATAACAGGATAGGGCACCCAAGATGAGATCAAGGTCTACCAGCATGATAGTGAAGACATGGGGGCCTTTTTTGGCAATGAACCAAGAAGTGCTACTGAAAGTGGCATTGGCATACCAATGAAATTGACCCTCCCAGGAACTGTGAAGGCTCCATGACAGCTTTGAAGGCTGTGTCCAGCCTTCAAGGCTGTCAGCTGGTCCTGGGCCAGGAGGGGCTGTCCTGCCCTGACTTGGGGCTGTTGTGGGCAGGAGAGTAGAAACAACCCCAGATGCATGACCCTACTCAGGGATAACTAAACTTAGACATCCTTAGTATAGGACAGAGCAGTTTATTTTGCCTGTTTGAACCAACTGAAAATTTTTTATGATTGGCCAGCCAGGAAATAACAAAAGACAACTATGACTATGACTGAGCATTAAACCCCTGGCCATCACTGAATTGAAACCTGAATTTCTAAGTATAAGTTTCAAGATTATTGGAAGCACCTTGTCTCCAAAGCCTGTTCCATCATGGAATGCTACCCCCAACTCCCATCCCAGTTTAAAGTTTTCCTTCAGAAAGGTGTGAATCACAATACATTTCTTCCACCATTGGGAAAAATATCACACACACACACACACACACAAATGTTATTTTCAAAATTCCAAATGGCTGGATGCAAATTCTACCCTTAACATGACCAAGGGGCTGCACACCTTTATCTGGGAAACGTCACAGTAAAGGTGCCAGAAAAGCAACCACCACTTGAAGGCTCTGAATCCTTCACAATGGCAGCACCATGTCTCCCTCATGAGTGCACATTATGTGAGAGAAACCAGCCTACTGCTAAGCTGCTGACAACCCCAGAATGGGGAATAGTTGCGGGGGAGGCACATTTTGATGTGTTTGACTTTCACAAAGAGACAAAAGGCAGTCAACAATGGGGAAAGAAACAGAGAAAGGAAAGGGGCCTTCACAGAAGAACCAGGAGCACTTAAAAGAACTGCAGTGGTTGTTTCAGCAACCAGTCTCCTCTCTAGCTAACAAGACATGCTGACTTCTATTGACATCATGCTGCATGAGAAAGGACAGAGAAATAAATGTATCCTGCTGGTGGTGCTGCAAATGGCCCTGAACATAAGGAAATCAAATAGCAATGGACAATAGTAGTTTTGTTTGTTTTTCCTGCTCACTCTGCCTATAGCAGTTCCTCACTCACTGGCCTCATGACTCCATTACGCTTCTTCTTTGCCTCTCACTGTCCCTTGATGGCCTTAGTATTGCAGGAGACTGTAAAGAATTGGTTTTGTCTCTGTGGATGAAATTTGATGTGTAAACGTGTAAAAGGGACAGGAGAAACTCAAGAAAATTAGCTTCAACTGAACCGAGACAAGATTTTTAAAAGCCTGTTCTCTCTGAACTGAATAAGTTATCTATCTTTTCTGAAGTAAGGTTTGGATAAAAATTGGGTTCCTGTTTACTTTGGCATTAGGAAATGGTTGAGTGGATTTCCATGTGAATTGATATTCATGTTCATATTCTAGCCTTATCATATGGAAAAGGTTTTTAAAAAAGATGATGGTGATGATTTTAAATACCATTCTTATCCTAAAGGTATCTCATTCAAACGACTCACTGCTTCTTGGTAATTACAGAAGGTCACTCATTATTCACTGCTTTTAAAACTGTGAGTTCTCTGTATTCATGACAGCCCCTGATCCAAACTGTGCCCAGACTCACATACTTACATGTCTGGTCTAGAAACTGTGGTCTTCTATCTCCTTGTGGGTTTTGATATCCACACTGCTGTGGCAAACCAAACCCTAACAATCTGAATAGCAAGGGAGCAATGTATATGCATTAAGTGGTCATAAATCCAATTATTGTTCACTGCAACAGTTTGGATTTCTGTTCCAGATTACATAAGCTGCGTCCCCATGCAAGCCATTTGGGTCTGATTGGGCACGCATTGGACCGGGTGCAGGACTGAGATTAATTGTTGCCTGTCGCCATTCCATTCCTGGTAATGCAGGCTGGGTGCAGATTCAGCTGTCCCTGGGCAAATTGCGCCAAACCCCGGCACAAGGGAGCAGGCCCATCTCCTCTCTTCTCCACCCCCTCTTCCCTCATAGGAAGCCAGATTGATGTCACCTCACCCCTCTGCCACCCACTGCAAATGCCGCAACCCCCCCCCCCCCTTAGTGGCACAGAGAAACCAGGACCAAACAGAAAAAATAATAGTTTTTTAAAACTAAAGCTGCTACGAGGTTTGGCGGCAGTTGAGCAGTTGAGCAGTTTTGCCCACTTCCACTCCACCCGGGAACTGTGAGAACACCCGGAAAGCTTAAAACGGAGAAAAATCAAGCCATTATCCTAAGATTGGGAAACAGGGGGTGGAATAGTTATGTAAAAGAGTCTTGTGGGGCAGCAAAGGCCACTTGACCCCCTCATCATTTCGGCTTTAAAACCATTTAGTCCAAAAAAACCTCAGCGGTTGCAATCTCCAATGCACAGGGCAGGAACAGCAAACACAGGACATGAAACTTCACCTCTGAATAATGTGAGTGCCAATCTCCTCCCTAAATAGTCTGGGACCATCCCCACGTGCAGGCTTGGCTTGCAAAGCAATGCATGCCAAACCGTGCCCAGACCTATTTTTTCCAGTACCAAATTTGGCACAGCTTTGGTCCTGGTTTGGGCTATTTGGTCCAAGGAATTGTACCAAATCAAAAGTGCATGGGGACAACTCTTGCCAAACCAGATTCAGATTCAGACCAAAACGTGCATGGGGATGCACCCATAGTTGTAGACTGTCTCCAGATAGTGGCAGGAGATCACACTAGGAAGCGGTGAGGTATGATATTGCTCCTCCACCATTATTATTTCCTGGCTAGGCAGCACTATGGCCAGTGCTGTCTTTGTGCATTTTAAGTCGTGCATGCATCTGGGCAGCCGAGCATCTGGAATGCTCAGATGTACTTGCTGTCACCTTCATGCATGCGTGGATGCCTAATTCATCCTCAAAGCATGTGTGCTGGATGGGGCAATCATGGCATCTTCGCCCAGAAGGTAAGTGGGTCAGTTTGGTCTAGTGGTTTGGGAGCTGGACTCTTATCTGGGAATACCCGGTTCAATTCCGCACTCCTCCACAAAGTCATCTGGGTGAGCTAGTCACAACTCTTTTCTGAGCTCTCACAGCCCCACCTACCTCACAGGGTGTTCTCTTGTGGGGAGAAGAATAGAAAAGCTTTGTCAGCTGCTTTGAGTCCCCTTAAATGGGTGAGGAAAACTGGGGTAGAAAAGCCAAGTCTTCTTCTTCTTCTTCTTCTTCTTCTTCTTCTTCTTCTTCTTCTTCTTCTTCTTCTTCTTCTTCTTCTTCTTCTTCAACAGCACTACTGCTAGAAAACCTGCAACAAGCACTGGGTTTTCCAGCAATAATTTGCACTTTTTAGATGGGAAACAGCAGGGCTATGGTGTTGTTGCCTAGGATACATGGGGCAACCCCACCATAGCAGCACCATAATAGCACACACCTTTAGGCAGGGCCTGAGTAGTTCTGGGGCACTTTTATAAAGGGACAGAGAGCCAGTGGCGAACCCGATTTTACTGAACTGCAGCTTCCTTTAACTCTGCTCATTGATAGGTAATGAAATTCATCTGCAACATCACAGGGGGCTCATTTCTAATAGCTAAACTGTTTTTTAAAAATATATATCCTGCTTTCATGTTTTCTCTTCCCAGTGTAAAATTAACATTCCTTTGCTAATGAACATAACACCTACATAAACCTAACCGATCCAAAGTTTATTCTATCTAGCCCTTTTGAAAACTTAATAGAGGTCTTTCTGTCTAGAGGTTCTCCTTTTAACTAAAATAATTAATTCACACACGCCCCTCAGGGGTACACCACAAAGCTAATCTATTTTGACTGTCACTTATGCAAGCATTTCAACAAGCACTTTGCAAAGATAAGTGCGAAAGAGGCAATGGTGTGTGAGGGGGAAATACAAATGCTAGCACACAGTGTCTCACTGCTGGCTATGCACGTGGCAAGTGTTAGGCAGATCAAATAGCTGATTTCTTCTGCTGCTACTAATCCAGCTCGATGGGGAGCATAAAATTGATTCAGTCCACTCAGAAATGGAGGAAGGAAACTTTCAAAAGAGAAATAGAAATAAACGTTTTAAAAGCATTTCCAAAGGACACACGTGTTTAGTTAAAGCTCAGCTTGCCATAAGGAATTCATTACTCCAGTATTTCTGACCATCTGTTCCTTCACTTTGTCCTTCCCTCTCCTCTCCGCCTCTCTGTATAATGTGTGTGTGCATGGCACGCATGCACACACGCACATGCACATGGACACACCCAAAGGAAAACTTTTGTAAAGAACAAAATGTGTTGGAAGAAGCTCAGGGAGAGGAAAGCTCTCCTCCGAGTAAAGAGTACTGATTTACCCCTATCCAGGTTGATGCCCTGGGAAGAAGGTATGTAAAGAGTGTGAAATCCTATAGGTTTAAATGGTGTTCAAACACTGTGAGATTTTACTGTCTTCAAGGAGAGGTATCAGGGTGCTGTACTTGAAAGCAACCAAAATCTGAGCAGAAACACCCACGTGGACTGGAGTGGCCTGGGCACGATCAACAGGGAAATATAAGTAGGTAGGATAAATGCATATAATTTAACTATGGACATTTCATGAGGTCTTTTTCCCCCTTTTAATCCACACCAAAGAGGTCAAAATAGATTTTTGACTGAATGTATCAAAAAGGTCTACATTTATGGTATGCCCACACTGGCACCTAGAAAACCCTCTCAACCAACCCAAGAGCTGGGTGTCCACACTATGCATTCACAAGCCCACACAGCCCAAATACTTGTTCCTGAGCCACTGCAACTCCTGCAAAAGTTGATTTCTATACTCTTCAAATGACTCTTGGGGCTGTTTTTGGTGGCTGGGTTGCCTGCTATCATGTGGACGCACGGATGGAGTAAGAAATAAATTAATGGACAAGATGAGAGGGATAGTAGCATTTGAGAAGGTCTATGGTAGTTCCCACTCTCTGGAATAGCCTTCCAGTGGAGGTATGTCAGGTGTTTATGCTGTATGATTTTCAGCAGTTGATTAAAACATACCTCTTCATCCTGGCATTTGAAGTTAACTTCCTGTGATTGTTGTTCTGCCAGGGAGGAAGTATAGGCTGTAGGGATGTGCACGAATATTCATAACATTCAAAATTCATACAGATTTGTACAAATTCAGACATTCTAATTCAAATTGAATGTTTTGATACATTCGTATGAAGCTTTGCATGGAATTCGTATGCTATTCTTATGCATTTGTGTGGGATTAAACATTTGTATTGAATAGGAATCCTACCACATTTGATGGGGATTTATTCAAACAAATATGAATTTTCTTGCATTTGATTGGATACAAATAGAATACAAAAAAACTATTATGCACATCCCTAATGGACTTCCTCCAGACCGCAGCCTGGTATAGCGACAGAAAGCAATAATGCAGGCATTGCTCCTCTGCTATGATTGCTTTATATCCTGACAGCACTGGATTATGTCAGTGAAGTGCTATTGCAAATATGTGGAAACCAGCCAAGTCCATGAAAAAGAACAAAGAGAAATGCTAAAACAGTGCTTGTGCTGGCATGGTGAGGGAAATGTCATAGTGACCATTTACTATTGCCAGCTGATTCCTTTCATTATCATTGCTCTTGCAAGTATGTGGAAACCAACCAAGCCCATGAAAAAGAACAAAGAGTAGTAGGGAGGTGCTTAGCCAGATTCCAGGTGTTTGCAAGAGCAATGATCATGAAAGAAACAGGCAGACAGAGGTAAATGTTTGCAGCTACTTCACGCCTCTGGCAAGGGTGGTAAAAGGAATCATAAAATCTTCTTGCCATCTGGAGGCACCCTAATGCAATTTGAGAAGGCTTCAGACTTCCCTTCTGTTGTTCACTGACCCTCAAAGGACTGATGTTCGTTTCTGAGTAACACACGACAGACACACTTTTGCTGGGGAAAGAGGCCCTGTTCTGGGAATAAAATGATGGATATTGCTGTCTATAATCCCTGAAAGACAGTGGTTTTTCTGGCAGTGCTAGTAGGCTGGCTTCAGGCTCGATCCTTTTGTACTTGGCTAGACATCCAATTCATTTTCTTCCACAGCAATTAGAGTAGCTTGAACAAGTGTCCAGAGCTGCGTCAATATCTGTTTGCCTCACTGAGCATTCAAGGTTATTGTAAAGCTAAATGAGATGAGAATGGTAAAGCAATTGATACAAAGTTCTTACAGAGTCTGGCGGGGCAAAGAAGTTCACAGTGGTTTGCATATTTCTGCTATTCCTGAGACATCTTCATAAGCTTGAGATTAAATTTTTTGCATTTGACGTACTTCTTGTGGCACAACTGGATTGTGATTCTTTGTCACATGATGCTGTTCAGACCACAATGTTTTTTAAATCTTTTGTAGATATTCATTCTTTGGGATGCTCTTGCATTCTTTCTACATGTACAAGAATGTTGCCAGCATGAGAAAGGAAGCAGAGCAGAAGCTGTTGAAAACTAGTGTAACTTCCAGCCACTGTAATTTTTGTTTCAATTCTTTAATTACAGGTGCAGGAAATGAGTAGGCTAGATGCTATATTTGGAGGGCCACGTGTTGAGTTAGCACTGTGATGTTCTGCTTTTTTAAAAGTCACCAGTGGTGGTCTTTATCAAGAATGCATGACTGCCAGTGTGAGCAGGAGCCCATGGTGGCTGGCAGGATGGAAGATATGGCAGCTAAAGAGACGTGGTTCTAGGGAACAGACTAGGTAGACCTAACAACATGTGGAGAGGGGCAAAGTGGTAAAGCAAACTGCTTGGAAAACAGAGTTGCTAAGCTGATTTCAGCCTCTTCATGGAAGCAGGCGATGGCAAGGCATTTCTGTATCTTTGCCAAAAAAAAATTGCAGAGAAATGCCCATGCATTCAACCAGGAAACAGCCTGCTTTCATACACAGTTTCATGCATTTTTACTCCTCATGTACAAAATGTGTGCTGTTTATGCATCTTTCAAATAAATTTGCATACAGTAAATATATTTCTAATTTTCCCCCTTGCTCCTTGCTCTTGGTTTCAATGATGCTGAAAAGTCTGGAGATATTCTCTATTTTGAAATATGTATCCATTTGCAAATTAATGTCAGAAGCATTTCCTTTTTACTAGTTACCTCATTGTCAGAATGATTTGCTTTAAGGTTTCTGTGTTGGATTTTATTGACAGCTTACTGTATGAATTTAAGTTGAAGGTTGTCACTGTTCCCTATCAGATCAGGTACAGTGACACATCTTGTATTAAATCCTGAGCATTGCTTGGATCAAGGCTGAAGGCCAGTTTGCACTTGGCATCATAGCTTGCAATTGGTGAACATCTGGGCAGGTGTATCTGCACTTGCAGGAGGTGTTTAGAGTGTGTTCTCCTATCACAAACTAGCGGTGGTGCACGAAATGGTGCACTACATGCAACCTAACGCTCACCAATTGTGACCATAAACTTAACTGTAGCATCCAGAGGTGAGCATTCGCACCATTTCCAATGTAATGGGTCACTTGAGATGATGTGCAAGTGCGCCAGCACTGGTGCATGTGCAATCACACAGGATGGCACAATTAAAATGATGGTGCCCTGGTGGGGATCAGATGTGTGCTCAGGCAGTCAGGCTGCTGTATACTAGCATTCCCTAGTGTGAACACTAGCACATATTTGTCTCTTCTGGACAGGAAGCCAAGTGCAGAAATGCTCTCAGACTCCTCTTCCCTTAGTTGGTTCCACAGCCATCTGCTCTAGGGAACAATCATTTAGCAAGCTTAGGAATGTTATTGCTCTCTCATGAGTTGAACAAGAGTTCACCCAGTCTATGTGAGGGTAATTGAAACCCCCACTATAACTATCCTTTGCTTTTTGGATGTCTCCTTTATCTCGTTTTCCAAATACTGGGGCCTTTCTGCACTTGGCCTTACTCTAGAATATATTCCAGAATAGGGACCTGCTATCTGCATGCTAGTGCAGGCTATGGAAGGCCCCAATTGAGCCCTGCCATAGTCTGCATTAGCTTGTGACCAGCAGACCGCTATCCCAAGAATCTTCCCATGTAGGGAAAAAAGAGTCAAAAGCACCTTAGAGATGGTAGCATGTAGCACTAATGTCCACATCACATATATAATCTACCTTCATGAGAGCAGGGAGGGACAGACTGGCATGTGAACAGGTCTACCTGTGAGCCATCTCTAAGCTCTCCCTAGCCTGCTTCAGAGATGCAGCATGAACATATGGCTGACATGCAGAAGGCAATAGGTTGAATTTCTGTCATCTCCAGCATAAATTATAAAAAGAATAAGACAGCTGCCACCTGGAAGCTTGGAAAGCCAAGACCACTCCAAAAAGACAGTATCTGGTTGAGATCATCTGAATGAGTATAAAGCAGCTTCCCATATTGGTAAGTAACATACGAGATTGTTTTAAGCAGCAATTTTAAGGTATGTGATGGAATCTCATAACTTAGAACAGGTCTTACAAAATATGTTAGGGAGTGGGAGATGCCTTGGGGAGGGGCTTTCACCATAGCAGCCTACCTCAGGTGATCTTTGCAAGGAATTTGATGGCACTACTGCCATGACCAAGACCAAGTCACTGCACTGCCATGTCTCCATTTCCCATTTCCAGGTGCTTCCAAGGGTTGAAGAAAATGGCCACTGCTACTCTGTCTCCATTTTGAGGACAGCTTCAAAGTAATCATGCAGCCCATTTTCTGGTGCAATTGCTCATGGAGATACTTCCATCACAGGGTGAGGTCTTACCACCCTGCATGGAGGCACTGTAGAAAATGATGCCTCCTCGCTCCAAAATTAAGACAAGAAGTGGATCCACCTCCACTTGGAAGTGGAACAGTGGCCCCAGAGTTGCTCCTCATGCACCAAGTCCCTCCATAAACCTTCTAGACCATATGACAAAGGATGCTGTGGAGATGGGCTGAAATTCAAATGCCCCTTCAAGCATATTGGACACCTCATGAAGATACAAGTTTAGATTGTAATACATACTATTTGGTGCATTTTTAAGTCACCCTTTCTCTTTCTATGATAACTAATTATTTTCCATCTTCCCAAGTGAATTCTTAACCTTGGATGATATGCTACAAAAACATTCTCAACTTGGAAAGTATAGCTTATCATATCCAGGCTAAGCTGTTATGTTGTGTTATGCCTGAACAAATATTTCACAAAAGTAATAATTGGGTCAATAATAACATTTCAGGTATAGATCTGAAAACTAAAGTAGTTTTGGAAATGTTCAGATCAAACTGTAATCTTAGAATTACTGCCTGCTTCAGAAATACTTACTAGATGGAGGCATGCACAATTCACCAGAATTCAAAGAACAACTCTCAGCAAAATTTTTCTTTTGAAGTAATCTGTTTGAACATATTCCAGCAAATGGAAGCTCTGTTATCAAAAAGTCTTAGGGAAGATAGTGGAATAAAAATAAGAAAAAATAGCCACATCAAGCTATTTATATACTGCGTTTTCCAAGCTACATTTGTGTTCAAAGCAGTTCACAGCATATGCACTAAATATAATGAGAACAGATCCTATTACAATATAACTTTAGCAATTCAGTAATTGCAGTTCATCTAAAACAATCCAAGGATACCCTTCAGTTTGGAAGATTATGACAAAAAGAAGAGAATAAATGGAAGTTATGAATATAGGTTTATGTACTGATTTATTTAGACGGCTTCAAACTACAATTCACTAAACAAAATTGAAATCTCAATCAAAGTAGAAAATGGCAAAAAACAGATATGATAAACAATGATGCACACTCAGTCCAGAGGCCTTTCCAGTTTGGCTAAGACAGACTGGGACGGTTTACCCATCTGCACGTAGGCAGGTAGGAACGCTTGTAAAGACATGTATAGACTTGCCCAGGCATGCCCTGGCCTTTCTAATCTAGCACACCTGTTTCAATTAGCTAGGTTGGTAGTGTATAGCACCTGGAGAAGGGTTCACTTTGGATTGGTCAGGTCTTTTCCCCCTTTTATGATGTCTCTTTCTGACCTGTATAATTGTCCTAGTGTTTGAGTAAGTTGCTGCCTTTGATCCCAAATACCTTGCCTTGTAACTTATCCTTACCTTGCTGTTCCTGTATATACTTCTCCCTGCCTGTTCTGCACCAATTTGCAACTAGAAGAATAAACCTCCTATTTCTTGGATGACAACTCCAGCGTGACACCAGTCTGTAACTTCACTAGATGCTAAGACTGCGCGCCTACATGAATGTGTGATCAGAGCAGTCAACATCAGTGGGTTTATCATGGAGATATGTAGCCTCATCCATGTAAAAAAACATACTAAGCCAGGAAACCAGATAATCTCTTTTGACAACCTGGTTCGTTGTCAACTGGTGGAAGGAGGTATGGGTGTTTGTACAGTCACATTTTTGTTTGTATTTTATTGTTATTTTTGTGTTTTGTGTTTATGAAAATTTAAAAAAAGAGAAAAAAACCAGATAAACAGAAATACCAGAATAAAAATCATATATACAGATCTAACAATTTGCTTCACTCAGACCTAATGAAAAAGTAAGATTAGTCTTGGGGAGATGGGGTAACAGGAATTTGAAATATTAGTTTGGGATTGAACTATCTCATATTTGTAGAGTCTCTACTATTAATGTTAAAATTCAGCATGTTGTTGCCTTATTTATATCCTATACCTGCAGGAAAAATGAATACATTATACTCCTGACAAAAGATAATTTAAACATTTACATGGATAGGAAAACACTTGAGAATACTTGCTAAGGAAACATTAAAGCAAAATGTATAAGGAGGCAAGCTTTGTGATTATTATTTGTAAGGTAAACTTTACAGACAACAAGCAGCTATTGTGGAAAGAGGTGGGTTTCGGGCCAATATCTGAGCACCCATAGACATCCACCCCATGTTAATTTGGATCAGTAGGTCCAGAATAACCAATATAGATTATGTGGAGAGTAGGCCTGATGGCAGCCACTAGTAAGGCAAAGTTCTCCTAGTCACTCAATGAAGCCACAAGCCCAATACCAATACTCTTGGTTCGGCACACGTGAGAAGAACAAAAATTGTAAAGTTCTTCCCCAGACATTAGTAGGTTTTCTTTAAAGAGCCCCACATCTGAGCAGAAGGTAAAGTGAAGAACACCTCTCTTTCTAACTCAATTTGCATTTTTGGCAGGCATTTTTAGAAAAGTCACACATGATGGTAAAAACTAAAGTAGATGGCATAAATAAGCCAGAACCAGCAATAGGCAGAAGGTGGGCTGAAGAACTATTTGCTGGTGTGCCAGTTTCCCTAGCAATGCTTTATGTCAGCAAAGATTAATGTCTGGGATGATCCAGAGTAGAATATTAAATCTCGGACATATTGGAATTCTCCATAATGCTGCAAAATAAAGGCTGAAAGTTTCAGTTTCAGACAGGTGGAAGATGGATATCCATCTCTGTCAACAATACTTTATCATTTTAGCAGGCAGTCATCAGATGAAAATAAACAAGTGCTTTTCCCAGTTTCTTTTGTAGCACGAGGAAGGCCATTTCCACTCAAAATGCTTTTGACACCATCTAGGCATTCCATCACAATTTCCAAAATGGTCATTTTAATTGCAAAGAATTTCATTTAGTCTGTTTCCTCATTCTCCCCCCTCACATCCTGGATTTTCCAGGGATGCTCCATTACAGGGTACACAACCTGTCCTACACTAGGATGGGTTGCTGGTGAAGCAAGATAGGGCTGTCCTCATTTCAGATAGCTCATATCATCCCAGCCCTGACTCTAGTTCTGAAGGCTGTACCCAATCCTTGAAGTAAGTGCCCAGCCTCCAAAAGATGGGAACATTTTGTTTCCAGCCTTGAGAGGTTCTGGGAGGATTTTTGGAGTACACCCCTTCTGGTGGTGCTTCCTGGAGTACTACTGAAAAGGCTTCCTCATGGACCCACAAATATCTCAGTGACCTTGTTGTCAAGGTCTACTCATAGTGAGAGAGGATACTATTGGATTGTTCTGTCCCTCTCTCTTGTGTTGTCCATTGTGGACAAAGAATACTAGGAGGCTGCACAGCTTCTCCATTTGGCACCAACACATAGAAGCGAGGAGGACCCTAGATCCCTTCCTAAGCCAGGTTACCACCAAGTGCAAAAATGGACCAAGGTACTTAATTTTAACTATGTTCTTAATACTAATCCCAATTTAACTCAGACTGTTGCTATTGTTAGGTGCTATCAGGTTGGGCTTAACTCCTGATCAAATCCATCAACTAATGCTCATCAAATGTGTACATTTGCACAAGACATTTAAAAAATCTTATTGGATTTGCTGATTTGCTTGTATGCACATTCAGACTCTGTATGTTTACATCTAGATGTGCTTCAGAAATACTGGACTAGGAGGTGAGGCAGAGCAAGGGCCTTTCCGCACTTGGCCTTATTTTTGAATATATCCCAGGATAGGGGCCTGTTGTCTGCATCCTAGTGCAGACTATGGTAGGCCCCAGGTAAGGCCTACCATAGCCTGCATTAACATGTGGACAACAGACCCCTATCTTGAGATACATTCCAGAATAAGGCCTAGTGCGGAAAGGGCCCAAGTTCCCAGATCTGTTATAACTAATTCCAGTGCCACTACTATTGTCCCTTCTTAAGCATATGAGCCTAGGCAGAGTTGATTGAACTCTCCAGGAATATCAGGTACTGAATGTTAAACAGGGAAGCTAGGAAGTATTCTGGAAGAAGGAAATGGCAGACCAGGTAAACAGTACTGATAAACCCATGCAAACACGAGAAGCTGAGATCAATGCACATTTACCTTACCTAAGGGAATTTGTTCTTTGTACAATCCTATGATGTACTTCCCACAAAAAAAGGTTGCATTGTACAAAAGTTTGTAATGCAAGGAAGTGGAGCCTGGGGATAACTGGGGATCAGGAGAAGTGTGGAGGTACTGCAGAGACCCAATCATGTATTGCAAGATTTTTGGGACTGTATTAATGAGGGAAGGTGCATTTTATGATCAATCATAGAGTAAAATCAGAAGGAGCACATGCGCTCCTAGGACCGCGCTGTCCATTCCGCCCTACCTAAAACCTCGCTCATAAAGAGCTAAAAATGCTGCGGAGGGCCCCCTAAAATTATGGAGAAACAAAAAAGAGGCAAAACGGGCAGCCCAACAAAAAATACGAGGCAGAGGAAGAAGGAGGCCCAGCATAAAGGTTGTGAACAAGGTAAAATAATTGACTTTTTGATTGAATGGTGGGCCACTCTACACCCTGAACTTCAAACCCAAAACTTGGATATAGCAAGAGCACACCACAGCTTGTGCTCCAAACCACCTCCTGATAAACCACCCAGAGACTTGATTATAGTAGGAATAGAAGGAGGAGGAGGAAAAAACAATCTTCTTATTCTTCTTTAGTTATCTTAATTTTTTAAAAAAATTTTGCTGTAGGTGAACACATACACACAAATATCACTTGATTTGAATTCTGATTTGGAACTGCAGCGTTTCTGCTCCTGGCCAGACAGCCAAAGGTCAATGGGAGTCTGAAGTCCTGAGAGGGTTGACTGAACAATATCATGGACCTAGAGGCCACCAGAACCATAGAATCATAGAATTATAGAGTTGGAAGGGACCTCTAGGGTCACTGAGTCTTAAGACTTCAAGACTTAAGACCTCACTGGATGGAAATTCCTCCCTCTCCTTATCTCTTTAATATACTGGATAAACCCTACAGAATGTGTGCATTACTTTTGTTATCTGAAACACACATATTATTAAGGCATGCATGGCCAGTTAAGCTGCAGCAGAGCATGATTTGAGCATAGCAAATCACATTTCCACCTGCTTTAACTCTTGCTTTTTTAGTTTCTTTTTCTCAGAAGGAACACTTGCTCCATTCAGCAGTAGTCTTGATTCTTCAGCAGGTCAAACAGTCCTGACACAAATGATTACCAAAAACTCATTATTTCATTCTGGTTCCAAAACATAGATCTTCTCATTATTCGCTTTTCCTCCTCTCCTTCCCTTCCTTTTGTGCCTCTGTGTCTGATGTCATGCCCATCCCTCACATTTAAGAATGATGTGAGAAGGGAAGAAGTAACCGAAAAGGAGGAAGACAATATAGTAAAAGAATACAAATCTACTGTCATATAGACACCCCTCTTCCTCCTCCTCCTCCTCCTCCTCCTTTTTCAACGTGTTTCTAGATGGAAAAGGTATATGGTTCTTTAGGCTTTCCATGTGAAGCAGGGCAGTAACTCATAACCTTCTTAAGGTGAAGTTTTGGGGTTTCTAAAACAAATTCAGCATCATTACAGCAGTATGATCCAAGCTGTAGCAGGGAGAGCCCACACTGGAGATTTCAGGGGCAACAATAAACTGCAGAGCTCTGGGGTGAGTCCTCAAGAGTTTCATGGAATGAAATCAAATGTAAGAAAATTTGTATTAGTTTGAATAGATCCCCTTTGAATGTGATAGGATTCTATGTGATATGAATGTATTCGTACGAATATCTGATATGAAAACATATGTATCTCATACCTATCTGATACGTATCCAGTAACATATCTGCTCTGAAAGCGTCAAATCTGCCCTGAGTCCACTTTGAATCCACTATCAATCCATGTCGAATGCACTCTGGTTCTGTTGCAGATGTGACTGGCACAGACGCTTTCCCACCTCCCCAGGTTCATAAATGTTCAGAAGCATTCTTACAAATACAAATGTCAGTGTACAAATGTAACATTCAATTCATGTACAAATGTCCAAATTCATAAAAATTTGTACAAATATTGAATGTTACAAATATTCATGCACTTCCCTATCATAGAACACTGCTGAAGCAGTTGGGGAAATTCAAGCACAATCCAACTAATTCAAAAGTCCCAGCATCCAGGTCCTTAGTTTTCAGAAAAGAAGTAGACTTTACTGTAAATTAGGTTCCTCACAGAAAGGCCTATGTTCTAAGTCAGTTGAAGAGAAGGCAAACACTAAGGCCACATCCCCACGGGATCGTTATCACGAATTCAAAATGTTTTGAGTTCTCCTCGGCCAGACGGCAGTTCGGCTTAACACGGTATTTCCGTGTTAAACCACGTTATACCGATTTGAAATAAATCCTGATTTCAACAGCTCTCACTCCGGAACGTGCCCTTGATACGTGTTTCATTTTTTACTGTGTGGACAGTATCGTTTTCCGGGATGAGATTCCGTGTCCAGGCTGTCCCACCCCCAATCGCACTGTAACCAATGGCTTGTCCGTATTCGAGGCACGTCATGTTTAGGATTCCCCCCAATAGCTCACTTCCAAAGAGTGATTTCCATTGAAAGAATCCAGTCTCTAAACAGCCACTACCTCCAAAGCTACACTGTAGCCATGTAGCTTATAACAATGTTGCAGTTTTGTGCAGTTCTGAACTTTAAAAAGGAAAGGAAAGGGGAGTCCCCGTGGAACTTTCCCAGCCCACTCTCCCCGCTCTCCAAGTTCCCTCCCGGCCCCCTGGGGAAGAGCGAGCGAGGAGCCCCCTTCGCCCTCCCCCGTGGTGGGCATGCTGAGCTCGCCCGCCTCTCGGCTCTCCTCCTTTTCCAGCGGCGGAGGCGGCACCGAGGAGCCCCAGGGCGAAGCTGCCCAAGCCGCAGCGCCAGGATTTATGGATGGATGGATGGATGGATGGATGGATGGATGGATGGATGGATGGATGGATGGATGGATGGATGGATGGCGCAGTGGGCACCAGAGCCGCTGGCGGGGGAGGCAGGGGCGGCCCGGGCTGCGAGCGCGCTCTGGCCAGCGGGGTGAAAGGCGCCAAGAACACGGTGGCGGCAGCGGTGGAGTCAGGCAAAGCAGAGCCGGGCACCGAGGAGCCCCAGGGCGAAGCTGCCTGCGCCGCAGCGCCAGGATGGGTGGATGGGTGGATGGATGGATGGATGGATGGATGGATGGATGGATGGATGGATGGATGGATGGATGCATGGATGCATGGATGCATGCATGGATGGATGGATGGATGGATGGATGGATGCTGATGCTGCTGCTGCTGCTGCTGATGGTGGTGGTGGTGGTGGTGGGAAGGGGGAGGGGAGAGAACGGGAATCCCCAGCGGAGCATGGATGACGCAAAGGGAAGGGAGGGTGGGATCCTGGGAGGGAGGACCAATCACAGGGCACCATGACTGGCAATGGGCGGGAGCACAGGGCTATTGTGGGGATTACCAGGATTGATTCCGCGTTAAGGCTGCACTCGGAATGCCACGGAACTGGATCAATTTGCAAGTCATGTGGACAGCTTTGTTCCGGGTCAGTTATTTCGAATTATTTAAATTGAAATAACGCATGCCGTGAAGATGCAGCCTAAGTCTACTAGTCAGCGGCAAGTAGAGCAGAAAGAAAGAAAGAAATTATCATTCCACTGCTGTTCATCTGTAAAGGCCATTAAAACATAAACAGAGAAGTCTTGCTGTGGTGCAAATTCTCCAACAAAATCTTGTTCTCATATTTTTTCCAACGTAAGTTTGAACAAGCAAAAAAACCATCTGCAGGAAAGCTGGAGGATCCCATTATGACTCTGTGATCTACCTGCTGATGTCCAATAGAGGCCTTATGTGGGTGTAGAAGACCTACTTCAAAAGGAATGATCCATGAAAGACTCATCAGATCATTAGATTTTTAGAGGAGATTGCTGATTAGCTTGGTTGCTGGGGCAACAGCATTTTCTATTTTTGTAAAGGTATTAAAATCAGAAGCAGTAACAGTGTACAACTACTAGTTACCTTCTTTTGCAGCCTACTGATTCATGCTGTTCGACCTTTATGTGGCGTTCAGTGCAGATCCAAGAATTACCCAAATCCAATGTGATCAGTAGTCTTTAGTTTTGCCTCTGAAGAATTTGGCTGTTTGTTTATAGGAATTCAAAAGAATAGGGAAGATGATGCATTACATTACATAACAATGCCCCGCATGGATGCAATGAGGCAGCAAAACATTTGTGCGAGTGAAGTAGTTATGCAGGAAATGTGGCATGAAGGAACAAAAAAATTGCAGATATCTAAGACTGTCACACAGAGAACAATCAAATTTCACAAACATGCCATTGGCAACGCGATTGTAAGATACACTGAGTATTTGTTCACTACTGCTAGTAATAAGGTTAACAAAAGTAAATGCATAACCCTGCTTCTTACCATTAAAATCCATGGTAGAAAGAAGGGCAAACAACAACAATTATAATGATTTATTTCAAAGCTTCATGTCCTGCAAATTTTGAAAGCAAGAAATTGGATGGAGTAATGAACAAACAAACAAACAGTTTGCATTAGTGGATAAAGGAAATCAGAGAGACCTATGGTTGCAAACTTTCCCAGGCATTAAGCAGCAGCAGATCATTTGTCAACCCTTGACCTTTAGAGCCTGAGAAGGAGATTGTAGACCTCAAATTTGGTTGACCCTGGCAATTTGGGGGTGTGTGTGTAAGAGACAGACTATGTTGTGTCCAGTGCTCCTTCTAATGGTGGTTCCACAGTGGCCCTCTGAAATACAGATCTATTAGATCCCTATTTCAGAGATCTGTGTCTAGGAAGATACTGATCTCCTAACACGCCTTTCATCTGCACCCACAAGGGATGGATTTAGAGACGGATTTGAGGTGGGTGCTCTCCGGATGCACAGCACCCACCTCAATCCGTCCTCCCAAGGCCCTCCCCCTGGTCTCCATGATTGGCTCCTCTGGAGCCAAGCATGGCAACCCAGGGGCCTCCTATATCAGGACTCCCCTTTGCCCCAGAAGCCGCGGATTGCAGCTGCTCAGGCCAAGGGGGCCTTCACCCACACACACCCTACCCACCCCGGGGCGAGCGTGCACAATCCCCTCCTTAGCTGAATGCAGCCAGGCCGATTCTAGCTGCTGAGAGCCCAGTGCGCTTTGTGCATGCATGCAGCACACCTCCCTATTGGCCAGGGCCATGCACATGCGCAGAGGGCCTCCTGAAGCCAGGTGCGGCCCTGGCCAATATGGAGGTGTGCTGCACGCATGCGCATAAAGGGCCAAGCCAAGGCAGCCAGAATCAGCCTGGCTGCCTGAAGGTAAGGAGGGGATCGCGCTCGCTCCCCCTGGGGTGGGTAGTGGGGGTGTATGGTGAAGCCCCCCCCCCTGGCCCAAGCAGGTGCAAGCCCCGAGATGGGAGGTCCCCTGCTCACCATGCTTGACTCCAGAGGAGCCAAGCATGGAGGCCGGGGGGGAGGGCCTACTTAAGGACACTTGTGCATTTGCGGACGCATCCTAAATGAATGTGTCTTAACTGCACAAGTACCCATTAAGTGCCCATTAAAACTACCCCCAAGGTAGTCTTCCCTTAATCAGTATTAAGGGCCTGTTAACACCCATTAGAGACACATCTCTCACAAGCCAATGCAAACGCATGTGTCTCTAATGGGTGTTGTAGTGCAGACGAGGTTTTAAAAATCCATCCTTAATGGGTGCTTAATGAGTATTCAGTGGCCAATGCGGAAGCACCCTAAATCTTCAAATGAGGAATTCCAGACAGATGCACCTCCAGACATTTGCCTGTAGAAGCAGCACAGGACCCCCAGCTGGAACCTGCCCCATCTAGCACTGCTGAGGCAGACACTGGGCCTGCACCAGAACAAACAGACCTGGCTGACAGTAGGCCAGGGGTGGGGCAGCTCTATCGGGAAAAGGCACCGCTGCACCGCTCTGCACACCTTTAGGGGGAAACACTTGCAGTGGAGGGAACGGTGCAGTGAGAGCCCATATAGTCAGCCCTAACCCATTTCCTGTTGTTTCAAAGAACAGACCTCTGCTGGCAACCCCTTGAATTGATGATTGTGACTGATGACCTTTGGATTGATTGACCCTTGAAGCCTGATATCTCCTGGTAAACTGCTTTTGCTTTGTCGCCATTGCTAGAATGGGCGTGTACATAGGCTTCCCTCGTATTGCCCACTTGGGCTAAGACAGTATGAAACTTCTCAATGTATTAGTGATTTGTGATTCTTAGCATAATGTGAAATAAATATTGCTGGGAAATCCTGCAGATGAGCTATGCTTTTTGCCTACTTAGAAGAGTACCTCCTACTATGACATTATAGAGAAGCTACAAAAAGGAAAACAGAAATACTTGTTGGGGAAGAGAAATCAAAATGAAAGCTTGGTACATTTCCCAAGAATAGCCAAGAAAATGGCATCTCACATAATCTGACCTTTGCTTCTCCAAAACAAACCATCAATAAATTTGCAGTCAGAATTTTTAGGAACTGCCAACATGTCATCTACAATATAATGGGGGGGGGGGGGCTGTTCCCATGAAATTTTAATACAGTATGGCAGTTATCCAAAAACAAAATGGCAAGATTGGATCATCTTTCACTGAGGTACATCAATCATAGTGCAGGGAAGGCAAAAGCAGTTACCTGTGTGGACACTGGTTCCCACAGTGGTATGCCACAGACATCCAGGTATTTTGATTGCCACCCCACATGCATGCACAGGTACACTTTTTGGCTGGGCTGCACATGTGCAGTAGTGATTCCCATGATGGTGGATCACACAAGCAGGTGTCCAGATAAGGTAAGCGTTGTCGATATATCTGTAAAACCTAGGTTGGGAATTGATTTTGGTGCAATAATGTTATTGTGGGATATCACCCCAATATCCCAGGACTTTGCTGGAATTACCATAGATATGTGTGGCAATGCCTATATAGCCCCAGGATTATTCTAGGTTTTACACCCTGTTTTCATATCTCATACCCTACTACATTTTCTGACTAAATTGGCCATATCTAAGACGTTTAGTCATAAGACCACAGAGATGATAGTGTCAAGATGGGCTTAGTGTTGCTCCTAGCCTCAGTCTTAGATTGTACCCCCACCCCAATCCCATCAATTTTGACTTATCTGTTGGATCCCATTTTCCCATGGCTATGTAGGGGGACTGTTTCATGTACTTTGATGAAACTCAAGACCAGGAAAATAGGGAGTATTTTGAAATGTTTGGTAAGTAAGTGGCTCAGAGAGACTGGCACAGATGGAACTGGAGGGGGCTGTTGACAGTATATGACTTTATACGTTCAATTACCTACTGTGGATTCCTTATCAGTGGATCAACACTTTTCGTGGTGAATAAAGAGCTCCCTAGGTTACAGTGTCTTAGACTATGGATTCCTTGGAGCCCAGGTTGGTGGTCTCAATAGACAGGGACCTTTTCGGTGCAGGATCTGAAGTGCAGGATACAATCATAATATTTTTCTCCAGTGCCTCCAATGGAAGATAATCCTCTACCATCTAAAACACTGGATTTTACATTGAACTCGCACTGTAAATTAGCTGTCCAAGGGTTTAACTGAAATCTGCTTCTCTGCTCTTGTCATGCATTGGTTCTACTCCTGCCTTCTGAAGCAACAGAAAGGAAGTCCATATACTATACAGGTGGGACTAAGTACAGGCTGCAGTATCAGGTTTTATTGGTCCTACAGACCAATGCATTTCCCACATACAGTGGTACCTCGACATACAAGTGCCCTGACATACAAGTGTTTTTAGATACAAGCCACTGAGCGAGTGATATTTTGCTTTGAGATGAGAGCAGGATTTGAGATACGAGTATGTAAATACAGTACAGTACATAACAAAAACTGAGGTGGTGTTTTGGGAGCTGGAATGGATTAATGGGAAAATTGCTTTGAGATACGAGCGATTTGACATAAGAGCAAGGTTACGGAACGAATTAAACTCGTATGTCAAGGTACCACTGTACATCAATATTCATTTGTGACCCTCGTTTGAAGCAATGTATGCTTTAATACATTGACTTCCACTGCAAAATTTCCCAGTTCCAGGTTAAAATACAGGCAAACAACTACCATCCTTTATCTTTAATCAATAGTTCTGCCACTTTAATACAAAAGAAACCTATAAAATATTCCATAAAAATGACATATCACTGCAGGATGCATGTATATTTAAAATATGCTTTCTAAGAAAGAACCACCAATGGAATTGTTATTTTCATTCCCATGGAAACCTATATAAGTTCCACGGAGTAACATATTCTGTGGGTTTTTATTCAGAAGTGTGTCTCCATGACTTGGGGGTTATATCTAGTAAATCAACTACTGGAAATAACAAATGCAGATGTTATTCAGCTACAGTCCCCTTAATCTATGTCCAGTGCTGCACAGAAATCAGTAACTCCAGTCACTCTTTCTCTGTCATGTAAGTTTCAGTTCAGGGAACTAATATTATATCATGTATGACTGTTGGCAAGGTCAGTTCTCACAAGGGTTTGCAAAGAACAGTATCCACACCATGCTTCAGATGCCATTAGCTGCACTGCTGGCACTTTCTGGACTTTGTGAAAATGGTGCTCTTTTGGTCTGATTGGACAGAGAATAGTGGCAATGACTCCAATGTGCTGTCCCATCTGCTGGCTAAGGCAGCTTTGGACATATACTTGGCAGCTCCACTGGCCTTCCAAGGCTGCCATTCTCAATTCTCAGTGCAGAGTCTTAGCAGGGCTCCATGAGCAGTCTTAGCAGGCCTCCATGTGCCCTCTTACCAGACCGCCATGCAAATGCATCACCTTTTGCTGGGGTGAGAGTCTCGGTTTATGTGCAGGAAGTGACTTCAGAGTTGCTTCTTGCATACAACATTTCTTGTGCCTTGGAGGGGCATTGAAGTTCCTCCACACACCCTGAAGCTACTTTAAGATGGACCACCTTGGATACCCCTCCAATGCAATTTGAACGGCCAATGAAGATGCAGCCAGACAATTTGTAGCCCTTTAACTGTTATAGGACTTGATGTCCTATCCTCAGTTCAGTGGGGTCAGTGCCCATGTTGTTTATCTTACAGGGTCTTGCCTACAGTTAGCTCTACTTATTTTTTTTACTTCAATACCATTATTTTTTAGCTGCTTTACCTTGTTACTACTGTTAAAGGGGTAAGATGATTACCAACATTTCAGATTGAAACCATAGAAGGATGTAGGGCTGGGAAGGACTATGACCAGCAGACTGCTTGCTTTAGTTATAAACAACTAGTTTTCAGCTCTGAGATTCTTCAGGATCTAGGAAAAATATTGAGGAGGGCTCCACTACGTCCCTAAGCATATTAAAAACAATGTTGCTTTGATATTATTTTTCCTGCTCACATGCCCACAATAAAAATATCAGCACTTTTATATTGAAACGGCTGTTTGCAAAGAACCATACACAACAATATGCTAGTAATAATGCAAAACTGGAGTTTAGGGCTGATTTTTTAAAAATAAATAAAATAAATTGTTTTTCTCTCCCAGCTTGCCTGTATTCTGATACTAGGGATTCCATCTGAAGTCTCAAGTTGATCCACCCTCTTCAAGAGTAATATTAGTTTTACCCTTCCAAGCCAAGAGTGAATGTTTTCATTTTGAAATATTGTGACTTGACAATAGAAAAATTAATGTAGGCAGCCTCCAGATGATGAGAAGAAAATGCAAGAGATTGTTTTATCTCACTGTTTCCTCTTGCCATTCCTTCCAGACAGCAGGGCAACATCGCTTTTCTCACCCATTTAAGGGGACTCAAAGCAGCTGTCAAAGCTTTCTATTCTTCTCCCCAGAACAAAACACCCTGGCCGCATTCCCATTATAAGCTTATTTCAGTTTCAAAACGGTTTCAGTCCTCGTAGTTCCCATGGCAGGTTGGCTTAACACGCTTTCCGCGTGTTAAATCGCCCCAAAGCATTGTAAATGTTTATCCTCGTTTCAATAGGTCTCACTCCGGTTCGTGCACTTGAAACATTTTACATTTTTTACTGTGGGAACAGTACTGTGTTAAGGGATGAGAATGCGTGTTTAGGGTTTCCCTCCCCCAATAGCTTGCTTCCAAAGATTGTGATTTTACTGTAAAAATCCACCCCTTAAAGCAGTCACTAAACTGTAGCAATCCAACCACTTCACACCTGATAACAATGTTGCAATTCTCTGTAATTTTGAAAGTTCTGACCTTTAAAAAAGGGAAAGGAAAGGAAAGCAGCTGCAGGTTCTGTTTTTAAGGCTGTGGATGTGGACGTGAGCAGGCGAAGGGGGCTTGAGTTGCCGCTGCTGCTGTGTGCACTGGGCAATGGGGAGAGGAGGGGAAAGAATCACTGGCTGCCCGCTGCTGTTTTTCCTCCATCCAGGCAAGTGGCAGCCACCCAGCCACCCAGCTAGGCTCCGTGAAGGGGTCCCTTATGGGTGTCGTGTTCATACCAGGAGGAAGAGGGCAGGGCAGCCCCAAAAAGCGGCTTTTAGAAAGTAGCCACTTGAGTCCCCCCTTGAGTCACGTATGCCACGTATGATCCTCAGAATCCAGATCGAACACGATTAAGTTGAAAGTAATGGGATCAGGCAAATTCGTGTTTGCATCCAGTTCTATCATTTCGGTTTAGGGAAACCGAATTAAGTTTATAATGGGAACTCCCCCACTGTGAGATAGGTGAAGCTGTGAGAGCTCAGAAGAGAGCTGTGAGTAGCCCAAGGTCACCCAGCTGGCTTCATGGAGGAGAACAGAATCAAACCCAGTATTCCCAGATAAGGTCCAGGTCCCTAACCACTAGACCAAACTATGACCTACTTGTCTCCATGGTTGCCCACGTGATGGCAAGGTATTTGGGTATTTCGAAGGCATGAAATACACAGAAGGACATGTGAGTCAGCCCTACATATGCATGGTGGACATTTTTGTCTCACTTTCAGTCCTGGGTGCATGCAGGACCTTTTTCTTCAGCAACAAACCCATATGCCAAGCTTTCAGACACGTAAGTCATAGCACTATTTGGAGGAAATCCACAGCGAGCGCTGGTTTTTCCAAAAGAGAATATATCAGAATTTCACCCCTATATCACAGGGCTATGTTGGGATTGCCTTAGATATGTGTGGTAATCCCAGTATAGCCATGACATAATTATTCATTTTAACCCCTGTCTGGACATAGCCATACTCAAAATGCAGATGTAATACTATGCAGTGAAAATACATTTGGCATAAACAGGAAACTGTTACTGCTCTAGTAACAGAATTAGCATAAGTGAAACATTTTAAATAATGTTCTGTTGTGACTAAAAAAGCAGGGGAAAGGAAAGATTATAAGGTATAAAAACAGAAGCGAAGCCCTGCTGGAAGGCCTGTATTTAGCCCTTGGAACCTTTTTGCTGTTCTAGCGAGCCCCAGAAGGGGTAAAACCCTGAAGGGCTAAAACCTCCGAGAAAGCCTGCTTGTGGTTTCAGCAGGCCCTGGAAGAGGCCTGGAGCATCACTGGAGCAGGTATGTGGGCCCCAGGGGGAGGTTTGGGGTAGGCCGACCCAAGGGGGGGGGAGTCCCAGGGTAATTGATTATCCTTAAAAGCTTCTACCGAAGCTTCTATGGATACTGTCTTATCGAATTTGTGGACAGATAGGGCCCTTCGAATAGGGCCATATTCAATCTGTCCACGAATCTCAGAATCTGGACATATTCATCCATATTCCAAATGCACTGATAGTTCGTGCACATCACTACTATAGGTGATACTATACCCCAGTAATACTTTGTCATCTGCTACACAGTAATTCTCTGGAATGTTGGCACAAATGCAAAGAAAGAAATAAGTTAGCAGGAACAAAGTTTTAAAAGGAAGAATATAAGTTAAGAGTCTCTGCAAATGATTTGGTAAGTAGTATGTCAGATCCTTTAGAGAGACTGAAAATTTAATGAGCAAATTGGAAGAATTTGGTTCTTTAAGTTGGTTTTTACAAAAATGTTAACTGAAAATATGACAGCGGCAGATCAAATAGAACAGCTGAAAAGGACAGGTTTTGAAATTCAGATGGAAATTACATATTAAGATTTGGTTGGCATGAGTTAATGTGGACTTTAAGAATCATTATGTTAGAAATGATGTTGGATATCTCCACAGGAAGCATATTTCAAAAGAGAAATATTAGAAATAATGTTTGACATACTGAGATTTGTTGGAGAATGAAGAGGGTGAATGGAAAATTAAATGAAGGGAGCAGTTAGGTAGACTAGGACATAAAATTCAGTGCTCCCCATATTTAGAACTAGTGGAGAGTTTAAAATGGATTTAAAAATCAGGAGATATGTAGCTATGTATGGTGATAAGTGTGTTATTGCTAAAATGCATGACAGAGGGGGGGAAGTCTTGGTTTTAATATTCCTATGAAGCAATGGTAAAATAGATGGGCTGAAATTTACACTAGATTATACCCTTAAAGAAAAAAAAATCTATAAGATGATGTATAGATGGTATAGGAAAACTCAAGGAACTTCTTACCATAAGTGTGTAACAAGGAATAAAAATTGGTCACAACTGAATGTGATATGCAAAAGATTCTCGGACTGAAGATACAAATGAAACCAAAGTACATTTTGTTGGGACTGCTGGATGAAATGTCAGAAAGAACGTATGGAAGATTATTTAATACATGATTGCAGCAGTGAGATTACTATGGAAGAACTGGATGATTAAAATGGCAAATCTGCCAGAAATAGATAAATGTATGATTAGAGCAATATCTTTAATTACTTTTTTCACAAATTGGGTACCCTTTGTGGTCTTTCTGTGCAAAAAAGAGAAAATGGTAGCAGTAGGATTTTGAGGAATAGTTTATTAATACTAATATTAATATTAATCAGTAGAAGAGTTAGCAGTAAGTACAACCCCAATAAAAATATTTTTACTTGTTAAGAAAGTGATCGGGAGTTACTTTTAGATTTATGTTTTTCTGCATCTGTATTTTTTTTCTGTATTTTTCTTTGTTTTCCATTTGGATTTATTATTGTATCAGATCTCCTTTCATGTTTAATAGAAACTTCAAGAAGGAAGGAAGGAAAGTTTTGTTTCATCTGGGGCAATTTAACTGAACAGGGCTAATGAAGTACTGAGAGTAGTTAAGGCAGGGATGCTAGAAGAGTGGTAGGAACAGCTGTCAGTAGCTGCATCCCCATTATAAGCTTAATCCAGTTTCCCTAAACCAAAATAATAGAACTCGATCTAAATGCGAATTTGCCTGATCACATTACTTTCAACTCAATCGCGTTGAATCCAGATTCTGAGGATCGTACGTGGCGTACGTGACTCAAGGGGGGACTCAAGTGGCTACTTTCTAAAAGCCGCTTTTCGGGGCTGCCCTGCCCTCTTCCTCCCGGCGTGAACGCGCCACCCATAAAGGACCCCTTCACAGAGCCTAGCTGGGTGGCTGGGTGGCTGCCACTTGCCTGGATGGAGGAAAAATGACAGCGGGCAGCCAGCGATGCTTTCCCCTCCTCTCCCCATTGCCCAGGGCACACAGCAGCGGCGGCAACTCAAGCCCCCTTGCTTTAAATGTTCACACATCTCCCAGAACCTGCAGCTGCTTTCCTTTCCCTTTCTAAAGGTCAGAACTCCAGAGAGCTAAAATTGCGCAAAATTGCAACATTGTTATCAGGTGTGAAGTGCATCAATTGCTACAGTGTAGCGGCTGCTGTAAAGGGTGGATTTTTACACTATCTTTGGAAGCAAGCTATTGGGGGAGGGAAACCCTAAACATGGATTCTCATCCCTTAAAATGGTACGGTCCCCACAGTAAAAAATGTAACACATATCAAGCTCACGAACCGGAATGAGACCTGTTGAAATGAGGGTTAACATTTACAACGCTTTGGGGCGATTTAACACACGGAAAGCGTGTTAAGCCAAACTGACGTGGAGTCTGCGAGGATTGAAACCGTATCGAAACCAAATTAAGCTTGTAATGGGGATGCGGCCAGTGTTTCTCTTATGTAGGGGGAACCCTCCTTGGTCAGTGCAAGACCAGCACATCCCCTGAATCATGGGATTATAGGTATGGAACCACAACAGTATTGTTTGGATCTTGCCTTTGTTGAAGCATATAGGAAGAGATCCGTTTCCCTGTGTTTTCCTCTGTACCCATCTGGGTTATCAACAGTAAATACTTCATTTGTGGAAGTGATGAAGCCACACAGATGCTATAATGAGTTCAGGCAACAGGCCTTCTAAAGAATTCCCATCAGAAGATACTGCTTCCCCTGGAAATGCACCTGATTAAGTGGGCTCTGCTCCATAAAAACTGCTATTGCAGTAAATCAGCTCAGTCTTGCAAAAGACTGCTGGATTTGTTAACGGCTGAAACCATAACATCACAAATAGGGGATGTGATGAAATTTTGGCAATTGGAGTGCTGCTCTTTCTAATTTGCTCTTACCTCTTCTATTACCTGAGAGAATCAGTCAGCTTCCAGTTGATTTCAAGCAGCCGCAGTCTTGATGGGACAAGTTTTTGGAGGTCCACCCTACTTGTCCTTCGTTTTTGTGCACATTTGCAAATGTTCCTACTGCATTAGGGGCATGACTCCCTTTTGACCGAAATGACTTTCTCCAGCAATCAGGAACGAAACAGCAGGATGGGAAGTTCTGCATATGGCCAACTGGCCTGCCTGTATCCACTTTAACAAGACTCACATGACCATGTTAGGTCATATCAAAAGAGCACCAGGAGTGTAGTAGCCACATGTTGCTGCACCCATCTAGAACCTGGTCTGTTCCTGAGGGTAAAAGCTGCTCCTGGCATTCCTCTTTTTGCAGAGATATCAAAACAATTATGCAAAAGGAGCTCTTTCCTGTGGCAACCAAGCCAAGAACTGGTGGACACTGGAGCAATTTACCTCTGCTCCTGCTGCCTGGCACCTTTACACAAAACACTGAAATCAGGCAGCTTCTGGGGCCATTTCCAACACTTTCCATAATGGCACAGTTTGGATACTAACAGTGGGAAACATTTGTTCCCCAGCCTCAAAGTTTGCACAGACTGAGCAGACAGACCATCCTCTCTGCTTCTGGGCTGAGGCAAATGCTCCTGCCCAGAAGCAAAGCATGTCCATGGTCTCCTGTGTCTGGCTGCTGACCTTCATGTTCTTTTCATTATTATTGTACTGTTACTGGAATTGCTCTGGGAATTGCACAGAAAACACCAGCTGCTTGAGGTCATTGCATAGAAACAACTGGACTGGTCCACCACCAGGAAGATGCGGGAGATTGCTTCAAGGCCACTCTGAGACCTAGTCGCATTTGGACAGGCCAGTTCCTGGGAGGCACACCTCTGTTGTGTTATTCGGGGGCTTCTGGCACTCCAGTGTAGACTTCATATAATAAGTTTCCATCAAATCAAGATACTGAAGAAAAGCACCCATAGTCATCAAAGGAGACAGAGGTTATACAGTACATCCTACATACATCTACTACATATGTCCAGAGGTTATATGATTGTGGCTAGAAGGCACTATGGACTTCAGCATCAATCTTTACATCAAGGAAAATAGCTCATCAATCTCATTCAGTGTGGTCTGTATAGTAGTAGCGTATCTCAGCATTAGGACCTCTGTCTGCCCCTGAGCTGGGCAAACTATCTGGAAGGCATCAGGGTTAGGTAATATAACCACCAGGAGCTCGTTGGAATTTCTCACTTTTAATTGTATCTGGATGCGTCAGGTGCTAAACATAGTATCTTGCATACAAATAATGTACCATTGAGCTACTGCCTTCCTCAAGGTGTGATGCTCTAAGTTCAGGCTTTCACTTTCGCGGAAATGACACTGCTTGTTAAAAACTAGCACCATCTGTTTGCATGGTTGCAAAAATATCCCAGCTAGGAAAAACAAGCATCAGCCACTATATGCTGAGAAATTGGTAAGAAGGGAAGTAAAGGAATATTGGAGTAGGAGGGGATTGGCATCCCAATCAGGACTATCCCACAATCAGCCTTTTATTGCCGAGTCCAGTTACCATCCTGTTATAATCCAGAACATCTGAGTCTTTATCCATGTGGCATTGTTTTCTTCTTTTTATTTTAGGCAACATTGACACGGTGCCATTATGAGGCTGTGAATGCACCATGAGGGAGCAGGGTTCACGTGGCCTATACCCACGGCACATCAAGTGCACTGGATGAGTACAGTGTCCACATGGAACTGCACTCCTACAGTTGCCATCCCATCATAAGTACTCAGAGTGCTTGAATGGCAGAAGAGGAGTAAGCACTCAAACAGTGCCTGCTCCCACTCTCCTTTAGTAGCCCTACCCCAGCCACATTGACACTGTTGTTCAAACACATATACCCACAACCTGCTGGGCTGCATAAACACAGGTCCCTGGGTTTGATGACTCCTGGTTGGCAGCATAGCGCATTGATGTGCTATTCTCAGTGCCAGCACTCCCTTGAATTTCCACAGATACCCATCTGTTTCCAGGATTGCTAGACTTCAGCTGAATGCATAGTTAATGTAAAATAGTTTGAGCTTTATCACCTCTGAAAAAGATAAACATAGGAAAGGTACAAAGAGCTAGAAAAAGGAGGAGCCGTTTTTTCCCCGCTCACCATTTGGACTTCCCTGAATGGAAAGTCCACAACTAAAATGGATAGAAATGAGAAGGTGTGAGCAGTCAGACCTGAAAATAGGCTGAAGAAGGTTTAAAGTGAAGGTGTGACAGCCAGGGAAACCATGTATCAGTCAGAGTTTAGAAAAGTATCCCATTTGAATTTCAGCTCCTATAACCATGGAAGGAGGAGCTGGAGAGGCCAGTGACATCCAATATCACCCCTGAGAATTCCTGGGTATAGTACATGGTTCTTGCTTTAAAACAAGATGCAGACCAGGCAGGACCTCTATGATCAAAACGTGACAATCCAGGACTAAATGGACAAGGGTGTCCACTTCCTCGAAAGTGGATCTGCATAGGTAAGCTAATTGGGTTGCTCTTCAATTAGCTCCCTTTCAAATACAAAAACATTTCAACCTTTTTGCCTCCAAGTGAGCACTTCTCAAGAGCGTCTGGGCTCAACAGGCAAATGCGCCTGCATGCAACTGGTTAACAGGCTGCCCCTGAAGCATGGAACCCACCCTTGGAAGTGCGCTAGACATTGACATGAGAAACACCCTAAGGATAGGTTCATTTACTGTCTCCTCTGCTCTGTAGAATGACGATGGAGGGGGAAGATGAGATACTGGGTGTGATTTCTTTTTGTCCCAGTAAGAGAAAGAAGATAATTATACATGTGACAGAGGTCTAAAAGAAAAGACAATCAAAGTTGGAAGAAGTTATATGACCATGAGGAGAATAGATGAGGGAACTCAACCATAGGCCCATAAAGCATGATTAGGGAACTTGTAGGAAAGATCACTCGCACCTTGAGGCAGCTGTTACAGCCTCCAGGCGCCCCCTGCCTAATCATGCACTAGGTGTGGAGTATGAAATTGTGCTCCAACCTTTATTAACCTTACCCAGTCACTTACCTGGCATATCCATGCAATGGCCATTTGCACCTCCTCCAGTGCTCCAGGGTTGTCTGAGGTGCCAACAGCACTGGCAAATGTGCAGTTATGCAGAGCTCTGCAGACAAAATGGCAACACCCTGAAGAGGACCAGCCTTGCAATCGAATCAAGGTAAGTATTCAATCGCAGGGGTGGAGGGGAACGGGTAACATTGACTAGTTCTCCAAGTAAGAACACTAGTCAATATTGGTTCATTGTTCTCCTTTCCCATCTGTTCCTAATGGGACAGAAGTGCAAAATCGCCCCATATACAAATTGGTAAAGAAGAATCTCCCAAATGTAAGAAAGAGGTTTTTAGGTTATTGATCATTCTGGTTCTATGGGGGGAGGGGGTTAAAGGAGATTTTAAAAGTATATATATAAGAACTTAGTTAAAACATCATAATGATGTATGTGAAATTATATTGTTAATCATGGATATGACATCAAATAAAGGGTGGGATTAAAAAGAAGCCTCACTGTAAGTACTCAGTTCATTATTGGTTTGGAACCTGGAAACTAGTGAAGGTTCATACATTAATCTTGTCCAGCTGAAATTTGGATATACCCGGCTGGAGTCAGTTCTTTCTGCTTTCATTACTGAAGCACTGCATTTATGGCTCTTGTTTTGTGTATTCACTAAACACTGCCTGGCCAGATTTAATAACTGTGCTTTGTTTTTGTTCCAGCAGGGAAGAACAAAATCTCCCCCAACCACTAAGATGAATATTATTGTTTTTGGGTACCACCAAATTGTGGCTGACTGACCACATGGACACTATACTGGTTTGACTTCACCTACTTCTGGGAAGAGGTGGGAAAACAGAACTGGCAACCTTCTGCTTTCCAGGCAGCTTGCTCTAGCACTGAGCTAAGTAGTTAAATCATATAAGCGGTCCCAGAAAGTGATGGGTTTTTAAAAATTGATTCTTAACAGTAACTCAGACTTTTTTCCTAAGATCCATACACACACCACAGAGTTGCAAACCACATAATTCTCCCATTGGCTAAGGCTGCCTAGGCAGCCTCTGGAGCGTTGCCAGGATGTTTGAAATTTTTCTGTAGCCTATTATAATTGTTCTATCATGCATTATGCAACTCCCTACGCTGTAATTATCCCCAGAACAAAATACTCAAAAATTATAGCAAGTAAAGCAAATTTCTTTGCGCCTTTGCTTATGCTAGAAGTGAAAGACTTCAGCAATAGCAGTATAGAACTGGTGATTAAAAGCTATGAAAATACATGGATGGACCTCATGCCAGGTTATCTGAATGCCTTCTTTAGATCCTTCTAGGCTTTCTGAGTCTTGCCAGTCATTTTCCTGAGCACTGAGCAACTCCCACACCACACAACACCACGGAGGAGATGGAGCAGATGCTCCCCACTAAGGTCATGCTCTGTGCTGCCACTTCTGGCGCTAACATATGATGCACTGATTCCCAGATGCTCTGGCTGGCACAGTGTGGGGCAGGAAAACCCTGGGTAGAAATAGCTTTTAGCAAGTAAAACTGAAAGGGAGATGTGTTGAAGAGAAAAACAAATTCTGTGTTTGCGTGACAATTCCTCCCAGAGAGCCTGAATTAAAAGAGACAGAGACAATAAATTAGAAAAGACCCACAAATCTTAAATGTATGGTGGAAAAGTTGAAGGTCCTGGTATTTAAGATTGGAAAAGAGAGCAAAAGTGCCACAAAAGGTAAGGTAAAGGGTTGGAAAAGAAATTGATGGCATTTTCATGGCAACAATACAAAAGTGGTTTGCTATGATGTTCTGGATATCTTTTGATATCTGTTCCCACTTCAGACCCCATTAGGACCCAATGCCTTCACACCTCTTCAAGGGAAGTCTGGACTGAATAGGGTCTTCAGGCCCTGAAATCCAATCTTCCTGTGGAACCCTTTAAAGGGGTCTTCAATCCAGACTTCAGCCATGAAGACCGGATTAGAAGGTGCACATACGCACCACAATCGGGTCAATGAGGGCTTGGGCCAGACTCCTGGGGCAGTATCTTTGATGGGGTGCGGGCACCCCAAAACCCAAATCTATGAAACAAAAGACCATTCTCCAAAGACAGCTTCAAAGATGAGCACAGACTGCACAGCTGTCATCCAGAATTCTTCGAAGAAGAAACCATCTGTGTAACAGTCAATCGGGCACCCTCATACAACATGACTGCCAAGCAGGCAATGCTCCAGAAAGCATCGAGTGCCCCATGTCCTTGCCATCCAGGCAGAGACAGGTGGGAGACAGGGAATGAGCAGCAGTTCATAGCTGCTCTGTAACCACTCCATAACTGGGTTATGAAGATTTGTTGTGGAGCTTGGGCCAGGCTCCAAAGACGCTCTGTAGTGGCTTCAGAGATTTGCTGCCGCCCCCCCAAATCACCTATCGCCCCCACCCCACCCCAGAAATGTTGCTTGACTGCCATCAGCCAATCATTCCACACCGCCTTCACATCTTCCACTTGGGGACCAAAAGATGCTCCACAAGGGTGCTCCAGCATTCCCACTGCGATCATGCCTAGCACCCATTGCTATCGGGTGCTACACTGCCCATGGAGAAGGATCGGATCCTTGCCAGGATCTGGATCTTCTAGCACCAGATTCATTGAAGACCCCATTTCTTAGACCCAGATCTTGCTAGATCTGGATTAAGGGAGGTAAGTGGGGGGGGGGGGAACCCAGATCTATCATATACCTGTTAAATCAGATCTACAGTCAGACTAAGGGCTTTGATCTGGATCACAGAGGCATTCCATCTGCACACACCTCCATGATCTGGAACTACCAGGGGCTGCTATGGCATGCCACTGAACACCACCACGCACAGCCTTGAGACTAGGAACTTTTGCTCCTATCCATCTGGGGTACATGGAGGGGGTGGTTGCATGAGCTTTACAGATTTGGGGAGGTTTGGGTTGGATCAGCACAGTCAGTACAGAGGCATGACCTGGTTCAGTAGGCCTGGCATAGAAGTATTTCCACTCAGTCTCTCCTCCCAGTACTGACAAGGACCAACGTGCTTCCAAGATCAGACAAGACTTTAAGGAGGAGTCCAGATTCTGAGACAAAAGAGCTCTTGACGTTTTTAAGTATTCATACAAGTTGGAACAGCTGTGGTCAAATTACAAAAAAAAAAAAAAACACCAACACCCTGTTTTGTCTAAACATTGGGATTAGCATCCTGATGATGTGAGCTGTCAGCAGCCTACAGCTTTATTTAAATAGAAAAAGAAACATTTTGCAATGGCGGCCCCTCCTTCCCTCAGCTGCCGCCAAATGAGCCATCCTGCCTGAGAAGAGCAGAGGAGACAAAGCAAACAGGGAAGCCCCTCCCTCCCTCCCTCCTGACCTGAAGGGAACTGAATCCGTCAGAATGAAGAGGGGAATTTTAATATAAACTAGTAGCTTCAACTTACTTCACTGGAGTTTTTAAATAGAGACTGGGTGATCACATTGCTAGGAATGTATTACCAAGGTGAGAGGGAACTTTTCAACCCTGTGCTTCTATAATTTCTTAATATTTCATTCATAGAAATTGAAATAGGCTGGAATACAAAAATGGCAAAAAATACTAGTTAACTGGTGCCTAGCTGTCATGGCCCTTTGCAGAACTTACCTGTCCATAGTCTGGATCAGCCAAACCTGTTTCAAACCACAGAAAGGCATAGTCTGGAAGAGTGCTACCTGTACAATGGCACTGGACCAGACCAGTCCCTGACCCAATCTCGATGCTCATGCAGGCTCTGACACCATGATCTAAGTGCTCTGAGGGCTAGGGACAAATTTAAGTTTGATGAGACTATGATTCTTTTTGCATTGGACCATTTTCTGGATTATATCCTGGAATAGGGCTCATCCATCCACATGCTTGTGCAAACTACAGCAGATCCTTGGAGGGCCCTACCACAGCCTGCATGAGCATGCAGAAAGACAATTAAGCAACCCTGTCGAGCAAGCAGAAGGATTTACCAGGTCTGGACCACTTCGTCTACCACATTGTGACACATACATCTGGATATTAAATACCTGAAAGTTTGCATTGCCACCCCATACACATGCATGGTCACCATTTTAGTTTCATTTCGGCCCTGCATGTGTGCTGTAGCCAGCCATTTCCAAAATGGTGGATTCCAGGAACAAGCATCCAGACCATGTAAATCCTTTGGTTGATTTTCCCATGTAGCCATCCCAACATAACCCTCAGATAATCTTGGGTTTTACATCCCATCTGAATGCAGCCAGAGTCAATTATTTTGACAAAAATAAAGGTGAATCTGAGACTGTCCCCTCCTCTCTTCTCTCAATCTATGCATCTAAAATGGCTCATGGTAGAGCAAACTGCCTGGAAAGCAGGGGATAGATCCCCAGCCTCTCTCTGAAAATAGGGAATGGCAAACCATTTCTGTTACCTCTGTCAAGAAAACTGCATGGAGTTGTCCATGGAGGTGCCTATGCAGCCAAACATGAGTTAGTCACAACTTGGGTACCCAACAACAATAACAAAATGCAGTAGCAAGAGAAGGACAATTCAGATATTCCAATGAGTTTTTTTATCTGTCCATTAACTAAAAATGAACCCATTTCAAATAGTCTAAATAGAAAGCACAAGAACTGGTGAAAAGTGCAGTTCACTGTGGCTGCGGTCACAACTTCACTGTAGTCACAACTTCAGGCTGTCCTCTAGTCCCTTTGCTCACACCTTTCTTTCCCTCCTCCATTCGTACTTTCTAGAGTCCACTGTTTCACAGGACTCAGTTCCTTTCAGCATGGCAAACGAGAATAAAAGGGGCTGAACAGTACCATGAAAGGTGGAACCTGCCTTCCCTTCCACCCAATGCCTGTATATGTGGGTGGTACTCACCAGTGTTGGCAGCACTCCTCCCCTCCATTCCTAGGATGGTCCCCTCTCCCATCCTGCCCTCCCCCAATTCTGCTTTCTTCCAATCATATGCTGATGAGCGCTGTTGTGATTTTAAAAAATATCAACCAGTTATTCACCAGACTGATAAAGCAATAGATCATATTTGTTTGTTTTCTCTCAAGTGTTTTTGCATAAAAGCTGATTTTTTTTTAAATGGCCAGAAAAGCACTGCTGGGAGGGGAGGCAAGGAAAAGAGTGGAGCAAGAGTATAAATGATATGATTCTAAGGACCATGTATCTTCCATTTTCCTTCAGCAATGTGCAAGGGAAATAATGTTTCCTTACAGTAAAAGGGGACTTCTACTGAAAAGCAGAGTTGCTTCAGCAGCTTTAGAGCAAACAACAAAGTACAGTCTCTCATTTTTCTTCAGGAACTGCTGGGGTGAGTGGAGATACCTGCTGGTTGGCATGTGTCTTGGCTCCATCTATTTGGGGGCACAGTTCTCTCACCCCAAGAGTATCCTGTGTTACCATCAAGTTTACCACCAGCACCACACAACTCCAAACACATCCTGTTGCCACTGACGACTGACAGAACTTTATCCTATCAGAATTCAGATGGTGTTGATGCCGTCAAGAGGAGTGGAAAGCTAAAGCATTATGTAAAAGATATTTGGGTGATAAGATAAAAGGTGTGAGCATAGTAGCCCAAACTGAGGCTGATCTGAGGAATGATTATCTGGAATTGGGAGTGAACAGGATTAGGAAGTCTTCAGTTCAGCTTCTTAACAGGACAGACTATTTCAGGAAGGTGTGTCCATGACCTGTGGGTTTCTGTGGTTGTAATGGCAAGCCAGTTGTGTGCCTGTATGCCAAGAGCTATCCTTGGCTCCAACTCAGTGGTACTAAATGACAACATTGAATAAAAAGGGGTGCATGGTTCTTAATTTACTTGTTGCCTCCTAAGTTGAGGAAGTTTTCTTTCACCGCTTTTGTTTTTCCTCCCTCACCTAGGCATTTCAATGAAAAGCCTTTTTCAGAGATTTGTAGCACCTGGTAGAACGGCGCTGGCACGTATGGGCCACTTCTGAGCCACAGAGTTAATGACTTGTAATGCGAATGGAGTTAGAAGGGCTGGAAATATTTTTACCAGCTTGTCAGGTTGCTGTCAGTTCCCACAGAGTGAAATTTGGGGCTCCTGCAGGCTTTAATGCCACTCCAGACAAGATAACATTTGGCGCTCTTAGAAAGTACTGTATACAGAACTGATTTATCTTCAAGTTCAGTCTGAGTGCACAGCTGAGAAGTGGAATCACCTGTCCAAGCAAAGAGCACCTCAACCAATTCCCACGCAATGTTTATCTCCATGGGCACGGCCGCATAAGATATTTTTCCTGCCACAAGCAGCTAAAGTGCAATGCCCTCCGTTATCCCTATGCAGTGTATACAAGGAGGCTCAGGGCAACTTCAAAACCACATCCAGCTTCATAGAGGTTTAGGATTTCCCCGGCAAAAGCACCTTGGAGCCTCGCAACATGAAACATATCAGCAACTTCATTCTGGCACATCTCTGGCATTTGCAACATCCAGAATGGGACATTTTCTGCTCAAAATCCCTTGTGAGCCAGTTTGATCTAGTGTTTAGAGTGCTGGACCTATATCTCATAGTAATTGGGTTTGATTCCACTCTCCTCCACAAAGCCTGTTAGGTGACCTTGGGCTAATCACAGCTCTCTTTCTGAGCTCTTAAAGCCCCACCTATCTCACTGGGTTTCTCTTGTGGGGAGAAAGCTTTGTCAGCCACTTTGAGTCCCTTTAAATGGGTGAGAAAAGCAGGATATAAAAGCCAGATCTTCTTCTTTTCTGTAGCGCATAGATGACCAAACGCCTATTTGCTTTGGTAAAAATGCACCTGGAGTCTCAAGATGAAGAGAGATTATTCTTGCAAGGCTAATTTCACTCATAGAAATGTATTAATAAACACCTATTTGAACTGGTATGTGTCTACCTTGACTTCAGTGGAGAAAACAGAGATAATTTCATTATTTTGACTCTTAAGCTGGTCAATGATCTCAACACATTCCAAAAGTTTGTCATACACACAATCCAGGTCCCCATGGTAAGGATACTATGAGGCGAATGTGAGTTTGCCTCAGGAGAGTCCCCATGCAAAGCCCTAATTTGGGCTACATGAGGGACAAAATCCCAAAAACTGAAACAAAAAACTACACCCTTTATAACTGTTCTTGGCCTGAATTACAGGGCAAGAATGGGTTATCCTGGGGGCATGGGGACACTCCCGGATTACAATCACAGCATTAGTGGGCAGGGTTTCGCTGTCCCTGCCACTAACGCTGCAATCGCAACTGCCCCCCTTTACCTGAGCACTTAATTGCCCAGGTAAGGGCTTGATTTACGCCAAACAATAGCCTGACAGCTGCCCTGCAGTCAGCTGATCAGCTGTCAGGTGGGTATAGGGACTGTCATGTGCACAAGCAGAGCTCCACTAAAATGATTAAAACAGACTCGGCTTTTGCGTCTCTTTTTATCATCTTACCGGAGCTCTTGACAGCCCCTATACCCGCCTGACAGTTGCTCAGCTGACTGCGGGGCAGTTGTCAGGTGATCGTTTGGGGTAAATCAAGCCCTTGCCTGGGTGATTAAGTGCTCAGACAAGGGGGGGGGGGAAGGATGTGTGTGGAGAAAACCCTGGCATCCCAATGCAGGAATTTAGTACAGTTTTCATGGGGACGGTGGGTTTGCCTTGAACTCGCCCTATCCTCCATTGCCATGGGGACACCTTAATGCAAATTAGGATTCACATTAAGGCTGCTCCGAATCCACCATGAGGCAGTGGCAGCCCCATGGGGATGCAGCCACAGTGAATTCTCTCAGTCTCTGCTCAGCTTTACATCTCTCATTAATTCTTCCCCCTTCCCTCTGCCTTTATATAAACTACTGACAGAGCTGCTTTTTTCAGCTACGGTAGTTTAAAATCTGCCTACCAGACGTAGGAGGCAAAGTTGGGGGAGAAAATGAAAGATTAAAATAATAAAGAACTAAAAGGTGTCCTGCAAAGCAGCTATGTTAAGACGTTACATACATCTTATGAAGGTTTGAAGTAAGGAAGGGCTTTTATCTTTAGCTGAATGTGAAAAATGCCTTTTCCACAACATCACTCATGACAGCATCTACATTTTCTAAGCAATGGTTTAACTAAAAGCTTTTAAAAGCATCAGTAAAGACAAGTGTCACACCACTTTTTCCTGCTCTTTTGCTGCCCTGCCCTGCTGCCAAAGGTGCTGAACTACTTAGAAGTCCTCCTTTCGAGCCACACATCGAAGTCCTGTTTTGGAAGGCACACAAAATGGCTGACTTCTGCATCCACTTCCTGTGCCTCCCAAAACAGTCCAAGGAAGAAACAACATTGACATTTTTGCTGCTGAGGGTGTGGGTGGTAGGGAGGATGTGAATAGCATACTTTTTGTTCTAAGGCAGGAACTGCTCACGTCAGTGGCTCACATTGCGCGGCCCTGAAAACCTCACATCTGGTTCACTGCAGCAAAACAAGATGATGTTGTACCAGTCTTGTAGGCTCTGAATGGACTAAATGGATACAGTTGCCCCTCATATAATGTTAATGGTTTGTTTATCATAATCCAAATAACTGCCACATATGGAAAACTGGAAAAGGAAATCATGAAGGCTTTCGCTACCAACATATAGTAAGTTAGTGGCATCATGGAGTGAAGCCCAATCTACCAAAGTAAGGCTAAGTTCACACATAATAAAAAAGCACACCTGGAAAGGCTCGGAGACAGCTTAGAGATAGTTTGCAGGCAGGATCATTGATACACCAGTCTGACCCTTCCCTTTCACAGGAACACTACTAGACTTGGAAAAGTGAATTAGAAATGAGACAAGAACATGTGAGCTACATGCTACCATCTCTAAGATGCTGTAAGCTGCTTTGTTGTTGTTACTTGTGAATTCAGTCTAAGGCCACAGTTACACCTTTACTTTAATTCTTCTTCAGGCCAAATTCCAGCCCGTTTGGTTACAAATTTAAATGCCAAGCCATTTTTTTCCTGGATTTTCCTCCCTCTAGTCAGGTTTTCCTTCATTTAGGCCAACACAGCACTAATGTTTTAACGCCCTTCCAGGAGGCCATCATTTCAGCTCCTCGGTTGCCCAGAGAATGATACCTATGCAACCCTCTGCATTGAGTCTTGCCTCTCCTCCCTCCCCTTGCCATAACAGTCCTTCCACTACCCTGTCATCGCAAACTCCCTGTTTTTCTGGGATTTCCTTTCCCTGTTGCTGGATCTCCCTCCCTCTGCCCCCCTCTTGCCGTGATTTCCTTTCCCTGTTACAGCTGTCATAGCAATGAACTCTCTCCACCCACCAATCTCCCTCCTCCCTCCCCCTTCCTCTTGCCCTGACTTTCTCTCCCTACACCAATTCTCCCCTAACCCTAACCCACTCCGATCTCCCTCTTCCCACCCCCACCTGTCACTTCGCCCCTCCTTTACCCTCCCAGAATGACTCCCAGTCAAGCACAGCATTTCTCCCAGCCCCTCATCAGCTGAGGATTACCAGCTAGAGCAGCAAGAAGGTGTAACCAAGCCATTCCAGGCTGAAAACGTCTTGGATACAGCTGTATTCCTGATGCAGATTAAAATGGTAAGGTGTAACTGCGTCATTCCCAGGATCAATGACAAGATTTTGTGTTTTACTGACCATGTAAGAGAAAACATGCTCTAGAAAATAATATCCTGTGGGGGATAAATAGGACCTGCATTTGTCCTAAGTCAGTGTTACTTTTCTGGTGATGCAGTGGCTGCCATCATCTGTGGGGTGAGTTGAAGGCTCAAAGGTTTTGGGACTACAATCAGAAAGCCCCAAGAACAAAAGTTCTCTTTCAAGTCTCATTTTGGTGAGCCTTGTCCTAAATCTAGCACCAATTATTTCAAAGGCTGTTTCCTAAAAAGTGTTATACAGTCAGACATTTAAGATGTATGGATAAAGCAATTTTGGAAGATTCCCCAGAAAAGAAGAGTGGGAAAATAGAACTAACCTTTTCCATAGCAGCAATATCATTGTGCCCTAGATAGGAAACTTCCCAGCATCGCTCCCCTTTGGCTAGTGGGGGATGTGGAGTAGGAAATTACTCTTTTTTATCTTAGCCTTTTCAAAAGTCATAAATAGTGAATTGGTTGGCTGCTAAGCAATCTGATGCGTGTTGCTAAAGCAGCAGTTCTCAACCTTCCTAATGCCGCGACCCCTTAATGGAGTTCCTCATGTTGTGGAGACCCCCAACTACAGGGGTGGAGCAGCTGGGAGGTGGGAGGGAAGGGCGGCGGGAGACTCGTCGTGACCCCTCTGAAAGGGTAGTTCAACCCCCAAAGGGGTCCTGACCCCCAGGTTGAGAACCACTGTAAGGATCCATTTAACGGCTTCTCTGAGTTATTTTACTGATAACTATTTGTATTTACATTTGGTTGTAAGATAGTTTATTTATTTATATTTATATTTATATCCCGCCATATACCTGTAGGTCTCAGGGTGGGTTACAGTTTTAAAACAACAGGTTAAAACAGTAATATGCATAAGACCAAACTGAAAACCAACAAGCAATCAAATGAAAAATCCAGCCTATTAAAAAAAAAAGTATTCAAATATTAAAATACTAATGTCTACAGTGGTGGTGGTGGTGGTGGTGGTGAATGGTCACATTAGCCACAGACCAGGGCAAAGAGGTGCATCTTTACCACCTTCCTAAATGTACATAGAGAAAGGGCATTCAAACTCCATGGGAGGATAATGCAACATATACAGGTAAAGGCAGTTGAAACTGGTTGCATAATGGGGGGGAGGGAATAGAAATTCACTGTTAGATTTGTAAACTACATTAACTCCAGGCAGAATTAAGCCTGTTTGCCACTGGTTACCGCAATCAAAGGCTTTGTTCACACATAACAAAAGGGATGCTTCAGAGGTGCCACAGAGAAACAGTGTATGGCCCTCGTGTTCCCAACCGTTCTATAACCCACTTTTTCTGAGACAGCATATTCATGAGAGGAGAGAGGAGCAGACTAGGGATGTTCACAGACAGGTTTTTTTGGCATTCAGTTCGTAACAAATAAAATGTTAGAAAATTTGTATTCATTGGATAGATCCCCTTTGAATGTGGTAGGATTCTACTCAATACAAATGTATTCATACAGATTTGTAAGAATATCCAATATGAACAAATACGAATGAACAAGTCTGAGGGCAGGGACCTGTCTAAAATTAATATACAGTATATTCTGGTGTATAAAACTACTTTTTAACCCAGGAAAATCTTCTCAAAAGTCGGGGGTTGTCTTATACACTGAGTGTTGTCTTCTTATACAGCGAGTATATTCCAAACTCTATATTTTAACTGGAAAAGTTGGGGGGTCATCTTATATGCCCAGTCACCTTATATGCCGGAATATACGGTAATATTGTAACCCGCCCTGAGACCTTTGGGTATAGGGCGGGATAGAAATACAAATAAATAAATAAATATGTATCTGATACGTATCCAACATGAACACAAACATACCTGATACGTATCTGACATGAACACGTATACATTGGATAAGTATCCAATATGAACACACACGTATTGGATAGGTATCCAATACATATCCGATATGAATGCTTGCATATTGGATACGAATCCGATACATATTCCCAGTTTAACAAATGTCCGAACTGTTTGTATGAATGTTCCAAAACATTCATATTCGTACAAATATTAATCTATGAATGTTTTAACATTCAATTTGTGTACAAATGTCCAAATCCATATGAATAATGAATGTTACGAATATTTGTGCATATCCCTAGAGCAGGCCTGCGAGTGAAGAATCCTGCCTCAGAGCCTTCTTTAAGCTGCTTCAGAGGCACCTCAGAGAAGCACACACGCACACACACACGTACATTTGATCAAAGGCTACTGGAAAATCTGCTTAATCCCTACACTGGACCCAGCTGCTGTTAGATAAAGATGCCCTCAAGTTAAATTCAGTTCACATGTAATTGGGTAGGAGTTCGCCCTAGCGGTCTTTTGTCATATGGATTAATATGACAAAAGTCTTTTATTCTGCCTCATTCTTTTAGTGACCCAGAAGACTAAGACTGTATTCAGACATAACAGAAGGGGTGCCTCAGAGGCTGTGGTCATACCTAAGATTTAATCCAGCTTCAGTCCACTTTCAGAGCGAAAGTACCTGAGACAGATCATTGATCTATCGACACCAACTTTGTCAATCCTGAGTGGCAGAATTTGGGGCAGGAGTCTCTCTCATGTAGGACCTTTGGCACACAGAACATGGGACCCACTACTAAGCTATGGCTGCTTTCCTAGCTGCTACATAGGAGCACCTCCAAATATCTCTGTCTCCTTTCTGCACAATAAAAGCAAGACATTTTTGTGCCACATGTGCAGCCTGGTAGGACTCCATTAGGGACAGTGAGTTTGTAAGCAGCAAATCTGCTGGTGTTCCATAATCCACTCTATCAGAATGTTAATCCAGGACATTATAGCAGCTGCAGCTAATGCTGGGGAAAGGACTTAAGTTTATAAAGGCTATTTAAGACAAGATCAGAAGATGGATAGAAAGAGTCAGATATTTACTCAGCCACAAGTTTCTGCTTCCCAGATAACTTTCCTGCCATATCTTCTTTCTGTCTGTGAAAGGCTCTCCATTTATTCTATTGTGCTCTAATCAACTGTTCTAGAGGACAGAGGTCTAATACTTTTCACAGAAAACATTTGTAAATTCCTTTTCCTGACCCGACAGTTTAATTACCATTTCCAGTTTTGTCAGAAAGTAAATGTTTCCTGTCCGTTAAAGCATAGATGATGTCCCAATGTATGATACACATATAAAAAGTGTATCCTTTAACTCCAAGAAATGGAACTCTGACCTCAGCTTGGGAGAGGAAAGGGTGGGGTTCTGCAAATAGAGCCTGGATTCGTCCCCAATGGTCCCAATAAGATCTACAGGAGAAGTGATAGGGGTTTCAAACATCACTTGTTGGAGAGGAGGAAAAGGGACTTAAGCCAACAGGAAATCCCATGAGTGGATGCTGGATTAAGCTCCCACTCTGACAATATGCCCCAAATAGTTCCTGCAATAGATGGGACCACTTCTTTCCTCCCTTACCAACCATTAGAAAATCTGGTTCTTTAGATAAGCTGTTAACAACTACTGTACAATATCCTGCGTAATGGAAGCTTCCATGAACAGTTTTCATCTCACTTGTCACAATTTTGGAGATGTTACGCTATGCTCCTTAATTCTGCTTTGAACCCAGGTTTTCAGATATGGTTGTCATAGCCATATCCAAAAGCTTAGGTTCAAAGCAAAACTATGAATTGCTGCATAATAAGCCAAAAAACATGACAGTGAGAAGAGATGAGAACCACAGTATCTCTTGGTCTGTGTTAGCCTGACCATTACAGTCACTGGAGTATGCTCTTCATAGTACTACTACCCAACTTGTGAAATTGTGGAGGTGTGGCTGGCATCCTTGGTGTTTCACTTCTGCTGCACTGTGCGCTACAGACACATTCCTTAACCTTGACCTGTGGGCTATAATCAGATCTCCAGGGAAAAGTCAATTGCCTCTATTCATATCATCATTTTGTGTTATACATATATTGATTACCCCTGAATAAATTTCTACAGAAATTATCCAAAGCAATCTGCAAATTTTCCCCCATTTCAGAATACAAAAGGACCCTTAACGATAATTTTTCCGCAGACTCTTTACAAGGGACACGAGAGCAGGAGAAGGATTGTCCTTGTCTCTGCTTCGGACGCCCATGAGCATTTGGTGGGCTACTGTGTGCGACGGGATGCTGGACTAGATGGGCTGTGGCCTGATCCAGCAAGGCTTCTCTTATGTTCTTATGAAACTGTCTTTTCATGCTCCAGCCCCATTTCTACAGAGAAATATTTATATATCATTTCTTGCACCTTGACAGAGTGTTCTTATAATCTGAATGGTTGGGACAACACTTGCAATCTATTTATGAATGGCTAGTTGTCTTTTCAAATCTGCTAACCAAATTCAAGCCAAGAGTGTGGACTTATCCCATCTTTTAAGAATGAAAATGGTTTTACCACCTTTACGCCAATCACCCGTAACAGCAACTAGCCTTATAGGGGAGCAAAGGGTGATTAAACCTGCAGTTTTATGCATGGAAGGGATTCTGTTCTGAGCAAGCAGGTAGGATTGTACTATCTGGAGGATTTTTCCCATGGCATCCAATGAGACCCTTGTCTTCAGATTCCACACAATCAAGTACAGGATTGCAGTAAAATTCCAACTGTGCTCAAGAGGCTACTGGAATGTTGCTGCTGCCCCTCTCTTTTCTGAAAACAAGCCATTCTGACATCAGACAGATAAGACGCCTGATAGAAACGAGGCTTTCAAATATGAAGCGTGTTGCATTGTCTGCAACCCATTGATCTCTCCAGGAAATACATTTTCTTAATAAATGCTTTACTGAGATAAACATTCTGCCTGAAAACTTTCATAGAGACTACTTCATGTCATCCCTTATCTTTAATTTAATATGATCCCCTCACTTATGAAAAGCTTTACTATTTTTCCTGCATTTCACTTTGCCTCTCAGATTAGCCAACTTGTTCCCAGTTCTTAGGTTCCTTATTGACCTAAGACTGTAAATTAAAGTAAGCCATATGCTATTTGGTAGTGTAATGGACACTCCTTCCTTGTCCCATGGAGCAGGTGGATTGAGACACAAACTTTTCCCCACACAAGAGTGTTATTCATTAATCTGAAGGACTGAACACCACTAGACTTACATCAGACAGGCCGATGATACCACTTAAACAAAGACTTATTCAGAGTGTATCAGCTGAGAACCAAAGCCAAGCACACAAAAATGAATGAAACATAAATCACCCTCCAGTTGCTTTTTGAAGACACCAAAGTTTCCTGGACTACTCCCTTCTACTTTTAGGAAAGGATTCTAAGGTTTGGGTGATACTTTCAATGGCATTTTTGAAAGATAGTAGACAATTTCTCACAAGTTATAGGAGAAATGAAAGACACGGAAACACTATGAAGAATAAATAGTTTGCCCATACCTATATTTCATACCAGTCTGCTTTGCAGTGGACTCTTTTAAGGAAATATGATGCTGAGGGGTAAAGGTTCCCAAACTGCGTGCAATAATTGCCACTGTCCGGAATTTTGCCCGGGCTGCGTTGACGGCATTTGGGTTACTGGTGTTCTGTTTGCTGATAAGTCTGTCTTCTCCATTCCGATTCTTGAGGTTATGCTCTGTGCAAGCTATGGAGACTTGCATTTCTCACTTGTCAACTCTTCCTTCACAGACCAGAGAGAACTTCTTTTCAATGTGAGATTTGGACCACAGTGAGCTAAAGCTGTGAATACCTCTGATGCAGCTCAAGGGGTCTTCCAAGGTTCGCTCCAACTTATGTACCAGGATGCAGTGCAGAGCAGAGGTGGAAAAATTATACCCTATATATAACAAGATATACAAAGAGGTGAATTTGCCAAAGGAAAAAAGGAAAAAAGCAGGCAAGGTGCTTCTCAGTTTTCCAACTCTTGCAATAGATACATTTCCCAATGCTTAAATTGAACCCTCCATCTGGTTACTTGGCTTTCAAAATCATCAAGGCTGCTTCTTCATGGTAAACCCAAAGCAGCAGCAACACTCCGTCTTAATGCCAGCTTGCCTTTGGTTGCTGGATTTAAATCAATGCAGGCATACTGCAAGATGCGTCTCAAACACCCTCTGGACCATGAAATGCTGAACACGCAAAGCTTGAGAGATTAAGAAACCTCTAATCACAGTCAAGTCTCGGAAGACCAAGAGTATCCATTTAACCTCTGACAGATTCTGAAAAGCGCTACATTTCGCCTGGACCTCGCTTCCTCTTCTGACTGCTCCAAATTCTGCTGGAGGTGAAGCCGAGACTCTGCACCGATGTTCCAGTGATGCAGCTGTGCGGTAGAATGTGCAGCGCTCCCTTTAAGAAGCTTGCAGAAAGCGTGAGTGAGGTGCCTTCCTTTCTTCCCTTTGTGTGCTGTATAAAGCAAGGCACTTCCAACCATTTCAAGCTGTCCAAATAACTGACAGTGAAATGACTAAAAGTCCCCCCACCACCCCCGAATCAGCAGCACAAATTGATCTTAAAGCATGCTCATGTCCGTAAACATTGTTGGGGGGGGGGAACAATTACTGTTCAATAGCACACTGGTGAATTAACTCATTAATCCTTTGTGTCTAGCATGCTAAGACCCTGCTTTAAATCCGTAAGTTGTAAGCAGCCCCAGGGTTAATCTCTCTTCTCTGCAGATATTTCTGGTTAAAATAAATACCCTGTGCACATTATTTGATCTAGATTGCGCAATGTGCCACAAAAGCAGATTATCCCTAAGGACCGGGGCAAGGGGTTAAATGGATACAGAGTGGCAAAGAGTTGGGGAAGCGGAGTTCTGAAGGAAGTGGTCCTAAGCTTGGGTTTTGTGCCGTAGCTTCCTCCTCTTTGCACGCACTGCCACCCTGTGCAGGGTTAAGATTTGTCACTGTTGTAAATGCATCTGAAGGAGGAAAAATCCACCTTCGCGATTGCTTTTCGCTGTCGTGCCTGGCAAACGCAGCATTAATCCGTATGGTACTACTTTTTGATAGCCACATTTTATGAATGGTTATGGATGTACAGTTTCTCCTTTTCTAGGATTGGTTCCTTCATCAGATTCTAAGCAGCATTTCTTTCTCTAAAGGTGATGGTAGATGGATGCCTCTGGAACCCAGTGTCACAATGGAAGATGAAACACCATACCTCTGGCTGAATAATATGTACGTCTGGTTTCTGGACAGGCGCTTAAACTGCAGTATTCCAGAATGGGCTCGTGTAGCTAGTTTGGGAATTGGTATAAGAAGAGGAACAATGTTCAGGTGGTAGCAAACCGATTACAAGCACTGCAGCTGAAATGTGCTTTGAATAATATTTTTAAAACATCAGTAATCCATGGTGCCAGATAAGGGCAGGACGTAGGGCAAAAGCCAAAAGCTTTATTCAAGAAATCAAGCAGAGAGGATTTAAAATGTAGCAAGGGTAGCTTACAATATGTTGTGATGGGTTCAGTAATTACTATCCAAAGGAAGTCCATTGAAGTTGGAAATTCTTGATTGGAGGGGGAAAGACTCTAAAGGAAGCTCTGTACTGAGGCTTTGATGTTGGGTATATATTTAAAAACAAAACAAAATCCAAAATGAAAACAGTTGACCCATGTGTTTAAAAAAGTATTACTCATTTTTCTTCCTCCATTGCTCAAAACAGCATACAGCCAAAGGCAAGGAAAGAGCCAATTAAGAAAACTAAAAACATCAGCAAAAAAACAGAAGGTGAAAGAGCAGCTTTAATAATTGCTTCATTAAGCAACAACAGAATAAAAAGTTTTGTTTTTCAATCACTATTAGAATATAGCCAGACCAAAAGACAGCTTAACCTTCTGTGGCATGGAGTTGTGCAGATGCAATCCACTCATGGCATGTTTATGGTGGCAGGATTCACATAGCCCTGCATCCTCATGGCACATTGAGTGCTGTGTCTGCACAGGTATGCTCTCATCCAAACACTGTGCCGCCATGAATGCTCATTAGAGTGTTTGGATGGCACAACAGGAACAAGCACTCTACAATGTTTAGTTCTGCTCTGATTAGGCTTGTGGCTACCACACTGCCCTTAGTACAGAAGATCCAGCGCAAGCCCGCTGGCCTGTTGTCACACACAGAAAACAGCCCACAGCTATGACTATTATAGCCAAGGGACGGATGAGCAGAGCTTAATAATAAAACATATTATATTAATGTAAAAGTTTTGTATCTGTTTTGCCCAGCTAAAGCTATAAAATAAGAAGCAAATACAGCAAAATAAAATATGGAAATTTTAGATAAATTGTACAATAATATAATAATTCAAATGACTTATTCTTTTATCTGTTTTGGAAACTTTGGCCCTTTTCACATTGGCTACTAAACCAATCCAGTGGGGCCTGTAGAACTGGTTAGTCCAGCAGACTGGTTTACTGGAAGCCATACCCCACCCCAGCCCAATAGTCTGGCCTGACTGCTCAAGACCAGGCCACAAAGTATAGAACCAAAATTATGCCAGATCCCATTCTATCAGTGGACTGCTTTTCAGTTGAGATCCAGAAACACAGCTTCCAGACCCTTGACCAAAAAAGGCCCAGCCAGAAACTTTAAAGCCTGTGAACTTTCATTTCTGGCTGGTGACGCTGGCCAGGATGGACTACCTGCAATGTGAATAGCCCTCAGAGTGGATTACCCATAACCCAGTAGACTGTGGGCTGGGCTATGCAACCTGGACTGGCAGGGGGCAGGATGGCCCACATCATGCAGAAGCAGCCTTTCCATATATGTAGTCAGACTGCTTCTAAGCTATCGAAAGTGTGGCAGACACATTTGGTATGAGTCTTTCAAATTCCTAATTCAAGGGAATTTGTTCAAGAAGGATAACTCCCTGATTCCCCAAAAGGGATGAATCAGAAATGTTATTTTTGGAAATCTGTCTAAACAACAAAAGCAAAAATGAAGACATCATTTTATTTGTGAACAGTGAGTTTGTGAAACAGGATTAATCCAGGAAACACTACTGTTCTTCTACAGTTTGTTTGTTTGTTTGTTTGTTTAATTTCCCACCATCCCCCACAGGTCAACATCTAGAGGAAGCTAAGAAGAGGCACATTTTAACCAGCCACAGGAAACCATATGATGTCCTTCCTTCCTTCCTTCCTTCCTTCCTTCCTTCCTTCCTTCCTTCCTTCCTTCCTTCCTTCCTTCCTTCCTTCCTTCCTTCCTTCCTTGTCTAGCTCATCCCAACGGCTTTGAGCAAAGTACTAACATCCTGCTTGTGAGCTTCCATACATGACTGCACCATTAGATTGCTCAAGAAATGCATACCTGTGTTTAATCCATGGCAAGTTCTTAGAAAAACAGAATGACAAAACACTTTGATGTTGTTGCCAAGAAAACTGGAAGGAAAAATTATCTGTGTAATTACCAGGAACTGAGCTTGACAATTGAGGCTCTGTTAGGCTTAGCCCATGGCCACACTTTCACTTTAAACTTATTTTGGTTCACCTTCTGATCACAATGCTCACACCTTTTTCATTTTTATTCATTTTATCTGTGGACCTTAAGTGAATGCTCTAAGTCCATTCAAGTAGAAGAAATGGTTTTGACTGGATCAGTGAAAAAATTACCATGAGAAGATGGTTTTTGGTTTGATGATGGAAAGCATTCAAAGAGCGCACCAAATCCGTGCACTGCCTGGGATTTCAGCCTGTTATTTAGTGGCCTCATATTTGACCAAAGGTTTTGAAGAGTTTATAAATACACATAAATATAAGCTCATTAAAGAGTCTAGGACCTCGGTCTATGTCTGGGGGAGCTGGTTTGCGATTGCAGACTTAATGGAAGATTTGGGGCACCAGTTTGAAGCTTTACAAGCAAGTGCTGCTGTTGAAAAAGCTCAGTTGTGAAAAAGTTGTGTAAAAGAAATGTTGGTTCTGAAAAGATTAGTTAGCTCAAGGAATTATGGGTTGTTAAAAGGAATGCAAGCGCACTGGCACCTCCGATGACCCAGACACAACTGCAGAGGTGAGGACAGCACACGTGCATGCACAGTTGCAGAAGGCATCACGATCAAAATGGTGGCACACTGCAGAGGATGAGTGTGCAGATATGTGGGGGCTAGGCTAACATGTACAGGCAAGTGCAGAAATGCCCCAAGTTGACAAGCTTTGCCAGATGAGGAGGAGAATTTGGCCATTGCTCCTGGAGGTCGTTCAGTTGTTCCTAGATGACTTCCCTGCCTGGCTTGACACTGATATCTTGGAGGAAGTGATTCTTTGTAAGCATCAGGCCCTTTCGTCAGCAGCTCTGGACTCCACCTAGCCTCTGTGGCTTCGGGGGGGGGGGTTGTTTGTTGTTGTTTTGTATTATTTTGCAATGTATGGCTTTGTATGATGTGTGATTTTATAATGTATTTTTATTACAATGTTTTGCTGTATTATTTTGTATTGTATATTTTCTGTTAGTTGCAAGCCACCTTGGGCAAATTTTCGTTTGGAAAGGGGGTATACAAATGGAATGGAATAGCTTAAAAATGTCAAGAAGAAACAGCTCTAAACTAGTGTATGATGAAATGATTTAAAAAAATATATATCAACTATCTATACGGGATGACATTTTAAAAGTAATTATCAGTCTTTGGGCCTAAGACAGAATGACACTTTTTGAAGTTAGGAAAAATATCTGTGTCCCATTTAGACAAGCACAACAGCAAAACAAATGGAAGTTGTTTCAAATAATTTCCAGGCCACTTTGCTACTTTTGCCTAGTCCTCCACAGTGCTGCAGCCTGTAGTCATTATGCAAATGAAAAGTAGACTCAGATTTTATGGATTTTATTCTAAGACTGCATCTTTATTAGGATGGCATTGATGTCTCAAAATAATTACAACTTTTGAGTTCTACAACTAAATGTGAATGTTTTTTATTCATGATGTTACAGAGATTTTTTCCCTTGCCTATCTCTGCTCCCTATAACATATATGAGGAAACATTCCACAGTGCAATAACATTTATGCTTCAGCGGCAATCTGTGTATTGCTATAATGGACGCATGAATCAGGCAATTTATAGCTCTGAATGTGCTCTTCCCCACACATTTCTGCATTATTTGTAGTAAGCAAACCAAGAAGGGAGGTGAGGGACAGTTGGATCAATGAGACTTGTAATTAAAATGTGGGATGCATCTAATCCTCGTAGGACCAGTGACAGGTTAATGCAAACTTTGGAACAAATAGGAGTAATAGTATAAGTACCAGTAAGCAGCAGAAAGCTTTGCAAACTAAGCTTGTTACCAGTTTGGTCTAGTGGTTAGGGACTCTTATCTGAGAATAGCAGGTTTTATTCCACAGTCCTCCACAAAGCCAGCTGGGTGACATTGGACTAGTTACAGCTCTGTTTTTGAGCTCTCACAGCCCCACCTACCTCACAGGGTGTTCTGTTGTGGGAAGAAATGGGTGAGAAAAGTGGGATAGAAAAGACAACTCTGTTCTTCTTCTTCTTCTTCTTCTTCTTCTTCTTCTTCTTCTTCTTCTTCTTCTTCTTCTTCTTCTTCTTCTTCTTCTTCTTCTTCTTCTTCTTCTTCTTCTTCTTCTTCTTCTTCTTCTTCTTCTTCCAGAGACATGTCAATAACTCTTTTATCTGTGTATTTGTTCTGGATCTATGTTTTATATGAAACCACATAGCATACCTATGAAATCTGGAATACAGGACTGAATTTGCACTTCAGCCCGTAGTATGCAATTAGGCTACGTCTGGGCAGGTGCATCTGCACTGTCAGGAGGCATTTACACACTAGAAATGCCTCCTGCTTGCCCAGAAGTTTCCTAATTGTATACTAGCTGTGGAGCATGAAATCGTGCTCCACAAGCATGCTAGCCCTTACCTGAGACTTATCTGAAGCATCCAGCCAGCAAGCATTCACATCTTTCCTGGCCTGATGCAACTGTGACTATTTGGAGTACCACCCTATTCATAGCAATTGCGCTGGCACACGAGCAGCCATGGACGACACCACACTTAAGATGGCAGCACACAGAAAAGGACCAGCCCAGGGATTGATCACAGGTGAGTGAGTGATTGTGCATGGGATAAGGTAATGTTGACTAGTGATCACAACTGTGAACACTAGTCAGCGCTAGTTGATTGCACACCTTTCCCATCCATGCGGCTGGAAGGGAAGTCGAAAACACCCCGTAAGTCAAATAAATAAATAAATCCAAAATTAAAGCTGTCATTGGCAACATCTAAATGGTCCTGTTCAACTGTGCCAGATTTGGGTTGGAACTGTGGGGTCTGCACACCCTTGCATGCCACAGAAAACCATATGGATATAAGAGGAATGCTGCTGGATTAGACCACATCACATTTAGTCAGCATCCTGACTCACACAGTAGCCCATCAATTGCTTCTGGGCATTCTCAAGCAGAAGACAAGAGCAAAACATTTGCCTGTTTTCAATTCTCTGCAAATAGGCTTGTTCCAAAAGGTTCTTAGAAATATGGGTTTTTAAAAGGTACCATCCCACTGACCATCTTCACTGAAGGTCCAGGGGTGTCAGCCTCCACACTCACCCTGCATCACAGACCTGACCAGTAGGAAACCTTGGGGCAACATGATCCAGTTTGTGACAGCTGAAACCCACCAGATATTTCCCAAGATGTGCTCATGTCTCTCCTCCCTTAGACCAAAAGCTCAGGATGACTCAGAAATCACCACCCTTCTAGCAGCTAAACCAACCACACACCAAATGTTTAACAAACTCACCAAAATCAGATGAACCACCCCACTACCTTACCAGAGCACCAGGAATTATTATTCATCCAGAATTGTCTGCCAAACTCCTGTTACATTTCCTTTGGCTTGGTTTTGGTCTCAAGAAAGCAGCCTTTTTTCACTTGAGTACACACCCAAAAGATTCATATCTATAAATTTGTGTGCCATTAATCGTGGTGATTCTCCACTTCCTCCCAGAATGCAATTGGAATATGCAAATTATACCCTAAAGCTCATATTAAGGAGTAAGGCCAATTTCTTCTCTCTCCACACTACTTTTTGTTCAAAAATATTGAAATGCCCTTCATTATAAAGAGTCAATTGTGCACTAAAAGTGAATTGAGAAGGATGCACCCGTAAGCTGTTCTACAACTATTTATATCTTCCTATGTTCTTCATTCTTTTTTTCCAGTCCTGCAACTGCTATAATTGTATATCTTTTGTTATGCATGATGCTGAGCTTATCACACTGAAGACAGAAATGCAGAGTTGAAAAGAAGTGAAGGTGGAGTGAAAAATCAGGACTCAGGTATAACTTGAACATTCATCATCCAGGCTAACTGTGAAGATACCTTTCCCTTTTCCCTTTTCCTAAATTTAGTACCCCGTAGCATAGCTGATTCTGTCAGACTTTTTTGGAACCAGTTATAGAACTGAGAAAGATAAGTGTGATATAGCCAAAACAGATCAAAGAAGTTAATATAATGTGACATGACCATGAAGTAAAGGGGAAGTCACTCTGTCCTTGCATCCTTTTTGTAATGCAAACTCAGATTGACAGGCATGGGATTCACTGAATTTGAAATCAAAGTACCAACTAGATTTTATTGTAAAATATTGAAAATATTGAAAGCACATCTTCATTCATGCTCATTATTCCTCCACTAAGGGGCTTTTCACACTTAACTGCCATAGGATACTATCTCATAGCAATTAAGATCAGGGACGATGCCCAGTGTTTGCATTTGGATTGTGTGTGCTGTCCCCATTCCAAAATTCACTCAGGGTCTGAAAGAAGTGCAAACATACCTGTATGAGAGTATCCGCCCTGCTGCAGCAATGGCTGTACACACCAGGCTGTTACTATGGTGATTGGGCAATGTAGAATGTGCCACACAACCTTCATATGGAAGTAATGGAATTAGGACTGTACTAGGAGCACCACCAAAAGCACTTCCTAGTGAAGCTGCTCCACACCTTCTGAAGATTTGGGATGGCCATGCACACTGGGAGCTTCTTTGGGATGGAAGTTGTTCCGTGGTATGAAAATGCACTGCTGTCGGACCATGGGCTGCCGTCGCAGAGGGCCTAGTGGAGAAAGGCCCTAACTTAGCTTTTCTGTAATTTAAAATCACTAGTCATCTTAAGTGAGGCTGGTTCTCTTCTTCACAACACTTTCAAGTACTGTGAATTAGGGGGCAGTCCTTACAGTAGCAATGTGCTGACCAAAGGAGAATGAAGGCAACCATGGCTTCAGAATTTAGAACATGTCCATGCTTATTCTGAAATTGGTTCTATGTTGTCTGAGGGACATGACTGTCCGTGTAACACTGCAGGCATGATGGCTACAAGGATGCCCAGTCCAGTTTGTTTGTTTGTTTGTTTACATTTTTATCCCACCCTATACCCAAAAGTCTCTGGGTGGGTAACATCTAAAATCAAACATTAAAACAATAACTGTATGTATTTATCATAGCAAAGACTGTGCAGTATTTCCAAAGATTATCTTGAGGCAAGGTCGCTTCTTTAAAACCCAACTACATTCAAGCTAGTCCAATTATATTTGAAATCATAAGAACAAACTAGCAACTGCCACTGATTTCAGACTATTTTCAGGATCTAGTCCAGTATCCAGGTTTCTTCCAGCATTGTATCTATGTGCTCTGACAATTCCATATAAGTTGCATAACTTTCTTAAATAAATGCATATGATCCATACTTGTTAAGCTAAATACCACAGGGTATGAAGAACAATTCCTGGTCCTTTTAAAAGTTCTTGAACATGTGTCTTGTTTGACCATCTGAGAACAAGCTTGTTCTTTAAGTCCAGCATAAGTCATTTATCATCTATTTCATTTGACTTTTCACAATGATAGTGAAGTTGTCAAGGAATTGCCTCTCATGCCAGTTTTAAATGGTTGAAAGTACACTCACCTTTGTTCTCTAGCAGCTTCCCCAACAGCCAAAAGTTGAAGGTGCAGTTTGACTGCCCTCAACTGAAATCCACAAAGGTCTCACAGAACATCTAGGCCCTTTCTGCACTTACCTCAGTTAATCCATGTTAGCTAGATCCATATTACCTAGCTCTGTATTAAATCCAGATTAGTCAAATCAGACCAACCACAAGAAGAGGGATCTACACTGAGTGGGCTTTAGAATGGCAAATGTATGCCACATTTCTGATTTGGATATACTCATATGCAGATTATCCCTCTTTTTCCATGCACAGTCAAAGATCCAGATCTTCAAGATCCAGATCTTTGAGACGGGATCCTCCTGGAGATCTGGATCTTGAAGATGCCTGAAGACCCCATTGTGGATACCTTTAATCGGGTCCACATGAAATCCAGATTTAAGGGCCTGGAGGACCCATCAAATCCAAATTTCCCCCACCCTCACAGGGACAGGGCCTTGCAGATGGGACCTTCAATGGGGTCCAGGTGGAGACAGGGCTTCCCGATTGGTACCAATCAGGTATTGATCAGGTTCCTAATGGGGTCTTAGAAGGGTTCTAAGCCCTAGTCAAAAAACGGCTTATATGTATTCTTAGCAGCTCTTTGATCCTGATTGGCATACAGATGCACTAATAGAAAATCCTCCTTCTGAGTTCTGGACTACATTCAAGTTCTGTTAAAGTGGAATGAAAATCCTATAAGTTCTATTTTCTTGAATAATTACGTATGTATCATTTCCTTCTGTAAGCAAATTATGGTTCTCCTGGATTTGAACTTGTTGGTGAAATGTGAAATTCACAGCCATGCCATACCCTTACATCTATACCACTGGCTTCATCAATATTTTTATTTATTTATTTGCTTCTTTATTCCATCGTCTACCAGAAATTTTCCTGAAACATGAGGCACTTATAAACACCCTCCCTGACAGCCGAAGCAATGATCTTCTGTCTTTGCTTGGTTCCTTCTTTTACAACTGCATGTTGCAGCATATTTCTAAGCCAAAGTGACAGTAGCGTCAAGTGGAACATCTGTTGAAGCAGCTTTCTACTGGTAGCCACTCTTCAGTGATAGACAACATGAAATCCTTCCACATCAGCTTAGATACACAGAGCTATATGCACACCACACAGCCACTATTTGTAAACCAGCCGCTGTGCTGCAATATGACAAATTGAGGATTGGAACAATAATCCACAATACCAGAACTGACATTTCCTGATTTCAAATTTACGTTGTCAACTCTAGTTACTATTGCCGTGCATTGTAGGCAATGGCAGAGAGTTGCATATGTTGGATGTTGAAATATATGCAAGCACAGCAATGGAAAACATGCTTCTGCTGTTTTTCCCTCCATAAAGTTTAGTAAATAACAAAAGAAGCTTCCTTATGCTGAATCTGACCATTGGACTACCTAGCTTGATGTTAATGATTCACAATGGTTTTCCAAGGCTGCAAGGCAGGTGTTTCTCCCAACTGTTCCTGGAGATGGAAGGGACTGAACTAGAGACCTTTTGCAAGTAAAGCCAGCACCCTGCCACTGGTCATGGGCTGTACTGGATGAGGACACTGGATGAAGTATTCAGGCCCTCCCTCTTCCATGATCTTGCATGTCTTGCCCTTGCCAACTCCATTTCACACATTTCATCCACTAGTCTGAATGGAAACACTAAACCTGTTTTGCTGGGAAAATATAGAATGTCACTTTAGACCAGCTGGAAGTAGAAAGGATGGAGATCAGCAAACGCACATTACCTCACACTGCTGCATGCTCATTAGGGTTACAGGCAGTTCATAGCTGATGCAGTGAATATATAGTACTTCATGAATTTGTCTAATCATTTTACAAATCTAACCATGTAAGTGGTCAAGTTGTGATACAGTGGCATATAAAGCAACATACTTGACTTTTGTCACAGTACAAGCGAGCGAGGGGACACACACAAAATATTTCAACCAAAGTGTGCAAGTTTCTCTTTTATTCCCAGCCTTGGAGCCCCTGGGGGACCTACTAATTCGGGACAAGGAGGCATGTGTCTTCTGCACAGCTCTGTGATCCAGATTTGGTACCACTGAGTCCTGGGCGATTCTTGGTTGACTGCATAAGCACTGCCATGGGCACATCTGTACAGTTTTCTTGGCACAGATACAGAAGTTGTTTGCCATTCCTGCTTCTGGGGAGAGGCTGGCAACCCTTTGCTCTCCAGCTCATTTGCTCTATCACAGAGATACAGCCACACTTCACTACTATCAAACAGGCAGCTAAGGGAAGGAACATACTCTGCTATCTTCCAAAAAAGAGTAAGATTGTGAATTTTTGGCTGAATCTCCATTCAAGGTTAATGACACTTCAAAAATGGTTTGGATGTCCTTTGGCCCCATCCAAATATAGATTCCCAGATTTTCTGAGGAGTAAATAGCCAAAATTCACTTTTAAAAACTCCTTGGAAAAACAGCTCTCACTCCCAGTTTTGTCCCTAGCCTGCTTTATTTTTTCCAGTGGGAACACTACAGAACTATTAGGAGTGGGGATATGTCCTTTTGGCCAATGCCTGACAGATGTGGGTAGGATTTCACAGCTGTGAAGTTCTCCCCCGTTCCCATGCCTGCTCTGAACATGATCGCAAGAGGGAAAAGAAAGCATCAAAATTATTGCGCATTTAAAACTCCAGCCTCAAGCCATTACATTGCTGAAAACCTCAAAGAAATGGAAAGAAAAATTGCTGTCAGCATTCCATTAGAATTGGCAATGTCGTTTCTCCTGTTTAAGTGCAAACAGGAAGAACCATCAGGGAAAGAGATTCCATCTGAAAAGGGAAGTGTGAAATTGCTTGGTTCTTTTGCTTACCTGTTTCTACTGGGCAAAATGTTAGAATCTCCATTCTAACATTAATCAGGAGCAGGCTTACAGGCTTTGGATCCCTGCCCCATAAAATCAGGGTATGATGCAAAAGAGGGGAGGGGTTCGCCCCCTGTAAATCTGCATAAAAAGCCATAAATGGGGACATAAGAAAACAGATTGAATGCTGATTAAGTTAATACAGATTTAAAACAGCAATAAAATAGTCCAGTGGGAACTCAGCCATAGAGGGGGAAAGGAAGTAATACAAGGGGAATAGCAGTATTAGTGCAGATTCCCAACAGCCAGTGGCAATTTTGGTGGAGATGAACAGAAGCAAGAAATATTGCTGGTTCACTCATGAAAAGAACTGTCCTAAGAATGTGGATTTAAGTTGTGTTCACACCTAAGTTTTAATCCAGCTTCAGCCCACCTTCAGAGAGGCAGAACACATCAGCAAAGTGAATAGTCATTTTCTTTACACATTATCTAACCTAAAGGTGGATTCTTGAGTCAAATAATGCAGAATGAACTCTGCTGATATATTTTCTCAATCTGAAAGTGGACTGAAACTAGATTAAAATTTAGGTGTGAACAAAGTTTCAGTGGCTGCAGCTTGCCTCCTATTATCCCAATGGACACATGACAATATCTGTTTCAAAAGTGCTCTCAAACTGCTTTATAAGGCTTTAAACAACCAGTTTTATTGCTGCTTGGACCCATGGGCCGAGTTCCCATTCAAAGAATAAAGCGCTATATATAAGGCTATTTACACTGGGATTTACATCAATATGTAAAGCGTGTTAAAAGGAAACAAAGGAGCATCTGGCAATCAGATTCAACCCCGATTTTGTGTCCCCACTCTTAAACACTTAAAACGCTTCCAAAAAACGGATTGGCGAAAGTGATTCTTTCCCCTCCTCAGCCTTTCCCCAACCCTCTCTCCCCACTGCCCAGGGCGCACGGCAGCAGTGGCAAGTCAAGCCCCGTTCACCCCCTCCACCTCCACAGCCACCATCCCCAGCAGGAGTTTTGTCTGAAAAAAGCACCCTGGCTGGCTGGCTGGCTCTGCTGCCACCACCGCCTGCACACACACACTTAAACATACACACATCTCCCAGTTCCTGCAGCAGCTTCCCCCCTTTCCCTTTTTAAAGACCAAGGAAGGAGGGAAACAGCCTGAATTGCACAGGATTGCCTCTTTCAATCTTTAGGCTTACTGGGTGGGAAAGGAAACACTGTTATCAGGTGTGAAGTGGGTGAATTGTTACAATGAAACAGTCTGTTGTATAGGGGAATACTCTAGCATTCCCACAGCACTGAGGAAGAAACATTTTAAAAGCAAAAGCGGAAAAAAACTCTGGAAAAATCCAGTGTTTATTGACTCCATTTTAAAGCCAAATAATCCTCAAAATACCCCTGAAACTGATTGGGAATGGGGACGCTGAGGATCCAAATTGTTTTGAAACCATTCTAATTGATTGGGGAGTGGGAACAACGAGGATCCAAACAGTTTTGAAACCGTTTTAAAGTGGTAAAGGAAACTTGCCCATGGAATGTTCTTCCTGTGTATTATTTGGTCTCACCAGCTTGAAGAGGGACTCAAAGGGTCAAAAAGAAATTACCAGAAAGTTTCAAGAAAAAGATTATCCCTCTTTCTTCCAATGAATTGAAATTCAGGAGGTCTTCGCCTGGACTTCTTCAACCCCTCCAGGCTGGTGTTCAGCATCACCATCTCTTGTTATTTTAATTAACACCTCTAGAAACCAACAGAATAGCCACATATTTTTCATTGTTGCCCTGGGGTGCCTTCATCTATTCCCTTCAATTGCAAGTAATTGGCAATCCTAGCAAAAGTTACTGTGTTTGAAGTGTTAGACAGTTAGACTCTTTTAAAATTTGCAATAAGCCCAGACGAGATCACCATCCTGTACTGCATGAGAATTGAAAACGCTGATGTCAGTCCAGCAAGTAACAGGCAGAGGCTTTTGAGCTCAGTGAAAGAATCTAGTTCAAAATATGAAATATTTGAAAATCTTCTCAGCTTGGTTTAATTAGATCAGCTAAACTTTATATATCTTGAGGGAAAGAGCTCAAAATGTTATCAATCTAGTTGCTGCCACACGCTCAACTGAAGCAGCTTGCTAACTAAAACCTCCCAGATCAGCTATCACAGAGAATATTATTCCCACCAAAGTGGATATAGGTTTGCAGCCTAAATTCCACAATTCAAAAGGATTAAGTTCATTTTCTAAGCATTTCATAGGCTAAATCTCCCAGTTCTATCAAGTCATGACTATATTTAAAGAAGAAAGTAATCAGCTTTCTTTTCAATTAATATTCAGAGTAATTTCTTATAAGAAGCCCCATTTAAACCAAATTTGAAAAGTGCCTTGTGGCCTGATTTCATGATCAGCTTTACCCATGTTTTAACACTATTGGCAAAAGTCTTTTTTTGGACTAAAGCTCAAAGATCCCGGAATCATGGCTGTTGCAATCTAGACACAATGGCAGTAAGGGAAACTGGAGGCAGGACAGGGAACTGGCAGGCACAGTATCATTTAAAGGATATTTTGGATGGTGTGGTATAGAAATTGGGAAAGAACCTCAAGAAGAAGATTAGGAAGACATGTATCACGTGTCAAGCATCCAGATGTTTCACCCTCATCCTGTTATAAACCCCTGGCGGAAGTACCTTGCTTTATCACAAGCCTGTTTGAACTATTCTCATGGCACTTGGACTGCATGAGGCTCCCCACCACTTGCTTATAGATGAATGGAGAGATGGAGGAAATGGTGGGAGCAACACACTGAAAACAGCTGACATCCCCTGCCATTTTCTGCTCATTCCTGTGAGTCTCAGCTGGATCTTCACTGCTGCTACTGAACAATCCAGGGGTTTTCCACTAGCATTAACTACCCATTAGGGACCCATTAAGAGCAGGAAGACCCCATTTCCACTGCAGACCCCATTACAGCCACATTTGTTTCCACCAGTTCTAGGGAAATCCAGATTGAATGGGATCTTCAGGACCTATAATCCAGATTTCCTGTAGACCCCATTAAAGAGGACCCCACACGAGAGCAATTCCAATCCTACAGACCTTTGTTAAAGGCTCTGGAGAATCTCTGAAGTTTGTGGCAGATTGCTCCAGAGGATCTCTGGAGCTTATAACAAAGCTCCTGAGATTCTCCGGAGCTGCTCCAGATAACCTTTGAAGAATCTCTGGAGTGTCTACAAAGACTGCACCCCCTGTCCCCCCCAAAAAACTGGGTGACAGGCGGGACCCACATGGGTCAATCTGGATTTGCCACATGGGTCCTCTGGCATTTCCACTGTGGGCATTGCTACTGGATCTGCACTGCCTGTGGGGATGCATCAGGTACCTCCCTTAATCTGGATCTACTAGATCCAGATTAGTTGAAGGACTCATTCCTTAGATCCAGATCATCTTAAATCCAGAGAAAGGGAAGTCAGTGGGGAAAAAACCCAGGAGCCAACACAAGGCTTACAGTGTGAGGACTCAGCCGGTTACTGGTTTAATCATACAGTGCTTGGCTGTCTGGATACCAATCACTGAATCCCTTGATGGACAATGGACAACATGCAGACAACATACCCCCAGAAATACATTGGTCTTCTTAATCCACAGGGGAAGAACACTCCCTTGTAGGACTTTTCCTTCCTTCAATGCAGATTGTGCCATAGAGATCTTCAGTCCATGAGTCAGTGTGGTCGACAGCTATGTGAAAATTTCATACTGCTGCACCTCCAACCCCAGATGAGAAATCAATGGTGTTTTCTTTCCACACTTTCAAAGTTTTGCATACCCTCTATAAGCATTTAATTCCGTTTTCAGTCTTACTTTGGATTGATAAACCCCTCAGGCATTGGGAAAATCTTGGCTTTGGTGATGAATGAACCACTTTCACTGCTGCTGTAGTTTGAAAGTGCAAATGTTCCACAGTAGTAGGACTGATGGATGGACATATATGCAACTGGGTCATTCCACTGCTACCTGCATAATGTCATGGTCATACTTTACTGCTACTGTGATAAACTGCCCAAACTTGCTGTATCCTGAAAAGAACATACTTCTTCATACAAGACTTTGGACTTCCCTGAAGAAGCCAGTGACCAGTGTTTTAGCTTGCAACTGTTTTCAACTTTTTGAATATATCAAACTTTTTGTGAAAAGTACTTTACTATAGAAATGTAAGCAATAAATACATTTGTGAGGACATACACTTAGCTGAGAATACTTTGGGAACAAAAAAGAGTTTACCATATTCTTTGCTCCCCACTGAAATTAATGGGTCTTAAATACTATTTTTCACTAGTTTCGCCATCGTTAAGGCTGCATCTCCCATTACTCAGTAGACCACCTTAACCTTGGGGCAACTGGTCTCCACTGAAGACAATGAAAAGTAGCCTCACTTAAGATGCCCTTACTGCATAATGGAGACAAGCACCGCCTTGGAAATAGGCTCTTATCAAACTCAGTAGGGTCTATTCTGAGAATCTCTTAGCCAACTCATGTCTGCTTTGTGTTTTGGGGCAAAGGTAGACAAAAGCAAAAAAGAGAAACGGGCTCCCATGCTTGCGGAAGAAGGATCTTCAACAGACTTAATATGTCACATAAATTATATTTGCTGAAATTCCCTCTCCTGCACTACTATTAAAAGTTGCAGGACCCCAACCTTCATCTGCATCTGTCTGTTCCAGACTGTCACAAGAAATCCCCCATATCACAGTGATCAAATTCTGTGAAGAAACAAGGGAAAACAGCATACTTTTTTGCAAATGCCCCTGCATCTGGTAGCTGTTTGAAGACACCTCATCCCCTGCCTAAAAACTAAAGTCTAAAAGGAACAAGTTTCATATTATCCATGCATTATTCTGGATGTTTTGCGTTGGCTAATTTTTCACTCCTTCCTTATACGCTGTTTTGGAGCTAGGAAATAGTTGGGAGATATTAGGAAAGGCAAAGATGTGGATGTAGAAATGAAATGCTTCCGTGTCTTTTGCTTATCAAAGCAGAGATTATTTCAAACATCTTTTAGAAATGTGCTGCATTTGCATGTGAGTGATAGGGGGAAAACAATACATTTAAAAAAATATTAAATTTAGGCTTTCAGAATCAAGGTGCCTGGAATGCAAGTGAAGGCTGTGCTTCCTTTATATAGGAAGCCAGAAAAGTACAAAGTCCACTCGCATCACGCGGCCCAAGTAACAAGTGCCATAACCCAGTTCTTCCTTTCCTACTGAGCCAGCAGTTCAGTGTTCAAAGCATAAGCTGTGCTGACAAGATGATAAAGCTCTACTGCACCAGCATAGAGCTAGCAATATAGGAAAACAATCATACTGTTCCCAGAATAGACTCATTGCAAAATAGATTCATCTATAACATCACATGGATAATGCTGCTTCCACTTTTCCTCCAGTTACAAGTGGCACAGATAACCAGATATTATTATCGTTGTCATCATCATCATCATCATCATCAAAACATGATGTAACATCTGCCAGTTCTTTGGTGTTGGCCTTCATTTCATAGCAAGTTCTTCCAAAGAATTTAGGATGTTGTTGTTATTTGCAAATGAAGAAGAGGACAGGATTCGTATACCTTTAACAGTTGTACAAAAGGTGAAATTTAAGTAAGTGTGCATTTCCTCTTCCGTACAGCTTTTAAAATTATATGTTCTCTTTTTCATCTGGTAACCCTAATGTGTTATCTACAGATTTTTATGGACTAGAACTCCACTTTGGCTAAGGATCATGGATATTATACTTCAGACAAGGATGTTTCCCAGACTTGAGTTATCTAACCACAGAAATGGGGCCTGCATTTCCATCCTAAAAATGATGCTTTGTATTTTTAGTCCTAAAGAAAGGGCTCTTGTTTCAGCAAGTCATGATTCCTCCAGGTCCTACTGTGAAGAATTTAAGAAACCCAGGCCATGGTCACACCTTCACTTTAAACCTTCTTCAGTCCATTTTCAGATCTGCCTGCTCAGACATTTTCATTTCTATCCAGTTTACTTGCGGACTTTCCACCCTTGGCAGAACCAAGTTTAGAAAACCAGCTTTTGATGATTTTCCTACCCACATCAGCTCCCTTCTCCTGTATCTTTTAGAGGATCTTCTTAGCTCAGGAGCAGCTTTTTTAGCAGCTTAGATTAGCAGATGGCATTGGCAAAAGACTGCATCTTGCATGAGCAAAAGTGCTTCATGCTAAGGCAAATGAACCATTGGATACAAATACATTAGCAGTTTCTTAAAATCTCCAAAGGAAGAGAAATTAAACAGGCAAAACAGACTGAGACACTGGATGTTATAAATAAAGCTTTAATAACTGCAGGCTCTTAATCAAAATAATTCATTTGGGAGGAAAAGCAAATGAGCAATTATCCAGTTTTATCTCCAGTTCATACACCAATTGAAAATAAGCAAGGCACTGCTTGGTTTCCATATTATTATACATGTGGGTCTAAAGGAAAATATTGACTATGGCCCTTTTCACAGTTACCACATCAAGGCCACCTCACATGCTCTCGGACAATCTACACTCACACTGGTAATCTCCAAGACACAGTGTTTGGACCACTTCCTGGTGCAAATGTTGTGTGGGGGTGGGGCAGCTGCGGCTGTGCAGTTCCGTGCCAAGTCATGATCACCATAGCAACAGTCTGGCATGCACCAGAAGTAACTGTGGTTGTTCCTATGGCAAAGTGGAGAGTCTGGGATGGACCATCCACACTTCGAGGACCAGTAGGGAAGTGGGGGTAATGGTGCCAACATTTGCAGTGCAAATGCTGGCTACCGTCCCTGAAGTTAAGTGCCCCAAAGGCCCAAACTCAATGCTTCCTCACACACCAGTGTGGGCCCTTTGTGGTGTGCTAGTTTATTTTTCCACTTCATTAGACCCCTTTTATGTAATCAAGAAGGACAGAGGTGCCTGCACCAGTCCCCTTCATCATTTACCTGCTCTGACCTAATAATAGGTCTTATACCAGGTTTTGCTGAGAAAATCCTTTTACTATGGCATTAACACCATGCATAAAAGAACTGCCAAACAAACAGCAGGCATGTATAAGAAGGAAAACAAGATCTAGGAAGACGCCAGTCACTTTTGACTCTTCTAAAAGTAAAATCCTCTGAAGATGAATATCACAGCAATATCCAAAAGCTTAGATTCTCAGAAGAAACCTGAGAACATGGGATAACAGTCCCAAAACCGCTGCAGATAAGATTGAAAATGACCAAAATATTACACAAGGATAATAGAGAGGAAGAAAATAATGAAAAGAAGAAAATCCAGGGTTGTTTTTTATGTCTATGGGAACTGTTGATTCAATTAAAACATACATAGTTCTACCTGTATTAATTTCATAGTCAGTAGACAGTTTTTTCATCTGGTATCATACAGCAGAAGGACAGAGCAGGCTACCTTTCCTGGATTTGACAGTTTTCTGTTTTTGCAAGGGAAACATAAGAGAAACAGCATTTCTTGGCTGAGTGGGTGGGATGAGCAACTCTTGACTTTTTAAATACAAACAAACCTTGTACATCAGTTTTGCCATCTCCTTGGCCTTTTCCAGCTGAGTTTCAGGGACTGGGCTCTTCTACACCTAACTGTTAATCCACATTCATTTTACTTTCAGAGAGACAGAACACATCAGCAATTGACAAGCTGTTTTCCTTCCATGTTATCATCTTATCCAGAAAATGGCCCATCACTTTGTTGATGTGTTCTCTCTCACTCTAAAGCTGGATCAAATGTAGATTAAAACTTAGGGCCTTCTCACACTTGCCAGTAGACTAACCCAAGAACTGGTCTACAACATTGTGATTTAAGGAAGGCCACACACCCTCCTAGTATGGTCTATCTACACAAGAAAGAGCGCAGATCAAACCAGGATGCACAAAATGGTGCTCCAGTTTACCAACATACTAGGTGGTGGTATAGCAGAACATGGAAGTGTGTGGACAGCATGCCTCCATGGTACAGCATACCACAAGAGACCTTTTCCAGTGGTGGAACAAGCTTTGGAGCCTGCATTGGAAGCCTCTGAAAGCTCCAAAGGGGACCCCATTTCAGACTGCTATGCCCTAGTGACCTCTTATTCTCTGTATTGGTTTCTCTTTTTGCCAGGAAACCAGATGTGCACCTACTGACTGATCACATGTTGACTTTAAGGGCCAATCATATATTTACCTATAACCCATCAAGTTGCTTGTCAGTTTTCTGTCCAAAACTAAGAGATGATGTATTTCTCATTATGGTAGACTCCAAAGCTGGCATAACTTCAGAGTCAGCACAAGAACAGGAGCAAAACAGGCTGTTCCAATGTAGATGGCCTTGTTCTGTCCAGGTGCAATCCATCCCAGTTTGGAACAGATTGCATAGGATGGACCAGCATAACCAGACCACAGAGGGTAAGTGTGAAAATGGCCTTAAGTCTACCTAGGCCCACATGTAGAAAATGGGCTAATTAGCCAGGATCCTTTGTACAGGATTCACAGTGCAAAAGTGCTTCTTTATGAGATCAGTCTTCATTTAAGGCACTATTCAAAAACTGAGAGAACTGAAGTCTTAATTGCTCCTCACAGGGCAATTGGAATCCCCCAGATTTCTTTTAAAAATTAAAAATGAGTTGCTTTCCAAAAGGAACAGAAGTTCAGTGTTTCACTGTCAAAAGGCAACTGCCCAGCAAGTTGAAGCAACAGATTCTGAGGCCCTGTGTACCCCTCTGCTGCAAATTGCCTCTTTGGATGAATAAATGAAAACCTTGGCACACTTTCCACATTTGGCCTTTTTCTGGAACATATCTCAGGACAGGGATCTGTTGTTTACATGCTAATGCAGACTATGGCAGGGCTCCCCTGGGGTCTACCATAGAATGTACTAGCACAGAGGCAGCAGGCCCCTATTCCATGATATATTACAGAATAAGGCCAGGTGTGGAAAAGCCCCTTATCAATCTGAGGTATGTAAAGGCAATGGAAGCAACGTCCCAAAGCCAGATAGTTCACGAAATCTCCATAGTTGAAAACCCACAGTTAATGTTTGGTTCACAAAATATACTTTGTAAAACCTCTGCAGCTATTTGATGTTAAAATCTTTTGGCACATATTCCTGAGGCAAAAATGCAAAATAAACTAGCACAGCAGCTGGCTGGCAAAGCAGATTAGTTGATGTTTAGCTTTTCAAAAGCACTAGTTCAATTTGCATGTGCCAATGCAAGATATAGTTTGCAATGATTATGCATCATTATAACAAATCACATAATCCACTATGCAACCTGGATAAGGAGCCACTGAAGGTAGCAGCCAGAGAGTCCTAGGACTTATCAGTCCTTGGGTTCACCGTGACTTTACAGGATACCTGTAGAAACATAAAACTGCAAAGCCAGAACACAATTAAAGCCACAAAGTAACACCCAAAAGCAGCAGCAAATGGCTAAACAATTTCAACCTTTTAAAACCACTTCAGCTATTTTCTTTTAAGAATTTTTACCTGGCACATAAATCATTTTTGCTTTCTAACTGAAAAGCTCTCTTCCAGTTAAATATTAAATGCATTAAAGAAATTCAGCAGCACAGCTGAAATTATCCACCTGGTCAGACTAGTTAGTCCAAACTTTTCAAACTTAGTTCTGGCCATGGTCACATGCGAGTCCTGCAACTCACATGAATTTTATCTAAGCCGTATTCCAAGCTGGCCTACACCTGTTAGACCACCCTAAAATGTAGTCCTGTTTTTACAGGACTGGCATGGATTCAGACCATGAAATTCCGGGCTGTCTTCCACTTCCTCACGTGTGAGTGGGGGACAGCCTACAGGAGGAAGAACTGTGCTGTGGTGGGTGGCGCCCAGTATTTCCTTTTGGCCAATCGGCATGCATGAGGCACCTCCCCATTGGCCAATGGGCATGCATGGAGTTTGTGAGGCATCTCCCCCTCTCCTCAGTTTATGTGTGTGATTCTTCTCTCTAGCATTTTTACACAAATTTTATTTTTATTATTTTTAAAAAAGATGCAGGGAGAAGAAAAGCATACAAAAAAGTAAGGGGTGGGGTGAGACAGGGGAGCAGGCTTTAAAAAGAACTGCAAACACACACCCTCACTTCCCTTGAGTGACATGAATAGCATTCAATAGGAAACAAGATAGATGTGATGTAGCAAAAGGAGTGGGGGGCCAAGAGCTCCATTGAGGAACCCCAGGAAGAAATGTGTGACCAATGGAGCCCAAGGTGGGGACAACCTCAGTTCGAACTCATGAATAGGCCGACCTGTTTTGAACTTGTCTGACCAGGGCCTTAGTTGAATTAATGTATCCTATACTCACTCATGCATTATGTTCTGGAATAAATGATCTGCTCCATAACACTCAAATCTTAAAAAACACCCATCCACCCTGTACATTGTCAGGGTTTGCAAGGACAGCTGCCTCCAAAAACAGAACACATATGGCTATGAAAGAAGAAATGGGAGCATTGAGTTTCTGTGGAAGAGATAGGTAAACTCTAAGCCAAAGCTATTTCGTCAGGTTTTCCCTGAACTGTGTTGGTGCCTCTTCATTTGGGATATTTTTGCTCACTCCTCTATGTATTTCCAGCATCAAGTAGAAATGCAATTTATCTCCACCAATAACCCAGCATGACCAGAAGCAAGATCAGCCAGGTGCAAGGGAATCCGGTCAGATTATAATATCATCCATCAATAACCTGGGATGAAATTAAAGTTTCAGTCTTCATTGCTCCCTCGTTTTTGCTCTTGCCTGAAGCTAAACTCCAGCTGACTGTCCAATCTCATTCATCTTAAGGATGGATTCTCCAATTGCCATTCCAGTTTTTACCATTTTAGGTTGACTCTGCACAACTTTTTTGGGAAAGTGTGGAATTCTCCCTCCTGAAGAGAGGAAGTTCCAATAACGGAGTGCTAACTGCCTAAAACTTGATGGCTTCCTTTATTTTCCTTTGCTGAAACCAGTTCATATATTTCTAAGTTGTTTGCATGTTATTTTAATGTTGCATTTTCACAAATTCATCTCCTTAATATAATGCATGCAAAAGTAGCTTGAAATGTGTTAGTTCTTATAGATTCCAATCCACCAACATGTATAAGATATAAGCAAGTTATCAATGCTATGAATTAGGAGCTGCTTTACAGACCAGAGAGTCCAAGCAAAGTTTATTTGCCAACAATCAATGTTCATAGAGTGACAAATTCCTTTCCCTCCTACAGTTTCCTTTTCCACAAGGTTGCCTTGGGATTGGAATTTTCTCCCAGGTAGCTTGTTTTGGTATTAAAATCCAGAAGATAGGGGAGCATAGAGGACGAAACTTAACAACACACCATCAGAGGCAATTTTCAGCTAGGCAGCCCACACTTTAAAAAGAACATCTGGGAAAATCCTTGTCTGAACATGTGGATGCTTGCTGTGGTTCTGTCTAATTTGTTCCTCAATTCAGTGACCCAAGTGACATAGATACAGCTAAACAGCTCCTCCTACTGAAAGTTTAATTGAACATTTTTAAAGGTTACAGTTAGAAGCCAAACCAACGACTGCCCTGTGCAATTTTCTGCCCGCAGACTCATAGGCAGTGGTCCACTGCTGGTATCCAAAGACACTAGGCTCCTACTGTTGTCATACCTATGAACTATGTCATTTGTCCTTGGAAGGGCTGCTACCTTTTCTTGGGTTCATTAACCTTGTTTGCATTTTAATAAAAATGTACCAAGAGTAATATAAACAGAATGTGATTATTTGCTATGCTTTCCACTCAGTCAAAGGAGCAAAAAAATAAAGAGATGTAAAGAGGTACCCATGAAAGAGAAAAAGAGTGTTTTTCCACTGTCACTAGAAGTACCCATTAAGTACCCATTAATGGGTACAAAAATGCCATTACATACCTATTAATGGGTACTTAATGGGTACTTTTAGTGACAGTGGAAAAACACCCAAAGTGAGAAAGAGGAAAAATCCAGTTGAAACAGAAAACAGGATCCATCAGTCGCTTTGAAGTGGCAATCTGTTTTGCAAGAAAGGAGGCCTGTCGCCCTGTGCTTCATCTCTTTCTCTGCCAGTTAGCGTGGGAAACTGCAAAAATGTGCTTTTCTCCAACCCACCTACCCAGTAAGATATCATGCCAATATAAAGCATAATTGCTGCCAAGGAAACAGATCACAGTCAGCAGGAATGAGTGCTGTGTTGGATAAAGTTTGCTCCCAAGGTGTACTTTTTCATGGCTTATATTAGTTAGAGAGCTATGGCTGTTTCTCTAGGCCTCATTCTCAATTAGTTTCAGTTTGGCTCCTTGGGTCAAAATAATACGGACAGAACAAACTGCAGCTGTGTCTCCAAGTTTATCGAAAAGCTCTCCTGCATTTTACCCCCAAAGTGTTTTGTGTTCCTTTTCAGAGTCTTCACTGCATTTTTGCAGGCAAGGGTAGTGCACACAAGAACAGTAAGGCCGGGCTACTTATCACTGCTGCACTAGGTGTAGCCTAGACCGTGGTCACACTTTAAAGTTCTAGTCCCTCTCAGGGGCAGGCATAGAAGTCAGACCACTTCCAGGCTGGAGTGGCCTGGGTGACAGCAGTGGCATTAGAGAGGCAGCAGCAGTGGCAGGGGTATGAGAGGTCGGCAGCCCTTTGCCCGGCAGGGTCTATTTCTGGCTGAAACAGAATCAGTGCTGGGATAGTCCCATTCTGGGCAAGAAAGTCCTTGGAAAAAGCAGAAAGGTACTTTGGCATTTGGTCCCCAAGATGGCCTCCGTCCTCCTATAATCTAAGGCAGACTGCAGCCCTAATGTCAAAACAGCCAGAATAATATGGCAATGAAAAGTTGTTACAAATGCCTTTCATACTTTTCTACCTCCCTTCTTCCCTCTCCTTTTAAAAAATAGTAAACCCTAAACTCTGTTGTTTTCACATAGGATGCCTCCCTCCGATCTGAGTGCCCATGAAGTTATGGTTTTAATAAAGTAACTATGCATTAAAGTAAAATCTGTTCTTCTTACAGAACCAGTAGCTGACCAAAGCATAACCTTCTGTTTAATTAGTCTAAATACTCAAATGAATAAAAGCAGTAATATGGATTTGTTCCCTTGGAGATCGAAAATAAGGGAGTTTTGCCATTTTGGGTACTATACTGTAAAACATAATTCTTTTAAAGGGCTTAAAACTGAAAATAAGGCCCCTGCTAAGTCATTTCCAGTCTACAAGATCTGTAGCGGAGAAAAGCATGAGAAATCCACAATGGTAGATATAATAAGGGGGAAACAACATTTTATTTCTTGTGCATATCAAGTAAAATTCTTGCTCAAGAGAAACTATTCTTATAAATAAAGAAGCAAGTAGAGTTACTATAGTTTTAGTACAGAATTCAGACAAGGGATGGGAGAATATTCTCACAAAATTGTAACGAGGAGCAGTTTTGGGTGGAAAATGAATATATTCAGTAACCAGGAGAGATTTAAATTAAACTGGAAAGTTCATCTAGAAGTTCAGAATAATTCTTAGGATTACATATAATAATGTCATTCTGCACCTAGTGACATCAGTATGGAGCCATTTTTCACAGACCTAGGCCAAGTTCATACTTACCTAAGAGGACCTGTCCTAATAGGCAAGTCTAGGCTGGTCAAGATCAAGGTCAGTAGGGCACATTCACATTACGTAAACTGGAACAGCTTGTTATGAACGTTACCCTGAACATGTGTATAGTAGACTTGCATACACAAAAGAACATGTGTCTATGGACTTATGGAGGAAGAAGAAGAAGAAGAAGAAGAAGAAGAAGAAGAAGAAGAAGAAGAAGAAGAAGAAGAAGAAGAAGAAGAAAAGTTGGCTTTTCTAAACTGCTTTTCTCACCCATTTAAGGGGACTCAAAGTGGGTGACAAAGCTTCTATTCTTCTCCCCACAACAGAATACTCAGGGTCCAAGGTCACTCAGCTAGCTTTATGTAGGAGAGCAGAATCAAAACTGGTATTCCCAGATAAGAGTCCCAGATAAGAGAATACATTTACCACTGTTTTTAAAAAAAAAAAATGGGGTAACGTCTCTATAAAATGACCCCACTCTTTCTGTAATGGTGCAGCTGTTACTGGAAACAACACTCACAAAACAGTAGCATCCACACAGTGAATTTCTGTTATTATTTTGTCACCTGGGGAGGAGATAAATGTAATCCCCCATTTACCGCCCAAGCTGCCACCTTGTTAGGGCAGTTGGTTCCTGGCCACCATTTGGATGAGTCAACAGCCAGGGGTTGGTTTGGTGGACAAAACTGCAGAGTCCCTGCCATGGACTGAAAATGTAGAAGACTTCCACCCTCACTTCTGGCCTGGGAAAATGATTCTAGCCATGGTTTAGAAATGATTTAGGCCATGTTTTGCCTGCAGCGACATTCCTGCAATGCTTCAAGGTAGCTTATGGACAGTGTGAGCTTCCCCTAGAGTAGCAACCTGAAGCCCAGAAAGTCATTATAAGTTGGGTCATAGGAACATAAGAAATGCCCATTGGATCAGACTCAGCCTCTCAAGGCCAGTATATGTAATGTTCTCAATGTAATGTTGATATCAGGAGCATTGACCTATAAGTGCAAAGTGAGGAGCACTTCACCACTCTATAGCTGAGACTTCCCTCCCATTTTTCTTCATAGACATTTCAATTTGAGATTGGCTAAGGTGTGCCTAATCCAGTATATTCAGCAAGATCAGCTTTGCTGTGGGTTTGAATGGCACTGCATCCTTAACATTGTCTCACTTCCTATTGCTTGCTTGCTTGATGCTCTTTAGTCACAGCCAACACTCACATACTATTAGCATTGCCTATTCAGATCACTAGTACAACGTCCCCTTAGCTACTTTGTCTTCTACCCTACCAGTCCCCGTGGGCACCGGCTACATATATTACTTTCAGTACCAAAGTGCAAAGCTATAACAAAAGCACCTGCTGATTGGATAAGTGCTGCTCTGCAGAAACTTGCAGCTTGTATCATGAACAGATGGTCCAAGAAATCCATGGGTTGCCTCTTAAATGGGTCAATCTGCTGTTCAGAACAACCCATGAAGCCAATTCTGAAAATGACTTGTTTTCTTCAGTGCAGGTGGGTTCAGTCTGTCAAACTTCTCTAAAGCTGTGCCAGCACTATATCTCTCTAGGGGAAAAAATTGAGAATACTGCACTAGAAATGAACCACAGCATAGACAAAGGCAGCCTAGGGTTATATAGATACTGAAAAGCCCAATTTGTTTATTTTCTGTGCAGACATGTTTAGAGCATTTGTAGATGAATCTGAAGTCTATGGTCAAACAATGCCCTATAAAATACATTCATCAACAGTTTCAGGAACTTGCCACTGTTTAACAGTCATGGGGTGATGTGCCAGCAACATTATGGGCCCTTTCTGCAGATTATATTTTGGAATAGGGTCATGCCATCTGCATACTGGTGCAGAATACAGCTGGTCCTGGATCATGTCCCATCAGTGTGATCTCCACAGCCTATATCTCCAACCAACACCAAGTCACAGCCACCTCAAACAGAATAAAGGCAATGTAGCGCTTAAATGCATCCAGTGTCCCCATTCCCCTAGTCTGTTCAGTTCCTACATTGTGAGGCTCCTCACACAAGCTCCTCACCATTTCTGCACTGGGGCTTAATTTGGATTATATCCTGGGATAGGGACCTTTCATCTGTATGGTGGTGCAGACTGGCAGGTGCAGAAGGGGATCAGTGAAGGAGAGAGATTCCTGTCCACCTTGGGCTTTGATCTGCACTGCAGATCACCATATCTGAAGGTAGGTGGCAGTGTGAATTTCTCAGCATGTGTTGGGGAAGTATGAGAATACTCTGACTACTACAACTTTGGAACAGCCTTAACTCAGTGGTACACCAAGAACCCACCACAGATGTTTTCCTTTACTGTTATTTTTGCCTTTGATTTATTTTTGGCTACAGAGTTGCACATATTTTCCCTATTTTAATGGAATTTTAATATATTTAATACTTTTGATTTTCATATTTTAATATATTTTATACTTTTGATTTTAATATTAATATATTTTATACTTTTGATTTGTTTCTTCTTCTTCGCCATTCTGAGACTTATAGGCCGCACCCCCATAGGGATTAAAATCTGGATTTGGACTTGGGAACCAGCGTTCCCATTAAATTCACCAGTTGTCCAAATCTGGGAAGGGCCGTTCCCGTGCCATTTCTTTTCCCCCAGATTTTCTGCAGAAACCCCTGGTAAAATGAGGACTTACCAATCCAGTCCGGATTTTAGTCCCAGTGAAAGCCGGCGGCTGGGGCAAGTGAGTGAAGTGAGCGAGCAAATGGGGGGAGGGGTGTGGGGAGGGAACACTGCGGTGGTGGATGGTTGTTGCAGGATCAGAGGACGGGGGGCTAGTGGGTGGTGTGGGGAGGGAATGCAGTGGCAGCAGATGGGTGGTGCAGGATCGGAGGAGGCCAGGGTGACCAGGGGGTGTGGGAAGGGAATGTGGTGGCAGCTGATGGTTGTTGCAGGATCGGAGGAGGAAGAGGCCAGGGTGAGCAAGTGAGCTAGTGGCAGACGGGGACAGGAGACAGGATGGCGGTGGCTCCTGTCCAAAACCGCTGTGCTGCGCCACACTGCATCATTCGCAGGTGTGCTTGTACGGACCTGCAGGTTCCGTTTGGGAACAGCCTGATGCGCGCTCAATGGCCTCCAACCCTAACCAGCATCAGAACCTGGATTGCTCTGGACCAGAGTAATCTGAATTTGAAGTAGGTGGGAACGCTCCCATATAGTAGGGCTTAATAAGCATACATTCAAAGAAAGATTAACCTCACCAGCATAACAAGGGTTTGGACTGAATACCTGGTGTTGGAGTGGGGATCATAACATGTGTGTTTGGGAAAGTGTGAGATGGGGCATGCAGGCGGTCAACCAATTATTATTCAAAGAAAAAGAGAAAGGGAAAGGAATGAAGCACAAAAGAACACAAGTATCTGGTTTCACAAAGCAGCACAATAAATTGAGTCTATAAATGCAGTCAACTGGGAGTGAAGGAGCCAGCCAGAAGCTAACCAGGCAGAATCTATAGCTGAATTCACACTTATCTTCATGGAATGGGATACAAAGACAATCCCAGGCTGGTTAACACCAAGGGCAGTTGGTGATTGGGTGATGGAACTTTGCATTTGGTGCATGAGGGCAGGGTGAATATTGTAGAGTCTGAACCCTCACACCTGGACCTGAAGAAATTCCAGAACAGAAGAATTAGAGTTGGTTTTTCTACCCGGCTTTTCTCACCCATTTAAGGGGACTCAAAGCGGCTGACAAAGCTTTCTATTCTTCGCCCCACAACAGAACATCCTGTGAGGTAGGTGGGGCTGTCTCACAAAACAGGAACTCTTTGTTTCAACAGCCAGATGTGGTGTGAAAGCACCACTCCCGAACCATCCCAGGCATCACAAGAGTGCTTGTGGACAGTATTTAACCTGTCTACTAGGGATGTGCTCAGATATCTGATGAAGTTGCAATTGGTTCGAATAGGTACAAATTCTGACATTTGTGGACGACATGAATTCATCCACAAATCAGATATTCAGAAATGCATTGAAGCTTCACTTGAAGCTTCAGTGGATACCAGAACCCCCCCCCCCCCCGGGCCTCCCACCTCCTCATGGCCTCCTCTCCTCCACAAGCCCCTCCATTTCCCCCTGCAAGCTCTGTTGCCCCACTTACCTGCCACTGCCACACCTTCTTTCTAGGCCTTCCAGTTCTCTGTGTGCATGCATGTGCAGAACCAGAAGGCTATTTAGGCCTCCCGAATGCCTATTTCGGCCTCTGCAGAGTGCTGAGATGGGCCTGGGGATGCCATCGCAGGCATTCCACCTGCATCCCATGTGCCCCCTTACCTTTTGGGGGGCCTCTGGTGTACCAGGAAGTACCTTAGAAGAAGGCTCCAGACCTGCCACAGCGAGGACAGATAAGTGGGCGGGGGAAGGGAGGGGGAGGTTGCATTCATGAACATGAAGCCCCCCACATTTGTGGAGGTGGGATTCAGCCAAAGCTGGATTTTTCTTCGTTCAAGTCACACCAAACTGAATGTGAAAAATGGCTCCGTGCACATTCCTACTGTCCACAGCTGTTAAGGATCAGGACCAGATCAGGGCACTTTAGAGACACTGTAGTGTGGATATCATGGAGAAGTTTGCACTTTGGTTCCCATCCGTGGGAAGCAAAGGGGGAACTGTCCTGTCTCCAGCCAGCAAGGTCCAGAAGCAAACACAGAAACACGTATAGGCTTAGTACCAGCAAGAGACAATATCAAGGCAAGGTTTTGGGGGGCTGAAGAGTTAATGCGTTGTCAAACAGTTCCAAGGTCAAAAACTATCAGAGAGTCAGAAGGGCTGGTCATAAATCAAAAAGCAAGATTACGGATTCCAAGAGCTACAAATTTTACGGTCTTTGTCTGCAATAACTCTGGCCTGAATGTGAGGCTTTAAATAGAGGAAGCAGGGTCACACCTCTTTCATTGCAGGTGGAGTAATCTTTCTGATTTACACAGCTGTGAACGCTCTTGTCAACACCATCAGGGAAGGGCGTTGCCTGGCTTCTTGCTCTCATTCTGAGCCGCTGTCAGTTTGAGCTACAGATTGAGCATTCTCACTTGCCACTTGTGTCAGGCATTCCTCATTGTGCCTGGCCAGGCAGCCTGCCTCAGCCTGGCTGGCCATTGCAATTTCTCCTTCATTGTCTGAGGAAGGAGGACTGACAAGAGGAGGCCTGACAGGAACTTGCCTATGTGTGAACTAAGCATTTGCACTGGACACTTACTGGAGGTGCAGATGGGTGTCCAGGTGCCACCATCTTGCAGCCCTGGTGCCGACACCAGAGCCTGTGTGCCGGTGCTGTCACCGGGGCAACCACGACACGTCATGCACACGCACTTGCACATCACATCATGTGATGTGATGTGGAAGCGGTTGATGCAGTGTGAATGGGCCTGCCCAGAGCTTTACCAGCTCCAGCACAGGTAAAGGTAAGTGTACGCGTTTGCAAATAGTTTCACATGATGCAACTAGTGGGCCAAGTGCAGAAAAGTCCCTTGTTCCAGTGATCCGCTTGGACCAGTTTCACAGGTATGTGTGAAAAGGGCATACAATAGTGTTTGTCCTTGAGGGCACCCTTAGAAATGGGTGGATTGTGGGAGAGATTCATTATTGAAATTGTAAGAGGAAGGTGGTGAGGAAGTTTAAAACATCAGTAATTTCTTTAATTTTTTAAAAAGTTTCCTGTTGATACTTTAAGGTAAAAGAGAGAGAGAAAGAGACTTTAATTTTTAAAAATTGATTGGACACTTTGACGAGTGTTTGGAATTGTATTCCTCTTGAGTTTAGAAGGCTTCGTATAAATATATGTGCACATTCATTTGTCACATTTTTTTCTTTTAAAATATTTTCATTCTAAGGGAGAATTGTTTGTCTCACTTAAGATCAGGTTGTAAGAAAAGCCACATGTTATTTCATGCTGTTTAATTTAGTATGGAAAATAATGAATGATTAATAAGGATCACTCATCAAATGCTCAAGCTGATTTATTTATACAATGATTAAGTTTTTTTCCCTCTCTTGTAATGTTAATAGATGCTGCTAATTTGGCTTATTGTTGAATAGCAGAAACAGAATTAGACAGATAAGCACAACTCAAAAGAAATGAGCCATGTTATCAACACTTCTTTCATTTAAAAAAATTCATTCTAATACTATTTCACAGCTTGCTTTTGTGAAGGAATGACAGATGTGCATAACATCGAGAACCTTAGACCAGTACTCTGGTATTTTCCTGATTTGCTTTATCAAGACTTGAGCAAGTTCTGGTCTCCAGGCTTAAAAGTGTGGGTTACCTTGATTTCTTTATTTATTGTGGTTTTACATGAAAACTATCCTCCCCCCCCAAAAAAAATCAGTAGTTTTCTTTATAAAACAATTCAAATTTAAGATTTGTTGTGTCTACTGAACATTATATAATTAGCACATTTCATAGGAAAGAGTATTTGCAATAAACAAGTATCATTATTTGAACAATAAGAATGAGTGTATTTGCCCAGTGTTACTGATGGAAGAATAACATGTGAACACTACATGTACCTGAGTCTTTCTGCACCTACCTGTAAATCAGGACAGTATGAGATCAAAATACTCCAAGGCGAACCTGAGTTCGCCTCAGTCTGTGTGCATGGAAAGCCTCTAATCCAGGCTACATGTGGGACAAAATCCACAGCAAAAAAAAAAAAACCCTTTCCAACTGTTCTTGCTCCAAATTAGGAAGGCAAGCGTGTATTAGCTTGAGTCATGGGGACGCACCTGGGTTATTGGGGGAGGAGTTTGGCAATCGGAGCATTAGCAGGCAGGGATTTGCTGTCCCTGCCATGTGAGCTGCAATCGCAACTGCTTGGGGATATCATGTCTCTCCGGGTACAAGCATGACACACACACCTTGCCTGATCGCCCTATCTTCAAGGTACGCGTGGGTGCTTGATTTAGCACATGAGCACCTGACAGCTTCCCTCCACACAGCTGAGCAAGATCAGCTGTCAGACGGAGGTATGCCCACTGTCAATGAGCTGCTTTCCCTTCTGCATCTCCAAAAACCACGCACTGCATTAATAAGACGGGCATAATAGGAAGGGAACCTGGCTCATTGATCGAAGCCACAGCTGTGTTTCAATTATTTTAGGGAGGAGGGGTGGGAAAAATGCAGTTCCCCAATGCAGGGGTTTACCATGGTTTTCATGGGGACAGGTGGGTTCAGCTTGAACCCGGGCTGTCCTTAATCACCATGCGAACTACAGTTTGCACTGGCGCTGCCCCGAATCAACCCCGAAGTAATCAAAGGTCATGGGGATGCGCTCTTAAAATGCAATCAGATATGTGTAAAGAAGCGCTCTCTGGCAGAATTTGAAGCTCTTAGGACAGACATTTTCTCTCTAAATTCACCTTACTCTGTCTTGAAGCCTAGGAAGAGGCATTTCTTCCTTCTTTGGGGTAAAATAACACCAAAAATGACTCCTTCTTTTAGTTGGACAGGGTAGGAAACTACATAAGCCCAAAGGAGGGAAATGTAGCCAATCACAGAAAGGAAACAAATGCTGTTGATGAGTGATGGATCAGGGCCACAGAAAGCTGAACAGAAAAGTGACCAATCAGTGAAAAACACTTACACTGCCTGACCTTATGATGAAGAATACTGAAATGAGGAAATAAGTTAAACTTATTCATTTTGATGTTTGAATGTGGGTGCTGTGGTTTTTTTGTTTTGTTTTTGTTTTGTTTTGTTTTGTTTTTGTGCATCTACAGATTAAACTTTTTTCTTAATGGTGTGACCAAAAACAAACCCTATCTGATTGCACCATTAAACCCCTCTGGGTCTCTCGCTTCTGCACTCTGGTGTAGACTAGAATGGTCATGGCCCCTGCTAGTTGCTCCACCCACAGTAGGTGGAGACTGTTCCAGTCTAGGTGGCCCAAAAAGGTCTATTGTGATCTACTAATGAGTATACCAGCCCAGGGGGGCATGCAGGAGACATGCCTCTGTGGACTGATTTAGCAGTGGGATCCATTTTAATGGGGAACCAAATTTTGCTGCTCAAATGAGTCTTCCTGAGTTTCTGATTATTAGAGCCCTCTGGTTATTAGAGCCCTCCTGTAGTAGTGAGTGGCAGTACAAGGGCTGTTCCAGACCAGACCATCCAAGTGTGGATAGCTGTGTTCTGTGAGCTAGACCTTTCCAGCTGGGAACTGTTCCAGTAGAAACAATTCCAGCTGAAAAAATACAGCCCACGTAAGTATGAAAAGTGTATTTTCTGGTTGCATCTGTACACATTTTAAAAACAGCTTAAAAGGATATTAGAGGCTTTAAAAAATTTTAATTAAGAAAATTAAGAATAAGAATTAAGAGATTAAGACATTTCCATCCCACCTCTAATCCACTTTAAACACATATTAAAAACGCATCTTACATCTTTTGATGTTTATTAAGGCACTAGCATGAAGATGTTACTGGCTCTATGATGCTTTTCATCCTTTTTTTAAAGTGTGTGAATGCAATCAAATTTTTTCTGGCCCATGGATAGCTAATTCCATGTTTAAGCAATAAGCTTTGAAAAGTTCCATTGATTCTAGCAGAGGCAGCAAAGTGAATCATCATTAAAATAGATACATTGATGGGATCACTGAACTGATGAGTTAAAAGTTGAGGACATTACAGCTCATCCTCAGAGGGAGCAGTTCACCCCTTTTCAGACATTAGACTGATCCAACAGCATGCCAACATCTGGCCACACTCATCACTTTCATGTGACACACACACACCCAGCAGAGGGTGAATGCCAGCCTCTGGATAAAAAAGGATTATCTACCTCTGACACAGTTGTTCTGTGTTCTCTGTCATTTCAAAAGATATATGCCCAAAGCAACTCTGCCACATTAGAAGAATAGTGGTTTCTCTCTGGTTTATCAGAGCTTGAGTGGGTCACAACTGAATGGCAAAAACCTACCCCGATTGGTCCATGCAGGTGCTCATTAGGGATGGATGAAGCTGTCAAATTTTGTTTATCAGACAACTTCCTATATCACCAGTTTAAAGATCAGAGACGTTTTCGCACGGGCGAAAACGGAACGCGAAAAAGGCAGCTGTGGACACGTCATCCGCATTGGCCGCGCGCGCCTTGCGTCCCGACGTGTCCAAAGCTGCCTTTTTCGCGTTCGAAATGTAGAGCACTTCTAAGTGCTCTACACGCGTTCCAACGCGGACGAGCCGTCCGCAGGCGTTCGGGAGAAGAAGCGTTCGCGCCGCTTCTTTCTCCCGATCGCCTGCCGGCTCGCCTCCGACGCCGCGCGGCTTTGACAATCAGCTGTTTTTCAAACAGCTGATTGTCGATCTGCCTCGGCGGCCGCCGGCGCACCCCTGGCCGGCGTTTGCCGGCTAAGCCAGCTTCGGGCGCTTTCCCCATTCGCACACAGACGCTCCGGAACGCGTTTACACGCGTTCCGGAGCGTCTGTGTGTGAACGGGGAAAGCGCCCGAAGCTGGCTTAAGCTTTCCGCCTGAACGCGTTCGGTTTCGAACGCGATTCAGTGCGGAAATGCCTCAGTTCGTGACATTTCTACCTCATCCTGCAAATTTTCAAGAGAGGCGTTTTCCCCCACTTCTGGGAAAACTCTTTCATCATTTTTGTGCCCAGTTCTGACAAACAACACTTTTCTGCAAGCAATTTCTCTTAACAGAATGGATTCTTACAAGTGTTTTTTTTTTCTTCTTTTTCTAGCAAACACATTTTAAAGCACAATTTTTTTTTCTAGGAGTATTTGAATTTCAGTCTGCATATCATCTCAGCAAGCAAAAATATCTAAAAACTTCACGTATAAGTTAATTAAATAGTGGTTGCTATCAGCAAGCGTTTTTGAGGAGCACCTCTGAAACATTGATGGAAGGAGGGAGGTTTCACTGGATACTTTGATCCTCACTAACTGCCTTTGATCTTCTAATGAACTCCCCTTGCCTGTTGCCTTTTCTTTGCTTTTTTCTCCGTTCGCTAAATATAGCAATCTCTGCAGGCTCAAGGGAGTTGCCTCAGGCAGGATCACCACTTGGCTGGTGGACTGGACCAGCAGACCCCATGGAATGTTCCATTCACTTTGTGGACCAGTCTACTGGGATGCTGTGCCTCACATGGAATGCCATGAATGTGATGTTGGTGTTGGCCCTGGCAAAAGAAAAAAGAAAAAAGACCCCTTTTAAAGTGGTCTCCCAAACATTCCATGGGGTAGACTATCTCATCCATTTGCTATGCAGATGGTTGAGGTAGTGGGTGAAACCTGTTACCATTTCACCTGGCTGCTGAAAAAAAAAACTGCCCTGGAAATGTGCTGTTTCTGAGCACCTGGAGAAAACAGCCTAGGTTGACTTTGGAAACTAAGAAATTGCACTGAGCAGGTGATTCCCTCTCATATTATATGATTTCCCCCCATTGACTGTGTTCTGGTAGAGATGGCACGTTCCTCTGTTAGCAGATATTTTGATTTTGATTCTAATTCTTCCAGTTGTGTGACTTTACACATTGAGAGGCAATGTTGTGCATTGGCTAAAATGCTGGCCTAGAACATACAGATCCCTGGGTCTAAATCCCCACATGCCATAGAAGCAAACTGGGTGACAGTTAGTCAATGCCTCCCAGCCTAGCTTACCTCACAGAGGTGCCATGAGGATAAAATGGATAACTCAATGGCATCTGTTGCTTTCCTTTTTTAAAAAAAACATAGCATATAAATGCCATGAACAATAAATCATATTGTAATTCCTAGGATATACAAGGCAATGCAAGTACCTACCAAATTCTCTCCTCAACCCACAATTCTATAACCCTTCAGCCGATTTTCTACCATAAAAAATCCTAATTACTTCCAAGCATTTGATCAGTGAGAAAAAAAAATGCACACCTTTCTTTTTAAAAGAAAGCATGTTATATATAATTCCATAATAAATGTAGTGTTCACTTTAAATGTAATAAAATTCTGAAAAGGCTATGCTGCCAATGAAAGCCCTGTGGAGCAATTCCTGAGTCTAAACAAACCAAGAATTAGTGATTATCTGGGATCCAAGTGCAGCCATCTGTTAGCACATGCATTTTGGTGCAGAGCATATGTCAGTGAACAGAAGTACCTGTATATCATTCCTGGTGCAACACTGACAGTTTGCTGTATCAACAGGCCGTGCGTAAGTAAAAACTTCTCCAGAAGCTTCTGCTCTTTCTGACTCCTCAGTGTTCCATGATGACACCTTAGTGGAGGACAATCTTTAGGAACTATCCTTTGCATTTTATCTTTCCAAGATGCATCATTGGCTTTTTGAACCCTCAGTTTGGGAGGTGGGATGTCTGTGCAGACTGGCTTATAGAGATTCATCTTCAGAGTAAAAACCAAGAAGGTAAACACCACACTGCTCAAATTTCAACTTGCCATTTCCACCAGTTCTCCTAGGAGTACTTCACTGCTAGAAACGCATTTCTAGATGATGCTTTTTCAACTACTAAATAGCCTAACTGAACAGCTCAGTATTTTCTCCCTAGATATCTAGAGGACAACGCTGGTTGACTCACTGTGATAGGTGACTAAGACCAAAGTTGTAGTCTTAATTTAATTCTACCCTCACATGGTCATGAACTGAAGGAGGGAGCTCAATATTCCTATGGGAACAGAATACTAAGTCCATTTCTCAGACAACTATATTTAGCTGGAGCAAAAGATGTTTTGTTTGGGATTCATCCTAGGACTCTTATTTTGTGCACTCCCTCTGAATGCATTTAAAGTCACGATAGTGTCATAAGAAAAATATATAATGTTGTTGCTTGTTGCAAAGGAGCCATGTTTGGAACATACTATTTTGCCTCACTGAAGCCAGAGGGCTTTTCTTGCTGGGTGTGGAGAAGGGATCTTTGTCTGAATCCATACACATTTTTTTTCAAATGTGGCATGAAAGCAGTTTAGAGATGGTCACATCTGTACACTAGTGGTTCTAAGCCACATTAAAAGCCAGACATTTCCCTTTAAAGGTCTTTGATGTGGATTAGAATGGGAACACTGGTGTGCTCATGCTATCACTTCCAAGATGTTTTCAGACCACTTTTTCATGTTTGCAGATGTAGCCCTGATCTATTAAGGCAGAAAGGAAGCTTTTGCCCTCCAGATTTGATCTGAAATTCTGACTCTCATCTGTTCCTGTCAGAATATCCTAGGATCATGTGCAGGGCAGCATGCAGATCAAGCGTACATGTTGCCATGTATTTCCCAGATTCTCCTACTCAAAGTGATGGGACAAGCAAAGCCAGAGCTCTGCCAAGGGATAGACACTCCTGGACTATAATACTGAATACTGGTTGGCATTTATTGGCATAAAGGTTGGAAGTACAGAAATACAATCAGAAGAACCTGAGATTTCTGTATTAGGCAATATTAAAGATCCAAAATATATATTTTAAACACAAACCTTTATTTTAGCAGACAAGGAAAGAGATTGCAAAATACTTGTTTACAGGAAGCAGTTACCTTATGAAAATCTGCATTTCCAAAGTCTGGTCAAGCCAGGAAGATAATCTCTACAGACTTGAGGCATTTTCGCACTACACGCGTTCCAAATGGACACTTCCAGACGCTTTGACCATTCACACACAGGAGCGCTGGAATGCGTGTAAACGCGTTCCGGCGTGCCTGTGTGCGAATGCTCAAAGTGTCCGGAAGTGTCTTAGCCGGCAAAGGCCGGCCAGGGGCGGGGATACGGCTGGCAACGCTGCCTGCCATTGGGTGAGACCACCCAAGGGGCGGGCAGCGCTATCAAGCGGCTGCTCCGCGTCTTGCCGGCTGCATGGGGCCGGATCAGGGCCCGTGCACCTGGCAGGAAAATGCCCGGGCACCCGGGTGCCCATCGGAGGGCCCAGGGCAAGGTCCCTATGGGGCAGGACGCCTTCGGAGATCAGAGCCCCTGGCTGCGATCTCCAAAGGCTTCCCCGCCACACGGTTCGTGCCTATCTGCGGGGCGCGAGCGCCTGGATCTAGGTGAGGGCGCCCCGCAGATCAGTCCCCCACCCCCCCACTCCCCAAAGCCCCCACCCCCAACCACCCTCCGAGCCCGATCGCGCCCATCTTCGGTGTGTAGGCGCCTACACTGAGGCGCCTACACCGCGAAGATGATTCTCCCCCCCTTGTCCAATAGGGGGCCTCGGTGGGCTGCGTGCTGCACGCTTCCGGCATGCTCCCCTCATTTAGAGGCCAGACAGCGAGCAGGTAGGTCCTGCGTCGCGCACGCGCGTCCTCCCGGGGCCCGGAGAGGGGGGAGAATCATCTTTGCGGTGTAGGCGCCTCAGTGAAGATGGGCACGATCGTGGCTGAGGGTGGGGGCTTCAGGGAGTGGGGGGGTGGGGGACTTATCTGCGGTGCTAGATCCAGGCGCTTGTGCCCCGCAGACCGTCGCGATGGGGGCGGGGGGACCCTTGGGTGACCGGAGTGACGTGCTCCGGTCGCCCAAGGGGTTCCTCGACCCCAGCCAGCCAGGCATCGGCCTCCTGCCGCCCTGGAAAGGGGCTACAGGAAACCAATGCTCCCAGGTCCCTGACTCCGGCAGCCACAATGGGGCCGCCGGGGCCGGGAAGGGCCTAGCTCACCCCCCGCGGAGGGCGATCTCCTTCGTTGCCGGGATGCGGGAGTGATCGCGCAGCGGCGGCGAGGCTGGAAATGGCAAGGGGTCCTATGATTCGAATCGTGGGGCCCCTCGCTGCCAACCAGCCTCGCCACCGCTGCGCAATCACTCCCGCAGCCCAGCAACAAAGGAGATCAGCCCGACCGCCATCAGCTCCTGGGCCGATTTTCGGCCCATGCTGACGGCGGAGGCATGGCCGCGGCTGTCAGGGAGAAAAGCGTGCACGAACACTTCTCTCCCCAAACGCGCCGGGACGCCTCGTACACGCCGGAATGGATGCAGAGCAGTTTAAAGTGCTCTGCATCTGGAACACGCGAAAGACAGCTACGGACATGCCGGGACGCAAAGCCGGCGTTCCAAAATGGCGTGTGCGAAAAGGCCTTTGGATTGACAACTGTATAAAGCAAAACACTGGAAATAAGTAGCAATTTGGCAATTTAGACCAACTTTTGTCTACAGTAAATATTTTGAGAGTTCTTTATCTGGAATGCTAGAAAGGATTAATGTAATTTGATTGGAACTATTGTTCCTGCTTGATTAGATCTTTGTTTGCAATGGAGCAAAGTCATCAAACCCTGATGTGATGTGGTAATCGAAATCTTCTTTGTCCTGGACCCAAGAGTACTCAAAGTCGTGTGCTCCTTTGCCTGTTTTCCTGCATTGCTCTAGCACATTTTTTCACATTAACCTGAATGGAATCCTCAGCCTCCAACCCATGGGCTGAACACTTTCTTTGTTTAATTTTCCCACCTCTCTTCCCACCTTAACATTGCCATTTACTTTAATGGGATTCCTGACCCCACGGCCCCTGAGCTGGACTGTAGGGACAGAATCTCTGCCCCCAGATTTAGAATACAAAAATAGCACACCAGGAGCAGTACAGTACAATTCTCTCTCCACCATTCTCTACAGTAGTTCTTCATCACTCCAACAATTTTACTCCCCACCAACTCTGTGGTTTTTCTCCTCCACCTTGCCACTTCTTCTCCAGTTCCTGTTCTTCATATGTCCATCACTGCTGTCCCAATCCATCCCAAACCCAATTGCTGCTGCAAGAAGCCTCCCAGTTTAGCTTGCTACCTTTGCTGTTCCTTCTGCTTGCTGATATTTCTGTTCCTCTGTGCCAGAACATCCTGGAAGTTCTGTCAGTAAACTGATCCAGGCTAAAATTGCAGCTCTGCCAATCTGATATTGCAAATTTGTGCAGTTCTCAACTTTTGCAGCTTCAGTGGAGAGGTTCCCTGGTCCAACTTCATTCTGCCAGCCAGTACTTTTGCCTCAAGTCCACTTCACATCAGTAAGGGTGAGAACTGAGCAGTCCTGGCTAGGGTAATGCTTCTGGGTAGGAAAGGTTGTTTTCCTTCCTTTTACTTTAAATTACCTGCTTCAACTTGTCATTCTATTAATATTTTTCTGTGTGCCAAGCTACTGCTCCTTATTTGGTCTACCTTGTGCCTACATCATCCATTGGGATTTCCTTTTGTTCATATTTCTTATCTTTGATAGTGTTCTGCACAATGCCTACCAGAAATTGCTGTTCTTTCTCCTTTGCTTTTGCTTTCTTAATAAAATCTTTTTCTTTACTGAAGAAACTGACCTTTTGAAGCTTGTCTTGCTGCCTCCTTGCTTTTATGCACTAACCAATTTGGGGGCTATATACACCTAAGGCCATGACCAATAATGTGCATAAAGAACTACAAATTATCAACATGTGCTTCAAGTTTGAGGGATGGGGTTTTGAACTACAAGCCTGTGAAGTCACAAACCTGTATTACCGTAGTAAGTGCCTACTGTATATCATAACTCACTTGGGTATGAACTAAATTTACTATCATTTCACTGACATATTTCTTGTCTTTATTAAGCTGTAGCTCAGTAGTAGATCAAACTGCCTGGAAAACCTGGTTGCCAGTTCAATCCTCAGCCTCTCCCCAGAGATAGGCAATAGCAAACCACTTCTGTATCTCTGCCAAGAAAACTGCACACAAGTGCCCATGGAAGTGCTCGTGCACTCAACCAGAAGTTGGCCACAACTGCTTGGTACCTACCAACAATAATAGAAGGTCCTCCTCATGTCTCATAATATTTAGGCAGACTTTACCTGTGCACATGCTTACATGCAGAATAAAGCCCCTGAAAAACAATTGGTTTGGTTATAGTAACACCTGTAGCATAACAACTGTGTGCATGGCCAGGCTTTGGGCCACTTTAGCAGCCCCTGCAAAGGCCTGTCATGGAAGTCTTATTTTGCAGAGTGTGTCAGCACCAGGGTGATTACTCTTACTTCACACGGCAGCATCAGTGCTCAAGAGGCTTTTCCATGACTATGAGCAGCTGCTTGAGCAGCTGTTCCCTGCCTGAATTGTAGCTATGAAATTGTACTAATATTAGAGCAGTGCACTGGGTATACTGATTTTAGAGAAAATAGCTCTAAAACAGTATCTTGCAGGAAAATGGTTTTAAAGATGACAATCAGTCCAGGTGGACCATTAGAACAGCAGACAGATAGTGTATAATCTCTGAATAAAAAGATCCTTTCATGGAAACAAGAAAATTTGTTAAAAGCTCAGTAAAAAAGGCTTGAGACACAGAAGCAGCAATAATCAATGCAATTGGTCGGAATTAACTGATAGCACAGAAAGGCAATTGCTAATAATTGACAGAAGGAAAGGAAAAGTAGGGGAAAGGTTTCACTTTGAACTGATCAGAGAGACTCAACTAATATGTGAAAATGTCTAGGATGGAACTTTAAACATTCCCAATATGTAATCCTAGCACTAAAGGAGGACGTAACAAAGAAACAGGGACAACAAGAATGGGGACATCACCATCTGAAGTCTTCTCCAGGCAGATCTTCACCACGTTAAAAGGAAAAATGTGGGGAAAATAAGGGTTCTTTCTTAAGGAGATCTCTTTTTAATTCAGTGATTTGCCAAGTTTCAGCTCTTGGGGAGAAGAAGAAGAAGAAGAAGAACAAGAAGAAGAAGAAGAAGAAGAAGAGTTGGCTTTTCTACCCATCTTTCCTCACCCATTTACAGGGACTCAAAGCAGCTAACAACGTTTTCTATTCTTCTTCCCACAACAGAATACCCTGTGAGGTAGATACAGCTGTGGGACCTCAGAAGAGAGCTGTGACTAGTCCAAGATCACCCAGCTGTCTTCGTGGAGGAGTGCAGAATCAAACTTGGTATTCCCAAATAAGAGTCTGGCTCCCTAAGCACTAGACCAAAACATTCATACAGAATGCAGGGGGTGGGGGGGCTAAGCTTTTTATTCACTTTTTCAAATGGAAAAAGGCTCATTGGATGAAACATGGATCAAAGTCATTTGAAGCAAAAGTTTAAAATTATCTTCTTAGCGAAGAGTCATGGTGAACAAAAGTGTAGGCATGGGACAGATCACACGCTGTTTGTTGCCAGGGATAAACAAACAGCTGCCCTTTGCTAGCTGCCTGAGGCAATGCAAATGAACCTTGATTACTTTCAGGAGTCAAATCAATAGTGTAGCAAGTCAGAGGCAAACCAAACCAATGGATTAAAATAACTGCTCTCTCCACATTCTTCATAGCTGCATTCCTGAGTCTGACACCTGAGCCGATTAAAGGATGTAGCTGATCAGGTGTCCAAAAAACATATTTGGTATCTTTTGAATCTGTAAAAGGAGTAGACCAGATCCAATTGGTTATCAGAAACTGTCAATGTTTAGAAGGGAGCAAGACAACTTATCTTTCTTGATTATGCAGATGTGCTTGCATTTCCTTATAGCCAGGTGGGAGGGGAAAAGGCAAAATCCCAAAGTTCCCTTTTATTTTTGAGGCTCAAGTTGTACACAAAATGGAGTTTGAGCTGCCACAAGATCCCAGAGCGCTTTGGTCTATGCCACACATAATTCATATTTATGTACAATTCCTAGCCAAATCCATGCACGAGTTCACCATGCTTTCATGCACTGTGATATGCTCAAATTCATATCTTGTGATTTTGTGTACTTTCCTTTTTCCTTCTTAGATCTTTGCAGACTGCCTCTGGATGCCTCTCACCATTGCTATAATACCCATTTTATTTCAAGGGGTTTTTTGGGGGGGGGAGTTCTTTCTCCTTTCCCCCTCCCCCTCCTCCTTGCATGGAAACTAGATTAATGCAACCAAGCATTTAAAGGGAAAGGTCAAAATACTTCAGCAGCACAAAAGGTAAGGAATTTACCTTCCATGATGAGATGCAGAAAAAGGCATTCAATAATCAATTAAATATAAAGGTTTTTTTTTCACCAGATATTTATGCCCTTCAGAATTTTTGCCCAAGTTACGCTAATAATTGTAGTAGGAAGTATTTCTGGCACCAAAGTTTGGTCTCCCTGGACAATCTGACCTTTCACTGCATGCTCTTGCACTGTGACCAGCCATATAAGGAACAGTAACCTTGTTTCTGGCATTTCTAAATCAAGGCAGCTATGTTGCAATGACCAAGCTGTCCCTAACCCCACGTCTGCCTCTCAGCCTCTAATCCATTAAGCAGAATCTGATGAGATAATCAACTCATTTGATGATATCTCATGGGTTTAAATAATCCTTAAATCTTTCAAAAGCAGATCAGCCAAGGGAACATGTTTTGGAAAACATTATAATCTGTACACAAGGGAGAATTTCTGGCAGGCATATTGGGATTATTCTTCCCCGACCATGGACTTCCTATGACCTTGCTGTCCTCCACGGTTAAAATGCTTATTGGGGTCTTATCTACAGACTCACCCCATTCTTGGTCAGACTTTAAAAAGTCAAACCTTATTTTGAACAGTTACTTTTGAAAACCTCGCAGGTATTTCTGTATTATTAGTTGTCTAGTCACGAACAGATACCAAATTAATTAAGCTGGATTTCATGTCAGTAGCAGGGTTAAGCCTAGAGGTTTTCCACACCCCTGGTTAAGCCTTCTACAAATAGGTTAGACTCAAGGTGTTTCTGGGTTTGGGTGATGTTCAGCTATGAAAGCTCCTTTGGATGACTTTCAGTCAGCCACAGCCTCATTTAATCTATATAAAAGGCCAGAAAATAATCCTTGGAAATACAACTTCTGGCCTTTAAAGGTATATTGGGACTGTTCTAATCAGCTTTAGGGGTATTTGAAGGTATTCGTAATTCGAACAAATCTGCCCAAATTTCGACATTCAAAGTCAAATTGAATGTCCATAAATTTTGAATATAAAGTTTCTAACAAATTTTGAATTTCAGATCTATTCGTTCGAATCATCCAGACATTTGCATATGTACAGGTTCATACACGATGTGTATTTGCGTATATGCATCTTTTCTGCATCTCTACGCATTTGCACGGATGTGTACAGGATGAAAACAGGTTGCATATGGGATAAGTACGGACGGATGCGTACAGGATGTGTAACAATGTGTAAGGGCACATACGAATTTGTCAACTTTCATAAAAGCAAATTCGAATAAAAAATTCAAACAAATAGATTCGAATTTGCTTAATTCGAATTGAATTTGGTTAAATTCAAGTTTTAAAGATTCAAATCAAATTGAATTTTTGGATATTCGATTTGAATTGAATCGGGTCCTGAAAATTGCATTCATGCACACCCCTAATCAGCTTCACAGGATTGTTATTAGAATGAAATGAAGCGGAGGGACCAAAGGAAGAAAAATAGAATAAAAATGCCATAAGCTAAGTATGTCTTGGCTATATCTAATCGTTTTCAAGCTTTTAATTTAGCTACAGGTTTTCTCTTTCTTCCTTTCCAAGACAACAGTGGCCATCCCTACTGAATGAAAGGCAGAAGCAGCTAAGGCTGCATTAGATTTTGCTTATTTATTCTGCTATATTTGGATATTCCAGAACATCCATGTTTTATTCCAGAATCTCCAAATATAAGGAAATAAGTAAGCAAGGTTTAGAAGCACCCAGAGTCCAGATCTGCAGAAGCAGTTTACTTAATACCGGCTGCATCCACATGCAATAAAACATGGCTCAAATGTGGCTTTCATAGCTGTCACATGCTAGTGTTCCTATTTCACCTCTAATTCACTTTAAAGGACAGAAGTTGTACTTCCAAGAAGCACTTTCTGGCCATTCATGTGGATTAGATGTGGGATAGGAACAGTAGCTGCCTCAATCTTTCACCTCTAAGTCAATTTTAAGCTAATTTTTAAGATGTGTGGATGCAGCCTTGACACACTATATTTATGGGTGCCTATTGCAGTTCACATTGCTTGGATTGTGTATACTCCAGGGAGGTGAAGTGTCATGCCAAAGCAAGAAATTCTCACAGACTTTCAAGAAATGCATAAGGTTTTCTAGGCAATTGGAAGATCTAGACCAAGACAGAGCATCCCAGCCACCAGAATTTCCCAAGAAACATTATTTAAAGGCAAACCATGTAAAAATACTTTTTTTAGGAGACTCCCTGGAAGCAGGTTGCTTCGCTTGTGACACATGTCATAAAATCCGTGTTGTAACTCGCAATACAGCGTCCCCATGTAGTTTGGGGCAACACGGATTCAAATCGTACATGCCTGTTCCCATGCAAGCTGCAGCGTGAACCTGCATCTTTTTCTCCCCACCCACCCTCTCCCCTGATAGGAAGCCAGGTTGACGTCACCATAATCTGTGCCGCCCACTGCAGCGATGACAGGCAAACACCTCAGCTGCACCTCCATGAACACAAAGATCATTACTGTCCTTGGCCACCACAGTTAAAAGCATAACCAAAAGCTAGTTAAAAGCATAACTAAAAGCAGATCATTCCTTTTGCTTGGCCGCCACAGGTTAGCGGAAGTGCACACATCTGCATGACAGCAGCCACCCCCTGCAACCGGCTCAAAATGTTCTCTCAATTCAGGTCCCAGACTTGCTATCAGGGAAGGGGGGTGTAATAACTGTAGCCGTTTATTTAAAGAAATCCCCAAGCGGCTGCTGATCACAGCGCGCACAGCAGGAACAAGGAGCAGAGGCGAAACCCTGCCCACTAATACTGTGGCTGCCAAGCTCCACCCCAAATAACCCAGGAGCATCCACATGACTCCAGGACAATATGTGCTAGCCCCCTATTTCGGAAGGAGTACACTTGCTAATTGGGGGGCGGGGGTTGACATGTATTGTCTTGCATGTAGCCAGTATTAGGCCTTTGCATGGAGACGCTCTCCAGGTGACCTCACAATAATTTCAGAATATTTTCAGCATGGGGATGGGCCCCATGTGTTGGATCTGCCTGTTACATACGAATGAACTGTAGCACCAACAACTCAATACCTATTCCAAATGGGAGGCAAGTAGCTAGTTTTATCTGCCTTGTTAGATTTATAGGCTGCGTGTACACCTCTGGTATTGGGAATTTTTAGAGCATCCCTTTAGATGCACCTTTCAAGAAGAGTTTGCCAAATCTCTCCAAGGCAGACTTTGCCCTTATTCACCCTGGTTGCCACCATGTAGAGTGATGATACAACTAGGGAAAACTTACCAGGGGCAGCTTCCTCTTGGCATGTTTTAGTACCAGACCAAAAAGGGCTGACTTTGGATCCACTTCTGAGGTGCGTTGGCACTTGGCCCTATAGTCAACAATAAGTTAACATCTGGGCAGGTACATCTGCACTTGCAGGAGGCATTTACAACATAGAAATGCCTCCTGCCTGCCCAGATGTTAACCTATTGTCAAGTAGCGGTGGTGCACAAAATCATGCACCACACACAAACTAACCTTTACCTAAAACTTATCTTTCCCGTCCAGTGCATGATCATTCACACACTTTCCAGTTCAGTGGGTCATCTGAGGTGCCGCAAAAGTGTGCTGGCAGCTCAGGTGACCCCAAAGGTGGCTGCAGAATGTCATTGTTGCCCTGATGGTGACAGCGATGGCACAGTCACACCGGGCTCTGCAATGAAGATGATGGCACCCTGTTGGCATTTGGACACGTGCCCGGACACAGGGGAAATCTCACTTTTCCCATCCAGCAGACAGGAAGCCAAGTGCTAAAGCAGCCCTGCTAGCTGTGTAAATGGCACATGATTCACTCCAGCAATAGATCCCCATACTCCTGCTACTCTTTCTCTGCACCTGTATTCTGCTATTCTTCTGGTCATGATCCTAAAACAGCATACATGATGTTTCCAAGAACCACATCCAGGAACTGCCAAAACCCAGAGCCTCCTTGCTACAGAAAAAATAGTGGATTTGTGTTCGTTCAAAGTGTGTTCTAAGCTGAAAAGTAGCCACAGAAGTCTTATATGAACATAAAAGGAACCATGCTGGATTGGGCCACTGCCCATCTAGTTCAGCATCCTGTCTCTTGGGGAACATTACATCAGTGATGTATTGCCTATGAGCCATATCCAGTTTTAGGTACAGTTACCTTGACTCTCAATAGGCAACTAAAAACTAGGACAGATCTGAAGCATAAAATTCAAGGAGACTATTGAGAACGGACTAGCTGATGAACAGATCATTTAAGCAGCATCTAGATGGCCTCCTGATGGTCAAGCATCAGCCACATGACTGAGTCCCTATGGGAGGAAGAAGAACTGCCATCCTCAGCAGTCTAAATCACTGAAATGAAGCCCATATGTGTTTCCAGTCAAGATATAACACTTTGATTTGCCTCCTCCCCCCTCTATGCACCCACATGGTGAAAGGAAAGGAAATTAATCCGGTGCAAGTAATCCAGGAGGAGTTTCTCCTAGACCACAGACAGGTCTGGCTTGACTTCCAGTGGGACAGGAGAGTCTCAGGGGCTAGAAGGAAGCGGGAGCATTTGCATGTCCCATCCCCTGGTTATTCAGAAAATGACCCCAAGTGGCCTTGTAGATGCAGCCTTTGAGAACAAGGAAGATATATCTAAACCCTTCTTTATAATAATTTTCAGCACAAACCATATGTTAACAAAAGTTAAGGGCAAAGCCCTGGGCTCCATGGCCATGCAGACGCAATTGGATTTCAGCCCCATGAAACACACTGAATGATCAGGCAGAACTTTATTTGTTGTGCAGCTACATCTGAAAGGACAGAAGAGATCTGTTCCCTGTGGCCTTGGAAAAGTCAAAAGTACAGTCCATTAAAAGAACATGTTTAATTGCTTTCCTTTTATTTTCTTTACATTTTGCTCAACTCAAGCCATTTGATGTTGCATCCAGACATCACTTACTTATTCTGCTATATTTGGACGTTCCAGAATAAAGAATGGATATTCTGGAATAAGTGGCGTCTAGATGCAGTCTGATTTATTTCACTTATGTCAGTATAGTTACACACGTGAAGAAAAGGCTGTTTCACAGACAAAAATTCAACCCTCTGAAAATGCTGCCCTCAGTCAGCCAAACTATGGAAAAACTGGACAGTTTTGTACCTTCACCATCAATGGACTAAATAAATCTAGTAAGCCAAAGCTGATATCCCTACTAGTTTCCACCTGTACTTAAAAGCCTTCTCACAAATCTCATTCTCGAACCAAACTTAGTTTTAACAGCAGACAATGCCACTTGCTGAAACTGGATCTCCCTCTCTTCCCTCCTCTGCCAACATCACTTGCATTTTTTAAAGATGTCAGCCACACTCATGAGGCATAATTTCAGAGCTCTGCCTTTAAAAAATGGTACACTTACCTGTGCGGCATTCCACTTGCATAGGCAACAGTATATTCGTAGGATAATTCACATGCCTTTAGGTACCAGTTCATTTCCAGTTCACGCAGGAGGGCCAGCCTACAGGCCTTTTGCTGCATTTGACTAGAATTGTTGTGTCTAGCCTCCTTTTCTGGTGTGAACTTTGGAAGGTTTGACTGCTTCCTTAACTCTGGATTTTTGTTCCTCACTGTCCCACCAGTTCGTGCTGCTAGCATTTTGGTGCTCTGCCTGAACAATAATGAGACACCACCTAAGTCTCTAGCCTGAACTCATATAAACTGATTTTTTTCCAGCAGGCACTTTCATCCCTCTACAACCTTATCCTGGTCACAGAGCTGTAATCAGATACACATCTACAGAGCTTAAACTAGAGAGCAGAGCTGTAACAGTGACATAGGCACATCTGGTGAGTGTTTTCTACCTTTTGACATTCCAGACTCCACCAGTGATTTCATTTTTAAAAAACAGAGGTGCTTTCAAAGTCCTGGTCCCAAATCCCAAGAAGAGCTAAGATAGGCTTTTCCAGCTTGGGAAGTTGAAGAAGGTTTGCTAAATTCACTCAGAGGCACTGACCACCTTATATATTTCAGGGCACAGCCCTGGTGTAGAAAACAGATTCTGGAACAGGTGAGTCTTGATACATAATGAATTCAGGATTGCAAAAGAGAGCAAGGAATCATATTTCATAACTTTTTTTTTCCCTCTGTTCTCACAGTTTATTTAAAACCAAAATAGACTCAGCAGCAGTTCAGCAGTCATTATAATTGAGTAGGAATGATCTTGTATTATTAAGCAATTTCTCACACATATGTACCACTTTCTATCAATGAATCTAAGCAAGAAATTGGTCTTCTACCTTCAAGAATACCACACCCTTGGTCCAATTCTCAAATACTTTATTATTTGTTAAGATCGGAGCTTTATAAAATGGAATGCATTTCTGTTAAGAGTACAAGGAAGAATCCATGCATTTTAGTACACTACTTCTGTTCTTAGTTTCAAGGTTATTTTAGTAGCTGTGATGCATATTTGCAAATACAAAAGTGAACATATTGATACATAAAAGGCAGGAAGGTTTTTATATAATTTGTGTCCCCTGAGTTCTGCTCCTAAATCTTAGGGTGCAGTTACCTGTAGGCAGATTAGATTCACACTCTTTTCTAAAAGCAATATATCCTCTCTTTATATTATTTTCCCTGTCCACCTTTTCAAGGGAAATCCACATTATATTTGCATTTACATCCATGGCATGGATCACTGGGGTGCACTGGGACATTTTGTCTGGACAACAGGCTGCCTCCTCCACCCCAGAGCATCTGGGAGCATCCTGGAGCACCCCAATCTTCCTTAGCTGCAGAGAAATAAAAACTTCCACACAGCTTGACCAGGAGCAGCTACTACTTTCCTGGGCTCTCCTCCACACAGCATTGGCACCCACTTCTGGATACAAATGCTGTGTGGGGGTGAGGTGGCTGCAGCTGTGCAGTTGAACACTACATCACAATTGCCGTGGCAATGACAAGGCATGTGGAGAAGTTGCTGCAACTATTGCTATGGCGATTCAGACAATCCAGGATGGACCATCCACACCACCAGCATCCGAAGGTAAGTTGGGGATGGCGCCTGCTCTCAGAGTATGAATGCCAACCACTGTCCCTGAACTTAATGTCAGTGGGATGGTATTGTTTTACCATCCCACAAAGTTAAATGTGAACAAGCCCTAAATACCGAAGACTTCATTCAATTCAGTGTGGTAGAGTACAGCACACAGGTGACAGCAAATCTTCTTTTCCCATCATGTTTCATTTGCTTTATGGGATTCCCATTTCTCATTGGATATTTGAAAAATTCATGTGATTATTTTCTTAATTTATTAGCCACCTCTCATCTTAAGGATGGAAGGTAGGTAAGGGGATGGTCGAGAAAACCGCGGCATCCTGATGCAGGGATTTGCCACAGTTTTCATGAGGACGGCGGGTTCACCTTGAACCTGCCCTATCCTCCATTGCCATGGGGACTCCTTAATGCGAATTAGATTCGGATTAAGGGTCCCCCAAATCGACCATGGGGATGCAGCCTAAATGTCTATTTGAATCTGCTTAGGTCAGTGCACCATCCATCAAACGCAGAGTGGGCTACTAGAAGGCATGGTCTCTCTAGTCTGTGCCAGATTGCAGACAAAGGCCTCTCACTAAACAGCTTTACAGATGAGTCTGGCAAGGCCTTGGGTCCTCTTCAAGGTAAGCCCCAGATAGAGATGATGAGGGTGTGAGCTTCTGCAATTAAGGCCTGTTGGCTTTAAATAAAGCCAGTTAAAACTACTTAAAACAATCAAATCTCCTATCTGGGATAGTCATCCTCTAAGATAATTAAATCCCAATGTAAAACCACAATTTTTTAAAATCTGAAACTATAGTTCAAGGGAACAAGAGGATTTCTAATGAAAGGAAGTCTGGGGAAAGAGTTGACTTAAGCAAGTGCAATAGAGATATAAGGAATGTTCCTTGATGTACCTCAGCTCATTTCATTACCTGGGAGTGCCATGCAGTGTGTTCCCTCAGGTGTATTTGATGAAGCAGACTTGGCCACACATGCTCATGCCACAACGTCTTCTCTCTGTTAGTCTTTAGGGTGCTACTAGACCCCCTCTTTTTTAATTAATACTGATCCAGATTAACATGGCTACATCTTCAAATATTACCACATTTCAGGCCATCCCTCTGTATCCCACTGCACATAATGTTGGGCTTAATATTATAGAATAATGAATCATTAAAAAGGAAAGTGGGAAGAACAGATCTGAATCTCTTCTCCCATCTCCAAAATGTGGTGTTTGTAAAGAAAATGAGACTCCATTATATTATCAGTCTCACAATACAGGTTAATTCTCTTAAAACCTTTTTTCAGATGTGGAATTGTTCGGGAAAGCTGACAGCACACACACACAAACACACAGCTGATAAGAAACAGCTCACTTGCCAAGGCAGTTCCAGCAACACAGCAAACGTAGTCCAGAGAGAAGAAGTCAAGAAACAGTCCAAGTCCAGGGTTTGTGAGAGCAACACAACAGTCTGGTCCAAAGTCAAGGTAGCCAAGTATTCAAGGTCTAGGGGTCAGATACAGCAGCCTTCTCTAAAGGAAAACCAATAGTTTCTGACAAAGGGATTGGGTGTCTGCCCGGTGTTTTATCTTTACAGATTCAGTTCACAGCTGTAGGTGATCTGCGTGTCTCTCTGCAAGTCTTTTTGATCATCTTAACCCTTCCTTCTCTGCTCTCCTTTGCTTAAAGCTAGGGATCTCTGGGCTCTGCGGTTCCATGTCTCCCCCATCCTGCACTTCTGCTGTGGTAAGGCTGGGCTGCTGAACCCCAGGTTCCAATGGGGCTGGGGGGTCAGAACTTGGTCCTGGCATCACCTGAGGTTCCTCCTGTACCTGAGGAAGTGAGTCCTCCTCATCCTCCTCATCCTCTTCCTGGCTGACCATGACAGGAATGTACTGTTGGATACTGAGAACATCTTATGGATCAACTAAGAGTTTTTATCAATCTGACTGCCCAATTTGACTGTGATAATTCTCATCAGTCCCAGCCAGAACTCTTTTTTATCTTTCTCATCCTGATTGGCTTTGAATCTGAAGGCCTTTTCCAATTTAATTTCTATCGGCCCAATCCTAAAGCTACCTAGCACTTGCCTGAGTGCAGGCAAAGTGCAGACACTCCCCTTCTAGAAGTATCTGCTTTGTTGCAGCAGTGGCCATGCACTCCATGATGTTGCTACAGCAATCGGACAACACGGTGCACAGCTACATCACATGATTCCCACACAGCGTCACAAAGTGAACGCTACGTGTGGGGCTACACTTAGGAGTGCCATAGGTGCTCCTAGTGAAGCTGTGAAGCAAGATTTGCTGCTCCACAGCTTCTTAAGATCAAGGACAGCCACACATGCTTAAAGCCACTCCAGTACAGAAACAGTGTGCGGATGCAGGCCTGTCAGAGCATCCTAGAGGGCCAAGTGCAAAAAGGCACTCAATATAAGAGATGCCTCTTTTCAAATGAGCTGATTGACCATTTGGAACTAGAAATGCACTGCAACATTTCATTCATTCATTCATTCATTCATTCATTCATTCATTCATTCATTCATTCATTTTCTGTCCTTCACTGAATAGTCCCTAGGCAGGGCACAACATTCACAAACACATAAAGCATCAATAAAATCAATTTAGCATTCTTACATTTAAAACCTAATTAAAATACAGCCAAAGGAAGTGGACTTCAAAGGCCTAGGCAAAGAGATGAGTTTTAACCAGGTACCAAAAATCCTGCATCATTGGCAGCTGGTGTATATCTGATGGGAGGTTATTCTAGAGCCTGGGGGGCACCCCTGACATAGCCTTTTCACATGCTGCCACCCCTCAAACCTCTCATGGTACTGGAAAAATAAGAAGTCCTCCTTATTTGCTTTATTTGTTCATTTCAGTGATGGTTACAATTATGGGCAACAAGGTGAAGGAAGAAAGTTCTGATTAGAAAATTTAGGTTGTGGCCACACCTTCAATTTCAACTGCCTTCAGTTTCTTTTCAGTCTGTCATTCATTTCTCTCCATTTGGATTTTCCTGAATGGAAAGTCCACAGGTAAAATGGATAGAAATGAAAAGGTGTGTGCAGTCAGACCTGAAGAAGGTTTAAAGTGGAGGTGTGACCACAGCCTTAGAGCATTTGTGAAGCATTAGTCTGGCCTAGGTTTCATTGTCAAACCAGATATTTAAACCTTTGCCTTTAGCCATGTAATATATTATTGCAGTTTTCCTAGCAGGCAGGCAAAAGAGGTGTTAGTGAGACTTTTCAAAAAAAAAACTAAATCATTTGACTTGAGTATTATTATGCACCTTCATCGGGGGGGGGGGGGGAGCTGGCATTCCTAGATCTAGACTTCTAGTTCTGCATTTCCAGCCAAAAGGTAAAAACACGTACAGACAGAAAGACAAAAATGCTTCACCCCTTTCTGGTCTCTTGGAGATACTTTGTTTGATCACTCCTCAATTCATATGCAGTCTTGCATAAAAGAATGAAGTCTTGCATTAACCCAGAACAAACATTAGCTGTGCTTGCATTGCCTTGACAGAGAATTAGAAAGTAATGCTTGGGTTGCCCTCTACTGGCATAAACAATATCATATGCACAACCAAGCCTGCTTTCTTATTGTAGTTAGAAGACAAAGGGTAAATCTGCATGCGTTAAAAGTCCCAAGACTGGTTAGGCTGCATAGTGATAAGAGCTATCAATGATGCTCATCACTTTGAGCTTGACTCCCACTTTAGTAGAGCAACATAACATTGGGATGCGCATAAATATTCGTGAAATCCAGAATTCATACAAGTATGTACAAATTTATAGATTCATGGCTGAATCAAATAGGGCCTGTAGGTCATACTCGTCCACAAATTGGATTATCTGGTATTTGTCAAAGCTTCAGTTGAAGCTTCAGTGGATACCAGATGTCCCAGGGCCTTCCGCCTCCCATGACTTCCCATTGCCCCACTTACCTTATGGGGCTGCCGCCACTTCTTTCTCCTAGGCCTTCCAGTTCTGCATGTGCAGCTCCTGTGTGAAGAGCCTCTTTGGCCTGCGGGGAATGCCAAAATAGGCCCCAGGGACCCCACCGCAGGATCCTGCCACAAATACAAAGCCCCCCACATTCATGGGGTTGGGATTTGGCCAAAGCTGAATTTTCCCACATTTGACTCATACCAGGTGGCATCATACTGAAACAAATGTGAGAAATGGGCCTCATGCATACCCCTAACATAACACCTTCTTCTAGCCTGAATCTGTTTATTCCAAAGAACTTCCTAGGCAGGTACCAGAAGATTATCTCCCAAGGCATGCGTTCCGCACTTACTCGTTAATCCAGATCAAGGAGCTGCTAAGAGCATGTGTGCATGGCAATCTGGGTCAAGGAGATGCTAAGAACACATTGTCTGAACTGTGCTAAGGTTTCACTAATCTGGATTAGTGGTAGACCAGATAAACATGGTCTATATCTGTGCTAGCACTCTTTAGCACATATTAGCTGTTCTTAAGCCCACTCAGTACAGATGCTTCTGCCTGTGGTTGGTCCAAATCTAGCTAACACAGATTTAGCTAATATGGGTTAATGGAGGTAAGTGCAGAAATGGCCAAAGTTATCCACTGAAAGAAGGAACCCCATGCCAAAAGCTGAGATATAGTTAAAAACTAAGGCAGTTGTTTTAGCTCCAAACAATAATGCGGATTGACCATTATGGAGGCTTACATCAGGGAGAGGTTTGCATTCCTACTGCCACCCTGAATACCACTACAATGGGTCTTTTTAAAGAGAGGTGTGCCACAGCCTCTCTCAGTCTAGCCCTTCTTCTATTCAGCTACCCCTTTGCCAATTTTGCAGCACATTTTGCCTCCATGTTGTCTTCTTCACACATGCATTCTTTTGCTGGCTTAGTTGCAACCAGTGTAACCATCTTTGCTGGTATGACCCGTATAACCACCTGAAGTGATGGGCTGCGTCAAAAATATTTACTCATAAAGCTTTCCGTTCCTTTCTTTTTCATACCCAGAACATCCTTTCTCCTTCCTCCTTCTAGAAATTTCTTCAGTTTCTGATGCTGCAAAACAACAACAGCGGTAGGTTAATGGGTACTGAAATTGCCATCAGCTTGGCTGTTCTCATGTCATGAAGATGTTGCAAGAAGACAATTGACAATCTGGAGAGGTAGGAAACTGTAGAAGTCAGGTGTTCAGTGCTAAGAGAAACTGCTTAATCTGTGTCCGGACACAACACTGCTGTTAATTAATTGCACAGAGTCTACAGAAGAGAAATGTATACTCGGCTAATGATATCAGGCTACTTTGCATAACACATAATAACCAGATCTGATGGATGTAGTAGACAAGGGCAAAGGAGAATAAATGTTACTTACATTTTAATTGTGTAGGTAATTACTGATATTTAAAACTGAATTGTGCACTTGTACTGTATTCAAATTTTACATTGGAATGCTGCATCTTTAATGGCTAACTCTCATAGAAACAGTGGAAAGGCTAGCGGATATGTTGGGAAGTCTTGGATGCTAGCCAGATGCAAGAAGACAATTGACAGACAGACGATAGGTGGAAAGAGGCTGAGATTAGTCAGGAAATACGATTGGCTGGATTGTTCCGAGGAGACCGAGTGCTGATCCTTGAGTGGCTGGAGTGTACAGGAGTGACCACTGCATTTAAAATGGGAGGTGCTAGCAGCATATCAGAAGCACCAGCTGCCTGATGAACCTCAGTACTGGGCTCTGCTCCACTTGCCATGGCAATCATTTCCGCAAAGAACACTCTGCTACTTCTCCTACCTTTCAAGCCAATAATAAACAACCTGTAAGGTGTCCCCCAAGGGAATGCTGTCAGCCTCACCCACTTGCTGAGGGAGGTAATTTAAGTGGGTGCTTGAATCTACGCCTTACGATCAACAGGTTGATGACATTCACTGCTCTTTTTTGAAATAATGTCCTCATCAAAAAAATTATGATTCACCTCTATGTAAAATTAGATATGTCCCTTTTGATCACAGACAAACTATTGGTTGGTGACATATAACCACCATTACCACCCCAGAAACTATGCTATTGCAGTTCTTTGAAAAATAACTTGGCAGCAGTGTCTCATTTGGACTGTCTCGGGGATGTTAAATAGATTAGTTTTCTTAGCATGAACTGGCCCTCTACTGGCAAGGGAACTGAAGGACATTTAGAACATAGGATCAAGAGGAGGATCAGGGCATAGCCTATCTAGTCCAGCATCCTGTCTCACAGACTGGTCCACCAGCTCCCATCTTCCTAAAAGTGACCTTTAGGGGCATCCTGCCCATCTCTCCAATATGGAGAAAGGTATATTGACATCCATTCTAGTAGCCATTGATTTAAACAAAAAAAAGGAGGTCAGAAGCACCTCAAAGACAGTAATGAGTGACCCTTGTGTTCTCATTCCACCTCTACCCCACCCTTTCTAGCCTAGAATGTTCATGAGAGCAGGAGGGACTGCCATATGAACAATTCCACCTGTGAACCACCTCTGGTGCTTCTTTATTTATTTTCTGTGAACGTAGCCATGGAAGTGCAGGCAGCAGCAAAATGCCCCACAGGCACACAATGACACGGATCTCTCACAGTACTTTCAGGTTGGAGAGACAGGCAGGTTGCCCCTAAGAGGCTTTTGCAGGGATCTGAGAGCAGGTGAAGGTGTGTTCTGGTTAAGAATGCCCAAAAGCAACTGGTGGGCCACCATGTGAAACAGGTTGCTGGAGCAGATGGGCTGTGCAAGGCTCCTCTTATTTTCTTATGCTATCTGTCAGAAAATCTGCCCACAAATTATCTGTGGAAGCATCATTCAGTCAAGATTTAATTATTGGTTTGTCATATTTATGCCTGTGCTAAAGTGAAATTAGCCAAATTCAGGGAGGAGAGAAGTATCAGTGGCTACCAGGGTGGGTGATCACTGGCAGTGAAAACATACACTGCCCCCTGGGCTGCCTTTGCATCAGCATGCAAAGAAAAGCCCACCCTGATTTTGAACTCTACAGTAGTTATTACTCTTTTGCTGCTCCTTTTAAAGACATGTTTTGAATGAGACCCACTGAACACATGTGACAGAACAAAGCCGTATATTTTTATTAGATTTTACTCTTGAAAAACTCTACTGAGAAATAGCCATAGAAGAGGACGAGGCCACAGAGCTGATATGAAAGGACAGAGGCCCAACACAGACTCCTGCACTTTTCTCCACAGAAGCAAGTAGAATCCAGACAGTAGAATTCTGTTGAGGAATACTACTCAAGGGGAAGGCTCCAACTCCCTTGGCTGCTCTTCTCATCAAATCAGCAACCTTTCTATACAGGACAGTTCGTTAATAAGGGTGAATTCAGACTTTGCTTCCCATCGCCTATGCCTAAAGCATTCATAACTTAAATGCAAATTGCTGTCACTAGGGCAGCCATTGTGGAGCCCTCACAATGGCACCTGCAAAGCACCATCGCCAGGGTGACCAGTGCAAAATCTACACCTGCGCCAGAGGCCACTTGCTCCCCCTGTACCGCTTCCATCCAGAAGAGGTGTGGATGCAGTGTGAAAGGCTGTACTAACCCTGCAGTTTCCCCCACCTGTACTACAAGTATAAGTGCAGAAGAGTGTGCATGTTTCAGACAAGAAATATAACATCAAATCTTCCGACATAATGTGGTGGTTTGACCCTGAGAAACATCTTGACCTCAAGGCAATGGCTCAAGAGAATAATATTTTTCAGAATTAACCAGTGTGGTCGTTTCTGCAACAGTATCAGGGATTCTCAGCTGTGCAGGCCCTTGGGACAGCAAAATTACTTGGGCAAACCCCTCCACGTTCCTCTAGGGGAACAAAACAAAACCTATGTAGTCACCATGACAGCAAGATCATAAGTAATTAATCTGAGAAAACAAGGTAAAAATAACACCTGCCTTGATGGCATGGACAGAGTTGATTAAAGGCTTTGGGTTGCACTACAGCATGTTTGATATTTTGGTCTTCCTGAGGACTTTTACTGTCACAAGAATAAACAGGTAACCAGAGAAAAGAACCATAAAATAAGGACCTGTTCCAAAATCAAGGTGAAACAAAGTGTGCTGGCACTGTGCTTCTGGTCCCCAGTGAGTACTGTTATTAAATGAAACAGCTTGAACAAGAATTTCCTTTCTCCCTGGTGAAAAGCAGCACCTGTATTTTTCTTGCCACAAATGGCACTGAACAAATTAAGCTGATAGCATATGGCTATATTGTTCCCTAGCAATCAAAACCTGCCATTTCTATCACCCCTTCTTGCTAGAATTCCTCTCCTGTGCTCATTATTGGTTAATAAATTGTTTGTTTGCATCTCTGATCTAGTGTTATAAAAAGAGGCGGTTCATTCTGTTTCCCTAACAGTAGGAGGTTCCAGGGATAGACTCCCTTCAGAGTCTGCTTCCTTTCAACAAGATACCACTGGGGAACTGTGATGTCTAATATACACAATGATCAGTCAGAGAGTATTTAAGGAGCAAGTGGAACTCCTTATGTAGGCCACACTGCCGCCACAGGCCAGCTCAAAACTCAGCATTCGAACGGTGGTTGCATCTGTTAATGGTACTAAGTTATAGCACATCCACAATAATCTGGAAGCAGAATTGTTGAATTGTGGCATCTCCCCTTACCCAGAATTTCTCTTATACACGTATTCATGCTAAAGCAGTCAAATCAGGAGGTGACCTCAGAGCATCCTTCTTTTTGCTCTACGAGCCATTTTTCCAGTTGGGACTCTGAGATGGCCACACTGAATTAAGCACTGGCTAAGTTTTGGATGTGTGGGTTGTCCACAAGTGTGGACAGCATTCTATCACTTTGCTTCCCAGCAATGGGAGGCAAAGTGCAAATTTGCCCATTATAAGCAGCCATCAGATTTCTCAAATGTGACTCAAAGCAACCTGCAAAATAGGAAATATATCTTATATTGCTACCAATGGTGCTTCTATAGAGTAGTACTGCAGAAAGCATAGAAACATCTGTCAAACCCTTAGACCTACAAACTGCAAAGATGCATAGGTACCCAGACCATAGAACTCTTGTGGAGGATACCTGGAAAGCCATTTTGGAAACTAAAAAGTATGTCATTTTGAATTTGGGCTCTTAAACCCTCTTCTCCTGTTGCTTTTCTGTATGGAGTCTGAGGCAATACTTTGGCAAAACAGGAAGCGTTTCAAGGCATGCAACATCATATGTTTGCTTCACATCTGAGGTCCAAAAGCTGAGATAATGAAAGAACAGGGCAGAATTTTAAGGCACTTTAGAGACCATAGTTAGACTTTACCTGCTCCATAGTGAAACATTGCCATAGCCTGAATGGAGTTCTCTATCTGCTTTGCTAGTAGTCTGCAGAATACTTGGTACATTGTAACTAGAGAAATCATAAAGCACATTCACCAATATAATCCAATTATCACCTTCTGTTTTCTTGCTACATTCTATTGACTTGCTACATTTTATTGACATCCAAGACCTTACTACTTTTCCTAAATATTGTACTACTGATGATTTCTATTCAAAGCCATTGCATGCTACTGGGGTCTGTATGTTTTGTTGTTTAAAAATATCCACTTATTATTTTGTTCCAGTTTAACAAAGATTGTCAAATTTGTATTATATCTGCCTGCAGAACTCCTTTCTTTACCCTACATTCAGACTCCACCCGAACCATGAAACCAACCTATTATACTTTAGGGCCCTAGAAATAACTGGAACAGAATAATTTTGCCAAAAAGCACTTCATTATTTTACCATATGAGTCAAACTAAGGTCAGAGATCCCATAGGATTACAATATATATATATATATATATATATATATTTCAGCCTAGTGAATCATGTACACACACAAACTAGATATCAAAGGCTAAATCTAAGACGTGTCCTGAAAATTAGTTCATGATTCTCCTGTGCTCATTATTGGTTAATAAGTTTCCCATATGTGGCCAACTTGTGGCTTTGAGGCAGGACTCTTAGGGCGCTTCTGCATTGGCTGCGGAAACCAGATTAACATGAGATTTAAGACCCATAGAAGACCCCTTGGTACTTACCTTCCGCACTGGAGACTTCTTCCTGGACCCTTGGAGGCAGCTGCTTCTGCATTTCGGCATGCGAGATCCATTTCTAAAATGGGTCTCACCGCCAAAAACTGGATTAAAATGAAGACCTAAAAAATTAGGTCTTTAATCCCTCCCTTCGCCTGGATCCATGTGGAAGCAGGATGCTTCTGCACATGGCCAAGTAAAGGGACGGAAGTCCCAGCAGCCACCATGTTGGGAGGGGCGGAAGCAAGATGACCTGCATCAGAAGCCCCACCCTCGCACACCACGCACTGCCAGAAATACGCAGTGACTGGCAGCTGCCTGCTCCAGTCCCACAGCTCTGGGGGCGGCATCAGTGGTGCGGGAATCCAGTGGACTTTTTGAATGGGTGCTGTGGCTTCGGTCTTAGTAACATTCAGACACCATGCAGACTAGTCCATTAGCCTGAGTGAAGCTGATATCCTTTGTGTCTCTGTGTAAATGCACTCTCTGTGCATGAGTCTGGCTTAGCTCTAATTGAATCACCTTGGTAGGAGTGAATTTGTACTGTGTACTGAGCCAGGGAATACATGGATAGCTTAGCAAAATCTATCAGTTTTTGCTTCATCTTCCCTTTGCCTGGCTGACTGCCTCAGTGAGCTAACTGCCAAAGTGGACAATGGATCTCTGGAATACAGAAGGAATGCCTCTTGCCAAGATCTCCATCCATTCCTTGGCTTAGTATACATAAACTGGGATAGTTTGGCTGGAGCAAAATCAACCCAGCACTCATACCTACTTACTGAAGAAATTACAGGAAAAATATGCACATGGTTAACAACTATAAAGAGCTTTAGATGAACAAAATAAATAGGTAAGTTAGAGTTAAAGACCGGGAACAAAATAAATGTGAGACATATTGTATTTCCAGTAATGAGGATTCCTTGTTCAGTTGGACAGAAAACAGCTGGCACTAAAGACAGGGCAATTTAGCCAGAGTAAGAATAAGCCTTACAATGCCATTTTCACACTAGACCACCTTCCAGTTAGAATGGCCTTTCAAGTGCCCTTTAAGTGATTAAATTCACAGAGCCATAAATAAGCTTCCTTCATTTAATTTTCAGAGGATAGAAGAAAGCAAGACATTTGTAAATGGAGGCCTTGATATATCCAGTTGACCTCAGATTCGACTCATTTCCTGGAATGAGTAAGTGGCAATGCAGATTTTCCACACAATGATTTTCTTCACAAGGTATTAAACTGAACATAAATTCTGAGTTTCTCCATCTTCGACATGGACAAGAATAGAAAATTAACATCAAAGAGCAGAAGGTACAGAAGATGTGAGTGAAGCCTACATAGATACCTGTGTACAGATTTCAAAGAAAAAACTCAAGATTAAAAGACACACAACATATATTTTTCAGGTCTGCAACATGGGCAGACATTTCAAGCAAACTGGAATCTAAATTAACAAAGATGGACTTTGTCATGATCCCTTATATAAGAGTGGTTTGTGGGAACTAACCTCATGTGTACCGCAAAGCCATGTTATGAAAGCAATTGCCACCTGTAAATCAATGGGTACTAGAATAGATGCCAGGTACGACCTCCAGGGTAGAGAGACAGTCAGGATGCCCCTAATGGCTATTCACAGGGAACTGAGAGCAAGTGAAGATTTTGCCTTTGTCTTCTGTTTCAGAATGCCCAGAAGTAATTGGTGGGCCACTGGGTGAGACAGCATACTGGACTAGATACACTGTGGTTTGATCCAAAAGGGCTCCTTTTGTGATCTTATATTCTGTGGTGTGGTGCATCTTTTTCAGCGCAGTCATTCCTTCATGGCTTGGCTTGGCTTCACAAACGAAGATATAGGAAGGGCTCAACACACGCTTGCTGCATGAGTGCTGATGGCTAAAAAGACCAATGTGAGATAGACAAGTCTGACTGCAGAAGGTACAGAGCAAGGTCTTTTTGGATGCTACTGTGAAGGCATGGTTCTTCTTGTGTTGTCTTTTCTCCTCAAGACTGGTTCTATGAGCATGCTCAAATGAGCCAGCCATGTTACGGATGATGTGTCTCCATGCCTCTAGGTTTGAGGCCAGAGTGGACCACTGACTGCGATTAATATGGCCAAGGGTGAGGGCTTGTTTCAGGGAGTCCTTGTATCTCTTCCTTGGGGCTCCTCTTTTTTGGCAGCTAGTGGTGAGTTCACCATAAAGCACCATCTTAAGAAGGTGATGATCCTTCATCCTAGAGACATTCCCTGCCCAGCACAGTTGTGTCATCAGCAGCATGGCCTGGGTACTGGTGGCCTCTGCTAGTTCAACAACAGCAACGTTTGTCATGTAGTCAGACCAATGGATGCTTAAGATTGTGCAGAGGCAATGCTGATGAAAACATTCGAGGAGTCACAGATAGTGACGATAGATGACCCATGATTCGGACCCATATAAGAGAATAGACAGTACAATGGCTCTGTAGATGTTGATCTTTGTACTTTTCTTAAAGTATTTGTTGCTCCAGGCTCTTTTATATAGTCTTCTTAAGTCATACACATTTTTATGCTATGCAAAGGGGGCTCTGATATTACTGAACTAAGAGGGACCCCAAAAGATAATCAGGCCACTTTATGAATAAGTATAATGGTTAGGCAATTTAGATTAAAGCTGGCAATAAATAGCAGAAGGACATTCACTTTAAAATTACAGTTTGCCATTTTTGTCACTGGATGTTCATAAATGTTCAAGGGATGTTGTTAGTGCACAGAGGAATGCTAGTGTAAAGTTATTATTATCTACTTGCCTTCACGAACAAAAATAAGAAATGGAGAAAATCCTGAACTTCGTTCCTCTTAAGAAATGTTAATAGTTTTTGGAAGCTTCTCTGTAAATACTAAGACTACTTAGGCCTGAAGCCAGGATCTATCAGTTCAAGCCCCCGCTTGTCATGGAAACCCATTGGGCCTTTCTAGTGATGAGTAATATTGCTTCACTGCCTTAAAGGTGTCTTGGAAAAGCCAAAGACTAAGATCTCTGAGGGGTATGAATGGACTGGAAGCAATCTCTCTGGCATCTCCTGTAGTTATCAATCATCCTGAGACCATATGTGAGCCAGTTTGGTCTTGTAGTTAGAGTACCAGACTCATGTATCATAGGTTTTATTCTGCACTCTTCCATGAAGCCAGCTGGGTGACTTTGGGCTAGTCACAGCTCGTTTATGAGCTCTCACAGCTCCACCTATCTCACAGGATGCCTGTTGTGGAGAGAACAGGAAGCTTTGTCAACCACTTTGAGTCCCCTTAAATGGGTGAGAAAAGCAGAGTATAAAAACCAACTCTTCTCCTTTTTCTTCTTCATGTGCTTTTAGAGTGGGTTATAAATGTAAACAAATAAATATTGATTAATCCACCACCATAATAAGAATTTAAAAGTCAATGAAGTCTGTTTCAGCAGCAGAGCTGTCATAACGCATAGAATTAAATGTTTTCTTCATTCTAGGCCTTTAAACTATGTCAACCCCTCCAGCAAATATTTGCCAGGAAATTGCCAGGAAATATTGCATTTTTCCCCTAAATAGTCAGGTCAAAAATTATGTGAGTTTGAGCATAATCAGTGCTTCATTAATCATGCCGTGAGCTGATCAAGTTTAGCATTTGGGTTGTTTAGAAGTGTCCTTTTTGTTAAATGGAGAATTTAATACTCTGTTCTCCACACATCTGAAACAGTTGGGTCCAGCAATGATAGATTAGACCTCTGAAGGACTGATGCTTCTGTCTCTAAGGGCAAATCCCCACAGCAAGATTATTTCGAATTCAAAACGTTTTCAATCCTGGCAGACCCCACGTCAGTTTGGCTTAACATGCTTTCCGCATGTTAAATCGCCCCAAAGCGTTGTAAATGTTAATCCTCATTTCAACAGGTCTCACTCCGGTTAGTGCACTTGAAACGTTTTACATTTTTTACTGTGGGAACCCTTCCGTGTTAAGGGATGAGAGTTTCCCTCCCCCAATAGCTTGCTTCCAAAGCAAGCTGTAAAATCCACCGCTTAAAGCTACACTGTAGCGATCGAACCACTTCACACCTGATAATGATCTTGCCATTGAAAGTTCTGATCTTTAAAAAAGGCAAAAGAAAGGAAAGCAGCTGCTGGTTTGGGAAGATGTGTGAATGTTTGTTGCTGCTGCTGCTGCGTGCCCTGAGCAATGAGGAGAGGAGGGGAAAGAATTGCTGGCTGCCCGCTGCCATTTTTCCTCCATCCAGGCAAGCAGCAGCTTATTTATGACCCCATGAATTTAATCACTTAAAGGGCACGTGAAGGGGTCCGTTATGGGTGGCTCGTTCATGCCAGGAGGAAAAGAACAGGGTAGCCCTGAAAAGCGGTTTTTAAAAAGTAGCCACTGGAGTCCCCCCTTGAGTCACATACGTCCTCAGAATCTGGATTGAACGCAATTTTGGCTAAAAATAATGGGATCAGGGAAATTCGTGTTTGCATCCGGTTCTGTTATTTCGATTTGGGAAACTGGATTAAGCTTCTAATGGGGATGCAGCCTAAGTGTTTTCTGGGACATTGTCCTAGAGTGACAGCCAGCCAAAGGGAAAACACTCTCAGAACATAACCCCCATGAATCCTGACTGCACAAACAATAATGCTACTAGATAAATATCTTGATGGCCTACGGTATTAGAAAACTAGAGCAAGCTCATTAAAGCCATTCAGTTGATTATTACAGCAATTTGTGATGTGTTGTGCTGTGGCTCCCAGGAGAACTTCTACGCTTTACCGAAAGACCTTGTAATCAGTCGTAACACAGACAATTATTGGAAAGAAACAAATTTCTTGAAGAAATTGTAGCGTTTATTTACTTATCATATGGCAGCAACAACTGAAATAGGAAGTTCAAATAGAAGGTAGAGTTCATAAGTTAAAGGGACTCTATATAACAGTATAGAGGCCACTAATCCATTGAAATACTACATTAACAATATTTTATGTACAAACCTATAAATCTAGCACTCTTCTTTCTTGCAGTGTATCAATAATTTTTATTGCATGTCACAATGATGGTGTTCATCAGTGCCCCACAATGCCCATGTGAAAACCAAGTAATTATTAGGCGTCAGTTAAAAATACTGGGAGATGCTGTAAAGGCTTTTTCAGCTTGTCATACAAGTAGCTGGGGTTTAATGAGGACGATCTTCAAAATATGACTAGTT